>CM065432.1:41140000-41762500 GCA_033030585.1 Hippophae rhamnoides
ACACTATTTTCCCCTGAAAATTTTCTACTTTCCTGGAAAAAGCTAAATTCTTTAAATTTTTAATTATTGCTGAAGGCAGATTCATGAATAAGGTTTGGGCTCAGGTAGTCATATTTGTCTTCTCAATCTCGTTGGCTTTCCATGAATCATGGAGCACTTATGCTGGCTCAGCTAGTTCTATCATCAACCCCTCTAAAGTCAAACAGGTTTCATCGAAACCCAGGTATTTAATTCGTACCATTCATCATTTTTTTTCTTTTCTTTTTTCTTTGCTTTGTATTTTGAGATTTATTTTTGTATTTTGGTTTTGGATGCCATTTGGTTTATTGTTTGTAGAGCTTACGTCTACGAAGGCTTTCTTACGGAGTTGGAGTGCGATCACTTGATCTCTCTAGTGAGTTCGATTCAATAATTTTGTCACAATTGATCTTTAAAATGGTTCGATTTCTTGTTATGTACTTGATTTGTTTGTAATTTGTGCTTGTGGGTTGCTTTGTTAATAGGCCAAATCAGAGCTAAAGAGATCTGCGGTTGCTGATAATCTTTCTGGAAAGAGCAAGCTTAGTGAAGTTCGTACCAGTTCTGGCATGTTCATCTCTAAGGCTAAGGTTCTTCCTTCTAATGTTTCCTAACTCACATTTATCTCCAATTTATATATGCGTAATTTCCCCCTAACATATGCTACTGTCTTTGTTTATGATTCTTTGTTTATGACCGTGATGTGGTAATAGAAATGTCTAATATGATATTCTCCATGTTGAACAAACACAGAGGAGCAATTAGACCTACATTTTTTTTCATGGTTATTAGGTTTGTTACATTGGTAAAACCTTGAGGACACTGAAGTACTAAATTTTTGGATAAGTATCTGGTGTTGCCTTTTTGTTTTAAATATTTGTAAATTTGATTGTCTGAGTACCCTCACTCGAGTACTTCACGATAAATGAAATGAAAGTTAAGTAACCCATGAACCAATAAATTCTTGAGAGCTAAGTTTTAGTAAGGCGAAGTTATTGATTCATAAATTCTTTGGCTCATTAACCCTTAACGCCAAGCAGACCCTATTAACTGCTCTAATACATATATGATTCAACTTTTCTTAGTATAGAATGTTGTTATCTGAGGCATGACGGAATCACAAATGCGTCAATGCATCAATAATATGAAAGCACTTGAGAAATAAGAAAAATATGATTTAAGTTTAGACTAATCAGACTCACTTTGTGACAAAATGTCTTTGTATTTGTGTTATGAAAGAAACACAAGAAAATTATTATCTAAGCAAACATTCTAACAAATCTAGAATAAGACAAGTCTAACTATGTGATCTATTTTTAGACTAGTATTCTAGCAACTCTAGAATAGTACTAACCTAAATAAATTACTCTATCTCACGTATAAGAGGACTTTAACTTCTTAGCGGAAGAAAGAATAACTATTCTTAAAATATTAGGAATAAAAGAAAAAAGAAGGAAGAAAACTTCCTTAATATTACTGAATTGATTATTTTCTATGATGTTTTATACAAGCATAAGTCATAGTTATTTATGTTAAAGTCCCACATCGACTGGGGATCGTGCCCACGCTGCGTATATAAACAAGGGCAATCCTCTATCTCATAACCTGGGTTTTGAGATGGAGTTAGGCCCAAATTTAACATGGTATCAAAGCAGGTTATTCGATCGGTGCAGTTGTTTCACCACTGGTGAGTGATGCATTCCGCCACTTGGGCTCTATAAGCTTAACGTCCTCATCGGTCTCAATAGGACAGACCCTTGTCGATGTGAGGAGGAGTGTTAAAGTCCCACATCGACTGCGGATTGCGCCCACGCTGTGCATATAAATAAGGGCAATCTTCCATCTCGTAACCTAGGTTTTGAGATGGAGTTAGGTCCAAATTTAACAATTTATAGTTAAAAAGTCTCTAAAATAGTTCATAAATTTTCTATGTAGGATTCTAGTAATATACACAAAAAAAACTGTAAATAAAGGTTTCTATGTGGGACTCTAGTAGTACATAAAAATTAGAACTCTAAACAAAATAAGTTATTATTTTAATAGAACTCTAAATAAAAATCTTAAACAAAATAAATTACTCTCTTTTATAATCTTGTCCCGTATTAATCCCCTTCGCTTATTTAAAACTCGTCATCGAGTTTTGTTCAAGTGAGGGTGATAATAATTATAGCATTCGTAGATCTTCAAAATTAGTTTTTCTTGTTCTTTCACTTTCTTAAGCAATATTCGTCAAATGTTGCCTACATGCTATCCTTTAAAATTAATATTTTCAACGAGTATTGGAATAATGAAATATGAATTGGTATTTTGAAGATGATTCGATAGCTTTTGTTGCTTTGGAAAATAATTTATTGTTATGTCAAATAATTAATTGCATTTGAAAATAGTTAAACATTTGATTTTTTTACTTCAAGAACATCTACAAGCATAAAGATATTACTTTATTTCATGGATAAGATGATTTCAACTTCCAAAAAGAAGAAAGAAGAATTATTCCTAAAATATTAAGAATAAGAGAAAGAAGAAAGAAGAAAATTTATTTAATATTACTAAGTTGATTATTTTTTATGATGCCTTATACAAGCATAAGTCATAGTTATTTATAGTTAAAAAGTTCATAAAGTTCCTATGTAGGACTTTAGTAATACACACAAAAAGAACTCTAAATAAAGGTTTTTACGTGGGACTCTAGTAGTACATAAAAATTAGAACTTTAAACAAATTGAGTTATTACTTTAGAAGAACTCTAAACAAAAACCTAAAACAAAATAAATTACTTTCTCTTTTCTAATCTTGTCCTGTATTATTATTACTTGAGGTTTATTTTGTAACTGATTTTGTTTTCAAGTTCTAGAGTTCGAATTCAAAATTTTGAAATTGATGTTGTTTGGTAATCAATTATGTTTTCAAGTTTAAAATTAATTTTGAACTTTGTTCCGTGTAAACACGTAATTTTATTGTTTTTGAAACTTGAAATAAAAAAAAGGTTTTAAAAACAAATTTCAAATTCACTTTCATTTTTATACGTGTTATGTTTTCATTTCAGAAAACAAAAATAGAACTTGTTACCAAACATTTTTTTGTATTTTGTTATCAAACTAGTTTTTTTTTTAACAAATGAATTAGACAAAACAGACAATTAGATTCAAACACAAAAAAAAAAAAAGAACTTGAAAACAGAACCCGTTACAAAATGAGCCCTTAATGTTTTGCTATAGGGTTATTTATATTGTTTTCCAATACTTTTGTGCAGGATCCTATTGTATCTGGTATAGAGGACAAGATATCAGCCTGGACCTTTCTACCTAAAGGTATACAATCTGAGCTTTTTTGCTTAGAGCTTAATGTGTAGATGTTATAATGATGAGGATGAAAATAATAATGATTCTAAATGATTAAAATTATTGAAAAATTTCTTAAAAGAAAAAAAGGTCTGTCATGTTATATGGATACCATTGTTTACATAGATGTGGTGGGAGGAAACCGATGATGAATGTGATTGTTTCGGAGCTGGGGATGAAGTCCCTGGTGTTTTCTTTGCAAGATAATTTAGACTAACTTCTCGAACTGAGTTTGAGAATGAATATATTTTTTCCCAGCTATGTAGAAGATTCTTCATTTCTATTGACTGTTTCCTCTTATTTTTGTTTCTTGGTCTTCAGAAAATGGGGAGGACATACAAGTGCTGAGATACGAACATGGGCAGAAATATGATCCTCACTATGACTACTTTGCTGATAAGGTCAACATTGCCAGGGGTGGACACCGTATAGTAACTGTACTCATGTACCTATCTGATGTAGCCAATGGAGGTGAAACCGTTTTCCCATCAGCAGAGGTTGGTAGATCTATTCACCTTGTCTTAACTTAGCTTGCTGCCTACATGCCTTATTCAATATTTAAAATATAACCCCGCGTCCATCTTACTACTGCCATCTCCACCTCGCATTTTACTTTCCTCCCATTAGCAAGATAATGATAATAATAATAATAATAAAGCCTCAACATTGCATATCTACGTTTATTTCTCTTGTCTTTGGTGGTAAGATTTACTCATTTCTTATTTCAAGTCACAAGTTTGAACCATATTAAATACCGTTTGATATATAAAAAAATTATTTTGAGATTTTTTTAATAGTCTGATTCTAAGATCCATTCTTTTCCTATTTTTATGATAGCTCGAATCACATCAAGTACCGTTTGTTCAAAAAATAGCATTGCTTGAAAATAGAGAAGTGAACGCATGTTGAAAATTTTGTACTAGTCGTGTATTATTGGAGTGTGAAAACTAAGAATTAGACGGCATTTTGCATTTTGTGCTATTCTATTTAATTTGATCCTTTTCTTCAAGTTTGCCCCGGGGAGTAGGTATGGAATATCACTAGCAATGCATTTATTGTTATCCATTCTGGCTGCAGAAATCTCCACCTAGTAAGTCTTCCAAAGAAAATCATGATCTCTCGGTGTGTGCCAAAAAAGGAATTGCTGGTGAGTTGTTAAATACTGTCTAAATTTCTTTACAGAATTCCATTAATGCTGCTCTTGTACTGTAAGTTGATTTCCTTACTACTCTTTAGTCAAACCACGCAAAGGGGATGCCCTTCTTTTCTTTAGTCTGCATCCAAATGCTGAACCAGACCCAAGCAGTCTTCATGGAGGTTGTCCGGTGATTGAAGGCGAGAAATGGTCAGCAACAAAGTGGATTCACGTAGAATCATTTGACAAGAACTTAAGAGCTGATGGGAACTGTTTGGACCAGAATGAGAATTGTGAGAGATGGGCTGCCCTTGGAGAATGCGCAAAGAACTCAGAATACATGGTTGGGACTCAAGATCTTCCTGGCTACTGCAGAAGGAGTTGTAAGGTTTGTTAGAATCTTTATCGTTGCACGTGCAGCTTCCACTAAAGAGTATATGGCTGAAACTATGGAAATCTTTGGGTTCCGTGGAAGGAGTTGTGAGATGTATTTAGAGACCTAGAATCGTTATCTTTCCATTTGGGGTTCCCTCCATTATATATTTTATATCCATGTTCTTATATGTTATGTTGGGTATTAATGGAAGTTTTGTTAAGACCTTGAGTATTTTTGGAGTCCGTGGTTGTCTTTTCTACTTGTATCACATTGGGACCTTACTAAATGTACTGAAATGTTACATTTAATTTTCAAAAGAAAAAGGACAAGAAGATACCACTTGTGAGTGACAATCATCTGCTAAACACTGCTCTTTATCGATGTAAATAGAAATTGTTCAGTTTTTGGGGATTGCAGTGCTGCTATTATAATCATGAGTATACTTTTGCTAACTTTGCATATAAATATGGCCATTCTTATAAACTGTTGCCCAAAATGGAGGGAGAGAAAACTTTTAATGTATCAGACGTCATCAGAAACGGAAATAATATTATTATATGTAATGTATCCTACTGATTAAAAGAGGAGTGATTGTAAAATTTATAATGATTATTAATATCTGATTAACTTTTTGAGATTAATTTATTCATATTTATTATAAATTTTAATTTAATATTATTAAAATTTCATTAGATTGAGTTAAACCTTCTACCAAAAAAAAAAGAGCCGGTCAAAAATATGCCTTCAATGAAACTGATGGTGCCCGCGCTAGTGTATAAGCTAATTTGGTCTTAAAAAACAAAAATTGAATATAAGCATTAAATATTGAATTGAAATCCGGTTCTTAATAAAAATATAATAATCCTTTCTCTTTTTTTTTTCAAAAAAAATTATTTAGTATTATTAGAATATATGTAATTAATTTGATATTCTAATGCATAAAACAACCGATGTGATCGATGATCAATCCAAATTGTGTACAATAAATATGCAAGTATATGTATTATAATAAATAATATAATGATAAAAATAAAATTGTTTCTACGAAAATTAAGCTATTAGAAATCAATTTTTTAATCTAAAAAATAAATTTTTTTTATGTTTTTATGTTTTAAGAAAACAAAATTAAAGAATTAAAAATAAATAACAGTAATTAATTAACTCAAAATTGACAGCTAAAAAATAAATTAAAAAATATCTAAAAATACTTAATATTCAAATGTTATAAATATGTGAATCACTAAAATCTAAGATAAATATTTAAGTGTTTGTCTTAATTAACTAACATGTATTGTTTCTAGGTAGAGATGAATGATTCTTATGCATATGATACATAATCTGATTTTTATGCTATTATGGATCATATGCAAAAGAATCAGATTAAATAATATAATTAAATTAAAATCATAATTGTGATAAAAATATTAGATCATCACATATAAAAAATTGGGTTCATAAGATTCTTAAATTAATAAATTAGCTAGACATGATTTTGTTCATAAAGCTTATATTTTTCATAAATAATGACATAAAAATTGATAAAGAAAGGAGAAAAATAATAAATATAATCAATCTATTAAATTGTAGCACTAATCTCATTTTAAATCTTTACCAAAATTGTATTTTTAAATTTTTTTTTTGTATTTTTATATTTTCTTGGCTTCAAAAATTGATAATTTTATGGGATAATTAGAGAGTTAAATTAGGTTTAAGTGAAATTTGAAACGTCAGATTAACTTTAAATCAAGAATTAAGATGAAAAAAAGAAAAAGTAACAACGTTGATCAATAGGAACGTGACATGTGACATTAGAGATTCATAGAACGAATTAGCACACGATTTATGTCACGAGTGAACTAATAGTGGTCAATACGGCTAAGTCAACAACATGTGGCATGTTATTTTTCGCGATTAAGGATTATGTGGTGTCTCGATAAGAATGGATGAGTCAAGTGATGACGTGTTGCACAATTGTTGATCGCGCGGTGAAACTTGGAATTGACTCTATGCCAACACGTGGCACGTCATACGTTACCCAATATATGCAACGTTGTGAAATTGGTCCTCTTTGCTTGTATGATATCTACGTGACTTGCTTGGTCAACTCCTTTACTTGGGTGGCTTTCACGTAGCATCTTTTGATTGGTCTGTCATTAAAAAATTCATTAAAAATTAAAAAGAAAATATTTTCATCATTTTTCACTATAAAAACTCATAATTTAATATTTTTAACACAAAAAAATTACTTATTAAATAAAACGAATAAATATTAAGTAAAATTATAATAACAACTCTATTTTAATAGAGTTTATATTATCAATTGAACTGAATATATTATATAAGTTCAATAACAGATATTAAGTGAGCAACTTTTATATTGATGAGATTAAGAACACATCTATTCATTATTTTATTTAAATATATTTATTTACGTATAAAAATCTTATTTTATATATTAATAATATATTTTTAAAATTATTAAGTAATATCACATTAATTGTTCATTTACCTATCTCATTCAAAAGTTTTTCAGTTTGCCCTACTATTATTCACGACCCTTTTTCGCTGCCCACTACCAGTGGGGTCTTATATTCTTTTAGCCCATCATCTTAAGCTATTGCACATCCATTACGGAATTTGCAGCAAATCATTTTCTCACTTAACCTTTATAATATATGTATGGATCAAAATATCAAGAAGAAATATTAGAAAGATCTTAATAATTTCAGTTTTTTTAAAAAAAGTTTTTATCTTTAATTATAAAAAAAAATTGGATGAATAAAATTCACGGGGTCATTTTTATTATTAATTATTTAAAAATTGAAATAAAAAAAAAGTTCATTTGATAAAAAATTATTAGAAACATAAATTATTTATATTTTTAACTTAACTAACAAATTTACTGGTAAATCAATACATTTTGTTACTTAATCTAAGATAGGAATATTTATTTATTCTTACGAGATATGACTTGATTATAAAAATAATAATAATGATTCCGACAAGTTCTTACCATTAAAAAATATAAGTAAATCATGACATCACAAATGAAAATAACAGAGAAAAAAAACTTAAAAAAAATATTTTCCATATTTTTCCTCTTTCCTTTTATTCTTGAAACTCAATTATTTTTACAAATTACATAAACAAGTAATTTCCATTACTATGTAAATTCTAAACAAAATATAAATTTAGATGGAAGTGACTAAAAAAATGGAAAATGCAAAACAAAATTAAAAAAGAAGAATATACAAGTCAACTGAACTATCAAAAATCAAACATATCAGTAAACAAAGATTGATCACAACTTATTGTATTCGATTTGTTAAATAACAAGTTCAAGAACAAACTAAAACCAAAATAATATACTTATAATAAAGAATACATTTCAAAGATAATAGCCTTAATAAAAATGTTTGAGATTGTTATAAAGCTCCTTAATTTGAGGAGCAAATTAAAGAGTAAAATATGGAGCAAAACATAGAGTAAAACATGAAACAAAACAATGAGCTTAATTTAAGAAACAATTTAAGGAACCATTAATTTAAGGAGTAATTCAAGGAGTGAATTTTCCTATAAATAGATGTGTAATTGTAATGAATTAATCATCCAAAGTGTTCATTCCAATTGATAAAAAAACTTAGAGGGAAAAGCTTTTGTGAGAGAAAATTGAGAGTAATTTTCTTGAGTATAATTGGGTTGTGAGTTGTGAGTGTTGTAAACACGCGTAATTTCTCACTTCGGTAAAAGATCTGAGCGGTCAGGACGTAAGCGAATTGGTTGAACTCCATTGTTATCAAATTTGTGTGTTATTTTCTATTCTTGCTTTCTCGTAAATCGGCTTATCGAGAATTTGCGTAATTTTCCAACAAGTATCAGAACTATTGGTGGTGATTTACGTCAATTTTACGCAAGAAATAGTGAGAAAGCTTGATCGGAAGAGTCGGTTAGTGGGAGCTTGATAGCGCTGAATGAAGGAAGGGTGAAACTCGAGAAATTTGATGGCACGATTTTGGGTTTTGAAAAATGCGAGATAAGGATTATACGTATCAAAGAAATCTATATCAACCTCTCTCGGGGAAAGAAACCGGAAAATTTATGAAGGAAGAAGATTGGAATCTTACAGGCAGACGAATGACCACCAGGTTATTCGATTATTGCTATCGGTAATGTTGCCTTGACGTAGCAAAGGAAAAGACCACGTCGGGTCTTATGGCGGCTCTCCAATATGTATGAGAAGCCGTATTGACCTCAAACAAAGTGCGCACTTGATGAGGCGTTTGTTCAATTCGCGAATGAATGAAGAAGCGCGTCGATCTTCGAACATACCAATGAACTCAACCACAGTCCACCCGGTTGAGTTTAGTGGAAATTGAATTGATGAAGAAGTACGAGCATTAATACTTTATCTTCTTTACCAGAAAGGTTGGAATGCTAATGTCATGGGCGTGGTAGCTCGTCGAGGAAAGCGATAAGTTGAAATTTGACGATGTTCGTGATCTGGTTCTCGGTGAAGAGATCGGCGTGAAAGTGGAGTGAATCGTCAACTTAACCCGGTTTGCATACGAGTCGAGGAAGAAATTCAACCAAAGGGAATGAACGTGAAGAACGGGCAGGTAGATCAAAGGGCAGGAGAGTCCCGAATCCGGGAATCTAATAATTCCCGTAGCTCGAAGACTATTGAGTATTGGAATTGTGGAAGAGCAAGAACCTTCTGAAATCGGTGCAAGAGTGCAGAAGGACAAACAAGTGAAGGAAGAGGCAAATGTTACTTCCACCTCGAGGAGAGCGATGCATTGATATGCTTTTTGGAAGCAAGGAAGAATCTTGGGTGTTAGACTACGGAGCATCGTTCCGTACTACTTCCGCAAAAAGAATTCTTCGAGAAATATATCCCCGGAAACCTTGAAAAGGTATATCTTGGTGATGATCAACCATGTCTTATTATTGGCAAGGTGTAGTGAAGATTAAGTTGAATGGATACTGTTTTGGGAAGCCCAAGGATGTGAGGCGTATTCCGATCTCGAGAGGAACTTAATCTCGGTGGCGATTGGTCCGATGAGAAAATTTCTGTTACGATCTTCGTGGTGATGATTGGAAGATTTCAAAGGGTGCAATAGCGATTACTCGAGGCGAAAAGTGGCCTTTCTTTTACATGACGGAGAGGCGTGTTGTTCAATTCTGATTCTGACAAGCAATGAAATACCAAATCTGTGGCACCGTAGACTAGGCCATTATGAGTGAGAAGGGGATGAAGATTATGCACTCAAAGGGAAAACTTCCCGGTCTGTCTACGGAGATAGACATATGAGAAGATGCCGTACTTAGAAAGCGAAAAGAGTGTCGGCTTTCAAACAAGTTGCGAGAATCCCAAAGAAAGGAAAGGCTAGAGCTTATTCACTTTCGATGTTTGGAGAGACCAACGGCCGTCTCATACATTGGTAGGAAACACTACTTCATGACTTTCATCGATGATCCACTCTCGGAAGGTATGGGTTTACTTTCTAAAACATGTAAGTGAAGTATTTGAGGCTTTTAGAAGATGGAAAGCTATGGTGGAAAATGAGACGGGTTTAAAGATCAAAAACTCGAGCAGAGTAATGGTGGTGAATATGAAGACACGATTCAAAACTTTCTACCTATGAGCACGGGATCGAATGGAAAGAAGCGTGCCGAGCACGCCTCGACACAATGGTGTAGGCAGCGTATGAGCCGAGCGTTGATGAAAGAGCCGAAGCATTCGTGTGCCACAATCGTGCTACTGGGAATTTAGGTGAAGCCGGTCTGGCGAGGCTTGATCAGCAGAGGCCCATCTCCGTTCCATTGGAGCGTAGAATACCGGAGAGGAGGTATGGAGGCGTAAAAGAGGTGAAACTATCACATCTAAAAGTTTTCGGTTGTGTAAAGCATTTGTGCATATCGGTGATCGAGAGCGAGGGAATAAGCTTCGTCCCAGAATCCGAGAAATGCACGTTCATTGGCTATGGTGAGGATGAGTTTGGCTACCGCATTTGGGATGACGAAGAAGAAAAGTTATACGTAGCAAAGATGTGATTTTCAACGAGGGTGATGTATAAAGACATGCGTAAAATAGAAGCCAATGACTCAGAAGCGAGAATGAGTCGGTATTTGCGGATGCGGATGATGTCCCGAATGTATATGAGAACCAATTGTAACAAGTCCTCGGCCCGGAGGAACTTGTTGGACAAAAACGATACCATGACATTCGGACACACCACAACGTCTTACTCCGGCTCTGTGGTATTGAGAAGGTCTTACCGACCTCGTGTGCCTAACAAGAGATATGAGATACTATATGTTCTTTGGCCCGATAGAGAACTGAATGCTATGATGAAGCTTGTCGAACTCGAGATTCCAACGAGTGGGAGCTTCTATGAAAGAAGAAATGAAATCTCTCTCGACCCAGGACATGGGAACTAGTGAGTTACCTATGGGAAGAAGGCATTTCTGACAAATGGGTGTGTCGGGTGAAAGAGGGCTTGTGATGGTCGAAAGATACAACGACATTTTTGCTCGTTGTGAAGCTTAATACTGCATCGGTCGGTATTGAGTATTGTAGCCATCGAATCTTCTGTCTTGAGCAGTTGGATGTATTTGCGCATTCCATGGAGATTTAGATGAAGAGATATCATGTACCAACGAGAAGGTTTCTCGAAAGGGGAAGAAGAACACGTGGTGTCGAGGACTTAAGAAGAGTTTGTATGGCACAGGAAACAAGCCCAGAGACAATGAGTACGAAAGTTTGGCAACCATTACCTGAGGAAGGTTTCGAAGTGCAATGCTGATCATTGTTGCTATTCTTGAGAGATATAGGTCGAGTTATATCATTTTACTACTTTATGTTGATGATATGTTAGTAACGGTTGAGATATGGATGATATTAAAAGGTTGAAGCGGTGTCAAATGAATTTGACATGAAAGACTTAGGTCGACAAAGAAGATTCTTGGAATGCAAATCACTGAGAAATAAGAAGAAAGGATCATGCGATTATCTCGAGCGTCGTATTCGTGTTTGCAAAGATTCAACATGGGTGATGCCAAGCCAATTAACACCCGCACCGGCAGGTCATTTTTCGCTATCGAGGATAAGTCACTCAACAGGAAGAGAGAGAATTCATGGCTAAGGTTCCTTATGCCTCGACCATTGGAAGTTTGATGTCTGTAAATGGTTGTATGCGAGACCGGACATTGGCCGTGTAGTGGGAGTTGTTAGCGGTTATGTCAAATCCGGGAAAACTTCGTTGGGAAGCGATCGAGTGGATTTTGAGGTATCTGCCGAGGCACCGAGAAAAGTGCTTGTACTTTAGTAAAGGAGAGTTAAAATTACAAAGTGCGTAGATGCACAACTTTGGAGGTGAAGTTGATCGCAGAAGAAGCGCCTTCTGCGATTATATATTTCTTGTTGGAGCTACAATTTGTTAGTTGGATGTCGCAATCTGAAGAAAATTGTCACTACATCCCTTCTGGTGAGTATGTAGCGATGGCGAAGCTAGTAAAGAGATGATATGGCTTGAGTTTGTTAATTGAGTTGGGATTCAAGCGAAGAATGTTACTGCGTAGTGATAGTCAAGTGCAATACACTTGTGAAGAATTGACATTCGTTAGAACAGCGTATTGAACGTTATCACCATCATATCTCATTGGAAGATGATGTGTTATCTGGAGATGATTGAGGAAACAAAAATCCGATGAGATATGTTAACAAAGGTGGTGACTATTAATAGTAAGTTGTCTTTCAGCTTGATTTAGTCTCTTAAATAACAAAGACTAGAAAAGGCTGCTGTTGATCGAGTGTGAAAAGGCAGTTGAAATCGGTCTTGATGGGAGATTGTTGGAGATTGTTATAAAGCTCTCGCTTAATTTGAGGAAGCAAATTAAGGAAGCGAAAGCATGGAATTCATGGAGCAAAACATGGAACAATTAGAGCGAAAGCAATGAGCTAATTTAAGGAGCGATTTAAGGAACCGTTAATTTAAGGGAGTAATTGAGGAGTGAATTTTCACTGTAAATAGATGTGTAATTGTAATGAATTAATCATCAAAGTGTTAAATTCCGATTGAGAAAAACTTTGTGAAGAAAATTGAGTAATTTTCTTGGTATAATTGGGTTGTGAAGTTGTGAGTGTTGTAAGCATAGCTTGTTTAATTCTAAGCTTTCGATAAAAAAGATCTACGGTCAGGAGGCGTAAGCGAAGATTAAATGGCTATTCTGTTATCAAAATTTGTGTGTTATTTTTACATTAACTGGCTTTCTAAATGCGAACGCATCGAAAATTTGCGTAATTTCCTAACAAAAACAATCTTCCTTATGACCATAGAGCCACTCTCATTCGTGTTAGTTATTGTCTCTCTTTTGTCGTGCTTATCATTCGTTATCATTCTTGAAATTCAATTAATTCTTCTTTCAAATTACATTGAAAAATAAGCAATGGATTGAAGACTACACTCTCACAATCTCAATTGCATATAGAATTTAGACACTTGGGTCACACAGTGTGAGGGCCGGGAACCAATTGGGCATGGAAAAAGTATAACCAAAAGCACAAAGAATATGATATTGGTTACAATTAAATCCATAAATTTATATCCGATAAAAAATTATCAGGTCGTGTCGTATAATTGTAATATTAAGATTTGTAAGAAATGGTGATTGGATTTTGTTGCAAGTACAAATTGTCTGTATAGCTAGGGATACATTGAATTTTGTGGTGTTGTGAGATCCATTCAAATTAAGGACCACATGCACTGAGATTCCCATCAATATCAAAATAAAGAAGGCCATGACATGGTGATGATCATGTGGTCCTGACTCATCTGTGTGTGTGTCTTGCTGTGAAAGATATGACCTCATTGAGGGGTTCTAATTGTTATCAATTATTGCACCTCCTATTTGGCTCAGCTTTGTATGAACCGAATATATATACATAGAATAGATCTCCTATTCTATCAAAGTACTGCCAAACAAAATGAGGTAAAAAGAAAAACAAGGAAAAAACTACTTACTTTGTTAAATTTTGCTTTGAATTAATAGATCAGGTGTACAGACCTTCTTGTTGATTGTGATGTCTATGCATAGACAAACTTCTTTGTTCAAATATGCTCCACAATCCACATCTTCTTCTTCTTAGGACTAGATTAGAGTAACCAATTATTGTTGTTTATAACAGAGAAATAATATCCAAAAATGCATCTTGTTTAATAATACATAGTTTACTTTACTATTTGAAATATTTGGGTTCGAATCATGGTTATCAATTATCAATTACAAATAACATACCATGCCTATTTTATATATTTTTTATTTAAAAATGTCTAGTTTATTACTTAAACGTCAATCAATTGGATGTAATTCAAGTTAAATTGTATTCATTTGGAATCGTTTAATGTTAAATTTCATCCAATTTAACCCGTTTAATAATATGAAGTATTATTTTTATTGTTATAAATTTTAAGAGTGTTATTTTATATAATTTTTTAATAATATTTTACGCTTCTTATGAAAAGGGAATATAGGATGTATTGGTTAAATGATTTACCCTCTTGCACCATCAAGATTCTAAAAATTATAACAAATATTAAGATCATGTTTAGTAAATAATTTTGTTTACAAAGTTTTAGTTTATGAAATAAGTTTTAAAAATGAGTATTGTTTGATAATTATTTTTATTTTTAAATTTAAAATCTGATTGAAATTTAATTATATTTTTACACACTATTTATTTGGTTTGAAACTTATAAAAAAATAATCATGAAAACCATATTTCAAGTTATGAAACTTATAAAAAAGATTCTAAAAACCATATTTCAAGTTTACTTTTATTTTTATTAGTTAATTTTATTTATTTTTTATTATAATTTAAGAGGAAATGAAAAAAGAAAATAATTTTTTTACCAAAAAAGTTTTGTTTTGTTTTTCCTTTTAAATAAATTAAAAAAAAAACTAAATATTAGTATCAAATAAAAGAAAATATAACTTGCTACCAACTCATCATTTATGATAGAACAAAAATAATAATGTTATATGCATTACGTAATTAAATGCATCAAGTTAAATGTTAATGTTAAATTTAATATTTAAATTATTTTATAATTTTGAAACAATCTTAGAACTACTTATTAACAAGAGTCAATTATATTGTAACACGTGAATTTAGAGTATAATTAGATTTTGATAAAAAAATATTTTAATTTGTGATTATTACACCAAGGAATATACCAAATCATAATATTTTCTTTGTATAATCTGTTCATTGAAAATAAATGAATTTGTCCGTCTCTTTCTACTTCGGAACTACGTATAAAGCATTTGTACAACAAAAAAAGAGTTTTATGATCAAATATGAAAAAAATTGCCAGTAATTTTAAAAATTCAAAAAACACGTTTTGTGCTTTTTGAAATCACTTCTATCGAAAACCATTAGTAATAAAAATAAAAGCAAAAGCAAAAGAAGATTATATAGTTCAACTCGCTATATATGTTTACTATGAAGAAACAATACCACACGAGAATACACCAAAATTAAGTAGCAATGAGAATTTGATAAGAGGTCTTCTACTAGTCATAAAATGTGAAGCTTTTGGTCATATATATATATATATATTATAAAGAAGAAAATTTACATTTTAATATGAAAATGATATATAATTTTATTTCAAAAATGACATGTTAAAAATTAATTGATAAAGTGTACTCTAATTATCAATGTATTTTTTCATATAATCTAATTACATTATAAACTAATTTTAATTTATTTATTTTTTAAATTATAATTAGCATAAAAAATAATCGATTTTATGTATTAATTATCTTTTAAGAATTTAAAAAAAATAAAAAAAATCATAAAATAATATATTTACGTGAGAGTTAATGAAATTAATAATTACCGTTTAATATATTAATAGTTTTAGAATTTATAAATTTTCATAAAAACAAAACAAAATACTCATAAATATTATAATAATTATGTATTATTATGAACTTAAAATAAAAAAGCAAAAGACTCATAAATCTTATAAATATTATTAAATAATGAGTTTGCATTTTCATATATAAAAGATATAAAATAGTGAATTTAACGTTCCATATGAAAAAGATTATCATAATCGTTAAATAACATGTTTAAAATTGATTAATGAGGTAAACTATCTATTTTTCATATAATATAATTTAATTATTTATATGCTAAATATAATGCAACATTTTGACATTCTTCAAAACTATTACTTTCTCTAACATAAATCTTGGGGTTACACTCATTAAATCGATGTAGAAGATCCTTCGTCTTTTCAAATTTTAATTTGTAGATACTTTAATGTTTTATATTTAAAATATAAACTTAATTAATTAAGTAAACAATATCTATCGATCATTTAACAAACTTTTTGGCCTTTACTATTTATCTTCAATGGTTTTTACTTATTTTCATATTTAATTATAATTATTTTATTTTATTCTTTCTAAAATAATAAATTAAAAATATTATTACTTAATGATATTTTATCATGAAATCCTACCTCACAAATTATTCCTGATTATTTTTATTTTGTAAATATAAATAATTTTGTAACTTAATAAATAGGTACAACGTTAATAATTTTTAATTATCATTATTAGAATAGAGTTATAGGATTTTAAGATATTTTATAACTTAAGAAAAATAAATGTCTTTTTAGTGAAGAGTAAAATTGTAAGAGCATTTATAATTCTATATAAATAGAATTGTGTGAGGAATAACATATAAACTAAATGAATGAGAATCATTAATTTATACAATTTACTAGTGATTTTTAAGTTCATAAAATTACCTATTTGGAATTGTATTCATAAACTATCTTATTACCTATTTGGAAGTGCATTCATAAACTATCTTAATCTCCATTTTTAGGGTTTATCTTCTTACACACTCATACCCACGTATCCATCTCTTCAAAATATATTTATTTAGGTCCATATTTAACACTTTTAAAACTTTTTTAAAGATTTTTTATTTATAATGACTTTTAAGTACACATTTTACTAACAATATTAATTTTTATTAAGTTATAAAATCTTTTTAAATTTCAAGAGTTTTGTATTGTTATTTTAGATTCATTAAATTTATTGTTTTCAGTTATAAGTTTCATTTATTTATAAATTAACACTTTTATTATTTTTAAGAATTTATTATTTTGTATAAAATAAATTATATTTTTTATTTTATGTGCAAGTATACACGTGTAATGTAATTATTATGATCAAAAGATTCCATGAGAATATTACTAATCAAGCTATATAAAATGGTAATTCATTCTTATAAAGTATTCAATTCAATTCAATTTAATATGTTTTCCTCTTTATTCAAAAATATTTATAACGATTCAATTCAGCTCCATTAGAGATTTACCAAATTGAAGTGATCATAATGTGACAAACACCTAGAGTATATATGCTTTCATGTATATATATATATATATATATCAATTTGATAAGAATAATTTTCCCACTTATTTCTACTTTACATTTCGTCAACATTTATTTATACTTGGGTTTCGTTACATCGTCAAGAAAGAAAAAAAAAAGGAGAAGAATCTTAATGTTACTATCAATAAACCCCTCTTTTTTTCAAATGTTAAAAAGAGGAAATTTTCAACAATGATTCCTCTCACACTGAATGTAGTGAAATATTTTTAATACTCTTATTAAAATATCGAAAAGTTGATACTTTTAAAATAAATATAGACTCATAATCATTCATGTATTGTTTACTTCACTCACTTTTCACTCTCTCATTCTTTCTTTTCCTTCTATCTCTCTCTAAGAGAATATATACTCGTTAAGTATATAAAAAATTCTCCAATGTAGCATAGAAGAAAAGGCCAAAAAATACATAGCACACTCCACCATGTATGTGTTTTATATATACGTGAGAAATTCACATTATATCCAATTTGAATAATGATATATTAAAATTTTTAAATATGTGATATAATAAAAGTTAAAAAGTTTTGTAAACTAATTTTTATAAAAAAAAAATATTAAAATGTAGTGATTTATTACAAGTTAATTGTTGAATTATTGTAATATAATTAATTATGCACTTAAATTACTTAAAATAAATTATAAATTTTATAATAGAAATATATACTTTACATATATGAGAAAATGAATTTAACGGACTTTAGAAGTTAAAATAAATTATGGTATTGCTAATAATATATCTTTGAAGTTTTTCCCTTATTTCATAATAATATAATAGTGCATATTTCAGTCATTATAACCCTTGTTATTTAATATATTTTACAATTTTAAAAAGTTATAATCTAATAACCATAACAAAGTTCATATACTTCCTACTATTAGAATATACTTCATCCAGATGTCAATTTCTTATTCTAATAGCAGCCATCTTCTAATATGGCAGTTAGTTAGAATATATATGGCAGTTGGTTGGACCCTTTAAAGTACATGTTTTTTCTCTAGATGGTTTGATTTCTTTCCTCAAAATATAATATATATATATATGAATAAAAAGAGAAAGTAAAAAGACATAATAAATGTAAAATAAATGAGTATGTTACATAGTTTTGTATCGAAGGTATAAAAATATTTATACATGTCTCAATCATTTAGGGATCCATGCATATTTATAAAAATTAATCCTAAAATACAAATCAATTAAACATAAATAAATAAATACAGACATTACCTCGATAGTACATATATTAATATGATCTTCTCCGAACATTATACTAATTAATAAAACTATTAGTTTTAATTTAAAGAATATTAGAATATTTAGAAGTATAAATTTTCTTAAAATTTAAAAATAAACATATTGGAACAAGCTAATAAATTTCTATGGAATTAATTTCTTCTTTTTCTTTTGCTTAATGCGCTTCTAACTTAAAATTTCTTTACGAAAATCTTAGAAATAAGAAGGAAAAAATTAAGTTTCAAAGGATATTACCTATTAAGAAGAAAACAAAGATACTAACATATTCAAAAAAAAATTATTTTTTAAGAGCTTAAAATAAAACATACATGATAAAATTAAAAAATATTGACCACATGCTTGCATTTTTAATGAGTACAAGTAAAATGGTTTTCCATATCTTCTTTAGATTGTTCTGACTGCACAATTTAATAGTTTGATTTATTCTATTAATTCATTATTTGAAAAGATCAAAAATTTGCACAATGTTAAATATTCTTTCTATTTAACATTCTATTATTGATTTTAGATTAAAGAATGTTAAAAATTTGCACAAGGATAAAGGTATTGAGTTAATATCTATATAAAATAATGAGAAAAATATTATGGGAAAGAGATAAGATCATGATTATTGATGAAAGATTAATTATGTAAAAATTAAGTTTTTATAAGTTAAATGTTAATATTATTTATAATTATGAGAGATATATTTTGGACAAAGATATAGAGATGATAGTTATGGATTCATGATTGGATAATGCCAAAAAAGCTTAAAAGTCTCTATTTTTTTTTTTTGGCTAATTTTTGCTAAGGATAATGCGAAAAAGCTTAAAATTCTCTAGTTAATATCAATATAAAATGGGAAATATATTATAAAAAGAGAGAGAGAGGGAATTGGGTTGATTACAATTTATCAATCAACTTTAAATATATCATTGTTGAGATTAAAATAGTCTTTTATAAACAAATATGTAATTTCATTGTTTTATAATAGTTATATACTTATTCTTATTATAAGAGAATAATAATAATAATAGTATTACATGCAAACTAAAATAGAGGCAAACTAATAGTGTGAACAAAAAATACTACCATAATTGTTAGAATATTATCATAACATCATAAAATAAATATTACCACAAATTCACAACTAATATTATTCATTAATGATATAATTTTATCTAAATATAATGGCACAAAACTATATTAATTATATGAATAAAATAGAAAATTCATTTATTATTGTTGTAAAAATAATAAATTTGATTGTAATAATATTATCAATTGAATTATATTATATATTAAAATACATTAATAATCAATTTTTATCATGTAATTTTTAGTTGATATGAAAGTACTAAAATCGTTAAATTAGTACAGGTAGTCAAAACCAATTAAAATTTTAAATTAATTAAAAATTTACAAAGTGTCAAAAGTAATGATATGTTTAATACCTTGATAGTTGATTTAAATTATTTGAGAAAACTGATTAATAATTAAAGTTACTCACTAATCAATTTTTAACATGTCATATTTAAAGTTATAACCATCATTTATTTATAAAAATATAAACTCATTTATAAAAATATTATTTGCCACATGAAACTATTCATGATTTATACCAAATATAAGAATGTGATGCCTTTTTTGTAAATGTGTTGCAATTCCTATCTACATATTGAAATAGTAATTATTGTTTGGAAAAAGAAAATGTTTCTTTTATAGAAAAACATATAAATTTTTGTTGATGTAATATTTCAAATTAACTAGATATATTGTATGCAAGTGTATATTATCCTTAATATGATTTTGGGATTGGTGGTTTGTATTTCATATGGTGTTACTTTTCAATTACATCGTTTTGAATTTGCCTTTGAATCTTATCTGCATAATTTTTACTTATTTAATAAATAAATAAAAAATAAATTTTGATACATATTTAAATATATATATATATATATTATCCTTAAAAAAATTATTTTATTTTTAGCGACCTAATAACATGAAAGGTATATAGTTGGAAGTGATAATTAAACTAACGCCATAGCAATGAATAATAATTCACTTGAAGTTATGTATCTATGAATTAAGACATTCCCATGTTTTTCGATATATTCATAATTATTTTACTTTTTTCCCCTTTGAGATGGTATTAATATGAAATTTGAAATATATAAGAATAATCTTTTCTTTCCTACTAATCTCTCTCCTCTCCCTTTCTCTCTCTCTCTCTTATTAAAAAAATTTAATTCTTTTTTTTTCATTTCTTATGGGAAGAATAGTCCTATATTATACATAAGAATTAGGAGCTCTCCTTTAATTTTAATTTATTTTGTTTCAATAAATATATATTACTTATATATTATATTTAGATTTTAATCTAATATGTTTTTCAGTTAGATTTGCATCTAATAGTTATTTTAGGTATCTTTTGTAATATTTTGTTTTGTTTGTTTTTAAATACATATATAGTATTATATTTTTTATTAAAATATTTCTATAATTCAAAACATAAATATAATAAGATATGAATGGTAAATTTAAATTATATATATAGTCATATATGTTTGAAAAGGGACAGAAAAAAAAATTAAAAATACATTACGATGTATATAATTATTATTGATTTTTATGATAATTTAAAATATATTTATTTTATTGATTTAATTATTTAAGTATGTTTTTTATTAAAATAATGAAATTTAATTTTTTTTTGAAAAAAAATAATCCTTTTTGATAGAGTAACTAATTTTTTTTAGTTGCTAAAATATTAAACGATATTCAAAGATAGTGTGTTAAGTGTAATATATTTAGTTATTAATCATAATATTATATCTTGAAGGACTAGTTTTTAATTATTTTTACTTAATTATTAATATATAATTTTGATAATATTTTTTTAATATATTTTAATAAAATTAAAGTATTTTTAAGAAAAATAAGAATTTTTATTAATTTATCGAAATTGAAGAAGATGTATGAGCAGGGGCAACTCGTCCTTTAGTCAGATGAGGCAGATGTCTTAAACCCAAACCAGATAGGAAATTTGTTAACATCTATTATATATATATATATTTCTAAAAATGTAATATTTAACAAACTTTAAAAGATATTGAAATTAAAGAAAAACATATTTAATTTAATGTTATTAACTAATTAAAAAATGACCGGTACTTGCCACTTGACTCTTAGTAGTCTTACATATCGAAAAATAAAATATCATATTGAACAATTTAAGATTTTATGTAATAATTTTGTGAAATTATTTTTCTCTTTAATTATTCCTTAATATTTATTTTTCATAAATAAATTGAGATGACAAAAAAATAAAAACACTCATATTTATTGTTCAAAAATTTTATTTTAGCTTTCAAATTTTATTTTTTGTATATGTATATTTGTTTTATTTAAAAATAAACTTGTAGAAAATTTTAAACATTTATTTTTTCCTTCATTCTTTTTCCAAACAAAAATAATTATTAATATATTGTTAAATCTCATTTTTGATACGGTTCAAAAGGAGTTTACTTTTTATTTTAAGAATTTTCTCGTCATATTACAAAGTTCAATCAAATATATTTATTTATTTATTCATCTTTCAATTTTTAATGTTATTTACATTTCTAATATATGAATTTTTTTTTATATTTGACAAAAATATAATATCAATTCTTACCTAACCCTATAAATAATTATCTTTTAGCATTTGTCATTTTTATATATTAAATGTATAATTTATTTTTTCCTTTTTCCGATACGGGAATAAAATGTATATTTGTGAAACTTTCAATTAGTGATAACAAAGTAATATATATATAATTGTTAAAAATAAAAAGCAATATATATATATATATATATATTATATGAAAAATATTTAAAGCATCAATTTTATATTTGAGCATCCCTATAAGTAGAATCCAAATACATAATCAAATAAAATAAATAGAGATATTATAACATAATTATCATTACGGATCATTATTGTATTAGCAAATGTATTATTCACTTTCATAAATGATTTTTTTCTTTACCTAAATTGATTCAATAAGTTAATTATGTCAACATAGTTCATTTATTTTATATATTTTATCACCGTAATACTATCAAATAATAAATTAACATAATTGTATTTATGATTAGACATTCAAGAAATAAGGTGAGGTAATAAAAACAAAAACATACCTAAATCCCACAACAGTGAATCTATATGAGAATATGTTACTCTATTTATTACACTAAACATGAAGTAAAAGAAACAATTATAGGAAGAGAGAGGCAATTCTTATGTAGAAAACATGTAATGACAAGAAGCATGCAATGAAAAAGTAGTAGCATTTTGAAAGAAAAAAAAGAAGGAAGAAAGAAAGAAAGGAAAAAGATATTTAGTTACTGTCAAATCTATAATTAAAGGGTTAATTTTTTTGTGTATATATATATATATATTCTCGTGTATACCTTACAGTTCCCAACTGGCATTTGGTATAGACGGATCGAGGGCAATTAATAAAAAATCAAATGAAGGGGGAAACACAGCTGTTAGAGGTGATGATATTTAAGAAGATTCTCTCTTATCTCAAAAAACCCAAAAATAAATAGTAGAAAATATGGATTACTACCCATACATATGTCAAGATAATTTTTTAATAAAAATCTAAAAAAATATTACTTTTATTTTTATTAATACTATGATGTCTTGGTAGATATAATTAGTGTATGTAAAAAAGTAAGCTGAAATTTGTGTACATTGTAATTGTTAAGTCCCACATTTGTTAATAGTAAACCAACAATACTACTTATAAGTGTAGTCAATCCTCTAACTCACAAGCTAGTAACAAGCATATTTCTTTACAAGTGAATTATTTTAGGTAGGTGTAAAATTTGTAAAATTATAGATAAATTATATTAATATTAATAGAAATTATAAAAAATTATAAAAAAAAAATGTGAAGTGTGGATAAAACTAGGCTATGAAAGAAACATCCCTCCACGTTGCATAGCCTTGATGAGTTCATTCCATACAAACGGTATTGATTTATAAAATAATGTAAAAATCTGATCTGGTTATAGATTCTAATTAAATATATAGTTTAACTCTAAATGAATACTTTAACAGACAAAAACGAGGGTTACCAGCTTAACATGACAGAGTTTGTTCCCTAATAGCTTCTCCATAAATCATAATAATACTAGTCCCTATTCAATGGACTTTGGGATTTTGTATATGTTGTTAATTAATGTGTTGAGTAAAATTGAACACTAATATTCAATTATTTATTATTGTTGTTATTTTTTATTATTAATCTAATCTAGAAAATGAAAAAAGGAAAAAAAGAATATGTACTCCTCCTTCTCTTACTTTGAGTTTAAAATTAGGATGAACAGCTAGCTAGAAAATATATATTTTGAAACTCGTTTAATTTCCATGATAAGATAGTATGTATAACTTGGTCTGTTAATTAGGTTATTATTATTTTTTAGATCAAATCCATATTCGATGGGGTTTGATCATGTGAATTCAAAAATAAGAAAAAAATTAAGTTTTATTCTCAAATTATTAGATAATGACTTATTTAGATAAATTGAACACAATGATCTCTTTGTTAGATTTTTTACTCATCATTTAAAAATTAAGATATTTAAATTTAATAAGATTTATCAGTAATTGTAGGAATTAAATCAAAACAATTTGGTTTTTTATACATAGGTATGCAAGTATATTTAAGAGTTTTGAAAGAACACATATTTTGTTAAGAATTGTAATTTTTATGCACATTCTCTAATTATTTGTTGATTGCAAAATCTATAAGTTGTGTTCTTGCATTTTTATTTCAAGCGCTTTGATTTAATTCTTACAATAATGGTTTACAAAATGAATAATAAATAGTTATATGATCTCTTAACATAAAAAAAAAATAGTACCCTCAAAAGTTAAAAGATGATACACTTAGTTTTAAGAAGTTATTAAAAAAAAACTTTTATATAATATGAGATATGTTAAAAAAATTGGGAACAAATAAAAAAGGATTACTTTATTTTCAATAGATACCTATTTTTCTCTCTCTTTAATTTAGACTTAAATTATATATTTAAATTGAAGTTATTTTACTTATTTTTAAAAGTAAATTGATTTTGAGTGGACTACTAAAAAAATTATAAAACAAAATAACTTTCACACTCCTTGTAACTTAATGATATATATCACTATAATATAAAGTGAAAATCTCGGTTTCAAGACTTGAAAATATAATCTTTAAAAACCCCCTTTAAAAACACTTCATCCACGTTTGTTATATAGACTTATCATCTTAAAACCAAAGTCACAAAAATCAATATTTAAGAAAACAAAGGAATATACGTGTCCAATTTCAAAATAGTGAGAATGAATAAAAATGTGATTTTTTTTTGTTAAAATTTGTCATTATTATATTAATTGAGTTTATATCTTAATTTTTTTAAAGATAATTAACTAAATATGTACATGTTAAAAATAATGTATGTAGCAATATGACCTTTTAAAAAGTATTATAAATATTATTTCCTCAAATTTTTTTAAGCTGTGTCTTTGTATTTTAAACTTTTTAGGTCAAATACTTGTAAACTTTTTTTTTTTAATCAAGAAAGAAATTTTTAACCTGTAACTTGAAGTGTTAGGGAAAAAAAACTGTTAACTTGAAGACGGTAAATTTATTATTCACAAATCACTGTGTTTTTTAAGTTCTTATTCACAAATCACAATGTTAACCACGGATGAACTAAAATTAGTTTGTATTAGAAGTGATTTTTTTACATATTTTAGGAGTATTCATATTCAGATTTTTTAGAGAGACAGGAAGAAAGTTAAAAAAAATTGTGTGAGAAAATGATAGGATTGATGATATAGGAATGGATGTTAAAGTATCACATCGATTTGGGATCGCACACACGTTGTGCCTATAAACAAAGACAGTTTTTAATCTCATAACTTGGGTTTTGAGATGGAGTTAGGTCCAAATTTAACATGGTATCAAAGCATGAAAAACTCATCCCGTAGCACGTAGTTGTAAGTCCACCACCGTCCATCGATGAACTACCGATGTGAGGGAGAGTGTTAAAATGTCCAACATCGATTGGGCATAAAGTATCAAACACATATATATAAACGAGGGCAATCCTCAATCTCATAACTTGCGTTTTGAGATGGAGTTAGGCCCAAATTTAACATGATATCAAAGCAAGTTAACTGGTCGATGTAGTTGTTTCGTCACTGGTGAGTGATGCATACCGTCACTTGGGTTCCATAAACTCAACATCTCCGTTAGTCTCAAGGGGACAGACCCTTGCCGATGTGAGGGAGAGTGTTAAAATCTCACATCGACTGGAGATCGTGCTCATGTTACGCATATAAACAAAAGCAGTCTTTCATCTCATAACTTAGATTTTGAGATGAAATTAGGCTCAAATTTAACGATAGATTCAGAATTATAAGTTTATAAATGTATCTACTTATCAATACTTTCATAAGTATTTAACAAAATTCTTATTAGAGAACAGTGGGTCAAGAATCCAAAAGAAAAAAAAAATTTTGTGAGTTCGATTATCCACCTCGTTTTGATTTTTATCTAAAAAAAATTAAAAAATGGGTACCATATAAAAACTAAATATAAAATAATAAGTTCTTTTTAAATATGATTATATTAATAAACATATCTTTTTTTATTTTAAATTAATTATATTTATCTAATTAATTTATATATTTATTAAATTAAATTATATATTAATTAATTATTATGGTTTATTGTTTTTTTTTTGTCGTTCATGTAAAAAATTTTAAAAAATATTTTTTCTGACATTTTTTAATAATTTGCTTGAAAAGTTACCCATAGATAAAAAAAAATCATTCGCAAACCGAAAGGATTTTTGAATAATTTTAAGTATAGATTTTAAAATTCAATTACAAAATAATTATATTTATCCGTACCCATTACTAACGTCGTGAAAATATCCTGACAAAAGTGAAGAATGTATCAAATATTAGAATAAATGGGTTATCAAGCATTTATCATCCATTTAGAAAGAAACATTCATCATAATTTTATTTTCCATGTAAATTAAAAATGCTCTTATATCCAAAATAATGAAAATAGAAGGCGAAAATCACTCTAACGTCGGATTAAAAATGACTTTATAGATGTAATTTTTTTTTCCTAAGAAGAAGTAATTTTTTTTAACTCTTCCATGCGAACATAAAAATATATATTTAACTCTTCCACAATTTTTTTGGATGTAAGATTTAAAAAAAAATATTGGAAAAAATATGAAGGGTAAAAATTAAAAAATTCAAATAATACAATATAATATTTATGAGTTATTACTGACGATGAAAGAGAAGAGTTTATAGACATTTTCTTAAAATGTTTTGAACTTCTTACTCTCTTATTTTTATCCCCTCGTATTTTACTTTTTTTTCATGTAAATTTTATCCCTCGTATTTTTAAAGAAAATTAATAGAAAATTATCGACTAAAAACTAATAAAATAAATAAAATATTTATCAAAAAATAAAATAAATAAAATAAGTTGAGGGGAGGGGAGGGGAGGGGAGAGAGAAAACAAGAGCAAGCTCAAAAACGCTGATAAGTAAAAGGAAAGGTAGGGCAAGCAAACGAGGGGCCTGGTTTCTGTGATAAACACACCAAAACACGGCACAAATCCAGAGGAAGATAAAAAGGAGAGATATACTCTACCCACTAGTACTAGTCTACTAAATATTAGACATTCCTCTAATTCAAAACATAGAGAAGTTTTGGATTTTTCTCAGCACATTAAATTCATCAAATCCCTTTCAAGGTTTCTAAGCATTTATTCTTCTTGATTGTGCAATAATTCCTTCATTTCTGCTATTCAAGATACAAGCTTTGTTTTGTTGGTTCACAGCTTTTAAAACAGAGTGCTCCTGTTTGTTTGCAGAGAGAGGAAAACCAAAAAAACAAAATTTAAAATGGAGGTGGGTCAGATGCAGAGACAGTGGGTGGACTACACAAAATCTTTGTTTCTGGAGGTAAAACACAGGAATTGTAAATTATATGCGTAAAATCTCAGTTGGGTTTGTTTCTTTTTCTTTTTTGGCATATTTATTTTTGTTTTGTTTTTGTTATTCGTGTGTGGGATGTGAATGATGTTGATTTTTTTTTTTTGTGTGCCTCTTCTGTTCAAAGGAATTTCTGGATGCTCAGTTTCTACAACTTCAGCAGCTACAAGATGAAAGTAACCCCGATTTTGTTTTTGAAGTTGTGTCTCTCTTCTTTGAAGATTCTGAAAAGCTTTTGAATGATCTTACTAGAGCTCTGTGAGGATCAAATCTTTTTTTTTTATTATTTTTCTTGTTGGATTATGTACTTCTAATTTTTGTAGTTATGCTATGGATACTTTGAATTGTACATAAAAGTCTGTTGTGAGTTTGTTTTGGTTTACTTTGTGTAGTGATCAGCCAAATGTAGACTTCAAAAGAGTGGATGCTTATGTTCATCAGTTTAAAGGTAGCAGTTCCAGGTGTGTACAAATCTCTTTCTAGCTTTCTCAGTGTATCATCATTTATGGACGTGTTGGTTTCTTTCTTTCCTACTTGTCTCCATATTGGGTTCAATTTCACTGTTGTTCAACAAAAATACTTTTAGACGAAAAAATAAGCATATTATTTGTACTTCAATTAAGCAGATGGTTATTCAGCTAGTAAACGTTTAGGTGGGAAGACTAACCTCTCTACAATTTTTAGTCACTGGTTGGATCCACATCAAATAGTGTCTGATTTAAAAAAAAAAGAATAGAGAGATGAAATTAAGCTTTGTTTTACTGTAATTAATAACATTTTGTTTTAACCAGGTTAGTATAGATCTAAAACATTATTGAGTTAACCAAGAAAATTATGAGCGAAAACCTTAACTAATTATTTGTTTATGTTCAATAAGTTTTTTTTTTTTTTCTTTTTAACTCAACAGCATAGGTGCACAGAGAGTTAAAAATGCCTGCATTGCTTTTCGGAACATCTGTGAGGAACAAAATGTTGAAGCGTAAGTTATTGTACTCTCATTCACATGCATGTTTTTTGTTTGTCATTTTGTTCTCATCACTACCAAATTATACAAATTTTTTGCAGATGTTTAATATTATTACATTTTTCTTAAATATATTCAAATTTTATTTACAAATAGTTATATGTATTTAATTAAAACAAATGTTTAGTTAATACTAAATATAATGTACTTGTAACCAAAGAGTTCGTTATGTGCAGGTGCATTAGATGTGTTCAACAAGTAAAACAAGAGTACTACATTGTGAAGAATAAGCTTGAAACTCTTTTCAGGGTGAGAATTTATATATAATAACTGATTTCTTTTAAACCGTTTAAAATCTTTTATTTCCAGTATTTGAATTTATTATTTTATATATATATGTTTGCAGCTTGAGCAACAAATTGTGGCTGCTGGTGGGTCAATTCCTATGATGGAACTTAGTTTTTAAGATTACTACAATTCAGAAAAAGAAAAGAAGATGAAGTGTTTGTAACGTAGAGAGCTCTCTTCTCTTAAGTGCTATGTTTTGCTAAGAAACCTTGTGTTGTATGAATTCTATGAGAAAAGCTTTCAGTTCAAGCTGGCTTTCTTGCAATAATGTTTAAGTCCTAGTAATAGTTAAAACATTGCTTGACGAAGAAACTTGTTATATGAAAGCATTAAATTTGCTATTCATTCCGTTATTAAACTAACCGTTTTTGATTTGATGAATGAAACGTAGGTAAAATTATGCGTTCTGTCCTATGTTAATTGGATTCTTTTAAGGCGTAAAATACATAAATTTTTACTCATTCTTTTCAAATTTTTTTTTTAAATTTCTATAAAAATAGAATATCTAAATATTTGCATTTATATTGATTGGATATGAGTAATTCACGAAGATAAAGAGTGCAAATTAACATTGTTTCTTGTTGGTATTAAAACTTGAATGCAGAAAATAAGCTATTTGAGTCACAGTCAATGTTGTCATTATTGTTATTAAATATGCTTACGTGTTATTCAAACTAATAATAAGACTTGGGAGTTGGCATCTTTGCTTGCAATGATTAAACAAAGGATGATAAAGAAGACCCTTAACATTGTTTAGTCAGTGCTAATCTAAAGGAATCTGAATCAGATCTCAATATATGATTATTTTTTCTTAAAGACTTAATCGTGATTTGTTAGGTTTGTCTTTCTGTCATAAACTGAAATAAGCTTTGAAACTCAAATGTTGAAATTAGTGGTGGTATAGGATACCCCTCACTCTTTTTTTATTATATTTTTGTCAAGATTAAATTTTTAAATCTCTTCTTATTTATTAAAAAAATATGGAAAATAGTTCATCTGCAGGTAATATTTTTAGACGGATTATACTATACGTATTTTAATTTATCAAATATTAAATATAAGATTTACAAATTAGAGACAAAATTATAATTCAACAAAAAAATATTTATTTATTTATTTAAACATATTAAAAGTCTATGCTAGGTTAATCATAATTTATATTTGTGTAAAATTCACCCTCAATTATCGATTTTGGGCCTAATCAAACCTGCAACATGCCTCTACCCATGGGCCAGTCCCCACAAATTCTCATATTCAGACGATGACAAGCTGGTCCATTATTAAAACTATACTTTGTTTGTTTGCCAAGGAAATACTGAAACAGAATAGATATGAAGTAAACTATATGCTAAAATAAATTATTGGCTGAATAAGGCATGAAAAATGAATAATCTCTCAATGCACACTCAGGAACTTATCCAGCTCATTTTGGGGAAGAAGAAAAAAATCATTTATTACATATTTTACGAAATACACAATTACATCAAACATCTTAATGGGACCTACATAATCGTATATGTCTTCGATAGCTTAAAACAGAACATCACAAGAAAGCAGAAAAGAGTAGAGAGTGGAAAGGTAAACTTGATAATAATGTAGGGTATACACTTTAAATCATCATTATTATTTATTACACAACTTTAGGGTACATTCTTCCTTTTATTTATATAAAATATGTTATTTAATTTTTGATTATTTTAATTATAGAATGAAAATAAAAAATGATAGTAAATTATGTTTGTAATTTTTTTGATTTGATAGGATAGAGATAAATGAAAAAAAATACCCTTATCAATATCGATTTAAATTTTTTTTATTAACAAAGAATTCTTCCTTGTTTTTTTTATAAGTAAAAGAACTATTAAATATTTTTTTATAATTAAAAGGATTAATGAATAACTTCTCAGAATTAATGTACTAACCAATACTTTTATTCACTTAAAAGGTAACCCATGGTATTTTTTGACTTTGAAATTCATGGTTAAGAGTTAAGACCTTTTATTTATTTATTTATTTATTTTTTTGGGAAATTATTTGAAAAGTATACAAATGAAGCTTATGAACATTAATAATAAGAAAATAAGAAGAAGAGAAATCACAGAGCACTGAGTTATAGGCTTGGACTATACCCTCAGTTTGAATAGGGGGGTGGCTTATGCCACATTCTTTTCTGCCCATCAAAACTTGATACCACAGCAGACTGTGTTTTAGCACTGAGCTGATTTGCAAACATATTATAATATCCCTCAGAATTTATACTATCCAAAATTCTGACATATTTTCCTTGTTTTTCATGAATCAAAATTTGTCCATCTTTTGATTCAACACCTTCAGCATAGACTTTAATGGGCTTAATTTGCAAATTTGGATTCAGCTGGGAAGCATTTCCAGCCAAGTAAACTGTACCAAGAATTTCTCCCAAGAAAATATCCTGCAACCACGATAAAAGTTTAGTATTAAAAAAACATGTCTTAATAAGATTGTTGTTCATTTTAATGACAAGAGACTTTACCATATGATTATATCTACGATGTTTTTTCTTCAAATTCCAAAGTCTTGACAACAATTGCCGGGCTAAGAGAGCTTCAGGAGTCATGTTCGTCTTGCGCAACGTTGTTAACATGTTTGAAAAAGATCCAACACTGCGCTGGACGCTAAGAGGAATAAGGGTTATGTTAAGTGATGATTCAAAGACTGTCTTTGTTGCCAAAGGATCAAGAAACATGTTGAATTCTGCATATTCATTGGAAGGAACACTGAACACATTTCCTTTATCAGTTGTATTATTACTGATGTGCCCTCCTACTATATATACATCCTGCAAAGAGTATTGACATCACATTATTAGTGTTATTACTATAGATTTGAATTTTACCCAAGAGTTGTTTGATTTCTTTGCCTTAAACATGATTCCAAATCTTTATAAGTCATAGTTTGAGCCACGTCTTGTGTTTTTATAGGATCTCAATGATGCTTCTATTTAGTGTTAGTTTGGATGTGCTTCTCATATAAGTGGTTTTAAGAGAAGTAATTTGAAACAAAGTGGTTTTACAGCAAACATTTAAGTGTTTGGCTTGCTAAAAGTGATTTTTAGTGAAATTTTAGTAACTATACTATAAAGCGTAATTCTTAAATTACTTTTATTAAAAACACTGATAAAACTTCTTAATAATTTGAATGCATTGTCAAACGTCATTAAAAGTGCTTTGATCTTTCTAAAAGTACTTTCAACCCAAAAGAGAAGCAATTCCAAACAAGCCGTAATTGTTTTTTTTTTTTTATAATGAATATCAAAAATAATTGTTTACAATTGTTACTCTTTGCATGATATAAGAACATATATATACATTATAAGTCTATTTTGCTTGTCTACTTTCAATTCCTTTCTCAAGGTTAAAAGAATTAAAGAAATACGATAGTGAATTGATTTATTAACCTGAATTAGAGAGGTAGCATTCTTTTCTGTTAAGAGAAACTTTGCTAAATTTGTTAAGGGTCCATTAGTCAGTACAGTAATCTTAGCTCCTGGGTCCAATGATCTCATTGTGGACTTCCAAACTTCAAGGGCTAGTGGCTGTCTGAGTTCCGGGTGACCCGTATTCCTGGGAGCTCCATAGTTTACTGAATTTTCTGATGTATACCTGTTACAAGAATATTAAACCGAAGAGTAAAACTCTTTGTGAAAAGCACTGGAAGTAAAGGGTAAGAATCTAATACCATATAGCAATTGACCCTAATTTGCAGCTTGAAAATACAAACCAAGTGACTTAAACTCTTGAAACCACTATACATTTTACTTGTAAAATGAGTAACACAAGTGATTAGAGTTACAACTAGTATGCACCAAGTGGCATAAACACTATCCAAGAGTTACAATTTAATGTGGCTTCCATAATTATAAATGTGGGTATAAAGAAAACTCAACATGAGATACAATTAAGAAACTGTTGATTATACTATTCCCCATTTCTAAAAAAGAATAGTGTAAGAACATCATGTTTTCCTAATCTGACTCTAGTGGAGGTTTGGCTCCATTTTCTACTTCACTTATTCAATTACAATGATGAGCAATAAATAGTCTTGAAATGTAGATAGGTAAAAGTGAGTATTACCTTCTAGGACTTCTTGGAAGATCTCTAGCAATACCATAGAGAGTGTCTGAATCTACAAACCCTCCACTTCCATGTGGGACAGCCTTAGCATATTTACAGTCTCCGGCAACGGAGAAAATCGGATCAGATTGGTTTATGGCAAATGCATCTCCAAGACCAACTGGAATGTCGTCACGACCCATCATATGCAGTAAATCATAAATGACATCTATTGTTGCTGCATTTGCCCACCCAGTTGGGCTTACTATTATAGCCTGCATTACATACAAGATAATATCAATGTTGAGACTAATTTAGCAGCCATTATCAGAATAATAATGCTATCGAACACGACTTTTGAGTTGAGTTCTCCACCACTACTCTATCTTATTCATTAAATTGAGATAAAACAAAAAGTAAAATAAATAATGCAATTAAAGGTTCACATGCACTAGTAGTAGGGCAAAACATGCCTCTTAGAGTTGCATTACTCTTATCAGAAGGTTCAACTCTTTGCAGGATTTTAAACATGAAGCATCAGTATTTACGGTAGAAGAAGACACAATAAAAATGTCTCTACCTTAAGATTGATCACTTCCACAGGTACTTTTAGAAGATAAAATAGAGCTAGAAAATCCCCAGCACTCATGTCTATGTCAAAGATGACTGGTCTGCCCAACTTTTTAGTTCCAAAACTTGGCTTGTAGATGACTTCTCTGAAATAAGGAAATTGTGTTGTAAGATTGAATTTCCCAGTTTGTTGAGGGTAGTTTAGTACCTTGAAGCCAAAAGGAGGAAAAAAAAAACATATATTTCAATGTAAATTCAACCATTTTGAGAGCACAGAGACATACAGTAGAAAATAAATCTGTACTTACATTCAAGAAACTTTTATAAAATTCTCTGTCAAGTGCGCTTTCGACATCTTTACTTGGTTTGGCTTTTGTGGCAACAAGAACACGCACTGCCTCAGAACCAATTACTTCTGTTGTATAGCCATCCTATGTAATATGTTTCAACAAGTGTGAATCAATATGTGCCTATGTTTAAAATGATTTGAAAAGAGAACGCTTTTTGAAAGCAAAACAATATGCTTTATAAAGCTTGACCCACCCCCCCACCCCCCACCCCCCTCTTTCCCTCTGTGTGTGTGTGTGTTTGTTTGGCTAAGAATTATGTTTTTTTGCTGTTAAAAAGGTCTCAGAAACATGAACAAAGGACCCTTGGTTGCCCTAATATTCAAAATTCACAACGAAAACCTTATTTCCATTTAGAAGCTAATCACAAGACAAAGAGTTAATCTTGATGGTTTACCTTGCATATCCCTTTCCCATTTTTGTCAGTGCAAAAAGGATCTCTAAGCCCTCTTTGAACATGACCACTATGTACACCTCCTTGGTTTAAGTTGAACTTTGGTACTTTAAGGCCATCAAAGAATGGATTAGATCCATCAGATATCCCATAAGGCTTATTAGAAGTAACAACAGTTATGTTCATGTACGCCAATTCGGCAAACTCATTTTCCTCATGATGATGTGAGTTACGGATGTTTGAGACAGCCACACCAGCTGTAAATGAATCCCACATGAAATAATTCTGCAAATGGTAAAACTATATCACATTGATATTTACGTAGTTAATATTGGTCTGTTTGCTTGTGCTTATGTTAAAAAGTAGTTTCAGAATAAAGTTTTTACATGAAGAAACACAATCTATATATGGATCCGTCAAATGTGCTTTATGAAACCTAAAAGTACTTATGATAAGTTCTCTTTTTAATTTGATTAAAGAGCGTTTTTACAAGGTATAAAAAGAATAAACAAACAGATACTTAGTACCGATCAAATTAGTTAAGAAATTACATTAAAGAATTTTCCATCAAACCAAGTATCATGAGCCATTTTTAAGGACTTGAAGCAATATTGTGCCTCATAGGTGTTCTGGTTCTGCTCAAAGGCCTCAAAGAACTTCTGATTTATAGGGATGGTGTTGGTTGCATCCAAAGGAACAAGTGTGACAGGAATACCTGAATGAATTACCTAAAACATTGTCCATTACAACATGTCAAAACAATGATAATGAAGTGAGCATTCTTTGTCATACTCAGAAAGAAAGGTAAATAACCTGATATGCAGCAAAAGGGTCACCAAATATGTTGAACTCTGCATAAGGATTACTAGTAAATTCTGTAAACAAATTGCCGGGATCACCACACTGCCGATGATCACAAGATGAAGTGGCATTTACTGGGCAACAATTCTTTGATCTCACACTACCACCCATCACATAAATATGCTCCACATTTTTCTTCAAGTGTGGATTACTCATAAGAAATATGGCTAAATTTGTATGTGCACCTATGAGTAAAACTGTAATAGGACCCTCAGATATCTTATCAATCATCACTTGCTGAGCAGTTGGTTGTTTAACAGGTTTGTATCTCCTGTTCCCCTAAATTCAATACAGTCCATCACAAAACCCGTGAGGTAAAACTGATTTGAGGTCCCAGAATCTATGGTTTTTTTAGTTCGAATGAAAATTTACCCAAAATTGCGGGTTTTCATTATGTACAAGTTATGTACATAAAAACACGATTGAATTGGCTCCCAAAAATCATTTAGTTTGTATGTAATATTTATACATGTATATATCATATTTATGTATACTCTATATATATATATCTATAATGTGTTTATAACACATGTATACATTATGTACTGTTAATATGTTACTTTGGGATCAATTCTTTCATATATAACCTGTAATGTTATTTAATGCCTGGACTTATAACCATAAGTCATGTAAATGTTGCTTGTTACTTGTTACTTGTATGTGTGTAGGTTTACCTGCGATTTTGGGATATTTTCAGCCCAAAACTCCAAAAATGCTGGATTTAGAGCTCTAATTGAGCTAAACCCATAGCAGAAACAACAAGACTAAATCGAATTGATGGACGATTATAATTGCTGTACTATAATTCTATACCTGTGGGAGGAAAGCTTTTCTGATGCCATAATTAGTATCAATATCTAATCTACCTCCAAGACCTACTGGAATTGCTTGTCTATATCTACATCCTCCTGTTGTTGTCTCACCCTGATATATTAAATACATAATTAAATGTAAATCCTCTCGAACATAAGTAATTGAAATTGATATAGCTTATAAAATTGCGTGACAAATTCAGAGAAAATGTTCTGCGATTGTATTCACCATTCTAGCTATAATAAAATTGAACATGATTGAAATACCAGTTCATGCCTGTTCTATAATAGGAAGATATCCACCAACATTTGGGAGTATGGTTCCATTTTTTAGTATTGCACCCTCACCCCCAACTCCAATAGCAATATCATCACGACCCATCATGTAAAGTATATCGTACAATTGATTCACTGAATGCCCAGCATTTGTCCAAGCATTTGAGTTTATTGTAATAGCCTGCAATAAAGTTTATTTTATTTTATTATTATCTAGTCTTAATCATCAAATGGGACATGTTTAATTTTCTGCAATAAATTAAAAAAAAAACTCTAAAGAAATTATTAAAGCAATAGTGCAATACCATACACACACATACAAAAAGAAAGTTTTGTACAAACATATAATAATAATAGAATATAAGAGTCATAGTTGAAGAGTGAGTAGTGAATAATCATTTGATCTGACATTATGGACTAGGATCAGCTGGGTTCCTTTTTCTTTTGACCAAGAAACACAAATAAAGATAAAAATCCAAATCTGTCTGGTGAAAAAAGAAACTTCAAGGGAACATGTAAATATTGCAGTTGTATTGCCTTGTTTTAAAACATCAATCACTCAATTCTAAAAGCTTTACTATACAAGCACTATACATAAGATTGACAAAGAAAGTAAATAAAACAACTGCATAAATACAAATATTTCATTTATCAAAAATAGCTCAAACCAAATTTTTTAATCATATTCATAATTCTCAAATTTGATATGGCAACCATTGATTGATAAGATTGACAAATAAAGAAAAAAAAAACGTTTAAATCAAAAATCAAAATCTTAAAATTCGTGAGTAAAAAGCTCTCCATACTTGAAAGTCCTTCATGATAGAAATTAAATTCAAAATTCAACTATAAAGCAAGTGAAGAACACATACCTCGACCTCAAACTCTGATCTATTGAGCTTCAAGAGATACAATAGAGCAAAGAAATCATCTGTGTCCATGTCTGTATCCAAAAGAATCCGATGAGGCCTGGACTTAACAGAAGCTGCATGAAGATTAGCTCCAAAGACTCCTACAATCACTAGTAAAACTACCCAAAAGCTCTTCTGTTGAAACATTTTCTCTTTATTTCAACCGAAACCCATATAAAGGTTTCACTGCCAAGCTATAAAACAAGTATCAAATTCTGCTGAAGAAAAAAGCCATTAATGGTTTAGAGCTAACTCTGCAAAGAGAAAATATTATGTGGAAAACAGGGAAGCTACAGAACAATGAAGAGAAGGTTATGAAAAGGTATCTCTCAAAAAAGAAAAAGGAAAAGGAAAAAAAAGAAAGAAATAGCTTAGGAGAAAAAAACTCTCCTCTCCATTTCAAAGATTGTTCGTATAATATTAGTATGCCTAATATTAGAGAAGTTGCGGTGTAATGTTCAGAGATAACAAATTGAAGAGATATCAATACTAAAAAGGAAAAGAGAAGCCAAAATTAGGAGTTATGTGAATGAGACGTTTTGAGATAAAAATTATTGAGTCACATGTTTTTGTTAGATTATTTTATATTTTTATTTATTAGTCATATTTTAATTACATAACAGTGTCAAAATTAAGATTGCAGGATCAATGTAATTTTTTATTTCACTCCTTTTATTTTATTTGTTATATGTTATATTTTTATCAAAATTAGATAACTGAATATTAATTATTATAATATTATATATTTTTAAAATGGAGGAAATAACATTAATTTTATTTACAACAATAATTAAATTAATAGCTTTAAATATTTTTATTTGAAAGCTAAAAACGAAAGACATATTTTCTTAAAGATCTATATGAGTCACTTTTAAATGAAGTTTAGACCTTATTGAACATAAAAATTGTCTAAAAAAATCTAACAATTGATCGATTAAAACATTTTTCATCATATAACATATGAAATTATTAACTACTCATTAATAAAATTAGAGTCCATATATAAGATAAAGATTATTCAAAATAAAATATCTCTTATACGATTACCAGTTAACTTAAAATATAAATATTCTTAAAATATTTCAATACATTTAATTGAATTTTAAAGATAGTTTAACCAATTGAAAAATATAAAAATAATATTTGAAAAAGTAAAAGTATTTTTGTTATGCAGCTACTTACCACATACATTGGTGGTGTGCTTAAACAACTCAATTTGTCAAAGTGTTCTTACATGTAGTTAGCATAATTGAAATTATTTTCCCATTACGGGATCTTTATTTCCCACATAGATTTTCTGGAACAAAACTTTTAGAGAAAAGTGAGGAACAAACTCCTATCTAGGTATGAAAAATGGGAATGCATGGGATATTGCATTACCTTAACCCATTTACAATCCTCAACTATGAGACTATTGTGACTCTTCGCATACATAATAAAGGCTTTGTTCTTTAGTTTAAGGATTGCTATAACTATATTATCAAATTTTTATTTATTATTTTTATATCATTAAAATTTATATTTATAATAAATATACGATATACGTTATGAAATTAAAGAGAGTTAACGGTTCACTTAAAAAACCCCTTTCACATCCCATTCATATCCTAACAGAAGACCCACCCCAGCCAAGTCGTTGACTCTAAAAAAAATGGTTCTTTTACTTAATATAATTCAGATAAAAATATGTATCATTAAAGTGAAAAATTTGAGAGCTAATTTTCATCACAAGCATATTATTAATAAGAAAAGAAACATGCTTAGTGAAGAAAAAGTTAACCATTGGATTAAGGCGACAGGTATATGGGCTTTAAATAATTAACGAGACGATAAACCCTGAATCGAGTGCCGGTGTGGGTCTTCGTTTGAGTATGAATGGAATCTGATTTAGTGTTTTTTGGGATTTTATAATTAATTGTCAATTTATGTTAATTTTATATTTATTACACATACAAAGTTTAATGTTATGCAATGTGCTGAGGTGTAACATGACATGGTTGCTATCCTAGTAGGAATGGTCACAGGACCGGTGGGATAGTTTTTTTATTAAAGCTTATCAGAATCGAATTATAAACTTATATTCAAAATTGTTAATAATTTGAAAATAATTTTTTATTCTCGAATAACGATTCGGGATGTTTATAAAAAAATTCAAAAAAAAATATAATTTAATTTATTAAATATACATAATTAATTTTTGATTTATAATTTAATATATAATTTAATTTATTAAATACATAAATTAATTAATTAAATAGAATTAATTTCGAGTACGAATTTTTAATATAATCGTAACATAACTATAACTATTATTTTATGTTCGATTTTTATTTAAAATTATTTTCGTCTTTAATAATCATACAATTTTTTTACCCATTTCTATATCATCATTACCGATTTAAATAATTACAGATATAGGGTAGGAATTCTCCACCTTAGTTTCGAATTTTATCACGGGAATATATTTTTTTCTAAAGAAAAATTTTAATATTAATTATATATTAAATAATAAAAATCTTTATTATATATGTTTATGATATAATTATATATAATAAACTTAAAATTTGATTACAAAATAATAATTATATTTAAATTAATTATTTTATTATTTTAATAATTATTTTATATATTATTATATTGTATTTTTATAATTAAAATAATAATTTAGTGATAATAATAATACTTTTTAAATAAAATATACGAAAACTAAGATAGTAGAATAAATCCCACTCCTTCCGAGATCATTTTTTATAGGTGTTAAAATTGTGTTTCTTTTTTTTACAAATTTTTCCACTTATAGAATAAATTAATACATTTATAAGAGAATAACAAACTAAAGCTTAATAATATATTTATAATATCTTTAAAATTTATACGCTATAAAAAAAGGTTTATAATAAAATAAATGAAAATATAAATCAAATGCTAGTAAATTTTAATAGCAAAGTCACTTAACTTTTTATATATCGTCGTTGAAAACAAATAAGAAAATAATTTAGCTTAGCTACGGGTGTCAATCATATGTCATACATACGCGAATCTCGTGTTTGCAAATTGTATTACCATTTTATTCGTAGCATTTGCATATAATTATTAATTAAAATAATAAAATTTATTGATAATAATTTGCAATATCTTTTTTTCTTTTCTCGAGGTAGAGAAAGAATTATAATATATTAACGTCACATGAATTCCTTTCTCTTTCATTTATAATATATTAATTAAAATTTAATGTAGTAATTATTATGCAAATGTCAATTTTAATGTGAACGCAAAATTTTTTAATGACACCGTTCTTCTAGGAGAATTATAGATTAACTCGGTATTAATATTTTAATTAATAATGTGAAATTATTATAAATGAGAAAAAAAATTATAGATTAATTGAAGATTAATGTTCCAATCAATAACATGATATTATTATAAATGAGAGAAGATTAAAAAAGATAAAAAATAGTCTCAATTTTTTTACCAATAAAATTTATAAGATGTATTATTCATCGATTAAAACCACCACATCATCGTTAATATAAGATTAATAAATAATGTATTCTACCTTTAATTGTTTATATTGTAATCAACCTATAATCATGCTTAAAAAACAGTGAATCTTTGGTTAAGATGAAAGATTAAATATGCAGAGATATCATCAATTTTTTGTTAACTCATAAATTTGCATATTTTTGTAACTAAATAATATATTATGAGATATGATAAAATTATTTTAATAAATATTAAATAATTATAATTAATACACGTATCTTAATATAAATAACTTAAGTATAAATTAAAGTAATCTCTATGCCAGTAATCAATGGTTAACAATGAAATTAATTTTATAACAGATACGTGCATGTATATATAATATATCTTAATATTTTTAAAATTATATTTTAATTAAAAGATAACTCATATAAGAGGGAAAATAAAGGGTGTCAAAATTGAAGGATTCTCCATGTTGATGTAAAACTTTCCCATATCAACGTAGTCTTAATTTAGTTTTTTTTTAAATTGATAAAAATAGTTTAATTCTAACTTTTAATTTATATAATTATAATTTTATAAACTACCTTCTTATAAATATATTATAATTATAATTAATTTGATAAATTTTTATTAAATTTATTCGTGTTAATTGATCCAATATAATTTTTCATTTGTAAATTGTTTGGAATAAAGCTCGTCAATATATTTATTGTGATGCGACCACTGATAAGAACCTGCTGTCCGATGCTGACAAGCATTTAGTGTGTGAAAAATGTTATATTAAAAAATTATAAAAAATAATATTTTTAAAATTTATGATAAAAATAATATTTAATTATAATTTATATATAATAAAATAATGTATCAAAAAAATTTAATAATTAAAATATATAAAATATTTTAACGACTACAAACTTTAAGATAATGTTTTTATTATTTTATTAAAAAATAAAAAATTGGAAATAAAATAGAACATACGAACAATATTGGATGAAAAATACCGATTGTATTTCGGTTGGTTAGTTATCACAGAATCGATATATATATATATATATATATCCGTGGTATGTAATATGAGCAGTTTTCCTTTTTTGATTTTCTTATTTATTAATTTTCGTTCGTATCTAATATGAGCAGTTTTTCTTTTTTATTTTCTTGTTTATTAATTTTAAATTCGAATATTTTATTTTATTTACATAAAATTAAATTTGTAATAAAAAGTAAAATATAATTAAATATATATTTAAAAATTATATTTATGACTTAAATTTATTATTGAATACATGTAATTCATCGTTATTTTGATGGTATTCATTTATTAGAATTGGTTGAACTTAAATGATTTTTTGTATTTTAAAACATACATACGTAACAAAAATATTTTTAATATGTGTTAAAAAATAATAAAGATAATAAAACTAAAGTCATCTTTTAAGAATCATGCATACAATATTCTCGATTATTATTAACTAATAATAATATATGTGCATTGTACATGATAATATATGTCAAAACTAATTTGAAAAAATTTGCTATATTTTTTTTTTATTTCTTACAAAAAAAATAATAAAATAAAGTTTATTTCGCCATCTTTAATGTATATATTTGTAAATCAGAAGTAAATAAAAATTACCAAATAAACAAACTTGTTAATTTTATAATTAATAAAATTTATTTATAAAAAAATTATAAATATTGTAGCAGATTAAAACTACAATATATTTGTCTCTAATAAAAGCTACTTGGATATTTATAAGTTTTATATTAAAATTATATGGAAGGGAACTCTTCAATATTCACTTTACAAAATGATTTAAAAATAACCAAATATTTTATGACACGTAAGCAAGCAACTTGATAACTTTTTATGCTATAAAAATAGGGATTTCTTTTCAAATAAATAAATAATAGTAACTAGGAGTGTACATGATCCGATTCGGTCCATTTTTTCTTAAAAAAGATCTAACCAGATTGAACCGTTCATATTACTAGAACCGGACCGAACCGGACCGTGTGAAACGGTTTTAAAAAATAAAAACCAGACCGGACCGTTTGACTTATAAAACCGTTCGGTCCGGTTTGGTTCCCAGTTTGGTTCAATTTTTTTATAATTTAATGAAAAATAATGTGAAATTTTTAATATATTATTAAACTGGTCCGGTCCGGTTCGAACGGTTTAAAATTAATACAAACCGGACCAGACCATTTGATTAGTAAAACCGTTCGACTTAATCCGATCCGGTCCAATTTTACGGTTTGATCCGATCCAATCCGGTTTTTGAACACCCCTAATAGTAACTATTTAATTATTTGTCCTTCTAATTTGTTAATATTTTGAGTAACTTACAAATAAGGTTAAAACAATATTTTTCGTTCTTCAAATTTTCACTTTCATACAGATATTTAATTTTAATAATTATTATTTAATAATATATAAATAAATTATGCAATTCATCTTTATAATACAATTCAACATTTTGGAATAAAACTAAGAAGGTATGAAAGAGAAGTTATTTTTTATTGCAAACATATATATAAATATATATGTGTATACATATATTATAGTAAAATCTTTGAAAATAAAGGAACAATAAATATTATGATAAATTTTTTTGAAGAAAATATTATTATAACTTTGATCGTTTCAATTTACTTGCTATTTAAACTTCAACTTAAAAACAAATTTCTTTTGTACAAAAGAAGTTGTAAGTCATAAATATAATAATTTTTAAAACTCAAAAAGTAAATTCTAAGTATATATAACGAAAAGATAAAATAATCTCCCTGAGTTATTTCCTAACATAAAGACTTTTGGGTAGTATTCTTATCATTTCATAATTTAACATGTATTTTTATTATTTTTAAAATATTATGAATTTAAAAGAAAATATATAAAATATAAAATATTTGGAAAAATATAGCTAAGATTCACTGGAAATGAAATTTGTAATGGAATAAGAACGCTAGATATGTAGTAAAGACAAACATGAATCTACTCTTTCTATTTATTTAAAAAAAAAATTGATATTCATTTGATTACGAAAATTTAGATGGTGATCGAATGTATAAATGAAAAGGGAAAAATAAACTTACAATAGATTAACAAGCTATGTATTTGACTATTTTCTTAATTGAAGAGGAGTGAGAATATATGAACTATTGTATTGTCTTATTTTCATATTAACGTTCAGATGATTGATATGGATAAAGAAATAAGAACTTTATATCTAAACATAGAAAAATATTAGCTTATTATTTTATTTTATTTTAAATATAAAAAAAGATAGTTATAATTTCATGAACTAAAATATTAATGAAATACTATGTATCCTCTCTTAAATATTTCTAGATTAAAACTAATTAAATCATCAAAAAAATAATATTACAAACCCATCAATTTGTAAAGTATTATTAAGCCATGAAATGATCAAAAATATTAAAAAATAGTTTAGTAATCTACCAAACGTAGGAATGTTAAAAGGTGTGAAATGGAATCATATTGTGTTTTACTCAAAATTAAAAGAAAAATATTACATTATACTTAAAATTGAAATCAAAATCATCTTATAAAAAGTTAGAAAATCATCATAGGTTAACGATTACTCATTTGGAACTTTAAAAATTAAATTTTATTTTTTTTTATTTTAAATTAGTTAAATAAATTTAACAAAAAAATATTACAAATTAATAATAATAATAAGTTATGTTACACTATATATTTTATTTTATTTTTCTTCGTAAATAGTAAATTATATTTTTAAGTATCAAGATGGATTCTCGTACCTCCAAAACTAAAATCGAATCCAAAATTTTAAATAAAATAATTTTAAATAAAATAATAACAGAATCCAAAAATCATTCCAAAATTTACTTTCAAAATCATATTATTTGGTTATTACCTATGATTACCTGAACTTGCGTGTATTTTTTTGACATCCCTAACAAGATGACATATATTTTAAAATATAATGAGATTTTACGGTAGGAAAATAATATTTAAATAAAATAATAAATAAAATATAGAAAAAGATAAAGAAAATTATATTACTGAAACAAGTAAAATATAAATAAATGATACTAAATGACATTTAATAAATATAAAAATATGTGATATATGATGCATAGATTTTTTTTATATGTAAATAGAAATGTATTATACCACAAGATACTTAAAACATAATAATAATAAGTTAAGAAAATATTTTATCAAAAGTAAAACTCTTGAAGAAAATTAGAGAAAAAGAAATACTATAACAATATCAAATAATGGGGAAGAATAAAAGAACAAAAAACTTGGATAATTTTACAATAACAAAAAAGAAATTAATATAATTATGCTAAAGGAAATTTTAAAATATGTTGTGATAGTATGAATTTTAAAATACTAAGAAAATATAGATGTAATATAAAGCTTTATAAATAAGATTATAAAAAATCAAAAAATCAAAAAGATTTAAGAAATATAAATTCAGAAAAAATATTTTAAAAAAGAAGAAGAAGATATAACCAGAAATCTTATAATAAATAAATATTTTATAAGAAGAAAACTTCAGGGAAAAGAAAAATATTGTTCATTATGTAAAAAATTATAGATGTTAGATATGTAATAAAAAAGATTATTATGATAATAAATGCCCTAATAAAAAAATACAAGAAAAAATTATAGATATTAAAACATGTCGTTAAGATGGAAATAGAAACCATAGAATAACTACAATTAAACATAATCAATATATTTAATAAATGAAACTCAAGAAGTAGAAGAATAAGAAAAAATATATTTAGAGGAAACATACGATGATAAATGATCTTTACAATAAAGAAAAAGGATAAAATTTTACCACTAATAAAAAAAGGTAACTCCTCGAGAGTTTCATGTAAATAAGGAAATGCTCAAAAGAATCAAAAAGAAAAACAAAACTATTAAATTATCTACAACTTACTAACTCTAATAATATATAAAACATAATCGAGGTAAACAAGGCAATAATATGATTATTTGGTGCAATACATAAAATTTTCACTAATATAATCAAAACAAAATAGAATTTTGTCAATTTCAAAACCCTTAAGCTTCCTAAATCCAATGATGTAGTAATATGCTTGGAAGGAAACTATGCATAAACACTCAAAAATCAAACAATTAGAAAAAGAAATATGCAATGCTAGGAAAGATACAAGATCAATAATCTTGAGGGAAACATATGATACATTTCTTATCCGAATGAAGAAAAGGAAAGAAAAAGAAATATAAACCTAAATCAATTGCTAAATCTTTATAGTTTAGCGAGAAAATAAAAAAAATATCAACTTCACACTGAAAATTTTTCATAACATAAAAAATCCATATACTTAGAAAAAGCCAATCACATACTACAGATTTAACATTATAAAGGGAGCAAAACCAAAACTTATTTACCTATTATTTTTACCGTGGTTTGATTAAAAATATTTATCAAAACAATAATTTAATAGAATTAGTTTTTTTCTTGAAAATTTTGAAAAATCCATTAAAAATTTTAGAAAAATAGTAAAAGCAAATGAATGTCCGTCCATTATTTTTTAAGGTTTTTTATTTTCATAATGGATTGGTATAAAAAAAACCCATTAGTTCTTATTATTTTATAAAAATTAGAATGACATCTTTAACAAGAATAGTAGACCAATCTATGGTTATATTAGAAGAGTTTGACGAATAACTTTTTAATTAGAAAAAAATAGTAATGTAAAGCTAAATATACCATGAAATTAGAAAAATATGAACATTTTCTAAAATCATGGTAAATTATTTTACAAAAAAAATCATAATGATATCATACAATAACTTAATATAATTCAAAAAGATATTAAAAAAATTATCAATTATGAAGCACCATTTAACTACAATAAGTTAGACGTGATTAGATATATCAAATAAGAATTTTGTCAATTGTCAAAAAAGAAAATTGAATATCAGAGATGCTTCTTTTGTATAAAAGGATAGAGATAGATCCATATCTATAGGTTCAAGAGGAAGCATGTTGACAATTTAATTTAATTTGAATAAATGGAGGTCGGCAAAATTTTTTAAAGGAAAGAATAGATAAGATAAAATATAATCATTATTCTTCCTCGTGCCTTTATCTTTTAAGGAATGAAGAGATAAGATAAAATGTAATATTTATTCTTCTACGAGTCTTTTATGTTACATATGAAAAATAATTATTCTTATATCTATAAAATGACTCCTGCATAAAGAAGAAGGCGTAACAAGTTCTTAGAACTCAAATACTTTATCTTCTAAGAAAAAAATTATATAAATAAACACTATAAAGTAAATAAGCAAGAAATTAAGGCTATAATGATTTTACTTTTTTAATGAATAAAAGTTTAATTTTCACCAAAACTCTTTCTATTATAACTTAAATAGAAGTATATATTTTATCATCACTTAAAGGCATCAAGCCATTGCTTATAAATTCAAAAGGTGAGAATTCTAACAAGTTAATTAAAGATCAAACACAAAATAGCTAAATACAAAGGTGGAACTATATTCGTTAAGACATGGTAAGATTAAATATAATTATAGATTTATTGTTCATTATAATATTTATTTTATCATAATTTTAAAACATAATAACATAGATATTTTTTAAAATCGTAAAATCTTAAAACTAAAAAACTAATCAATATTTATTTGTTCAAAATTTTTAAATTAAAAAATTAATCAAAGCTTTTAAAATTACTTAGTATGATAAAATTAAGGGATATTAGTGAAATTTTCTCCTATCTACTTAATGGTTAGGAGCTACAATAACCATTTCAAGATAAAAATATTATTTGGTATCCTAATAAGAATAAAAAGAGTTAGAAATATCATTAATGAATAATGTTAAGGATCATTCTTGCATATACATTTTAATTATGAATAATTAAAATTATAATTATTTATAAAAAAATATTTTTTTTAAAAATTAATGGTAATCAATTGTGTATCAAGATGGTTATTACAGTATCAAAATTATGATTAACAAAACTACATATATATTAATATTTTTTATATATAGATATAATTACATAAAATTATTTTTAATAAAATACTCAATATTTTAAATAATGTAGTAGGAAAAAAATTGTGTTAATATTTTATATTTTTAAAATAAATATTAAAAAAATATAAAAAAAATTTAACGAAAATTATTATCCTCTTAAAATTAATCCTTTTTATCAAAATATATTTAAAATTAATATAATATAATGTAATTATAATTATTAATTTAATCGTTTTTACTGTTATATCATATAATCCTAGTCATTGCTCAAAAAAGTAGTAATTTAGATCATTACTGTAATTGATATGTGATTGGTATATATTAAATATTAAATGTAATAATATATATTTCAATAATACCTAATACCTATTCTTGAGAATAATAATGAGTTATTAATTGTAAGCTTTTTCATAGAATAGAATACTGACAAACGACAAGTGTAAAAGAACTACCGGTGGATCAACAAAGAAAACGACAAATTAGTGAGCCATGATATATATATATATATATTTTCTTTCAAGATATCGATTTATTTCGTAGGAGAGTCAAACTTTGATTTTACTATCGATGGGAAAAGGATCAAAAATACCCCTAAGATTTAAAGAATCTTCAGAAATACCCTTCAGGTTTTAAAAAATTCAAAAATATCGTAGAGCATACTTGAAGTTAAAAGCTAACTTATTTCATCAAAATCTTTCTACAGGTTATAAAAAAAAGTATGGAAGAAGAAAAAATAATGAGAAATATTAGATATAGAAGCGAGAAGGCATTTGGGATGTTTTTAGGGAAATGGTATTAATAAGTAAAAAAGAAATTTGAAGAAATTCAAAAAGTAAAATTAAATCTTAAAAAGGAGATGGTTAAAGATCCATCATTTTTTATTAAGAAAGATATTTCTAGGAAAATATAATGTTATTATGGCATTAGTAATAAGAAATGAAGCGTTAAAATTACAGATGCAAAGGAAGATATAATATCACGATTAATTAATAAAGAGACTATATTAAATAAACTATCAAAAATTCCTCGAAGGATAAAGAAAAAATTGGATCATTCATTTAGGAGGAATCCAATATTAATAAAAGCCCATTTTAGAGAAGGAATAGATCTGTACGATAAAAATAGGCTACATTAGATAATAGAATAATAAGCAGAAGAATGCTTTATTAGGAATGATTCATAAACTTAGGATACCAAAAATTAAAATTCTGACAAAGTACACAGATTTCTTTATAAATATCTGAAGATAAAAATCTAAACCCAGTATTAAGCTAGCTTATGAATTTGAAAAGAGGAGATTTAATGAAAGAGAGGAAATCATCCATTTTTCAATACATTATCTAGTAGCATATTCTTTAACAAATAGTCATAATAGTTCGATATATGGACAAAATGAATTTATAGAAATAGATAAAAATTTTAAAGAATTAGGACAAATAATAAAGCGAAATCTTATGATTTTGAAATCTGGAAGAATGGAAATTAAATATTAAAGAAAAACCCTTAATAACGGGAAGAAAAAGTAATAGCATACCAAGATTTACTTTTGTAGATCCTGAAGAAACCTCGAATCAACGAAGTTAAAAAAGCTAGAAAGTGAAGTTAAAATATTGAAAGCTTTAGTTCATGATTGCATATTGGAGAAAAATCATGTTTAAGGATAAAATAAAAAATATACATTTAGAAATAAATGGAAGCTTAGTAGGTGTAGCGAAAAATCAAGCAACCTTATTTGAAACTATACAATTATTAACAGGAAGAAATGGATCTAGTCAAGAAATCGAAACACAAAATATTTACAAGAAATAATAGATATACAAAGAGAACTATTAAAGGAAGTAAAGGAGTATGGTTATAATAAACTCTGACAAAATATGCATAAAGAATTTTGAGAATTAAGAAAAAGATGTATACAATCTAAAGATAGATCATAATTATGACCCTTAGAAGGATTAAAAGAAGAACCACGAGAAATCGATTCTCGATTCCCAAAATGAGAAAAGAAAAAATGAGGAACAACCTAAGAGTAAAGAGATAATTCCAAATTGATGGAATATAGAAAAAAATTAGAAAAAGAATTTATGAACCCTGAGAATAGGGATATAGAAACATTGGTCAAATTATTAATATTAACCAATGAAGAAATAGAAGAACATTATATTGGAAAACTTTGTACTAACAAAGAAGAAGATGATATGACAATAATCAGTGGCGATTAATCGAAAATATAACCCCAAAGGTCATATAAAACCAATTTCATTACCAGTCCCTATCGCTCGAAGAAACATCGACCCACGTAGGGAGGAAGAGGTAGACAAAGATCGAGAACAACTGATACTACATATAGAAGAAGAAAGCCACTAAAATGGAGGAAGGGTTATATTGGGAACTAGAGGTAATATACCACCGGAGTTCAAACTCCAGAGATAACTATAAATCTGAACTTACAACTTAGATTGTATAAGAGATAGGAAAAAAGCTTTAGGCAGACGAATGGTCTAGTGGGATGAGCGTCCTTATACAAACTTATCCGACTACCCAAACAAATCCTTGATTTGTAGAGTTCTTATAACACGTAAAATGACGGGGAAATGTAAAAGTTTGGTTTTCAAACTTAATATCAACAACATTTATTAATGCAAGGAAATGCTTCCCACGGGAAGAGAATACTTAGAATCTGATAATAAATGAAATATACAAAAAATTTATTGGGGAAGATAAAGGAAGGACTATCCATTTGAATCTAGTGAAAATGAAATCAATGAAGCTAAATGGCATTTAACAAATATGAAAATATGTAACATGTATTACATACATTCTTTTATTTGTGAATATGAAATGTATTATCATAAATTACCACCTACATACAAAGCGACTATAAGGAAATGTTTTTCAAAAATTACAGGGGAACATTATATAAAACTTTAACGAGAAAATTGGGAACAAAGGAATAGAGAAACTATACGAATCTTACAGGAGTAAGAATAAGAAAGTCTTAGAGATTGGATTATTATAAAATGCCAAGAAAGAAAATAATACAAACAAATAAGAGGAAATGATAAAATTTGTTGTGATCTGAGAGATTTTAGAATGCCGTGAAAATATGGATGCAATATAAAACTTTATAAACAAAAATATAAAAAAATATAAAAGATTTAAAAAATATAAATTTAGAAAACAAAATTTCCAAAAATATAAAAAGAGATTGATAAAGAAAACTACAAGAAGAGATATTTTAGAAGAAAGGTTTATAAACCATCTGAAAAAAGGAATTATTGCCGCCCAGGAAAGAAAAAATGCGGATGTTGGATCTGTAATGAAGAAGGACATTATGCAAATGAATGTCAAGTAGACTTGACATAAAAAGAATTTAAAAAGGAATTTCCACAGAAAGCAAAAATCTTAGAAGAAGCCTTGAAAATGGAATTAGAACCAATTGAGGAATCGATATAGATGATACTTATAGTATTTATCTATTAGAAGAAGCCCGAAGAAGAAATAAGCGATTCGAGAATATGAAAATTCGAGATCATGAATATTCTTGAGAAAATGAATGATTTGTATAGTATTACAAATCCAAATAGTACTTACATTAAAGTAGGACTAAAATTTAAAGGTTATAACACTTATCATTTACATGCATATATAGATACATGAGCTAGTATGTGTGTAGCTAGTAGATATGTATTTTCAGGAAGACAATGGAAAACAAGCACTAAAGATTTAATTGTAAATTGCTAATAATACTACAATAAAACTCAATCAAGTATTAAAAGATCTTGATATAATAATAGGAGGAGAAAACTTCCATATTCCTACTATATATCAACCGGAAAGCAGTGTAGACTTGTTAATAGGAAATAATTTCTTAAATTTATATCAACCTTTTACACACAATATTTTGACAAAATAAGCCTTACAACCTTAGAAGGAGATACAATATATGCAAAGTAAGGAAAGCTCTAGCTGTCTCAATGACCTTTATGCGACATAAAAAGCGGCATGGTGAGATAAAGAACCCGACAAAAAGCGAAACCTTATTTAGAAAATATTTTATTAGATATAGAAGAAAAAACAAAACTCTTTTATTAATGAAATACAAGAAGATAAAGCCACTAACGAGGCGTCGAGACTATTAAAAGCGATCATTCGGAAAATCCTTTGGATCAAAAATAAATAAGACTAAGACAAAAGTCAAGATAGAATTAAAAAGATCCTAACAAAATCATAAGAGTAAAACCAATGATTTATACTCCAGAAGATAAGTTGAATTTGGAAAACAAATTGAAGAACTTTTGGAATTAAAAGTTATAATACTAAGTAATTCACCACTTCTAGTCCGGCATTTTTTTGTTGAAAAAGAATTTGAAAAAAGAAGAGGTAAAAAGAGAATAGTAATAAACTTGAAAGCACTTAATAAAGAAACCATTGATGATGGATACTTCATTCCAAAAAAGGAAGAATTACTATCATTAATAAAAGGAAAGAAATACTTCTCAAGTTTGGATTGCAAAAGTGGATTTTGGCAAATAAGACTAGATGAAGAATCTCAAAATTAACGTTCGATTTCTGAGGACAATTCGATGAGCAGTAATACCATTTGGATTAAAACAAAGGCTCAGGTATTTTTCAAAGATATATGGATAATATTTTTAAGAAATTACAAGATATTTGATGTGTTTACATAGATGATATTTTAGTTTTCAATAATGAATTAAATAAACATTATTTGGATATTATCAATATATTACAAGAATGTAGAAAAGAAGGCATTGTACTCTCTGAAAGAAAGCGATACTTGCTCGACAAAAATCAAATACTTAGGATTGGAGATTGAAGATGGAAAACATAATCTACAACCCACATTATATTGAATAATATTCAAAGTTTTCTAGTGAATTAAAAGATAAAAATCAATTACAAAGATTTTTAGGATGTCGACATATGCAGAAGCCTATATCAAGAAACTTGCGAGAGATGAGAAAACCATTACAATCAAAATTGAAAAAAGATTATATGCGGAAATGGAATGAGAAGAAGATACTCTATATATGGATAAAGTAAAAGCAAAAGTAAAAAATTTACCTGACTTTATACCATCAGGGACAGGATGATAAAATGATAATTGAAGCAGATGCTTCCATGAGAATATTGGGGAGCAATCCTTAAAGCAAGAGTAGATGACAAAGATGAATATCTTTGCGGATATACATCGAAGGGTCTTTTCAAAGGGCGGAATTAAATTATCATAGTAATGAAAAGGAATACTTAGGCATTAAAAAAGCTATTAAGAAATTTGCAATATATGTTATAAGTTCTAGATTCATTATTAGAACATATAACAAGAATTTTGGTTATTTTTAAGAACTAATATTGCGAGGAGATTATAAAGCGAAGGAAGACTAATTAGATGGCAACAATGGTTCAACCATTATAATTTTTGACGTCGAACATCTTCCCAGGACATAAAAATAGCTTGGTGATGCTCTTACCGGAGAATTAGCACCTCCCAACTATTTTTATGATTACGGGAATGGAGCAACTTGATATCAAAATCAAGATAAAGAAAAGGAGATAAAAATCCTACGGGAACAACTCGAGTTGCTATATCTCGAGAAATCTCTTACGAGATAGGAATAAAGCAGGAAGAACTTAAATGTTCAAAACAAATTTCGGATGAGAAATCTCGATAAAAAGGAAGAACTTAAATGTTAAAACAAATTTCGGATAAATCTCGATAAAAGGAAGAACTTAATTGTTCAAAACAAATTTCAAATGAGAAATCCTGTTAAAGGAAGAACCTAACGATTCTGAAAAACTTCTAAACCCAATTGATTGGGCGGATGAAGCGAGAAAAAGAAGAACGAGAAAAAAGTTTATGTGGTCACATAATGGCCCCGAAACCGAGAATTTATAACAAGTGAGCGGAAGCTAGTAAATCTATTCTAGGATTTAGTGGAGTAACTCGTAGAGCCTTCGCAGCGGAATAGAAGGGAAGGAAGTTATGCCAACTATGAAAACACCAAAACTATAACTCGGAGGAGAATAGTAAAAGTGTCTGTGTCTTTGTAATGACAGCCAGGCTCGAAGCGGTGACAAACCTTGGGAAAATAGCAAGACCTCCCGATGCTATTTAGAGAAACATCTCCATGAGAGATATCAAAAGACATTCGGTCTTATTCGGAAACATCTCCAAAAACACTTGGTCAATGAAGATGAAAAAGACCAATACGAGAAATCTCGATAAACTGACAATGGTTAAGTCTGCATAATTTAGCCGAGAAAATCTACCCCGAGAACATATTGAAGATATGAAATTCTATACTACGGTGAGAATTTCCTGCGGGTAGTAAATTCAATATATTGGAAGAATTTGATCCAATTTTTGTGTATAAAGCATTTCATGCGGGATTAATAGAAAATATATATCCGAGGAATTAATTTAAGTGAATTAAATTATTTCCCGAGAAAATTTTAAAAAAGAAATTAAGAATTTTAGAAGAAAAATTAAAGCGGGTGATAAACACATTTTATCTTAGATTTTTAGTTCATTAATGGAATTTGGTATGAGGAAGGAAGTATTAGTCCTACCCTTCTCATCAAAATAGGAATTTCCAACACAAACGAGAGGTTCCTAAACCAAGGGTACTTCCGGAAAAGGAATTCAACGCGAACTACGTGTATTAAGAGGACAAATGCTAAGCGGATTTACTATGAACTCGAGAAAGATTGATAATTCTGCGAGATTAAAGTAAATTATTCAACAAGTAAAGTTATTATCATCTCACACGTGACGTGGCTCTGTCGGGAAGAAGATGGTGAAAAAATCACCAAATATGAAACCAATTTTAATTGCAGACAACTTAGAAATTGGTCGAGAAACAGGAAAGTATTTTTAGCCACATGCGAAAAAGGCCACCCAAAGACCGTAGGTGCATTCTGCATCAAAGATCGAGAAGATGAAGATGCGTCGTCATCGACATCATCAAAGGAACAATTGGCGGAAAACGACAAAGGAAATTAAGAAAAGCAGCGTAATGAAGACTACAAAAGAAATAAAGATGTAGACCCATCTTGGTCGGCGTATGTACGAGAAAAAAGTAACGGTTATCAAGAAAAGCGGATGAATTATTAAAAGCGAGGAAGAATTATTAAAACGAGATGAATTATTAAAGCAAGGGTAAAATAATAAATTTGGTCTTGTAAATAGGGATTCCTTAATCTATAAAAGGAACCACTATTATCATTCAAAAACACGGGAAAAACACACGAAACCAAGAGAAACCCCAGGCTATCTACGAAACTCTCAAATAGGAAAAACCTTTTATATCTGAGAAACCCGTAACCAACCGATATTTGTCGCCACAGTAATTATGAGCGGCTAAGTAACTACTTTCAAGGTTCTTAGTTAGCGCTTAAGTTGTAATAATTATTATATTACGAGATAAATGAAGTTACTATTACTCTTCCTTAGTAAGTCGACTTTTGGACACACCATTCGTATGCGGATGCGAGAAAGCTTACCATTACCAAGAAGGTGTTGAGGTGTAAGCGGCATGAGGCGTAACAGGTGTATGAAAGAAGGCGAGCGAAGGAAGGCGTGGTAGACCCGTTAAATTCAGGTATGATGATTATAAATTTAAGGCTGATTAAGAATCTTGAATGTTGAAATATTAAACTGCTACAAGGTATAATAATTTTAAGCGGGAAAATAAATTTATTTTTAAAGAAAATAATATGAATATCGAATCATTAGTCACGTAAATTAGAACTATTAGACTTAACAAATGAAAGAGTAATTTTTAACTTTAAAAGACAATTAATAGAATCGGGACTAAATTAAATGTCAACGTAATGAAGAAGCGTAACATCTTATGCAATTGTAAAGAGTCTGAGAAGAAAATTAGATTTATATAGTAAAATAATAAGTTTTTTAGATAAATTATTACCATCAATAAATACCAGCAAAGACGCTTCGTCATGTCGATATTAGCTCGTTAATATTAAATCGATCCTCGAAAAATTGGTATCAGAGCAAGGAATAGTGATTAAATAGTAATGGATGTATAATTAACACCATTAAAACACAAGGGCATTTGTGACATTTTATAAACCCTAGGGGCATAACTGAAGATATAACAAATTTCAAGGGCAATTTAGAAAATGATCCATCGATGGGGAAGGACTTTAAAGTGGGATTACTCTTTGTAGATGATTATTAAAATATTAAAATTAAAATTAATAAAAATTAAATATATATATATATATATTATATAATTATATAAAAAAATATTTTTAATAATAAAATACATAAATAATTAAATAAAGTTTTATTTATTATAAATTTTATTTTATTTAAAAATATATATTAAATTATTTAAAAATAAAAATTAATATTAATATTTTTAATAATATAATAAAGTAAGATTTATTTTAAGATTTAATTTTTTAAAAATAAATATTAAAAAATTAAAAATATTTTTAAAATTTATGAAAATTACTACTAACTATTAATATCAATGTAAAATTTATACAAAATAATTATGATTATTAAGATATCAATATGATCATTCACACGTATATTCTTACTCTTCTCTCTGTTTATTCTCTATACCCTTTTTAAACATTATATATTTATTTAAAATTATTGTTAAATTTAATAAATTTTATTAAAAAATATCATTTTTATTATATTAATATTTTAATAATAAAAATAATATAATTAGTTATAAAGTAATAGTTATTTTAGTAATTAATAAAATAAATAAATAATTAATTTAAATTTAATTATGATTTAAATTTAAAATTTAAAATTTATTATATTTAATTAGTTTAATTATAACACAAAATTTCTCTTTATATATTGAACTCATTTTTAATTATTTTTAAAAAATATATATTATTTTTCTTACCACATAAAATAACATATATATTTTTTATAAAAAATTATATTGTAAGAAAAAAAATTTTTTTTTTTTAATTATTTAATTATGCAATAAACATATATAATTATGCAATTTAACTAATTTGAATTATATAATATAGAGTTGGTATTGAGTTTTTTTTTTTGTTAATGAGAAATTTAATTTATAAAAAAAAAGTCTCCGATCGCAATTATTTATACGAATGGACCCACCACATTAACATCACTATTCGGCTATTACCGAATGAGTTTGTTGCACGGCTACTGCGGTTATATGTGTGTATATTTTTAAAGTATATATGATGTATTAAATTTTATTGAAAAAGTAAAATATAAGTTTATATTATAAATATAAGTTTATATTATAAATATTGATAATGGACGGTTTGGAGCTTGGGCCGGGATTCTTCTAGAATTTGTACGAAAAGACTTTTTGAAAATAAATAAAGGAATGATATATGACATATACCAAATGAAAAGACTTTTCCAACATAAATAAAGTAAATGCTATATGACGTATACCAATTGAAAATATTATGAATTTTATTTCAATAAAATCTGATTCAGGATACAAATATGTATTATTGATGTTAGTTAGTTGTGTTTCTAATAAATTTATATAAAATAATATATTTTTGTATTTATATCACTCTTTAATATTATTTAATAAATAAATAAATAAATATTTTTTACACTAATTTTAATATATTATATGATACATGCAAGATCTGTGTAATGGGCAAATGTGAGTAATGATCATTTATTTATCAAATAAATAACCCTATCTTTTTTAAAAGAATCCAATACATGGCAAAGCTATAAATATAAAACCCTCCTCCTAAAATAGTTTATGGACTTTTTTACGCTTTCATGCCATCTAACATTATTTTTTGTGGTTAAAAAAAAAATTAATTTTTTATTTTTTATTTATTTTGTTATTAAATAAATGATAAAATTAAAAAAAATAATTATTTTTTATTTTTTTATTTTGTAGTTATTGTTATCTATTATTAAAAATAATCTATAAAAATAATATTTCAATAATATTTAAAAAAAAATTATTGTTATTATTTTTAACAATTGATTTTTTTTTTGCAGAACACATTTCTCTTATCGATAATGAAATAGTATAAATTTGAAATTTATATGTACACGTATATATAAAAGTTATATTTATTACATTTTTTATGTGTATCCTCTTTGTAGAAAAACCATCCTCTCACTACATATTCTCACTTTAAGTGAGAAAGACATCCAACCTAGAGTATAAATTATTGCTTGTTAATTAATCACCTTTTACCTCACGATTGACAAGCAATAATGGAGCTTTAGGATAGATATATTACACAAACATTTATATATTATTGAAATTTTAAATTTTAATTAATTATATTTAAAATAAAAATAATAGACATTGAATAAAAATACTAATACACAAATCTTTACTCAAATTATTTTAATTATTACTTAACTTTAAATATACATAAATATAATTGTAGGAATATATATTTCACACTTTTATCTGCTATGACACAATAACCTCTTAATAAATCAGTTAGTTGTAAAATTAATAAATTAAAGATGAAATATAATATTTATAGATGGCTATCATAAAAATATTTTTTTTACAATTTACATGACTAAAAACAAATTAATTTTTAATTTAAATAATGAAATATCTTAAAATGTGATTAATAATTTGAACTCCTTTACTTACTTAAAAAAAATGGTTGGTTCTTATCATTTATACTAATTATATATATTTTATGAACGTTTAGTATATTTTTTAAGTTTTAACAAATTTAGTTTTTAAAATATATAAGAAAAATAAAATATTTATAAAAAAAGTGAAGTCACCCCTCCTAGGTAATTTAACAATGTTGTCATATTCTTTTATGTTTTTAACTAGTAATAAATATTAAGTTTATACGAAAGAATCCATTTTATATACGGAAACATGCCTAATATTTATTGAAGATATATAATAATAAATAATTATGGGATTATTGTGTAAAAAATAATTAAATATTTATATTTATTTAAAAATAAATTAAAAACAAAAATAATTATGATACAATCAATTAATATAAAGAATAAGATGTCCTAAAAATTATTTAGATTAAAAATAGTATCATTTAATTTATTAATTTTATAAAAAAAATACTAATTAAAGATAAATAATAATATTTTAATAAAATTTTTTTATTAAAATATTATTATTTTTATCGAGCGATAAAAACACGATTCTTTAATAATGATAAAAGTAAAATTTAATATGAATTTTTTTTTAAAAAATCAACAATAATAAATTTTTTAAAAAATAATTAAAATAAATTTTTCAATTTTTAATAAAATTAAAAACTTGAAAAATAACAAATATTTTGTGAATATTTTATATTATTTGTAACTTTATTACCGATGTTAAGAAATCATGTTTTAATTACGTAATCATTTTATAGAAAAATAATAATATTTTAATAAAAATTATTAAAATAATATAATTGATTCTTAGTTAATCATTTTACAAAATTAAGAGATCAAATAATATTTTTTCTAATTTAAAAGATTAAACTACACAAATAACTCAATTTAAAAGAATTTTGTAGTATTTTTTCTAATATAAATTAAATTATTCATATCCACGTGTTCTTAGATTAATTTGGGCTCAAAGAGTACATAAAATTTATTATTTATCAAGTTATATTTAACATATGTAGTGTAAACATGTTACTTAAATTTTTTATATTTTATTCTGATATATTAAATTAGCCTTGACCAATAATTTTTTATTTTTATTAAAAATTTAAAAATAAATAAATAAATAAAGTCTAAAAACACTTATTGTATAAGAGAGTGGGAGGTCTAATTATTTTTGCTTTAAATAACTCCATTTATGATAAATTGAAAAAAAAAATTCTGAACTAATTTAAAAACTCACAACCTTATATTAAATTACTCAATAAAATACTAAAAAACCTTCATTTTTGTGTGTAATTTGGACCATGCATGCATGATTTCCAACGGTGGAAACGGACTTTTTCGATAAATTTGTGATATTATTTAAGTTTTCCTTTATTAATTAGCTACTTACAGTTAATCTGACACGTAATTATTTGTAAATGAGATACCCATGCCAATCTCAACCACGTCATCTTCAAGTTCCAAATGATTTCTTGTCTTTTTGAAGCTTTTTTTTTTTTATTATTATTATTATCAACTATTGGTTTAAAAATCGTTTCTTTATGTCATATTATAACGTGGAAAGTCATTTGTTTTTTCCTTTTTTCTTTATTTTTCTATTTAATAATAAATGGTGCATCCAATCTATTCTTTTGTACTTTTGATTTAATTTTATTATTTTATTTTTAATTTCACTTTCTATGATATTAATAATTAAAAAATATATAAATAAAATATTTATTTTTATATAATGAATCACATATTTTTAAATTTATATAGAAATGATTCAATTATTTAATATAATTTTAAATAAAAAATTATTTTTAATATGTACTCTGTTATAAAAAATATATTTTTTTTTAAGATTAAAAATAAAAATAAGTATATCATATAATTAAATATATATATTCATCCTATATTAGTAAAAGTATAATTGATGAATTTGAATAATTCAGTTTTGACAGTTGGAACTGGCACTGGTCATACCTCAAAATGTTTCATTTTTGATTTATTCTTTTGGCTTTGCCTTAAAGAAATTACATAACGTGTTTGAAAATCAAAAGATGGTGGATTGGAACTTTACGTATGATCTCATCTTTTGACCAACTGCCATGACCATGACCATGACCATGTCAAGGATTTCATTTCTTTTATTTGCTTTTTTGGTGGAGGGGTAGGAAATTAAATTTATAGAATTTATTATTGAACTTGCACGTTAGTTTGAATATAGTATTAAATTTTGGATCTTGTGCAAGTAATTGAATAAAGTCAGCACCCTTATTTTGCTACTGAAATATGTTGATATGATACAATTAAAGATAATTTTTTTTTAAAATAACAGCCATAAACTCATAATAATAAAAAAAACACTTCCCTTTAATTAAAAGAGTTATAATTAGTACCTGGATTAGTTTTGTTATTTTCCCGATATTCTTTTTAAAATAAAAATTTATTTATTATGTCAAATAAATAAATCACCAAATATTTATTCGGTGCATTAGTTTCATAAAAATAAGAAGAAAAAAAATACTTTTTAAAAATATATTTCATAAGTCAAAATTATGTATTTAAATTCAGATATTATAAACATAAATTAAATAAATAAAACAATAAAAATAAAAAAATTACATGCTTAATTCAATACAAAACAAAAACAATTATTCATTATTGATGATGTAACTTATAAATTTGTGTCCATGCTAGAACCATGCATACATATAACAAACCTCTCATAACATGCAAACACAATCATACATATTGAAAAATTATAAACGATTTTCAATCACTATAAGACCTTATATGTGTATATATGTTTGATAAATGATTATTGTATTTTCACATTATATAATCATACATAAAATAGAAAATCACGATAAAAAGTTGAACACCTATACATTATTAGAATAAGAAGATATTGATTCGTTAGAAACTCACGTGTAGATACAACATGAAAACAATATAAATTAATTAAGAAGCAAGTAAATTAATTTAAAACAATAGAAGAAATAAATATGGTACGCCACAGTGAAAAGAAAAAAAGTATGCAAAAATAAACACTAGATATATTGTGAAGTATTTAGAAAACAAGTAATAGATAATAAAAGCTTTATAATTAAAATTTAAATTTCAATATGTAAAAATATACACAATTTAAACTTTGATTGTACTAACCAAACACTTAGCATGCAAAATACTTAGATATAATAAGGTAAATTTCACATATAATCCTTATCTATATGATAACATCATTGACTTGTTTATGGATGTCACTCGACAATAAACAAATCTATTAAGCAATAAAATACTTATAACCTTGACAGAAATAAAACCACCATTATTTTTATCAGTCGAAATATTTGTTCAAACTGTCTATTATTGTCATAACATGTTGACTACGATGATTTATAAAGTCAATGGGAACCATCTTTAATCATGAACTACCAATAACCATCGTGGAAAACACATTAAACTATGAACCATAAATCATCTACATGGAAAATACATTCAACCACATACGATACATAACCAATGATTTGAAAATACAACCACCCTCAACGGAACACACGGTTCACCACCATATAGGCTCATCACTTGTGAAAAATGTTGCATCTTAGAAATAACCAACCGACACACGACTCATAACCATATGAACTACTCACATAAAACCCACTCATAAACACCACCTCTAGTTTTCACCACTCAAGAGTATGATTTTGCTTATACAGTTATGAATTAGTAATACCGAATAACACTCATGATAATAGTGATTCAAAAATAGAAAATAAGATGTTAATTTGACATAGCTCAACTACGATTTTTCTAAGTACCAAACACAAAGAGAAGAGATAGTTATATATTTTGGAGGTTTGAAGGATGTCCTTTTTCTTATTTTTATGGGTTTGTTAGATATAATTCCTAATCGGAGAACATATAAAACCTTGTACATTAACCTAACAGGGTTGTATACATACACTAGTAAATCTCCTTAGAAGTGACGGTGAAGTATCATTATTTTAAGTATATGTTACCGATTAATTTGAGTTTTTATTTATATAAGTGTATAGAAATCATATATTTATATATTTGAAATAATATTAAGATGAATAAGAAATTAAATATTAAAATTTAATGGATAAAAAAAATAATGTTTTTACGTTTGATACAAGTGAAAAAAGTAATAACATTTATATAACATTGGCTTCGCAAGAATGGTAAATTAGTATAGCAATAAAGTTCTCTCTAAATGCACGCACATGTGGGTATTGAGATGATATAATTAATATTATAAATTATTAAGCCATCCTTAATGAAGTGTTTTCATTTTTGAACTTGCTATATTGGTACAGCTTAATTAAAATATAATGGCTAATTTGTCCCACCATTTTATTATCCAATTTCTCCAAACCACTGAATGAGCTTCTACTTTATGAGTTGAGGTTTTTCCAATCATTTCTTTTTGCTATGATTGATAATGGAAACTAAGCAATTAAAAAAACCTTGTGCTAGGGCAAATGATAACTCATTCGCAGAGAAAAACAATAATTTTTTTTTAATTGAAATAAACATCTTTGAGGCTCTACCGGGCACCAAAAGTTCCTTTGCTCTCAAAGTTCTCGCTTTTTCCCCTACTAATTAATTGTGTCTTTGGACACGTCCAGTGAGATATGTATTAGATAGTTATATTTATTTAATTTTTTTTAGTAATGTAACGCTTGAGTTCTAATAAAATCATAGTGATAATATTTAGAGTTAAAAATTAATCTAATTCGAACCAATTCGGTATAATTCGAATCAATTTATTATATAGTTTGTATACTTCTTTTTTTTAGCTATATATATTATGTAAATATTATAGTTTAAAAGTTAAAAAAAGTTCCAAAATTTAAGTACTAACAAACAAATAAAAAATAAATTGTAAGTTAAATTTTTACATCAAACTCAAGTCTCCTTTTTCGCTAATCAAATCAAACTCTAAATGAAATGATTCAAATGTTAGCTACATTATGCGTAAAAATGTGTATAAATACAAGCACTAATTCTCAATAATAACTTCTTTTTTTTTTAGAAAAAGGAAAAAAATATATATGATAACAAAAGTTTTAGAAAAATTACATCAAATAACATCTAAAACTTATATATAATAACAAAAATAGTACCTTAATAGTATTGAATGTGTTCAATTAGACGGAGTTCAACATTAAACAAGTTTAAATAGACGTAGTTTAACTTGAACGACGTTCAATTGGATGATATTTAATGTGAAACGATGGTTTATACTTATTTAATTGTAAAAATAAATGAACTTAACATAAGAAGTGTCATTTTTATAATTACAAGTTTTAAAGGAGTAATTTTGTTATTTTTCTTAAATTTAACTAGTTTAGTTTTCCTTTTTTTCATATTTTCTTAAAAAATAATACATTTTGTTTTGTATATAATTTAACCATTTTGTATTACACCATATATAATTATATTAATATTCATTATTATTTATACCATGTAATATTGATCATATATATATTTTTTTTCATATATTTAATTTTTTTACATATTTATTATAATTTATGATATTTAATTACTTTTATTTTTATGTTTGTCTACATATATATTAAGTTTTTTTGTTATTTATTTTTGTTACAATTTAATTTACATAGTTTTAAGTTTTTATTTTAATTGGAAAAAAATATATATTTGACATATAACATTTGTGTTATAATATTCAAAAACATTGAAATTTGTGAATATTTAAAACATAAATTATAATATTTTCAAATATTATTTTATAATAGTTTGATTGAAAAATTTATAAATTTTGATGAAAAAATTGTTAATTTTTATTATTGAAACTACTCGTGATGTCTTCTCGGAGAAATAATCCTAACTATGTTTATGGGATGCACGTAGCAGAAAGAAAATTAAAATAGAAATAATAAAAACTTTAAAAAATAAAAGTAAGATAAACTTCCGCTTACGCTTATTTGTTTATTTTAAATATTCTTTATATTTATAAAAAATAAAAAAAATATAAAGGTATTTAATATGCATATTTTAAAGTTATGTCGTATATTAGAATATAATAATGGATTCATGCAGTAACATACATATTAGAATAAAGTACATGAAATATTGTTTCCAAAGTGTTTAAACAGCCGGGGCCGTGGAAACTTTAAGTAAATTAATTTATGATAGGTTGTCATCAGAAAACCTTAACAATTTTTTGTTGTACTCTTTTTATCTTAAAGTTTCAACAAATTAACTTGTTTTTTTTTACCATGGAGGAGGGATCTTCTACATGAGGAGGGATCTTCTACATGAGTGCCTTTTTGTTAGGTCTATTTTTAATTTTTTTTCCCTTTTTTATTAATTATTTTGAATAAAAATACATATTTGTGTTGTTTCTTTACCTAGTCTTAATCTAGGATGATTTTTTTCATCTAGATGTTTATTTATGATGATTTATACCATATTTGTCTTTAAATTTTATGTTTTCATGCAAACCTAGATCTTTATATAAATTTTAATGTTTAAGAACATAAATGTTGAAAAAACAAGAAATAACTCTACACAAAAGAGCTCTTATTATTTTCTCCATGTTTTCATTACAATTGTATAGCTATTTATAAGGAAATTTTACTCCTTCAATTACTCCTTGAATTAAGCATCCCTTGATTTACTCTTTCAATTAAGGATCCCTTGTTTTACTCCTTGAATTAAGGATTCCTTGTTTTACTCCTTGAATTAAGCTCCTTGTTTTTCTCCTTGAATTAAGGTCCTTATTTTTCTCCTTGAATTAAGGTCCTTGTTTTATTCCTTGAATTAAGAGCTAATATCCAATACTCCCCCTCAAGCTGGATCCAAAAGGTTTATGGATCCAAGTTTGGACAAAAGTCGCTGAATCGATGCAGAAGCTGGCTGGTGGATGTCATTGGTTAATTGAAGCTTCTTGTATAACGTGTCCGAATCACTTGTGATTGAACTTGTTCACGAATGTAATGACAATCAACTTCCAATGTGTTTAGATTCTTTCAGAAACACTGGTTTGATGCTATATGCAGTCATGCCATTGTCGCAAAATAAGGACAAAGGAAGAGTTGTCAGAACACCTAAATCACATAGAAGACCTTTAAGCCATATCAACTCACACGCAGCTGAAGCCATTGCACGATACTTAGCTTCTAGGACTTGATCTAGCGATGACGGTTTGCTTCTTAGTCTTCCATGTGACCAAGTTTCAACCGACAAATGTACAAGAACAAGTGGACTTGCGATCGATTGCATTCCCCGATCAAGATCACAATACCCTATGATTTGTGTGTTGTCATTCTTCTTCACATGATACCACGACCCACCGATCCTTTTAAATAGCAAGATCCTTTTTAACAAGGGTCAAATGCTCAAGTGTCGGGGAGTTGCATTTAATTGCTCACGATACTTACGTAATATGTGATGTCGCTCGGTGATTGTTAGGTAGATCAACTTACCAACGGTCAATGCCGGTAATAACTTATATCCCCGTGAGTGGCGTGCCCATGGCTTAGGTTTGAGCTTCTTGTCGTAGTGGGTAATGGCCTGGTTTTAGCATCACTCATGTTAGCTTCCTCGAGCAAATCTAGGACATATTTCCTTTGGTTAAGAAAGAGTCCCCTGTGCGAGGTTGCCATTTCTATACCAAGAAAGTACTTCAATATCCCAAGGTCTTTAATTGCAAACCTTTGTCTGGACTGCTTCGAGGTTGAAAATCTCGTCGCATTATCACTTCGTAATTTATCGTATCATCTACATGCATCGGACAACCAATTTTCCCATAGTTCAGGCGAACAACATAGTGAAGAATCAACGTGCGCTTTTGAAACCAACACTAGCGAATCGAGCTTAGCTTGGCATACCAAGTCATGGGGGACTTGTTTCAAACCGTAAATGGATTTGTAATTTGCACACTAAATCCAGCTTCATTACTGAGGATGTCCGTGGTAATTTCATATAGACTTTCTTTGAGATCACCATGCAAGAATGCATTCTTCACATCCATTTGGTACATGGACCACCCATTTTCTGACCATAATAGCACTCTTCATCAGTGTTCATTTTTGCAACAGTGCAAATGTTTCTTTGTAATCCACCTCGAATGTTTGAGACTCCCAGAGCCACCAATCTTGCTTTATACCTCTCAATTGACCCATCCGACTTGAATTTTTAGCTTATAAATCCATTTTGCAACCCACGACTTTCTTGCCTTTTGGAAGTTTGGTGATGCTCCCATGGTTGTGTTGATCTGTGGCTTTAAGTTCTTCTTCGCATGGCTTCCTTCCACACATCTTGGCTATCGGGCCTCACGAAAGTTTTCGAGGCTCATCAGAACTCGATATAAGCTTTGAGGAATGCGTGGGTTGGTGTCACTCTCTTATATGACCACATAATTTTGAGATGGGACGTGTGGATTTATAGGTGACAAAGTCTTGAAGTCTTCGTGGGAGGTTTCTGGCAACACGCATTGGATTACGTCGTGGAGGCGAGGAAGAGTTATCTCACACTCGTTCACATCTTTGTACCATATTGTGAGGATCATCTTGATTATCACCATCTTCTTACGCAGTCGTAGCATTAAGAAGAGACTTTCATTGTTACTTTTCGGTGAGAGATGTATCAATGTTGACATAGGCTGATCTTGTTGTTGTAGAGCCTCAAGTTCGATTCTTGGTAATGGAAACACATCCAAGATGTCATCCGCTTGACTTGTGATTTCATGTGACTTGTCAAAAGTGGTTAGTTTCATAAAATCGAACATCTTTAGACACAATTAATGTCCTAAGTCAGGGATCATAACACTTATATCCCTTTCAGGTAGATGAATAACCAAGAAAAATACATTTAATAGCTCACAGGATCCAATTTATCTCGATGATGAGATTGAATATGTACAAAATGCAGATACAACCAAAGACTTTAAGGTGTGCAGAGATTAATTTTCCTTCCTTTCATGACCTCTTGGGAGACTTGAAATCCAAGACTCTACTGTAATCTATTGATGATGTAAGTACCGTCATAACCCCTCGGGACCAATCTCTTTGGTACATTCATTTGTAGCATTAATGCTCTAGTTTTTTAAGTAAGTCCCGGTTTGCATTCAATACACCATTTTGTTGAGGTGTGCCAACACAACTTGTTTTCGATGTATAATGCCATTAATGCTCAAATATTTTTTCATGATATGGGACATGTATTCTAGGCTACATTGTCGACCTTAAGGTTTAAATTTTAGAGGAGAAATGATTTTTAACAAGGTTATGAAAGTCCTTAAATACTTCTATAACTTCATTCTTAGACTTTAAAAGATATAACCATGTGACTCGAGAAAAATCATCAACAAAAATCACAAAATACTTATAACCATCAAAAGATTCATTAGTTGGTCCCCATACATCTGAATGAACTAGTTCGAAACATTTACTAACCCTAGACAAGGAAGAATTAAAAGGCAATCTAGTGGCTTTAGACAAGTGGCAAGTTTCACATGAAATTGCATCATTTCCTAAGTTTGGAAATAAAGTTGACAAAATTGGTGGAGAAGGGGTGAGCTAAACGTTGATGCCACAATTGATTATCTTGGATAGGGTTAAACTTGGCTTGAAACCCTCTGGGATTGCTCTTGGATATGTAATAGAGACCATCTAAGTAAAACCCTTCACCAATCGTCTTTTTGGTGGCACAATCCTGAAAAATGACATTGTGAGGAGAAAAAATGGCTAAAGCAATTCAAGGTATTTGTGATTTTTCCTACGTACAAAAGTTGGAAGCGGGAAAAGGAAGGTACATATAAAACCGCCGACTGATTTCATCCGACATTAATTTTATTTTTTCCTTTCCTAAAACCTTTTACATTCTCACCATTCGCTTTGCCATTGAAACTTGAGAAGGATTTGCTAATTTTTCAAACTTATGAGACTTTGACACATGGTTTGTCATATGATCTGTGGCACCCGAATCTACAACCCAAAAATCATGCAACATATTTATTTTAAGAAAGCGCTTTAAAGGCTTTTATGATACCTTGCATATCCTCTCAGGTATGAGTTTTGTATCCGCTAAGAAACCCGCAAACTTGCCTAGCAATCTTTGTCGAGTTTCCTTCTTCTACGTTATCCACACAAATAATTCTAAATTTCCTCCCTCTTGCTTTGAAGATACAACATAAACTCATTCATAAGTTCACCGATTCATTTGTGAAGTTTTTGAATGGATCGACTCATTAGAGGTAGAAGCGCAGCGTACGATTACAACGGCGTGCATTTCATCTACTTTCAGAAACCCTATCCTTTATAAAATCGTTTAATTACCGATGTAGAATCCAACATACGTGTCCTTACTTGGCCCGTATAGTTGCAAAGGTGTTGACACTTCAAGTTTGGATGCTTCCTTTGTACTTTCGTTGGTTAGATAGGCTCTTTCGTGCACCAGCTATCAGATCCTTTCACACTTTCCTCCTTACTTCTTCACGTTGAATTGTCGCATACATTGGTGAAGGAAGGAAGTTCGATTCGCAGTATGTGGCATCGTATATCTTCATATGTTGAATCAAGACTCGAGAAGTTGAAATATCTTATCTTCTTCCTTCTTTTTCGTGAGCGCAGCTACATCATTGTATTTATGAAGACGATATATTTCTAACTCATTCCACATGCTTTTCATGCTCCTAAGAGTTGTACAAAAAGGCTTACCATCTTGTTGCATATTCGGTATGTCTTAGCCTTTAATTGAAAAACTTCGTCAGGCAAAGATTGTTTTTCACCGCCATACATTTCCTTTACCGTCTCCCATACAGGCAGATCAGATTGTAATCGGAATATTTCATTAATGCACTTAATGCTCCATGGAATTTAGGAGCCGTGACATAAACCGGTGATACTTACTGCCAGATTCATAGGTTGGTGAGGAAACATCGTGTACTTCGATGCTTCCATTTACGAACCCCAACTTGGACCTTCCACCTGAGCGAGACACTGCCTTCTTGACCAAGGCAAGTAATTAAACTTATTCAACAAGACTGAGCTTAATCTTTGATTTGGGTTGACATCCACCTCATGCATATTCATGAAGGAAAGCACCGATGAACTTTCAGCTTTTGATCCTAGCGGCTTATTTTCCGTCATTTCAAAGATTGAAGAAGCTAAGATAATAATAAAGCAGAAGCAAGTTAATTTTCCTGCTTTGATACCATGTTGAAAAAACAAGAAATAATTCTACACAAAAGAGCTCTTATTATTTTCTTCATGTTTTCATTACAATTGTATAGCTATTTATAAGGAAATTTTACTCCTTCAATTACTCTTTGAATTAAGCATCCCTTGATTTATTCCTTGAATTAAGGATTCTTTGTTTTACTCCTTGAATTAAGAAGTCATTGTTTTACTTTTTGAATTAAGGTCCTTGTTTTTTTCCTTGAATTAAGGTTCTTGTTTTATTCCTTAAATTAAGAGCTAATATCCAATAATAAAGATTATAACATGATATCAAGATTTCATTTTTTATGAAGAACAAACAATATATTAATTGAAATAATTGATGAACTCTACAATAATAGAGTTAAAGATAAGAAGCTTAAAGTTTTTTTATGTTTAAAAGATTTTTAATTTTAATTTAACAATTTTATTTGTTGATGTATTTAGACTAATAATTTTTTTATCTATATTTTACCTTTTTATCTTTAATAAAATTCTATTTTTACAAAAAAAAAAACATCTTTCACTTATACATAAAATTAATTAGATTACTTTTCTAGCTAGGCAAATTATAATTTCTTTTACGGTTAATCATTTATTTGTGATAATTTTTTGAACTCATCCTAAAAGAGATTTTATTAAGGAATACAACGCTTTAATTCTGCACATTATACATTCTTTTTTCAAATATTTTTAAGAGTCCTTTTTTATATGCATATTTTCTAAGTAATATAAAAAGTTGTTTTTTTAAGGTATTAATATTAAAAAACATGCTAGGTATTTTTTTTCAAAATATTAAAAATATGTTATAAAATCAATAAAATATATAAAAAAATTGTGTTAAATGTAATATATTTTGTTAAGACACAAACTTTTTAATTTTAAGTTATAGATTAAAATTAATATTAAAAAAAAGTATCATGAATAATATTATAAAATCTTAATTTACTGTAAATTTTAAGTTTTATAAATGTTAAAAAAATAATAAATCCGTACAGATGGATATGTGCAAAGGTCCAATACGAAGGTTTATTTTCAAATTAAATGCTATATCCAAATTGTGCCATATCCGAAAATATACTAAATTGAGTGCCGTAGAATTCAAAACTTATCAAGAACACGAGTGGAAGCTCTTTTCCTCTTCTCTTCTTTATTATATATTTTTTTGGGTGTGCACAAGTGGAACCTTGGCAAAAGTACCTTTTTTTTTTGGGTAATTGAGAAAGTGCATTTTCATGTATGTGCATGCATTTGAAGACTAAATCTTTATAAAAATATATTTTTTCCAATGATCATTACAAAAATATATTTTTTCCAATGATCATTACAAAAATATATTTTTCCAATTATCCTTACAAATTTGTTTCTTAGGACAATATTGTTATAATACAAATTATTATTGATAAAATAATATTTTATTAATGAAAAATTTATTTAATAATGATAATAATAAAATATAATTAATAATACTAGTAAAATAAATATTTTATAAAAGTTTATCATGTTAATAATAAAATTTATTATTAGAATATTATTACCTATTTCTTATGGTTTATAATGGAAGAGAAATTATGAGAATATGTGGGAATAGCAGCACCACTACGTAACAAAGAATGAGCATATAAAGATGGGTAAGTTGGTCGTTGGTCCCCTGTAATAACAATCATTATAAATTTCTTATAAACTAAGAAATATTAAAGGTTAGGCAACACTTGGAGAGTTGAGAAACTTCTCCAAATATTAAATAAAAATCTATGCATATTCTTAATGGAGCTAAAATTTTGACCCATAATTGTCAATGACCTTAACTTTCTTCAAAGCATGCTGAGCAGTACTTCAATGCATCAAAGGCTTCTCATATATATATATAAGACTATTAATAACAAAAGTATATTATTATTTTTTTGTTAATGGGATTTTTATATTCAACCAAATAAGAGGATTCTCTTGACAAAAATGGATAAATTGATTTGAATATATATTTTATATTCATCCATTTGGAGGTTGGGTGCATGGGTATCATACTTGTAATTGGCCCAACCTTTAATATATATTCAAATGTTAAATTAATTCAAGAGCAACTACTTTAAGAAGAAGTCAAATGCCAAAAGCTATGGGGGAAAAAAGTAAGCACTTCTAAATGTAATCTATAAGCTTTTCAAAAATTGAAGTTGAATATATAGGAACAAATTACTCCTTTTTCCTATTTGTTATTTTTTTAGTTGGCCAATCTATTTAGAGAAGATTGCCCTTTTTCATTAATATATATATACATATTATGCTATTTGAAAGAAAAAAAAGACTTCATTTATATGATGCTAATAATGATTATTATTTCAATCTCACACTCAAATTATCCCAAAGGACATTCCACTGATTTTTATAGCATAAAATGCACTTAGGTTACATCCAATATCAATAACTCAGAACAATTAAGTTAACTTTATCCATTAAATTTTATTTTTAAAAATCAAATTTTACTTAAATAACCACTCAATAAATATAGGTGCCCAATGAATATAACTTACAGAATTTATACCTTAAAATTTTTATTTATAAAAATATCAATTTATGATTTGAAGGATATAAGAGCAATTTGTTCCAGGGTCATAGCAAGAATAGTTTATTAATTATATAATTTCATTTAATAATAATACTAAAATTCAATTATGATTAATTTTAAGAATATTACTTTATATTCAAACATCAGTTAGCAAAAGAGTTTCTTGTTGACACGAAATCTAATGGAAAGAGTTCAGTATGTTTGGTGCACGTTAAATATAATTTTATATGAATAAATTATATTAAATTATTTTAGAAAATGTTTAGTGACAGTTAATATGATTTAATCGAATAAAATTTACGAAAAAACAATTTATATTTTAAAATAGTAAGTAATTTATATATTAAAATAGACTCAACTAGTAATTTTAATGAAATAAAAAGTTAGGATAAAATAATTTTATAATTTAAAATTAAAAAAGTTAAATTAATTAAATATCTAATATAATTTAGATATATATAAATATAAGGTCAATTTTTTTTACATAATTATACATTTTTTATTTTATATAATATATTATAATTTCATAATCTAATATATATATAATTTTAGTTTGAAACCCACATCTTAGATTCAACTAATGCTGCCGACAATCAAAGTAACAATGAGAAGATCTAGACTTAATAATTAATCTTTTTAGAATAAGACGTCAAAATATTTTTCAAAAAAAAAAGTCAAAAGATTGAATATAAGCGTGTGTATCTGAACTCTTAATGAAAAAGCACGTATACAATAGAAAACTATTAATTCATACTGCAATAATTAAATCTAAATTAATGAAATATAAATTTGTTTTTAAAAGAAATAGATTGTAAAATTAGTACAATTATTTTTTTAAAATAAAAATATTCAATATTTGATAAAAAGAATAAATAATATTATTGATAAAAAATATATTTCAAAATTAACAAATAGCATCTCAACAATTTGATTGGAATAGAAGTTTGTTTTCATTATTCATTTAAAATTGACTAAATTATATTAATGATCTACAAATTTTAATTAATTTCATAAATATAAATCACTAAATTTTTAAACTTACAAATATATTCTTAAAATTTTAAATTATACTATTCAGTCCTTAAACTTTTAAAATTTCATACATAAATCATACAATTTAATCTTTAAATTTTTAAATCATACAATTTAATCAGTATCCACATACAGTAACCACACACCTTAATTGGAATTCAAATCACACATATTTTATATATCCAAATATAGATCATATACCAATCAGCCACAGATTTATTTACTGATAAACTTTCACAAAATAAAATGATCTATTGTCAGGAGCGTATTTTCACATATTTTCTAAACACGATTATTGAGTCTTGAATTGAAAGAAAACAAGCACAAAAGAAATGGAGTAAATGTACCAATTCGATAGGAAGAAATCCCCTTACTGTACTAATCTGAAGTTTGTGATTAACAAACTTTGGGATGGCATTGGCGGTTTTCTACATTTCATTAGGGCTATCTGACAAAATCCATATACATCCCCCTAAAACATATATCTTGTATGGCCCAGTGGCATGGCCACATGGTAGGCCCAATGGAACTAAGGAGTTTTGTGTCTTAAATGGGATGAGTTGACTCTGGCAAATGATGAGACCCACACAATCAAATCCCATTTGTTTTTGCATAGGATTGGGGGTGGATATAAGGGATGTCATATGGGATAGAGTGGATCAAGAGTTTTGTAGTTACTGTTAAATTTTATTAATAGAAGGGAAGTGTAGCTATGTCAAGCATTAATTCTTTTTAAAACTCAACGCCCATTAACTTAAAATTATAATGAATTTGAGGGTTGTTATCCCATAATCTTGATGCTCTAATACTATAAAAAATCCCCTTTAATTCTTTAAAAAAACTCATCAGATATGTTATTAACTTATATATATATTTCTTATCATTCACTCTCAAATGCAAATCACTTTATCTTTACAAATACCTAACACTTAAACTTTCTTAAATAGTGAGTTTCATTTTTTTTGTAAGGTACATTACTTGAAAACTTAAAATGATTTTATGAGTTAGCCTTAGGGATCCTATCTTAAAATTTTAATGTTTTGATATCACGTAGAAAATATAAGGTATTAATTCTCTCAAAAGCATGAGTTTATAAAAGTTGAGCATATCAATCATTTTATACTCTTTAACAAAGAATAATAATATTAATAAAACAAAAATAAAAAAGATTCAAAAGAATATCAATAGACCTAAGGATTGGCCTACATTTCATATGGTATAGGATTCATATAGACATACAACTTTCAGCAATAACACAAATTATTCTTGAATTAACAATTATTTTAAAAAAATATTAAATTTTTATACCATTATAAATAAATAGTTTGATAGCAAATAATTCAAATTTTAATAATATTAACATATATGTGAATCTAGCACACACAAGACAAACAAACATAACACAATTGTCCTTCAGCTTTGAACCATTATCCCCTTTCGGTCATATTGGTATTTCGAGGACCGCTATAAACTTTATGAGCAATCCCAAATTGGTAACTTTCATCTACAATTTTTTTTAAAAAAGCAATCAAATTAAATTTCGGGCACGTACTTGAAAATTTTGCTAAATGTACCCAGATTGGCCTATGTCCTCCCAATATATATATATCCCTATCCTAATCCAAGGATAAAATAATGCTTCCCTAGAATTCATGCTGCAGTGTACAGCAAAAGGCAGTGGGATTTGGAGATATGCACTTCCTTTGTCTGCATAATCCAACAATAAGCCTCCTTACGTTGTTGATAGTTAACAAAATTGACTTCAATATGACCAAAATTAAAACTCTGAAACTATTTCATTTAACATGCTATAATAGTATAATTTATTGCAAGAGTATTGCACCATTTACCATAGCTAACCAATATATGCAAAAACAACACACCCACATCATAATTCACCAGCAATCCATTTTCTGGGGCAAAAAGTCTTTTCAGTTTCTAACATATCAAAAATGACAAGGTAGAAATTGATTGGATGTTATATTCGTTGGACCCATCCAGTTTCAAACCAGTAAATGCAATATTAATCACAAATTACAAGTATTCTTTTCTCAACAACCATACTAAGATGGTTCTTTTCTCTCTAATACCAACATCATCTTTAAAGTTCATTCAGCTTGGTACTAAATTAATATTTATTGTAAAACTAATAAATCTACAATCAAACTATTAAGAAAACTACTATCACTTAGATTAATAGTCAAATACTAATGAAAAGAGTTACATGCAATAGTTCAATGATAGATTTGTGAACTAATAGTTTAGCGGTAAATTTGTAATTTTCATTTTGCCTATAAGTCTATAAATCTACCATTGAACTTTTTTCAGTTACTTTTTGATAGTCAATCAAATAGATTATAGATTTGTAGTACTAATTGTAAGTCAATGGCATTCTATCACTTGATAAACTTAAATAGCAGGTTTGTAATTTCTGCACTAGTTCGATGATGTTTAATAATAGATTTGCTAGTTTACTCTCAAATTTATCATTTGAGATGTGTTGTGTTATAAATGTGTGACAAACAAAATCACAGAAGTGCTCTTCCAACACCATATGTCAACAATAAACGCATGGTAGATGAGGACCCTTAGTGCTTTAAAAGCAAGATAGGTAACACCCACTACTTTCAGAAATAGTATCATACTATTAAAAGCTAATTTGAGCAATTATCAGTTGTGCATGGTTAACAAATACAGAGCAAGACCCAAAAAGTTTCATATAAATGGGCAATCCAGAGCAAGGTTGAGAAATTTCAACCTCAATTAAATAGCACAGAACTTGTTTTAAGCATTGGTTGTTCCCTACTCCTCTTGCGGTAAAGGCTCGGTACCAGCCTAAGAGAATACCTCGTTTAAGTTTCCCACCCCAAGAATTTGTTTTAAGGAAAAGAGTTGCCAAAGGAATATAGGATAAGCCTCAAATCACAATTAGTCCTAATTAATGAAAGAGGTCATATAAAGACAAAGTATCAAATTTTAGTAAATTTATAATATAATATTATTATTTGATACATGTGATTAAAATATTATTATTTAAGTGAAGGTAAAATAAAGATTAAAATTAAAAACAAATAAGATAAAAAGATAATGTCACATTAAGGTAATGAGTTGTTAAATAACAGGAATAATCATTAAGTAATAAATCTAGCTCCCTATTAATGAAGTTATCTGCAAATCAGCATATAAGTTTAATTTTAAAAAAAGGCTTAAAAATTGATTTGTAATTTCTAGACCCTTTTCTTAAAAACATGATAAAAAAAGTTACTTTTAAAGGACTATGCAGCTCTTTCCCTTAGTTTTTAAGAGCATTTTTTTTATGGCACAAGTTGTAGTACAATCACAACTGATATGACATATATTACTGACTAAAACAATATGACCTATTTTTTTAGCTTATAATTAACTACCACCTCAATAGTAGTAGTATCACAACTTGTGGTAAATAATTTTTTTCTTGTTTTAATAAGCTCAACTAATTTTTATGAGGATGATTATATGAACTAGTCTCGTGTGACCTTACTTTAGAAATGGTCAATAAACATTGTAGACTGATAAGTGTAATTTCAACTTCGATGAACACAATTCTTGAACTTCTTCACTAACGTGGTAACTAAACACCCTTTTTGTTGCTGTTTTTAAAATTTTAAATTTTCGAATACATTACATAGTAAGAAATCAGTGATAAACAAACAACACAGATAGCACCCACAGACCAATATGATAACTTTAGAACTATGTTTTTAATTCACAAATAATATCAACTTAAATCAAAAACTTTCAGAATAAAACAATTATGAAAAAAGAAAGAGAAATAAAAAAAACTAAAACTAAAACTTATAACAACAAAAAAATAACAATACAATAATATTGGACATGTCACAATTGATGTGTTCAACATTTAATGGATCTAAATGATTGTAATTCAATTTAAAAGACGTTTAAAATAAAAAGACATGCTAATTTTTTTTTAATAATTAAAAGGTATGGAATAGACATCAAGGTTATATTTTTATGGTTATAAGTTTTAAGAATGTTGTTTTTGTTGTGTTACAGGGAGAAATAATCTCAAACACATTACAGTCATCTCTATGCTGAAAAGGCTACCATAATGAACATCATAATTCCCAGTTTCTCACCATTATTTTCATGTAATATTATTGGGTACAAATTCTCAAACTAAGCCTAAACATTACACCAACAAAACTTTTGCAACTCTATAATATTTTCATTACAAAAACCCTCATTATTATCACCAGATCTGATAATATCATCGAATATTAAACATTAATATCAAAAATTACAGTAGACAGTAATTTTCACAAAACCTGGTGAAGTAATAGCAGCCTCCGAGACGCGACCGACACGACCTTTTTGCCGACTCGGTCATCACGAAATCTAGAATCGGACTCGTCATTGTACCAACCAACGGTTTTTTGAGCCTCCAAAACGATCTGAGATATGCCTGAACCGATCACAAAAACCAAGGATTTCAGAATCATGGAGATTAATTATCAAATACACATAAAATTTATCCGAGAAAAATGATCACCCAGTGGGAATTGGAAAAGAAAGAGTACCTTGCTTGACAGTGCGTTTATTTTCACGGATCTCTTGGACTGTAGCTGATATTTTCCAGTAGAGAGGGCGACCCACATAGAAGAGAAACAGGAGAACAAGAACCAGAACAACTACACGGAAGGTGACCTTTGCTGTCTGTGAGGCCATTAAAGCTTCCTCTGTGTTTAATTACTTGCTAGTTTTCTTCTTGCAAAGGAGTACAGAGAGAGGGAGAAAGAAAGATCCAAAAGTTCTAGCGCAAAAATTAGACGGTAGAATATTTTTGAGAAATTATATAAAATAATAACAGTAATGATATTAGCATGTTACCACCCCGAATGAAAATTTATATTTTATTTTATTAATTATATGTTAGAATTATTATTAGGATATTAAATAAATTTTCAATTATAAATTACTTTTAAGATAATACTAATTTATATCATATCAATATTATTTTTCAATAATAGTTTAAAATTTTATTATTGAAAATATAATATTAAATAAGTCTAATAAGTTAGAATCAAATTTAAATAATATTTAATAAATTTTTTTAAAAAATAATAAAATAGTATCTTCAAACTTGTAATTAGAAAAATAACATTTTTTTTTATTTTTAATTCATATATTTTCACTATTATAAAAAAGTCTGGTACATCATTTTATATTAAATATTATCAAGTTAAATATCGTTTAAATTAAACTACGATCATTTAAATCCGTTCGATGTAAAACTTTTTTAAATTAAATTACGTTTAATTTTAATGAAATTTTATTTTTATTATTATAAATTTTTGAATATTATTTTTTAATAATTTTCTTAAAAATTTTGTAATGAAAATATTTTTTAATAAAAATATATTAAGTTGAAGATAAAAAAAATATTATTTTTATAGCTATAAAATTTAAAAAATATTATAAATATTATTTTTTAAAAATAAGGATCCTAATAAGCATAAAGATTGTATTTTTTTATGCATAAATGATCTAGTTCATGAAAAATCGTAACTCTCAAAAGTGAATTAAAGTTATAAATGAAGAGATTAAGTCTACGAAGGACAATGATGTGTCAGATCTTCTCCTATTGTAAAAGGCTACGAAAGTCATGGGTTGTAGATAGATATTTAAGACTAAGTGAGATTCGAAAGGCAATGTGAAGAGATAGAGGGTTTGTCTTGTCGTATAGGAATTTATACAGAAAGCAGACATCAATTATAAAGAGACTTTCTTTCCATTTTTTTGAAAGAATCTTTTAGGATTATAATGGCATTGGTAGCACATTTTGACCTTGAGTTACATTATATGGATGTAAAAAATGTTTCTCAATAGTGATATTGATGAAACGATCTATATGATACAATAAGAAAACTTTGTGTTAGGTGACCTAAAGCATATAGTTTGCAAACTTAAGAAATCCATTTATGGGCTTAAACAAGCATCTCGATAATGGTATTTCAAGTTTTATCGAGTAATCATCTAATTTGATTTTGAGATGAATTTGGCCGATGATTGCGTATACTATAAGTTTTGTGAAAGCAAGTATATTTTTCTAATTTTACATGTCGCTGATAGTTTGCTTACTAGTAACAATATAGGCTCATTGCATGAAACTAAGAGATTTCTAACCATGAATTTTGATCTTGTTGATGCTTCTTTTGTATTAGGTATAAAGATATTCTGAGATTGCTCTTAAATTATTATAGTATTATCACAAAAGAGTTATATTAAAAAGATTCTCAAGAGATATAACATGCAAATTTTCAAACAAGGTGATACCTATATTAATAAAGGAGACAAATTTAGTCTCAACCAATACCCTAAGAATGATTTTGAGAAAAACAAAATTCATAAGATTCCATATGCGTTAGTAATATGGATACTGATGTATGCTCATGTTTGTACATGTCCAAACATTGCATACATTGTTAAGATGTTGGGCAGATGTTTAAGCAATATAGGATTTAGACCATAGGAAGGCAACCAAACGAGTCTTGCAATACTTATAGAGAACAATATATCATATGCTCGCATATGTAAGGTTAGATTAGCTTAAGATCGTTAGGTATACTGACTTCAATTTTGCTAGATGTCGAGATAGTATGAAATCTACGTCAAATTATATATACTTGCTAGTTTAGGGTGCTATCTTCTAGAAGAGTGCTAAACAAGTTCTTATAGCCTATTATACCATGCAGTAGAGTTTATAGCATGTTATGAGGCATCCAATCACGAAAATACGGTTGTAAAATTTTATCAAATGGTTGTGCATAATACATGATATTGAAAGATCACTTAAGTTGTTTTGTGACAACAAGTCAACATTGTTATATTCCACTAACAACAGAAGCTAGACGAAGTTGAAACATATAGAGATCAAGTTGGTGGATGTTAAAGAAAGATTTCCAAGTGTACAAGTGTCTATAGAACTAATGGATACAAATTCCATGATTGGGGATCTGCTTACTAAGGGATTACCACCCAAAATGTTTCAAAAACATACTACTTGTATGAGTGTCATGTTATTTGAGGATATTCAGTTTTAATGTGAGTTTGTATTTTTAAATATTTCTTTGATAGAGACACTTTCAATTATTTTAGTTTATGGATATTTTGAGGTTATTTTTTGTAGAAATAAAGTTTTTAGTTATTTACATTTTGATTTTGATATTGTTGATTTCAATAAGGTTTAAGGTTGTACCAATTGAAAACTGGTATATTAAGATCACATTGCATGAAATTTTCATGCTACACACACATATCATGCATATCATTCAATTATATCAATATACATGACCATTGATAAGTCGAGTTATGACATATGTAAGGAAGGCCGCTTTGATCATATGTTAGTATAATTGATAAGCTTGATTGATTACAAATACATTTGGATAATGACAGCAAAGTTGAGATCATTAGGTTATTTTTACAATACATAATTATACGGTTACACATATAGTCCAAGTGAGTGTTAGAGATTATTGTTATAAAGCTCCTTAATTTAAGGAGCAAATTAAGGAGCAAAACATGGAACAAAACATGGAGCTTAATTCAAGGAGAAATTCAAGGAACCATTAATTTAAGGAGTAATTCAATGAGTGAATTTTCCTATAAATAGATGTGTAATTGTAATGAATTAACCATCCAAAGTTTTCATTCCAATTGAGAGAAAAGCTTAGAGAGCAAAGCTTTTGTGAGAGAAAATTGAGAGTAATTTTCTTGAGTGTAATTGGGTTTTGGGTTGTGGGTTGTGAGCGTTGTAAACACCTTGTGTAATTTCTACTCTTTCAGTAAAAAGATCTGCAGCAGGTCCGGAGACGTAAGCAAGATTGGCCGAACTCCGTTATCAAATTTGTGTGTTATTTTATATTCTTGCTTCTCCTTAAGTTTGGCTTATCGGGAATTTGCGTTATTTCCCACGACAAGCTGGTATCGAGCTATTGGTAGTGATTTCTGTCAATTTTACGCAAGAAATAATCGAGAAACGATCCAGAGGAGAGTCGATTTTAGTAGGAGCAATGGCCGCGGATGAAGGAAGGGTGAAACTCGAGAAATTTGATGGCACGGATTTCGGGTTTTGGAAAATGCGAGATAGAGGATTATCTGTATCAAAGAAATCTATATCAACCTCTCTCGGGGAAGAAGCCGGAGGCTGAAGGAAGAAGATTGGAATCTTTTAGACGGATAAGCCCTCGGAGTTATTCGATTGACGTTATCCCGTAATGTTGCTTTCCAACGTAGCAAAGGAAAAAAAGACCACGGTGGGTCTTATGGCAGTTTACTCCAATATGTATGGCTCCCGGCCTCAAACAAGGTGGACTGGATGAGGCGCTTCTTCAGTTTGCGGATGCCGGAAGGTCCATCGGTAGCTCAACATCTCAATGAACTCAACACAGTTACAGCCCAGTTGAGTTCAGTGGAAATTGATTTCGATGAAGAAGTTCGTGCATTGATACTTTTGTCTTCTGCGAGAAAGGCTGGAATGCTACTGTGCATCGTGGTGAGTAGCTCGTCGGGAAGCAATAAGTTGAAATTTGACGATGTTCGTGATTTGGTTCTCGGTGAAGAGATCCGACGTAGAGAGTCGGTGAATCGTCAAATTCTTCGGTTTTGCATACGAGTCGAAGGAAGAAATTCAACCAAAGGGAATGGACGTGGTAGAAGCGGACTACCGAGGTAAATCAAGGACAGGAGGTCCAAATCCGAGGAATCTAATAATTCCCATAGCTCAAAGACTATCGAGTGTTGGAATTGTGAAAGAAGCCAGGACACTACAAAAATCGGTGCAGAGTGCACCGAAGGACAAACAAGTGAAGGCGAAGCAAATGTTACTTCCACCTCGGGAGGAGACGATGCATTGATATGCTCTTTGGAGAGCAAGGGAAGAATCTTGGGTGTTAGACTGCGGAGCATCGTTCCATGCTACTTCACAAAGAATTCTTCGAGAAATATGTCTAGGAAACCTTGGAAAGGTATATCTTGGTGATGATCAACCATGTGCTATTATTGGCAAGGTGTAGTGAAGATTAAGTTGAACGGATCTGTTTGGGAGGCGAAGGATGTCGAGCGTATTCCCGATCTCGAAGGAACTTAATCTCGGTGGGGCAGTTGGCCGATAAAGGCTACACCTACGATCTTCCATGGTGATGATTGGAAGATTTCAAAGGGTGCAATGATAGTTGCTCGAGGCGAAAAGTGGCAGCTCTTTACATGACGGACGGAGGCACGTTGTTCAATTACGGTTACGTAACAATGAAACACCAATCTGTGGCACTTGAGACTAGGCCATATGAGTGAGAAGGGGATGAAGATTATGCAAAGGGAAAACTTCCGGGTCTACGGTCTACGGAGATAGACATGTGCGGGATTGCATACTTGGAAAGCGAGAGAGTCGGCTTTCGGACAAGTTGCGAGAATCCCAAAGAAGGAAAGGCTAGAGCTTATTCACTACGATGTTTGGGGACCAACGGCCGTCTCATCTATTGGTGGGAAACACTCTTCGTGACTTTCATCGATGATCACTCTCGGAAGGTATGGGTTTACTTTCTAAAGCATAAGTCTGAAGTATTTGAGGCTTTCGGAAGATGGAAAGCTATGGTGGAAAATGAAACGGGTTTAAAGATCAAAAAGCTCAGAACCGATAATGGTGGTGAATATGAAGACATCATATTCAAAAAATTTACTATGAGCATGTTATCAGAATGGAAAGAACTGTGCCAGGCACGCCTCAATACAATGGTGTAGGCGGGCGTATGGGCAGAAACGTTGACGAAGAGTCGGAAGCATTCGTGTCGACAGTCGGGTCTAGAAACAGTGCAGGCGAAGCAGTCAACACGGCGGCTTGCTTCGGATCAGCGAGGCCCATCTGTTCCATTGGAGCATAGAATGCGAGAGGAGGTATGAAGCGGAAAAGAGGTGAAACTATCACATCAAAAAGTTTTCGATTGTGTAGCATTTGTGCATATTAGTGATCAAGGCAGGAATAAGCTTGATCCCAAATCCAAGAAATGCACATTCATTGGCTATGTTGAGGATGAGTTTGGCTACCGCATTTGGGATGACGAAAAGAAGAAAGTTATCCGTAGCAGAGATGTGATTTTCAACGAAAGGGTGATGTATAAGGACATGCATAAAATAGACGCCAATGACTCAGAGCAAAATGAGTCAGTATTTGCGGAATGCGAGATGATGTCCCGAGATACTTCAAGAGAACCAATTGTAACAAGTCCTCGACCCCCGAGAGGAACTTGTTGGACAAAGCAGTACACATCATTCGACACACCTGACCAACCTCTTCCGGTCCGTATTGAGAAGGTCTTTCGACCTCGTATGCCTAACGGGAGATCATGAACTATATGTTCTTTTGGTGATGGAGGGAGCACTGAATGCTATGATGAAGCTTGTTAGACTAGAGATTCCAACAAGTGGGAGCTTGCTATGAAAGAAGAAATGAAATCTCTCATCTCCAACCGGACATGGGAACTAGGCCCATTTGAGTTACCTATGGGAAAGAAGAGCACTTCCTGACAAATGGGTGTACCGGGTGAAGAGGGCATGATGGTTCCAAAGAGATCTGAAAGCCCGCCTAGTTGTCAAGAGGTTTCAACGAAGGAAGGAGTTGACTACACTGACATTTTTGCTCCGTTGAAGCTCAATACTATCATATCGGTATTGAGCATTGTAGCATCGAAGATCTTCATCTTGAACAGTTGGATGTGAAACTGCATTCCTTCGTGGAGATTTAGATGAAGAAATATACATGTACCGGCCCGAGAAGGTTTCTCGAGAAAGGGGAAGAAGAGAACATGGTGTGCAGACTTAAGAAGAGTTTGTATGGCACAGAAACAAGCCCGAGACAATGGTACAAAAAATTTGTGACTTAAATTACATGAGGAAGGTTTCCCGGAAGTGCAATGCGATCATTGTTGCTACTTAGTGATATAGGTCCAGTTATATCATTTTACTACTTTATGTTGATGATATGTTAGTAGCGAGGTTCGAGATATGGATGATATTAAAAGGTTGGAAGCAGCAATTGTCGAGGAATTTGACATGAAAGACTTAGGTCGACAAAGAAGATTCTTGGAATGCAAATCACAAGAAATAAGAAGAAAGGATCCTTGCAATTATCTCGGGCAGAGTACATCAATCGTGTTTTGCAAAGATTCCAACGTGGCGTGCCAAGCCGGTTAGCACACCCTTGGCCGGTCATTTTCGCCTATCTAAGGATCGGTCCCTCGAGACGAGGAGGAATAGAGAATTCATGGCTAAGGTTCCTTATGCCTCGGCCATTGGAAGTTTGATGTACGCAATGATGTGCGTACAAGGACAGGACATTGGCCGTACGAGTGGGAGTTGTTAGCGATTTATGTCAAATCCGGGGGAAAACTCATTGGGAAGGCGATCAGTGGATTTTGAGGTATCTGTGAGGCCTGCATGAAAAAGTGTTTGTACTTTAGTAAAGGAGAGTTAAAAGTACAAGGATACGTAGATCTGCGGACTTTGGAGGTGAAGTTGATCAATAGAAGAAGCACCATACAGTTATATATTTCTTGTTGGAACTACGGTGTTAGTTGGATGTCACAAATACGAAAATTGTCACTCTATCCACTACTGAGGAAACAGAGTATGTAGCGATGGCGAAGCTAGTAAAGAGATGATATGGCTTGAGGTTTGTTAAGCGAGTTGGGATTCAAACAAGAGAAGAATGTTACTGTAGTGATAGTCGAAGTGCAATACACTTGGCGAAGAATTCGGCATTCATTCTAGAACCAAACATATTGGACTTTGTTATCACTTCATCGGATCTCTATTAGAAGATGATGTGTTAATCTTGCGGAGAAGATTCAAGGAAGCAAAAATCCGGCGAGATAAGTTAACAAAGGTGGTGATTATTGACAAGCTGAAGTTGTGCTCCAGCTTGGGTTAGTCTCTTAGAGTAATAAAGACTAGAAAAGTTCTTGCATTGATCGAGGTGTGAAGGCAGTTGAAATCAGTCTTGAGTGGGAAGATTGTTAGAGATTATTGTTATAAAGCTCCTTAATTTAAGGAAGCGAATTAAGAGCAAAACATGGAACAAAACAAGGAGTAAAACATGGAGCAAAACATGGAACAAAACAAGGAGTAAAACATGGAGCTTAATTCAAAGAGCAATTCAAGGAACCATTAATTTAAGGAGTAATTCAAGGAGTAAATTTTCCTATAAATAGATGTGTAATTGTAATGAATTAACCATCCAAAGTTTTCATTCCAATTGAGAGAAAAGCTTAGAGAGCAAAGCTTTTGTGAGAGAAAATTGAGAGTAATTTTCTTGAGTGTAATTGGGTTGTGGGTTGTTGGTTGTGAGCGTTGTAAACACCTTGTGTAATTTCTACTCTTTCAGTAAAAAGATCTGCAGCAGGTCCGGAGACGTAAGCAAGATTGGCCGAACTCCGTTATCAAATTTGTGTGTTATTTTATATTCTTGCTTTCTCATAAGTTTGGCTTATCGAGAATTTGCGTTATTTCCCAACAGTGAGAGATTCTTGGATCCTTAATCCAACGTTTAATTTATATGTAAATAATTATGTGTGGTAGACTGTTTAAAGGTAATAAGTAATTTGCGATTTAATGTATCTAATATTGTATGAGCTTTTAATGTGTAAAGACCTAAGAATAATGTATACTTTAATAATGGACTAAAATAGATATATTGATATTTTATGGTTTCTATATCACATATATTATTTTTCTTATCTAATATCTCATCGTAAAAAAGAATATAGAAAAAATTAAAAGGTTCTTTAAAGAAAACGTGTAGATATGAAAGATTAACTATTAAGCTACAAAATTAATTAATAGCTATGGATTTAAATACAATTATATATATTTTATCTTAGATTTTCGTGATACAACATAAATGTTCCTAAGTTATATTTAGGTGATAATTTACACCAAAGTTAGTTGTTGGTTTTCATTTTTGTGGGGTTATTGAGACCATGATGAACTGCAAGTTTCATAACTTAGGTGATAGTTTACACCAAATTAGTTGTTATAAGAAGGTTTTCATTTTTGTGGGGTTATTGAGACCATGATGAACTGCAAGTTTCATATTTCTGACATAACAGACAAAAAGAATCTGATTTGCTTCCATTCATATTGATCTTCAAAGATACATAACACATAAATAGCTAAAACAAGGCAGAAAAATCTTCTCACATAGCTCCTAATAGTGTAACTAATAGTTGTTTCCATCTGTATTATCCTACCCTAAATACAAGCAGCATCAAGCACAGCATAACTCCACCACCGTACCGCCGTACCGTGGTACCGCCGCCACCATCTGGTGGTCTAATTCTAAGCAGTGCACTACTCTTCCTCTGCATAAATGAATTGGATAACCCAAGGCAATTTAATACATAATATATAGACTGTTTATGTAGATTGTACAGTCATGATATTCTTGCAGTGTCTAACTTGAAATTTCAACCTCCCAATTCAATGGAGAAGATACTTGGAGGGGGCAAATTAACCAGATTCAAACCAATTAAAATAATCCAACTTCAGTGTTACTAGCTCAAAACTTCAGTTCTTCTTTTGTCTGAATCGATGCATGCTTGAATTTCCTCTAATGTTTTTCCTTTGGTTTCTGGTACCAACAATGCCACAAAAACAATAGCCAACAAAGAGAATGAAGAGTAGATGAAGTAGGTTCCTGTAAATACATGAAGTAGTTATCACATAATAATGCTTTATACTAAACTAAGACCTTGTTGAAACCTGTAAAGCATTATTGATAACCAAAAAAAAAAAAAAAGCTTTTAAAACGAACATAAAAAAATTAACAGGAGTGCTCAGAAAGCACAAAATTCTTCCTGAAAGCGCTTTCTTTTTAAACTATTTTTTGCATAAACACAAGCAAACATGCCCTAATTTCACTTTAACTGTTCCGCTAGCACTACTTTTATTACTCACCTGAGGAGCTCCAACTCATAAGGAAGTTGTAGGTATAGGAAACTATCCAAGCACCTAACCAGTTAACAAGCACCACCAAGCTCCCAGCTGCTCCCTTTACATGAATTGGAAAGATCTGCAAGAACAATAGGTGCAAATTACTTCAAATTTTCTCAATTGGAAATGTAGAATCTTGTTTAGCTTTGGAGATTTTAATGATTGCTTTCTATAAATTATTACCTCAGACATTATGACCCAAGGAACTGCTCCCATTCCAATTGAGAAAGAGGCTATATAAATCTGAATTCAAAAGGATATTACTATTATCTGAAATTCATTTTGAATAGAAAGTTGCAGAAACACCATTTATTTGGAGTTCAAATTTGAAGATAGAGTTGTTTATTTACCAGGACACCTGAAACAGCTAGTATTGGCACCCACTGAAGCAAAAGACCTTGACCCTGATTTACATGAAGACAAAAACATAAGTCCAAACTCATGATGTAACATTAAGAGGTAAACAGAATTGTGTTCATGGCCTACCTTGAGGAAGAAAGAAGTTCCAGCTAAAAAGCAGCCTAGGAATGTCCCACTTGCTGAGACCTTCATACAGAAAGAAATGGATCAATCTTTAATCATGATAATTCATCAAATTATCAGAAGCTTATGTCTTTTGGGTTTTAATAAATGAAGGGAAACTTTACATCAATTGTTTAATTAGCATACCGTTATAAGAGGTCTTCTTCCTGACTTGTCCATCAGTATTGCTCCAACAACGGTTATGGGAACCTGCCAATCAATTCTAATTAGCTTTGTTTAGATAATATAAGCAATCAACAATTATTTAAATTATTTAGTGAATGAAGGTGTAGAAGCAGAAAATACCTGAACACAAGCATAGGCTATGGTTCCAATGCCAGAAGAAAGTCCTGCAGTTTGAAACAACGGGACGAGATTAATATTCATTTTGCAGGAAATGAAAGACTATCTAGCACGAAAAACCATTTCAAATGACATTGATTTTACCAGCTTCTTCAAAAGTTTGACTTGCATAGAATCCTATTCCATTAATGCCAACAAATTGTTGAAATACCATCAAACCGACTCCAATCTGAAACATTGACAAAAAGTTGACAAGGTTCCAGCATAACAGAAATTCCTAAAACATGAAACAGAATTGACATATATTTTCCTTACAATTACAGAGCGTATGTGTTTGCTTTGGAACAAATCTAGCAATTTGGTATTAGGAAGACTTTGAAGAGTTGCAACATATTCCTGTGAAGAAACAATATGCTCATTTTGTTGCCCATGTTGGTTTTTATATTACTAAGCATTGTTAACAAGCTTTACTTGGATTTCAACAGCTTCCTGAGTAATATCAGCATTTCTACCACGAAGTTTCTGTAATGCAACTTGGAATTCTTTCTCATGACCAACCTTTGCCTGCCAATAATGATTTTGATCTGTTTTAGCACCTTATTTTATTATGTAATCATTTTTATGAGAAAAATTAAAGGGCAGGATGAGTAATTCTATTTATACTCACTTGAGCATCAATTCTACCAACTTATCGTGGGATATATTTATTTTATTTTTGAGTAGGGATGGATTAGTAGTAGGTTATATGTAGAGCTTTTGTTACTGTCAATGAGCTTGTGGCACAATAGCAAGAATCTTATTTAGGCATATTAAAGGTCTGGTGTTTAGTGTTGTATTAAGAAAAACGATGGGTTAGTAGTGGGTATATATAGAGCATCTGTTATTGTCAACGAGCTTGTGGTTCAACGTCAAAAATCCCATTTGAGCATATTAAAGATGTGGGGTTCTAATTTTGTGTGTGAGTTGTGTTGTATTAAAAAAAATAGGTTAGCAGTGATATATATATATATATATATATATAGAGAGAGAGAGAGAGAGAGAATATTTCTTGAATTTAGCACTTACCAACCATCTAGGAGACTCTGGTACGAAAAAGAGACCCACAAGCAGAAATATACATGGAATAAGTCCTACAAAGTTTCAAATCAAACGCCAGTTATCAATCATATTTTCTCATTAATCCTCTTTACATATGCGAATTAATTTCAGCTGCCCAACTCTAGAAAAAGAGCAGAATTGTCCATTAGAATAAGAATTTACCAGTCAGAGCAAGGTTTCTCCAATTTATGATTGTCCCTATTACAAATGCAACTGATGATCCAGTAACAATCATAAGCTGAAAGACAAGCAGAGAGATAAAATTAACAAATAATTCAAAATTAGTGAGGATTGAACATGCGACATAAAGTTTTTTCATTCTATACCTGATTAACTGTGGTAAGGCCTCCACGGAGATTCTTGGGAGCTATTTCTGCTATGAATATTGGGACCTGTTTAACCACTTGGCTAAGTTTTGTTAAAATTTTGAAATATTACCATCATTATGTTGACAAATGAAAAACTATCATTAGAATTTTCATCCTTGCTAAAATGTTTTGAACAAAATTAATAAATATGGTAATCAAAAACTTACCACATAAGAGAAAATCCCAATTCCATATCCTGTTGAAAATCTACCCATGTCAAGTGACAAAGCTCCTTGAGAGAAATACACAGCTAGCCACCCAGTAATGCAGAAACAAGCTGATATTCTCATTGCCTGTCCCCATTAAATTTAGTATAAATTTTTTGTTGTTGAAATAACTGGTACATTACTCACACATCCGTTACATGAACTCGAATCTTGTATCTTTTCAATGACCAAATAGGCTTCATGCCGTCGAGACACAGCTCGTTGGCTAAATTTAATATAAATTAAAAGTTTATCAAATAATTCACAATAATTTTAGAGATTATCAGGCTCGGTGAATTACTAAGAAATGTAAATATATTATATATATATATATATATCATACCCCTTTTCGGCCTATGAAATCGGAAATTTTTCCGCTTGTTATAGCTCCCAGCATTGCACCAATGGTTATTATAGAGCCAAAGGTAGAGTACTGTCAAGTTGTATGATACAATCAATTGTAATTCAAAAGGTTTACGGTGATGTTCTGAAAGGGTTTAATAAAGAGACGAAAGCAAAACACAAACCTGCGCTAAAGAGAGATTAAGATCCTCCCTTATAGCAGATTGAGTGGGTGCGGAATAACCCACCTGCATGCCAATAGAATTAAATTAAGCTAAACAAACCTTCTTTTTTTTTCTTTTTTAATTTTGTTTCTTGTCCTCCTAATCAAAAGCAAAAACAAAAAAATAAAAACAACACATTTCAGTAAACCCAGAATTTTACAAAAAATCAGGAGCTAGAAAACTCAGAACACTGAGCAAAGAGACTTGTCTTTTTCCAACAATGCTGATAAATTTAAAGACACAAAATTCTTAAAGAACAGATGAAAATACTTACACATGAACCAAATTCAAAAGAACCACAAACAGCAACAAAAGTGCAGAGAAAAACCATCCAAGTAGATCCGTTTTGATTATCAACACCACTGGTTTCACTCCCATCATCATCATAATCAACAAGTTTAGACTCTTGACTAATAATAAGGGGTTGTTCTAGAACTTCAAGGTTATTAATTTCACCACTCTCAACATCTTTGAATTCCCCGATTGCCATCTCTCTCTCTTTCAAAAAATTAAAAAGAATGACAAAAAAAGCAAGACCTTTTTGCAACACACAGAGAGAGAGAGAGAGATGGGTGTTTAGAAACTTGGGTAGGGATGGAAGATATGGTTTTTGTTGAGGACATTTATATGCACGTCTAAGAGGTCTAGTAAGCAAGAAGATTTTTCACATGCGTCTTCTTGTGATTGATGAGAAGATAAACTTAAAAACAAATTATGAGATAGGTCATAGGTGGTATATTTTGGTATTTGTTGTAATACTACTACAATCACAATTTGTATTAAATTAGAGTTTTCTTATTAACTTAAATGGATTTTGCATGTGAATGTGAACCTGTCACTGACGTGGTGAAGTCCAATCAGATTTCAGAAAATGTGGGACTAAAGGGCAAAGAGGGTAGAAATCTGTTAAAAGTTAAATGAAATATTAAATTACACACAAATTTATATATACATCTATATTCATTCTTATATCAATTATAAGAATATTTTTCAATTTCACACATATCAATAATTAATATATAATAAATAATTATTAATCAAAATAATAAATATAAAAATTATTAACTTTTAAAAATTATTTAATCATAACTAATAATCACACATTTTTAATACCACCACTAAAAGGATACACAGTTGTATTGGTTATGTATTTTAAGTATAATATTTATTAAATTATAAATAAATTAAATTTAAAAAATAAATATAATATCCTTTAAAGCTTTATTTTAAAGTTTTATTGCTAAAGAATACATTAAAAATTTAATAATTTAATACTCATATGAGATATGTATAATATTTTTCAATAAAAATAAATAATATCTGAAAAATTAACAATATTATCTTTTACTTTTTATAAGATGTTATTTTTGAAATAAATTAACATTGAATACAACGTATGTTATGTACAACTTAGGATATTTGTTCCATTGAATTTCGTAGTTTTTAGCAACTAGAAAGTTAAATATCGTATCATAATTAATTAAATATAAATAAATAATTTTTTTTATACAACATAAGCATGAAAAACATGTTCATTTTAACCATTTATTTCAATAAAAATTAATATCAAATTAATAATTAGTTTTAATAGATTAAATACATCAATATATATAGGACATGTTTTAGACAAATATATATAATAAATGATATTTACAAATCATCTTAATATATTATAATATAAATCAATAATATAGATATTATTATATTTTAAAATTAAAATTTAATAAATAACCATTTAAATATATAAAAATCAAATCATACAAAAAAAAATATTCAACTTTATCAATATCAATGATTAGACAAATATTTTCATCAAACTATTTTAAAACTATTTTAACACAATGTAAAAGGATATATGTTTTTAATTGTAATTAAATATTTTTTTATTTTAAAAATTATTCATTAATTTAAGTTTTTATATTTATTAATATATATATATATATATATGTGTATGATTTTTTCTTACAATTATATTTATATCATCTATTTTCTTTCAAATTTGGGAATTGGCTAGTAGTAGTTAATGTTATAACTTCCTACTCAATCACTATGTATTATTTACTTTATTTAATAAAAAAATGATTTTAATGGATTTTTTTCTCCAAACTTTAATTGCAATTTGCATGTGAATTTATGTCTGGATATGTACGAGCAAACTTCATTTGTATATCAAAAGCTTACGTGGACCTTACTCGGATTAAGATAGAACAAATATTTAAAACAAATTCAAAAATGGTAGTGTAGACAGTGGTGGGCGGCAATGCTTTTATTAATGTACGTAATTGCTTGTATGTTGCAGCCAATAATTACAATTTTATTTTTATTTCTTTTATAAAAAATATATACTAATATTAATTATTAATTAATATATCACATAAAAAATAATAATTTTTTTTAAAAAGCTACTAATTAACATACTATAATTAAAACAGAGTAGTGACGCTTCATTAGAAATAATATTAGGAGTAAAATTATTATTTTATATATTTTAATATGATAATAATAAAATTATACTAATAATATCATTAGTATTAGTTAATTTAATTATTATTTTTTCCAACAACCAAGTTGTTAATGTATTCAATTACATCCCATAAAAATTGTGTAGGCAATTAGTCTCTTTTTTTTTTCAAAGAATTGTGGACAGATATTTTTCAAATGTTATGAATGATAATGATTTTTATTTTATTTTATTTGAGAAATCATATGTTTTTGGCAGATTGATTTTGCTATTTTAAAATCATATTAATTAATGAATATTATGTTAATTATTAGCTTAATGGTGTAATGATAATGATTGTTAAGGTAAAAGAGAGAGAGAGAGAGACTTTACGTGTCAAAACAGAGCAAATATGTGAGTCGTACAGAGGTACCGTACTCGGATGATAGTGGTTAATGAGAGATGCTTCAGATGAAGACTACTATTACTAGAGAAGTTAGATAACGTTAGATTCATGTTTTTTTTAAAAAAAAAATTATAAACATAAAATTAATATTTTTTTATATTTAATTGATACATTTTATTATTATTATTAAAAAATCAATCATATTATTTTATATTAAATATTATCTAATTAATTTTTTTAAAAATTATTTAAATATTAAATATCGTTTAATTAAATCACATTTAATATTAATAAGATGATATTTTTATTATAAATTTTATTTTATTAAATCCATTTATTTTTGATAAATATAAAAAATATCACATTTAAATTTTTTAATAATAAAATAACATTTTTATGTTTAGTTATATTTTTCTTAAAAAAATATTCAAACTATTATTTTACGTTTAATATTATTTAAATTGAACTCTAATTATTTAAACTCGTTTAATATTAAATTTTATTTAATTAGTTAAACATATTTAATATTATTTTTATAATTATAAATTTAATAATATTTTATATAATTTGAATTAATTATTTTCAAATTGTTTCATACATCGGTTTAATTTTAGTACGACTTATAGTTAAATTATTAAAATTTTGTTATTAATACTATTCTAAAAAAATCTAACTCAAATAAAATCCTAATTGAAAAAAATAACATACCTTCATTTGAATTTGGTGGGAAATATGGTGTTATATTCTATCGAAATTGCTCCAAAATTTTAAGGTGACTTTTAGTTTTTAAACACAACAATAAGTAAAGTAATAAAAAAAAACTTGATTTCTTTGTTAATTTTAAGTATTCAATGTTATCACTTTATAATTAAAAGAAATATCTTTCGTTAATGTGACAACAGACATGTCTCAAACAATAAATACTTCTGTGAGTATTGTTATCTTAGCGAGCTGATATATATTAATGTCATAAAAAAAATTAAATATATACATATAAATACATTACCAAAAGAAAAATTCCACTTTTGAATTTATTAATTAAAATCAAATAGATTTGTAACTATAAAATCTAATTTTTGGGAAAATGATTTGAAGGATAGTGAAAAATGAAAATGCACTTTGTATACAATTTTTTTTCGTATTTTCGGAAAAATAATTTCTTAATTTACTACCTTACCATGTTTTATTAGGTTATTATAATGTATACAACCCATTGCACGATTCTTAGCATTTAGATTTCTTAAATTAATTTCATCCATTAAATTTTATTTTAGTTTTCTTTTTAAAGAATTTAATGATTATCTAAAATATATAGTGATGTAACATATGTAAATTTCCCCTCTTAGTTTGTGAAACAGAGGTTTTTTTTTTAATAAGGTACAATGGCCTTTTCTTTTTCTAATAGTACCATGGCTAGTTTTTACGTTTTAACTGTAATATATTTTATCAGTTGTTATATTTTACGAATTTTATTAAATTGTTTTGGTATTTTTTTTTGTGTACGTTCAAAACCTTGGACACGAAATAGATACGTTCGGGGAAAAGTGGAAATATATATATATATATATATATATATATATATATATATATATATATATATATATATATATATATATGCACTGTCGTTTTAGATATATCATTGCATTTTCTTTAAAAAAAAAAAAAGGCCATACGCATTCATTACATAAGACTATATGAGAAATTGTAGCGTAATGTTAATTACTTTTTATTTTTATTCTAAAAAAATCATAATTTAAATTTACGAGGAATTGACGAATTCAATTGTTATGTTATGTTTTGACCAAAAAAAAAAAACATTATTATGTTAGGTTATTAACATTAAATAAATTGAATTTTTCTTCTATATAAATAAATTGAAATTGAAGTTTGGGAAAGGAGGAAAGCGAATGTTTGTTGCTTTGTCTTTTTAACTTAATTATCAAAGGAGTGATCAGGAATATGTCACGTCACATCTTCAGCTTGATTTATGTTTTTCTGCGTCACGTCATTTAATTAATATATACTCATTGTATAGATATTGGCTTATATATTTTAATTAAATTTATTTATAAATTATAACTCATGATATTGAATTATTAATTTTGTAAAAATTTATTACAAGATAATTTTTATTTATATTAGCACAACTAAAATAATTACATATAAAATTGTTTACATTTTCATACCGACACAGTTTCTACACACTCTTACCTAATAAATTTTATAACCAAATGATGAGCTGTACACAATTTCACTATATCTTAAGTCATTCATTTGCGCATATATTACTTTATTATTAATATACAATTATATAATTAGTTGTATAGGTTATAAATATATTTTTTAAAATAATAAATATAAACTAAGAAATAAAAAGATAAGATAATTTAACTGGTGAGTTATATTAAGTCAAATTATTTTCAATTTTTTTTTATATCATTTAAGTACAGGTAAAAAAAATGTATTTTTTATATTATATTAAAATTTTAGTTACATACAAATTTATCTTAATTTACATGTGTAAAATCTTTTTAAACTTAGATTGAGTGTTTTTTTATAAAAAAATTCATCTGACATAAGAATTTGATTTGATTTTTTTATTGTAACTTCTTATTTTTCTTTATAATTTATTACACAATGTTAATCGCAATGCTTGAAAGGTAATTCTTATTCGATGTTATGTGTAAATTAATACATAGTATGTGATAAATTGATGTGTTAATTTAGTTAAAATGATTCATAAATTAATTAAACAAGTGTTTAATTAATAGATGAAAATATATATTGATTAATCATTTTATTTTTAATAATAAAATTATATAAATTGAACATAAAATGATTATAAATTTTAATAATATTATTTTTATTATTTTTCTATCAAAAATTAATTAACAACTTAAATTTAAGATATTTCACAATTGTAAATAATGAGAGTCGTGCAATACACACATAAATATACGTATATTATAAATAATTTAATATTAAATCCGTCATAAAATTAATAAATTTATAATATTAAAAGAGTTTGCTATGAACATTCAAAATTAAATAATAAAGTAATCGGTTATATATTTATTATTTTAATTCACTTAAATAATATTAAAAAAAAAATTACAACTGCATGTCAAATTAAAAAAAAACATGGATCACTCTGGCATTTTATATTAATTTAGGTAAGATTGTCTTTTTCATGTTCGAAAAAGGGTTAATAACTCTTTTTTTTTTAAAAAAAAAACAGAGTACGTACGTTCCAATCAAATAAAGATTAAAAGATCACTAAAAAGCTAGCTGTATATGTGACGGCCACACGTTTTATTCTTTCAATTTGCATGTAAAATCCAATTTTCTTCTGAAATTTTTATCTCCTTATGAAATAAAAATTGAGGTAATGACATCCTCCGATCTCATCCTGAGTTGGATCCGATGATGCATACATAATAAATAATGTTTTCTGAATTTTCGGCGACTTTTCCTCAATAATTTGTGTGGATTTGTAATGCCGAACACAATTTGTGTGTTCAAATAATATAGACAACAATTAAATCACATCATGTTCAATTAAATTAAAAAGATAAAAGTGCAACAAAATCACATGGTCAACAAAAGTTAATATCAAAATCTTCTTCGTGATGAAACAAAAACACTTTCGAGGAACACGTGATTATTATACTGCTTTGCTACATTCTTCGTGATAAAAATACTTATTAATAATAATATAATATTTTAAATTAATATAATTATTTTAAAAAAATTTAATACATAGAGTAATATAATCTAGAAGTGAACAATAACAACTCCTATCAACATTAATTCTATATTTGTGATGGACCGTGTAGGCACGCAGATATAAATATGATAATTAATTTTATTTCATTGAAATATACAAACAATTAGTAAATATATGATACATGGGTGGTAAAGAATGTATTGTTTATTATTTTTGAAATATATTTTAAATTAATCATATTATTTGTTTTTTTTAAGTCTTAGTCCTTATGTTTTAAAAATAAAAAAAAGTATATTATTGGGAGCAATTAAATTGCGATAGTAAAGTACAAAATAAGTTGGGTAATGATATTTTCAATCACTTTTAATATATTGTATGGAATTTTGCTTTTATATTTATTATTAATTATATTTTTATTATTAGATATGATAATTATTAATGATTCATTATCATGTCAATAATAATTTAGATTATCTCTTTCGAAATTTTTTTTATATTATATTAATATTCATAGCCATTAAATTGTTTTTTTTTTAAATATTGATATATATATATATATATATTATATTTTATTAATATCAAATGTCACGTTATTAATACAAATAATAATAATATATATTTTCTCACTATATATTTCAAGGTTTAAACTTTCATAATTTGTAACTTTCTTTTAATGTCTTTAATATGTATTTTTGGATGCTTATATTCATAAATATACTTGGGAGACAAATATTCACTCTCCACGCAATTTCATCTAAATGTAATTATAAATTTTTAGGCAACTTAATTACTTGTTTAGTGTTTTTAAAAAATCAATAGAATTAAGTAATAGGTTCTATTATTTAAGATTGTTAAGTGTAGCTATTTTAATTGTGTTATGAGTAACAGATTAGTGACTAACATAACTTACTATTTTCGTGTATGTATATGATATATTAGAAATATAACTTGAGTTTTTTCTCATTTGCTTTTTTTTTCTCTAATCTAATTTTCTTAAGTTTCTTTATGGTATCAAAGTTGATTTTACTAGACATTCATTATGATTTTCCTTTGAGTTCTTGTACTTCTTGATTTTTCGGTATTCTTGCTTTCTTATTGCTTTTCTTTTCTTGGATGGATTGTTGATGACTCAATCAAAGTCACAGAACAGAATATACTTGATAGAAAATGGCATAATTAACAGTAAATGTTCCTCCAAATAATATTTTAATTGGTGTAAAATTAGACAGAAGTAATTTTTTAATCTAAAAAAAACATATAATCAATTTGATAACTACTTATAGAAGTAAGTGTTATATAAATGGAGAGGTTCTTGAACTAATACGATTTATTGATGGTTATAAAAAACTGATTCAAGAACATACTTTGTGGTAAAAACTCAATGGAATAGTGAAAAAATGGATATATAATTCAATTTCAACATCAATGACAAGCAACATTTTTGATAAGAATACTAACTTCGATATATGACAAACATTTTTGATAAGAATACTACCTTCGATATATGACAGTATTGATGAAGTTTTGTTTCCTCTTCTAAAATTATTAAAGCTACAATTACGAACCATAAGAAAAAAAAGGCTCAAGTTTTCTTAATTACTTTGAAAATATGAAAGGCAATTCTTACGAACTTGTTGTAATAGGAAGGGCTCTAAATGATCAAGATTTGTTAATCTTTATCTTAGGAGGTTTAGGACCAAGATACAATCTTTGTTGACATATGAGAATCTTCTTGTCTAACAAGATAGATTTGAAGATAATCAAGTATATCAGGAAAATTATTCCATTGTTATTCGTGGAAATAATAAGAAAGGTTCATTTTTTAGTAGTGACAATAATGATGATTATGGTAAAGGCTATAGAGGTAGGAATGGTGGTAGAGGTCGTGAACGTTATACCAACATTTAATGCTAATTTTGCTCAAAGATTGGACATATTGTGTTGTCTTCCTTTATTCTAAGGAATTTGTTAGGAGTTAGAAGAGGTAATAATAATAATAAGGCATATAATGGTGGTAAAGGTCGGTCTTCAAATTTTGTGGCTAATGTTGTGTCAAACAATGATAATAACCATAGTTCTTGGGTTCTTAATAGTGGTGTTACTCACTATGTCACAAATGATGTTACAAAACTCTCTAATGTTATTATGTTTCATGGTTCATATAGAATGACTATTGAAAATGGTGGTAAGTTACCTACAATTCATGCTGATTCAACTTATTTATTTTCTTCACATAAACATTTGGCTTTGAGAAATGTTTTACATGCTCTTCTTATTTCTAAGAAATTAATTTCAATCAAAAAATTATGAAAAGATAATAATGTGTTTATTGAAATTTATGGTAATCATTTTGTTGTCAAAGACATCCAATCGAAGATGGTTCTACTTCAAGGTCTTGCTAGAAATGGCTTGTATAAGTTCACTCTTTCTAATGCGGCTAGTATTTTTGGAAGTCACAATGCCTTCCTCACTCAAAGTTTTGTTTTGCATGATATACTAGCACATATTTCTAATTTGGTTCCCAATAAAGCTCTTAGTAGTCAAGGAATCACTTCATATGGTTTTATTAATAATACTTGTACAACTTGTACTTTGGCCAAGACTCATAGATTTCTATTTTTTTCTTCTCATATAAATGCTATATCACATTTTTAATTATTATATTTTGAAATTTGGGGACCTTCCTATCAACTTAGTTCTAATGATGATAAATACTTTCAATTAATATATAGTTAATGATTACATTTATTTCTCTTGGATTTATTTTTTGCAATCTCAGGATCAAATTGTTTCTATTTTTCTTATATTCAAGAAAATGGTGCAACGTGAATTTTCAACAAGTATTAAGCAAGTGCAAAGTGATAAGACCATAGAATTCAAGCCTTTGACTTGAATTCTTGAAAATGATGATGTTGTTTATTATTTAATCTATCCTCACGCTTCCTTTTAGAATGGGAGGTAGAGGTTAGACATAGGCGTATTGTTGATGCTAGTTTAGCTCTTTTGTTTAAATCTCTAATTCTTTTAAAATTTTGAACATATGCTTTTAGAACAATTGTTTACACTCTCAATCATGTTCCATCTAAAGTTCTTAATTTTTCTTCTCCATATTCGAAACTTTTTCACAAAAGTCTTGATTTTTCTCTTCTCAAAGTGTTTGGAAGCTTATATTTTCCTCATCTTAAGCCATTAAATCAAAATAAGCTTTAAGATAGGTCTTTTCTCCTCGAGCTTTGTTTCATAAATTGCAACAATGGTTGTTGAGTTGGGGTTTTCATGGAACACGTTTGTAAGTTTTATTGTGAGTAAACTATATTAGTTCTTAAGTGTCCAACTTATGAAAATTAATTTGAAGGTAGAAAAGCAAGTACTGCATTACTTGAAGGGTAACATGAGCAATGGAGTTATGTTGATAAAGTCTACTAATTTAGACTTGGTGATGCAGATTGGACGAATTGTTATAATGATCGGAAGAGTACTACTAATGTTTATTGCATGTTTTTTGATAGTAACTTGGTTAGTTGGTTTTCTTTAGAAAAAAATGTTGTGTTAAGTTCTTCACGAGTCTAAATAGCGTGCATTAACTAATGATGTTGTAAAAATAGTTTTGATATAAGCTCTTCTTAAAAAGATAAGATTCATCTTTCATGGAAATCCAAATTATTGTGTGATATATTAGTGCTCAACATATAGTACGTAATCTAATACATCACGTTAAGATTAAATATATAGAAATTGATTTATATTTTGTTATATTTATTTTTATAGAAAAAACATGAAGTAGAATACTATAAATCTAAATATCAATTAATAAGTGTTTATTAAACTCTTTCCAATTCTAATAATTTAAATTTTAGAAATACACTTACGTAGAAATTACTTTTGAAAGATAGTATTAGGCTATGTTATAAAAAGTTTTTGCTCGTTTACTTTTATTACAATTTAATGCTTAAGTGGTATTAGTTTTTTTTTTTGGGGGGCTCTAACATTAGTAAAAAAGAGTTATACCAATTAGGTCATCCAAAGTCAACAGTTTCCTTCGGTACATCAATGTAATTTTACTAGCGAAAAATCAATCTATTTAGGTCATAATTACGAGTCCAGTTTTTCTATTGCATATGTCACATACATTTAAGCAATGTTAGTTTTCTCATACATTTAAGCAATGTAAGTTTAAAGGTGGATGAAATTGGGAGAAAACGTAGTTCGTGTTAATTATTAAATCAAGTACATACCGACTACTTTTTTATTTACCATTGCAGAAACTTTCTCATAATTAGGTAGAATAATATGCTTCTTTAGGTATTATACAAGTGTATTTGAGGCTATATATGGGTTTGTAACTAGGACAGATTCACCTAACGGTCAAAGGGGTCATAAGCCCCTCAAGTTTAAATTTTTTTTACTGTGTATTATGCCAATCTCAGCTGAAATTGTGTTGTGTAAATAACTGTTGTGTTATTTGACCATAACGTTGATTTATTATGCTAATGGGCTTTATAGTAATTGAGCCCAAAAGTTATTCAACCCTTCAAGGCTTTATCCAGATATTTATAATAAATCAAGGTGATCCTATCATGTATTTATTTATTTTTATTAATTTTCATAAATAGAATTTGTTTTTAAATTAAATACTACTTGTAATAATTAATTAAATATTTAATTTATTTTTAAGTCTGGATAAATATGAATGAGATAATAATATAGATATGTTTAGAGTTTTCTTGTTTTAAAAGGTAGAAAAGAAATCGATCAATTGGCAACTAGAAATGAATTTTATACACAGTGAAGACTCAATAGTATGTCTACTTCAGATTTTGAGTTACAGTGTTAATTATTTATTTGTTGTAGTTAAATTGGCAAAACACATATTTACATGTTCTAATTGTATTAGTAAGAGAGTGATTTTGGGTGAATGAACACCGATGATACTTTTACAACAATCTTAAAATTCGGTGATAAAAAAAATCTATTTATTCTTTTTTTTTCCGCTTAAACAATCATCGATGTCTTTTTTCTCTCGACTTATATTTTCTAAAAAAAATACTCTAGACACGCGTGACAGAGATCTTCTAGGCTGACACCCAAAGTGATTAAGAGACTGCCGATGCTAAGCCTCTTGCAAGTTCTCTTGACATGCCACATATATTGGCGGCTAAAAAATATAACCCTAACCCTAATAATATTAAATGAAGTAAAAAATGTTTAACATCGAATTAATTTAAATTTCGTCTAATAATAAAATTATATGTTAGACTTTATATAAATTAAATATAATTCATGGATATAAATATAAGTATCATTATTTTGTTGTTTTCTCGTGAATTTATTCTTAGGTTAGGAGAGGCCTATATCTTTATATTTCACTATCACTGGCTTTTTTTTGTTTTTTTGTTTTTCGGAACATTATAGTGGCTTTCTTTATATTTCACTATCACTGGCTTTCCTTTAATTTCGGAAATTATTATAGTGGCTTTCTTTATATATCTATTATGGCTTTTTTCAAGTCCATATGCCAATTTAGGTGGGTAACTAATGTTGACATATGTTTATTCTGTTTTCTCTAAAATTTATTGCAACTTAATTTGTATGTTAATTACAATATTATTAATTAATCCAGGCCATTAGTAATATTTAAACTGGTTATGGTCATTAATTTGCATGTCTTAAAAATACAAATTGCTATTCATGCTTGCAGGTTGGACAGTCTTATCATAGAAACCATAACAACATTGAAGGAGGGAGCCTAGCTAGTGGTTCTAATTATAAGACGCGCGGCCATTGCTAATGCTACCTATATATAGAGGTGTATCGATTCACCTCCACCACAGATAGTCAGATATCATTTTATGTTAATCTTTTAGTAATTAGATTAGATTCTTTATTCTCACTGATACATCTTTTTGTCACAATTTTCAGTATTACTTTTACGATTCTTATTTTTTTGATTCTTTATCTATAAGAATTGTTTCAATCTACTTTTTTGATGAGATTTCTTATTCAATTTTAGTCATCTACTTATACTGCAAAAGTGAGTTTCTAAGGATATTTTCGACTTTAAAAGTACCCATTTTGTATAATCTGTACGTGTAGTAGCTTTACAAATTTTGTACATTATTATATATTTATATTTGGGGTAAGAATTAGATCAAATTTTGTACTTAATTATTAATTAGATCTTGACTTTACTTTTTCTGTAACTTATACATGTATTAAAAAGTAATTTCAAATTTTATAACTAATTAATAAACTTATTCAAGTGTAATTAGTGTTATATTATCATTGCAAATTTGGGAAACGTGCATAATCTGGAACTCTATGCAATATATGGGGGAAGTTCCACTCTTTTGATTAGAGAAATTATTCAATTGTATAGTATTATTTTGATTATGTAGTGATAGTAATATATATGTTTTTTTTTATATATAGCAATATAATTTTTTTTATTGAAATACATAATTGTTTACTATTTTATTGAATCAACTGCCGATAAAAATTAATAATAAATATCACATAACTTAATCATGAATTAATGGATAATTTCTGATTAATGTAGTTAAATAGAACTTGAGACATGTCTTTTAATGAGGCCACAAATAGAAAGTGTTTAGATGCAAGAGTGAGTAAGGTTGAAGAGTCATCTCCAACCCAACATCAAATTTTAAGTTAAATTTAATACGATAAATAATATTGTGTTAAATTTGGTACAATATTCATGTGCAACACTAATTTTTGTTTTAAATTTTTAAAAGTTTTTTAAATTGTTTATTACATATAATAAATTAAAATTAAGTATATAATACAATTATTAGTAAAAAATAACTAAATAAAACATAGAGAGTATTAAAATAAAAGGAATATTTTATTTTATAAAAAAATATATTTTTTAATGTAATATTTGATATTGTGGACAGGAGAGTATTAAAAATTTAGTGTAATTTTTGGTGTAAAATGATGCAAAATTTAGTATAAAAAGGTGAAAAGATTTGGAGATGGTTTAATACAAAGTAATTATGCATAATACTAATAAAATGACATAACTAACCAGAATTAACATCAAAACACAGTTTAATTTACTCTATAATGAAAGGTAATTTTATAAAATTATATTTGCTTCACTCACTCTTATAGAAACTATTTTTGGCAATATACTTTTAGGCCTAAATTCCCAGTATTGCAATAATATTAATTATGATGAGTGAGCCAGAATGAATCTCAATACTTTTTATCCTTTTTGTGTTTCATGTGCCCTAACTATAATCGATTTAGTTCACTTTTTACCCAAAATCTAAGCCTACTTGAGACTCTTTAGGCATCTCTGTCATTTAAAATCAAGTTTGTATTTTCATTGTTCTATTGAATTAATTGAATTGTTTTTTTATTGAAATTCACTTATATTATTGATTTTGTCATTGTATTTTTTTTTCTTGTTTAGCCTAGGCCTCTTTGCCTCATTTTTATTTTGTTCCATTTCTATTAATTTATATACTTTTATTTTTTTATTTAACATAAAAACACAAAAAAATAGATTTTATTCGAGTTTTAACTTCAAACCGTTAGAATGTATCACTTGAAAATATTGTTTAAACCCTTAATTCTATATTTAGCACGCTATCATAGAGAGATGTTGGCTTATTAGGGAAATTTATGTCAACATCATGTATTTGTATAATGAAAGACATACTCAATTATTGAGATAAATTAGTTCAATTCAATATAAATGGTAATCAATGACATGTAACATAAAATAACCTTATAAATGTAATCTCCGATAAAGTGGATATATTATTTATTGAAGTATAAGATACAAAAGACACAACAATTAGGAACTAGCACTAAACCATTAAAGCTAGAAAAAAAAAACTCTAAATTAAGCCTCCGAATACAAATCTTAGTTTGACACATGATCCAAACAACCAACATACGTGACACACACAAATTCAAAATATATTATAAGAAACTCAAAACTAAAAATAGCTGCTGCAATGGTCCAAGTAGGCCTAGCTTATTGAGTTGACCAGATATAGCTATTCATGAAAGTTGTTCCTCTCCAAGACCAATTCCTCCATTTTATTGCTATTATTATTGCTTCCATGAATATTATGGAGACAATTATTACCAAAGGTGTCATTAATCTCAGAACAACACTGCTTATTAATAAACAATGTTGATCTCTTATTATTTCCAATCAAGCCCAAATCATGATCATGGTCAATTGGTGGTAACTTACGAGCAATCACAACTGAGTTAATAACATCATCAATTGGATTAAACTCATGAAGAACCTTATGTTGAATTCAACAAACACTGCAAACACAATTCAACAATCACTGCACCGACGCCAAACATTTTTTCCAATATACACGGCGCTTACCAATCTAGCTGTAAATCATACAATTCAATCATGGTGGTTGGTGAAATAGTAATTAGTATTTGTCTATATAAACAATGTAAATATCCGATACAAATCAAGAAATTAGATTAATGAAACGTTTATTTCTTCCTCTGATTATTTCTTCAAACATTAATTTCTTCAGTATCGAGCCAGTGACTCATTTCGGTGCACGGGTTGTAGGGGATGAACCCTGCGCCGGTGTGAGGGGGAGGCGCTCCATATCCCCGGTCGGAAATCGATGTGAGGGGGAGTGTTGAAGTCCCACATCGACTAAGCATTGGGTTTCTGCTGCACTTATAAGTCTATGGCAATCCTTCCTCTTTGAGAGCTCTTTTGGAGGGAGTTAGACCATGGATTTCTTCACCTTAAACCCTTTAAGATCACTAGAATAAACCACCGGGTACAAAAAAGCTCTGGCACTATAAGCACTTCTTAATAGCAAATGAACTCCTGGAGCCATATATTTAGCCAAATGATTAATCACTTTTTTCTTCTCTTCATAGTCCATTCCCACAAAAGCTGCCAAAAAAACTACTTCATAGTCTTTCAAAGTTGTAGTCACATCCATTATATTTTTTGAGTGAAAAATCATTCGTTTCGACAAGTCAGGATCTGAAGAAACTAAGTTAAGTGCTTTTGAATTGGCCAAAGCATCAATGTCATAGTTGTGGAAATAAGTTGTGGGAAGGTGATTTTTGGCCAATACAATTGAGGTAAGAGGAAGTGTGCCAGAACCTACAAAGGCAATTTGGCTAGGCTGCTGCTTATTAGCAACATTGTTGATCGAGTGTTGATTGTTGATCGAGTGTTGACTGAGAATGTTGAATTCAAGTTGACCAAGTTTGATATAGTTTGAATAATAGGGGAAAATGGTGAGATGGTCAATTGGGTTTTTAAAGGAAGAGGATAAGATGGTAGAGAAATGACTTTCTAAAAGTCCCTCAGCAATTCCACAAAGCTTAATGAGATGAGATCTCATTTCCTGTGCAGTTTTGGAAAGCTTGGAAACGTCGACGTTTGGGTTTGGGGGTGTACAAGTGAGAACAAGTTTCGTGAAAAGCATGTCGACATCTTTGGAAGGTTTGAGACTTTCAAGGTTTGAGATTTGGATGTACAAATCCCATATTTGGCGTACCAAAGACTCTTCCTCCTCTTGATAACACATAGTTATGTTGACACTTTGAGGTAATATATAAGAAAAAGAATAATTAAAACTTTAGATCAAATTATATAAATTTAGGGACTTGAGGCAGGCACACTCTTTGGAATCCTAGGATGCTGCTATTTATGGACGCTTGAAAACCCTATACTCTTGTCTTCTTTATTTATTTATTTTTGTACACATATATAAATATTAATCCATAATTAAGGTGGTCATGTGTCACCTTGATGTTGATTTACACGAGAGGACCACATTAATATTTTCTTTAATGTTATAAACTACTTATTTTGATCCTTCAGTTTCCTACAATTAAGAACTCACATCATTGTAAGATGATCATAAAACCAAAGTCACAATTTTGATTTGATTCTTTCACCTTTAATTATTTGCTCCACACCCCTTTTTTTTTTTGGTCTAACATGATATATTTAGATATGAAATTAATATGTTTTTTTCACCTACCATTGTATTAATAGCTAGTTACGTACATGTAAGATCTTAACTATCATTAATATCATGTCAAAAGCCAATGTAAGGAAAAAAATGCTCAATGATGCCAAAAACTTACTTATGTGCCTCAATATTATATAGTTTACTTAAACATTTAAATAATATACATTTGAATTTTAATTATAACTATGCGAATAATATAATTATCTAAAAAATTTACTTTTATCATTTCAAAGTAAATCAAAATACATGAGATTGATTTTTAGTTAAGATGATATGAATTATCATTCTTGATTTAATTTTAAACATATCCTATAATATTTTTATTATTTAATTAAAATAAATAAATCAAATAATATGGATTTCGTGTCACTAAAATAACATTCTTAGCCATGATTAAAAAATCAATTAATGAAATGTTATTTATAATTTGTGTAGTCAATAACATCAAAAAAGCTTTAAAAAAACAAATCACCAGAGTGGGGATGGGCATAATTGGAGTTTTAAATGTGCATGGTTGACCTTATAGAGTAATAATACTGCTGTGAATTTGTAATTCTCTCATTTCGTTTCAAAGTGATCACTATTGAAAAAAAAAGGGGTAAAACTATCTTACAATCAATATTATGGGGTTATCAACAAGCTTTTAGCTCAAATACATGTAGGTTGGAGTCCTAGTCAAAGTGTGAGTTTTAATTAAAATGCAGTGTAATTATTTAAAAAATATATTATAGGTTAAATATTTAGAAAATAACTCTCGGAGTCTTAGCTATTAAAATGTGTATTTTTGTCTCCAATGTTTAAAAATATACATAGTAAGTCTCTTCCTTATTTTTTTAAAGTATAAATAAATTTATTTTAAATTATTTATTTCAATATAAAAAGTTACATATCATTTTAACTAAGGGTAAATTTGTCATTGATGAAGTAAAAAAGAGTTTTGATTTAAAAAAAAAATCAAAATAATACTCAAATTAAAAATAATTAAATTAAAATAAATTTATATAACTTAAAAATAAATAAAAGATTTAAAATATATTTAAAAAAAATGGTGATTAAAATGTATCATTTTATGATAATAATATTCTCTTATCACATGCAACTAATAAAGAGATGTTTATAATTTCCCATGAAGTAGTGCAGTACATATATTCTTCTTTTCAAGTCAAAAGACCGTTGTGTATAGTACATCTATTCATGTACTATCAAATGCATGCAACGAATATCAATTTTTTTTTTGTGTACTCTTTTTCGCACCTCTTCTTTCTCGATGAGAAACTTTTATGCAGTCGGACTGTATGCGCCCCGATGAATCTATGCCGTCCATTTATCTCCCTGTGTTGGTTTTTCTCTATAGTTCGTCGTTTTAATTCTCATTGGACATACATAATATTGAATAAATTATATACTTTATTAGATTTTATTATAATTAATTTATAATTTATATATGTTTAGAAACCTACGATTAACTTAATTACACAAGATCTTATTGTGTTTAGTTAGTTCTAAGTTTCTTACATGATATTAGAGCTGTGTCTAGTCTTTATGTGTTTGAACCTAATTAGATTCTATAATAGTCTCATTGTGATACTTATGTCCACCTTTATCCGTCGTATGGAGGGAGGCTGTTAAGTATTCTTATCCCACATCGATTAAGAACAAGACAGCAATACTGCTTATAAGTTTGAATAACGCTTAACTTAATAAGATCTTATCGGGTAGAGTTAAACCTAGGTTTCTATAATATTTAATGAAAAATTAATTAAAAAATTGGATAAAATTAATAATAAATATTTTAATAAAATAATTTATATCAAAATATTTTATAATTTGTTTTATTTGATCCTTTTACCCATCAAAATAATTTAATTATAAAACTTATTTAATTTATTTCTATATTTATCACACATTTAATTATAGGTTAAAATTTTGATTTTTGTACTATATAATCTAACTTAAAGATTGAATGCATGGTTGCATATTAAATAATCATGGTCTACTATTTAACTACCGATTGTCGAAACTTTTCTCCTTTCTAACGCAAGAAGTTAAATAAACGGTGATGATTATTTTGGTGTATATATAGTGTAACTATAGAACGGGAGTACACAAATTTCTAATTGAATTACACGTTATTAAGTCATAATTTCATTAACCTAATGTACTCTCTTTTTTTCTCAAACTATACTTATGAGTTTCTTTTCGTGGTTATATTTTCTTTTCAAGAAGATTTAAATTAAATTATTTGGTCTTTCTAATTAATAAAAAATATTAACATTGGTAACCTTTAATCGCCTTATTTAAGTTGTTAAAAAGAGAGAGAGAGAGAGAGTTGTTACATGTGTCTTCTTCTCCCTACTGATTGGACAGAGAATATATCAGTCTGAAACATCAAATTTAATGTTTTAATGATTTGCCTTAATAATACATGTATTGCACACTATTATACTAAAACAACCAAACACTTTTGAGTTCTCGTACGTGATGAATTTACTTGTACTAAATTTGAGTAGTACGTGTTCAAGAAAATCATATACTTTGAATAGTAAGTCGTAGTTTTTTTTTAATTATATATTATATATTTATCAAATTCATCCCCCGTGAGAACATTCATGATTATATTAAAATTTATAAATCAAAACTAAATCACAATAAATAATAATAAAAATGTACTCAAATAAAATCATTACATAAATCATAATAGAATAATTAAACTAATTAAAAAGTGAAGATAGAATAATTCATGTCATGATTACGTTATGCTGTGTGTAATTTACAAAAATTGGCATAACATATTCTAAATTAGATCATGTACATTTTTTTTGCTCATGAAAATTATGATTTTTAATGTATCAATTTTTATCATTCATGTATTTATAAAAATATATTTTAATGTAGATTGTATTTTTATCTAATTAAATAGACTTTTATTATTTTAAAGAAAAAAATAACAATAAATATATATATATATATATATAACCTTTTTCATAAAAAAATTTAGAAATATTTACATGTTACGATATAATTAATTTCTTATTAATAGCTTCCACAAGCCTAATAATAATACTTTGAAAGTGTAAGTCTCGAGGATCTCCTAGGCTGTTTCTGATATCTCGGAATCGGAATCGGAATCGGAATGGAATGGAATGGAAAGGAAACAATTTTGTTTGGTTTGACCACTGGAATCAAGCTTAGAATCAGGATTATAGTGTTTGGTTTACCACTGGAATGGAATGAAAAAAGCTGTAAATGACCTTAACACCCCTACATGTCAGAAAGTTCAAATAATGTCATTTAATTACTATTTTTTCATACAAAATACATTGTTGAAATCATTCTTTTTGTAAATAAGTATTACTTAATTAAAAAGAAATATATTATTAAAATTATTATTTTTCTAAATAGGGTTTAGGGTCTTGAGGTTTGGGATGTGTGATTTAGGGTTTAGGGATTTAGGATTTGGGGTTATATTTTGTAGGTTAAGATTTAGGGTTAAAATTATTATTTTTCTAAAAATAGTTTAGGGTTTTAGAATTTTGGGTTTAGTGGTTTTAGTGGTTTTAAGGTTTAAGGTTTAGGGTTTAGGGTTTTAGGATTTAGAATTGGGGTTTAGGGTTTTGGGATTTATGTTTTAAGGTTTAGGGTTTAGGGTTTAGAGATTTGGAGATTTGGGGTTTAGGGTTTTGTGGTTTAATGTTTAGGGTTTAGGGATTAGGGATTTGGGGTTTAGGGTTTTAGGATTTGGAATTTGGGGTTTAGGGTTTAGGGTTTTGGGGTTTATGGTTTAGGGATTTGGGGTTTAGGGATTTTGGGGATTTGGGTTTTTAGGATTTGGAATTTAAGATTTAGGGTTTAGGGATTTGGGATTTATGTGTTTAGGGTTTTGGGATTTATGTTTTAAGGTTTAGGGTTTAGGGATTTGATGTTTAGGGTTTAGGGTTTTAGGATTTTAGGATTTGGATTTAGGGTTTTGAAATTTTGGGTTTAGGGTTTAGGGTTTTGGAATTTTGGGTTTGAGAATTTGGGATTTGAATTTAAGGTTATATTTTAGGTGAGGGTAAGGTGAGGGTAAAATTGGAAAAAAAATGTGTAGATGGGAATGGAATAATGATTACCAAAGGTAGGAGAAGGAATTGTGATTCCTTCTCTTTTAGTAATCAGATTCCATTCCGCCCTCCATTCCGTCCAACCAAACACGCAAAATGGAAGGAATCGATTCTGATTCCATTCCATTCCCTCCAACCAAACGTGGGGTAAGTTACTTCTTTTAGTGAAAATAAAAATAACTTTTTTTTATAAGGTAGCCTCGTAATAAAATAGGCTTTCAACATAGGTTTTGTGTGGAGCCCAATGGTATTAGTGGTATTTGTGATGGCTTTGTACTATTTTGAAATAGCTATGATCTTGTGACAATTAAACGAGTTGGAAGTCTTTTTATTAAGATTGAAGTGTTCACGCGGTTTTTTAACAAGTCATGACCATTGAGCTATTAGATTATATCAATGGTCGTTCATTAACTCCCTATTTGTTTTATACGAGAAAGATTTTAATGATATCTTGATTAATGAAGAGAAAATTAAGGGAACAAATAACTTTGCAAATTTTATGTTGATTAATGATTTCCTTATCTTGGTTTTGTGAGAGATATTTTTATTTAACTCAAGTGTGGTGACGACGATTACATGAAAAAAAGACTTGATAGAGTTGTTAGCCACTCTTCATGAAAACTTATTTTTTTACATCTCAAATTATTTATAATGAAGTTTTAAATTCTAATCATAGGTTAATTATTCTTACGAGCACATTAACGATGAAGAAACCTAAATAATTTTTTTTAGAGATGTTGATTGAATTATCTTGATTGTAAAAGGATAATCAAAAATATTTGGAAAACTCTCTACTTTAATTCTTGTTGATTTTATTTGGGTAGTAAACTTAATGAATGTGATATCAAGCTTGTGAAGTGGAAAAAAGAGATGTTTCGAAATTCACCTCTAAAATTGATAAATTCAAGCTTCTCATTCTTAAATTGAAAATGCACAACCTTTTGATAGGGAAGCATTTGTAGAGGTTCATGCTCAATTAGAACATAGAACAAGAAAAAAAGATAAGCTTTGGAGGAAATGATCAAGAATCTAATGGGTCAAAGAGAATAACCGAAACAACAAATTTTTTCATGTGTTAGTGTCAAACAAAAAAAAAACATAATCAATGACTTGGAATGGGAAGATGGTTCTCGAACTTACTTCCAAATCATCAAGAGCTAGACACCATTGCTTTAGACTACTTCGACACTCTCTTCCAAGTGTCTAATCCAAGAGATTATCGTAAAGTTATTGGTTCAATAGAAATGAAGTTCAAAGATGATCACAATGCATAATTACTTAAGAAGATTATAAACTATGAAATTCTTGAGAAAATTCAATAAATTATTCCATTAAAGACTACTTTGCCAGATGGTTTACCTACAACCTTTTTTTCAAAGGCATTGACACACAGTAGAAGTTGATATAATTGAAGTTATTAAGAACTTCTTTTGACATGTGCATGTCTTCAACTTTCAACTACTCGTATTATTCTTGCTCCAAAAGTTGACTCTCCTAAGAATACATAACTCTTCCACGTCTGATTAGTTTGTGCAACACTGTATACAAAACCATTTCTAAGCTCTTGGCCAATAGCTTGGGGCCTATTTTGGAGGTATCATAATTCCGCTTCAAAGTGCAAAACTGAATCTTAAAAAATCCAAGTTAAAAGGAATAAAGTGGATAGTTACGTCAATAGAATCCCAACTTTCATACAAATATGGTTGACATTGATTCATCTAAACTAACTGAGAACCAACAAAAGCAATCTAGAATAACCATTAAATTGGGCATACTTGTAAAATTGACGATTTATTTTTTTAAAAGCAATCCTATTCCGATGTCTGGCCTAGGAGTGTACACCCGGATATGTAGAGAACAAGGCAGTAAAGGACACTTAAAAAATATTACATCTTGTAATATCATCCTAATAAGCATCGACGAACAGACATTGCAAATTCACTGACGTGAGGATGAAAGATAACTGCACAAATCCCTAAACAAACAGTAGCAATTGTAATTGCATATAAAACGGGACGAAAGCAAAAGTATGCCCCACTAGAACGGGAATACAATGTTCTCCCGGAAATGGAACAACCAAGAAGCTTCCTACCACATTCCTTGGTGAAGAAATTAGGTTTTGAGCCAGCCTTGGCTTTCAAAAGTGGAACAGTTATGCTTCCGTTGTTAGAAGTTGATGCTTCCATCATTCCGAACGTACAATTTTTCTCCAAATCCTGCAATTACAAATCATTGCTGTCAAGCAGTGCAGAAAAGTGCATAATTTAACATGTAAAAGTGATACTAATTTAAGCCAATTTCTTGCGCTCTTCCAAGTACAAAATCCAAAACACATACAATGTCAGCAAAGAAACACAACAATCAAAAAGTTCCCACCTGAATGCAAAAGGGGACATCTGATTGCAATTCTTCGGAAACAAGATCTCTTGGTACAAAGTTATCTGGCCGAGTTCTAAGTGGATTCTGACAAAGAAGATCATGAGCATAATCCATGTACTTCTCTAGCTGCCTAGAATCAGCATTAGTACCACTAGATGCACCATTAAACTCCATTTTATTTATTACGATCTTCATATTTTGTAAAATCTTTTCCAAAATTATGGTTGATTCCATTGTTATCAAACAATTCAATAAATAACTGAATCTCTGAATTTGTGCAGTGGTCATAATCTGCTGAAGATTTTCCGACCCAGGCTTTTTAAGTAACCATGCTATGTCTAAAATAGCTTCAGGAAAAACTGTTTTTCTCTGGGAAAGGACCTCACACGCTGACAGAGAAGCAGTAGAAGAAAGAGGTGAGCCCTCTGATAACATGGATCCTTCAATTCTTTGTTGAATGATCTTCATTTCTGAACAAGTTGCTTTGTCCGCAACGAGTACAGCTATAAAATTTGATAATCCAGCTTCATTTTCAACCTAAATGAGAGATTAAATGGAGTACAAATTTAATTTATCTTGGAGAAATGCATAACCCTTCACAATTCTAACCATTTTCTCAACAGATAATGCAGCTTATGATACACAGTTATGCCTTATAGCTAATGCTACCAACAATGAAAAAGTAATCCAGCAGCATGAACTGGATAACACTTTTTTATAGCAACTAGTCCTTGTCAAAGAAACAACCAAGAAAAGGGGCAACGACGTACAACAAATACAAAAGAAAGCCACCCATGTTGAAAGATTTATGAAAAACGCATGCTTAAAGAATTTGAAATGTCATAGTACTGCAAAAAAACCGTTGAGAGTTGAAACACAATTGAAAGAAAAATGTCGACAAAAAAGAAATAATAACTACAAGATTGGACTGCGCTACACCAACACCACAAAAGAACAACTACATTAGAAATATTTCCATTGTGTCCAAGTAGAATTGAACTTGAGCGTTTCTTAGGGGATGCATCATCTCAACTTCTTTTTATAATGCAGACAAAAGTTCTGGCAACCAATTTACACTTTTGAGTCATTTTACATAAGTCAAAAGTACGAAAACCATTACATCACGACCTATTTATGAGGGCATGCTAGTTCAAACAACAAAACATAATAAGTGAGATATGAAATAGAAAGAAAAACTTAAATTCATAAAGCATAAACCTCAATAAATACAGGACCACAAATATCTGCTTCCATAAAAGGAACTCGTATTCTGTATAATTGATGGTCAAACCCATTAGAAGTTGTTCCCTCAGCTTGAAATCGAGAAGAAGTGAAGAAAGAACAATGAGCCAGATACTTCCCAGAGAAAGACAAAAGAAACCTGCCACCACAAGGATATATGTTGGCAACTCATTTAATAACAATTCAGCAATCCCTGAGCAGCAATGCAAGAACATAATACAAGATAGTTATGTAGGCCTACAAAATTTTCAGTTTCAGAATTTTGATTAACATATAATGAAGATTGAAAAAATAATAATAATCCAATCAATTACAGATATGACAATCATAGCATGAATGACAAGTTATTATTCTATTGGTCACATTTACTATTTCAACACATTAATTGCAGTAAGCCAAAATTTAAAAAAATAACTAAGCCAGCTTGACAAGTCCGAATCATATTTTGCAGAAGTTATAATACATGAGGGAAGATTGATCACTATTTTTCTGGGGATAATTACAATAGAGGAGCATACCGAAATTTGGCTTGTAATAAATTGCTGCCACAGACGATAAACTCCATGGACTTGCCTGCCTCAAAACATGTAGGATGTACATAGTGAAGCCTTGGCACCCGGACCTTTACTTCAGGTTTAATCATAGAAGTCTTACCTATCCATATTAAAGAACGAAAGATATCTAAATTCAGGAACAAAAAAGTCTCAAAGAGCATGTACACAAAGGATAATATAAAAAATTTCAAGAATGGCAACAAAAAGTTCAATACTTCAATCACAGTTTAGATTAAGGAATATATTTTTTCCACTAAATTGTTGCAATAATAATCATGAAGCATTAAGTTTCGATTATCCAAACTTAGAAGGTATCTACTCACTGAAAATTCACCAAGTTACATATAACAAAATCAACTACTTGTTAACAATAGAGTCAACCACTAATATAGCATGTCAAACTTTTACCTAAGGATTAAAATAAATTCTCACTTAAAAGGATGAAGGAATTAGAAATCCTCACCAAATGACTTTGGAATAAGAGTTGCAAGTATAATGTTGAAGCTTCAAAACCAAGGATACAACAAGAACTTAAAAGTACACCATGGAGCATGCTCATTTGTGGGTCCATATTTGGAGGACATAAAAGTATATGTCCATGAGAAAGATCAGTATAAAATTGAAAAGAGTACGATAAACATTGCCCATTTTCTTCCTTTTTTTGGATACCTAATGATGACTCTACAAGTAGGAGGTTGATTTGAGATTTTGAACATGGGAACTTCTTACAATGCAAGGAGAGATGCCATTTAAGCTACAGCTAAGTCTTTACTATAAAGGGTCTCTATCAATGCAATAGCCATACAAACCACAGGAAAATTTTAAATAAATCAAGCTGATAAAATAACTCCACAAAGGAGTTCTCATGTTAATATCTATTTCAGTTAGTGCCTGATTATGTCCAATGAGGGTAAAACTTCTAAAAATAGATAATTCAGAAATAAAATTTTTATGACACTATATTGGAAAGAATAGCTTTGAAATGCTTGAAAGAAATAATTAATATTCCCTAAAAAACAGAATAATTTACCTTTAACAACATGGAAACTCGTGTTGTTTAGGTAAACAAGAATATTGCCTTTTCCAGATAAAATCCCTCCAGGAGTAACAACTAAACGATGCACATGTGTTATAGGATCTTCAAACAGCTGCAGATGAAAGATGAGCTTTCAGTCATGCCATTAGATTTCCATAATAAGTTTCAGCATATAGCAGAAATAGTGTAACAATCATAAACATTAGAAGTCATTTCTCTCAATCTAACATAGGGGCAGACTGGCAGCGGCAAGATACATACTTAGGCCAGAAAATGTGTGTGTAAACCATACCACAACAATACGAGAAAAAAACAGAATAAAGGAGAAAATAAACTTGTATGCATCATCCATATCTTTCATTTTACTTTATAAAAGAGTTTCCCAAAAAGAAGCCAACACGACTCTGCAAACATAGTGTTCGACAAAATGCCTTGTTTTCAAAACAATCTAATCAAATGTTGTAAACTACAGCTCATTTTCGTGGATAAGTTACTATTTAAAGTAAACCATCAAAAGCATTAAATAAATTACATAAAGTATCCTGTTAAAACAAACACCATTACCTTCATCCACATAAACTTTGGCATCACAATGAAGACTGTTAAGATTGTACATCCTGGGCGGATATATCCTTCCAACTCTATTGGCATGCTAGATAACCACTCAAATATCTGCAGACACATAAGGCTAAACATGTTACCTGAGTTCTAATTTCTCTTTCTACAAAGCCAAATGAATTTCTTTATATACTAAACTGCAATAGCAACTCTTGAATACTACTTGGTGGCGAAGCCGTCGAGGAAATTCAGCTGGATTCCAGTCATAAAGCTTGAATGAGATACGACCTGTTTGGCACTGCAGTGAAAATTGAAATATTGGTATAATATATATCCCAAAACTTTCCTTTACAAGATGAAATCCATCATATCCATAAAGAGAGCACTCAACAAAGTCCTACCGCAGATGAATGAGCACTCTTTCCAAAGTAAGATGGAATTGAAGAATCAATGGGTTTATGATTTCTTCCATCCAGTTGGATTTCATCAGAACTAGGAGCCATCAAAGAAGCAATGCCATCAACCAGCACATCCTTGGGAGTCGCAGGAAGGGGAGAAACAGGTCCTTCTTCAGACTCATTTAATGCTTTTTTTTCAACAATCTGACAGCTGTTCTCTAAATTTTCTGTATCATGACATTTAAAAGCTCATAAAATTTCACAAAGGAAAATTAACTATTGCCTCTTGGAAGCACATATAAAACTTATACAAGCAGTTACAATGGTCAAAATTTTAGTACCTTCTCCCGCTCTATCATCACAAATGATGTCTTCCCTTTGAATGTTCCCTTGAGATTCCTTTCCAGCTGCTGTTTTAGAATTGGAAGATTTCCTTCGCCTTCTATTATTATGGCGCTCCAACTTTCTTCGACAACTTCGTTTACCTTCATCAAAATCTGGCAAAATGTGGAACCTGCCAAACAATTGCATACAAATGGACACTGCAATCATGCTATAACATTATTACAAAATCCTCAGTATGTAATATCATGCTGCCAATGCACTAATTAAAGTCGAATTCTGTAACAATGTTATCTAAATAAGTGTGCGATTGTAGGCAACAATAGTTGAAAGCTCCCTCGTTTAATTTGAGCCTGACTGGGTAAATACTCCTCCAAAATAGTGCATCAACTTCTTGCTTTGGAAGGGGCAGGGAAAGAAACAAGTGTAGTCCACAAACAAAATTAAGGGAAACAGAGATTGAGATCCATAAGCTTCCAGTTTGAGGGCTGTTGAAGTGCATTTAGATTTTATATTTATTTCTTTAATTGACATAAGAGACTAAAGGCGAGCTGTTTCCCTATCCACCAAAATCATACATCAACCAAAAATCTAAAAGCAAGAAAGAATCTCTTATGACTTGGAGATTCTGAGCATATCTTTTAGGTTCCTTTAAAGTAACATCTATCCTTTGGAATATTTAGGCTTCCTTGAAGAAACGCATCCAAGGTAGCTCAGTTGGTTGATACAATTCAGCACATCAAATAGAAACACATCCAAGGTAACATCTATCCTTTGGAATATTTAGGCTTCCTTGAAGGAACACAACCTACTGAAGGGAGGACGATCCAACCCCATTACTCAACTCCACTCCCCTTATCCTAAACTCCACTCCCCTTCTCCCGGTAACATACTTTGGCCTAAAATAAAGAGTAAGCTTCTCGACACCATAGGCAATACCAAGATTCACCGAAAAATGACATAGACAAAGAAGATGCTTGCATCAAAATCAAATTTCCAATTGTTTTTTCATTCAATTTTTTTTAATCATCAAACAACTTTGCATCAATAACGAACAACTTTGTGCGTGAATACCAGGCCAATATGTTATGTACTTTTGAATAATATGCAACATACTTGGTTATGACAAAAAACAAAAACTGGAAATAATCCGAATAAGCATAAACAGTAGCAACTTCTTATTTCAAGTTTCCGACCAAAAAAAAGTTAACAACTTTATAGAAGAAAGAAAGAAAGAAAGAAAGAACACACTTTCCACACTGCTGACAATAGCGCTTGGTCTCGCCATGAATATTAACAGTAGAAGCATTGGCACATTGAAGACAGACTCTGTGTCGACGATGATATCCCTTCAGTTCCTTAATATCAGCCCCACACGCCGGTACCTGACAACGATAAACCCCAACCGGAGCCCTGACGGTGCGAGCCTTCTTCTTCTTCTTACCATGTCCGTAGCCTTCCTCTTCTGATTTCATCATCATCATCTCGTCTAACTCCGGACACGCACAAGGTACCCGACCCGCCAGGAAGTTAGAGCAAGACATTTTAGGGTCCCGTTTCCTAACCCGAGCAGGATCCAGAGGATCCGAATCATTCTGATCGGCGAAACTGAGGAGATCTCCCCAGTCCCAGATATTGGGGACATCATCCAGCAGTGTTGGTCCATGAAACTCGATGCCGGGTTGGGGCTCGGGTTCCCTACTTTGATTATCTGATTGAGATGAAGAAGGTGAGATTGATGCTCCAACTCCACTTTCCACGTTTTCTGAGGTAGCCATGGCTATGTCTGATGGCCTTTAGTTTCTCCTTTCTAACAACCACCTCACCAGACACCAGCTGCTTCTTTGGCCTTTCACTTCAAGTTTTTCTTCCACTACCCGCTTATTTCAACGCCTCTCTTTATTCCAAATATCTCCTCCTCTGCTTACTACTCTATAATTAATATTCGTTTATAAAATAATATCACATCACATTTTCTTTATCTGCCCCTCTCTAAAATTGTCCCTTCAAAAATATCCTACTTATTTACCGGGAAAACTTTTGCGGGATTTTTCTTTAATTTTTTATTTATTTTTAATTTTGTTTGCATTCTGATTCTTCCTTTTTTTTGTTGATTTGTAAGCTAATCCCTCTTTCAAGTACAAGTATATGATTATATTATTGGAATTAACTATGGATAGAGTTACCATCTATTCTATTCATAATTTATTAAACATGTAATTATTATATTTTATTTGAATTTAAATTAAAAATATATTTAATATATTTAAGTTTAAATCAGATTAGATTTGATAAATTTAAAAAAAATTTATGATTAAATTTGGATTAAATTATTATTAAAATTATAAATATATGTTTTATTTTAAAATATTTCTATTTATTTTAAATTGAGATTAATTATAAGTTACATGTAAAAACATAATCAAATAATAAAAATAAACTCATATTTTCATAATAATATAATTTATTACCTGAAATTAAATAGAAAAAGAGTAACAATAAAATGAACGGTAATAAATATAAAAATTCATTAAAAAAAAGTGTACAATTTAATCTTCTTAACTATCTATAAATTTTTAAAAGTTTAGTTTTTTTAATTTTCAAGGATAAACTCATAATTTAAAAAAATAAAAGTAGAACTGTGTAGAAAAATTAATAAATTGAAATGGATTAAAAATTTGGATTATTTTGAATAATATAACTTAATTTGTTATCTAATTTAATTTGATTTAATTTATAAAAAATTTAAACTGATAAAACTAAAAAAAACTATTTATAATTTATAAATATAATAATATAATTTATTAATTGAATTCATTAACTTAAAAATAACATTTTTATTATTATTTTAATTCGAAAGAAGACAAAGAAACAAAAATATTATTATTATTTGAATGATTATATTTTAAATTAAAATAAATAATTTTAATAATCAACAAGTTACTACTTAATTTGTGATAATATAAAATAATTTCGATATATATTTTAGTGTATATATATTTTAAATTATTATAATCAAATTAAACTTTAATTTATTTAAATTTTACAAAATTTCAATCACATATTATTCATCCTACTAAAAAAGTAAAAAAATATTTTTAAAAATAAAAATAAAAAGTAATTTATATTTAAAACAAAAAAAAGTAATCAATTTTTATAATTGTAGAAGTCTGAAATTATCTTTCATTATTTTGTATTTCTTTTTTTTACTTTTTGTGTTTGGTTTTCAAAATTTTGAATCCAATCGTTGTATTCAGGATGTCATAAAGTAATTTCCTTGATCAGTAATTCTAGACTTGAACACTTTCATATATGATCGTGAATCATTGTTCAAAAGAGGATCATATATATTCGAGGATAAAGATGTAATTAGAAGGAATTATTTTAACCATATTTAAAATAAAATAAAAATGCAGGACATAAATCTAATTTTAGGTGAAATATATCGCGTGTAGCGTCAATGTCAGTTTAATTAAGGGTGATGTCGTCTTTGAATATAACAATGTCAAAATCAGGTATCATATGCAAATTAATAATGGTTAGAGATGTAATTATCCATCAGAAAAGCAATCCGAGATCAAAGTTTCGAACTCCACGAGTGAACATGGGAACGAATGAGTATTGGTAAGGTATAAAATTATTGGGAATGGTGTAGGTAAATAATGTATGAATTGAAACTTTTATTGGACAAAATTGGCACCAATTTACACACACCCTTTCTTTTTCTTCTGGGACTATTATGCAGTTGTGTGGGTCCAAATTGATACCAAATACTCCTGAAAAACTGATTACGTGTGTGTTGCATGTAACCCCAAAAATATTCCAAAACTTGAAGCTTATGATACCAAATATTTTGTCTTTTTTTTTTTTTTTGAGCTCAACAGGTAGACAATTTTTTCACCTCATGACACCCCTAATTTTTTGATTTTTTTTTTTTTTGTCTTTTCCAAAATTATTATTAAGGTAAAATCAAATCAACTAAGTATATTTACTAAAAATTCTAAATTAAATACAACTAAACTTCTATTAATTCTTAAAAATCCTAGAATGAAAATACCTAAACTTTTATAAATTTAAAATTCATTAATATTTACTAAAAATATCATAAATTTAAAATTGATCTTAAATCATGTACCTTAATAATATTTATCAATTTAAATTAGACTACAAAATTATATACCATTTGAAATTTTCATTTCAATGAATAATTTTTTAATGAAAATATCAATCTACATTTTGATTTACTTGTAATATATAATGATATTTTATTTTCTATTAAATTATTCACACACAAAAATAATCTTCTTTTATTTATTTTTTAAAAAGAAAATAAATTATTAAAACATTTAAATTAGTTACATTATTGTTAAGAATTGAGCGAAGCTAAGTCGATTAATTCTCAATCTAAGTTACATAATTTGCACAATTAAGTACAAATTTAGCTAGCTTATGTCCATCAAAATTTTCCTTCTTCGTACGTAAATAACAATAACAAGATGTATTTTGCATAATCAAAAAAATTATAATATAAACTATATGTTTTTCAATTGAAAAAAAACTAAGTTATCATTTATCATCTAGATTGATTATGCACGAGCATACTCAAGAATCACATTTTGGAAACCAATTCCAAGCTAAATTTTACACCCAACAAATAGTTGAAACTTCTATTATTCGTGGTAATAAATATGTAACTCGCCTACCGACAATTTCACTCATCACCTTCCCCATATTATGAATCACACATCCCAACCCAATCACGCTAGATTACGTTGAAACTATGAAATCAACATTGATTTTGTATACTCTAGTTAGTGATGGTTCTCAATAGTGATTTCAAGGTGCAGTAACAACATGTTAGATAATATAAAATCTTGATCTGTAACGACACTCATTAATGCATACACACATTTGCCCATTACACACCTTCTATTATAGTAGAACATCGAGCTCGCCAAATCCAATATGCCAAACTGACCAAAATCACCACTTTATTATCAGCATAATCAGATAGAGCTAGTTAGATACTTTCCATTATGTCCATTTGCTTGTAATTCTTATAAAACTTAGCCAATATTAAGCATTTTTGTGTATATCTTGCCACTATACACTCCTACAATGCATGATTAATAGTTTCAAATCTCTTTCAACAAATAGGATAGCTTAGACTTCATACGAGATGTCACCGGCATAGAGTTGCATTACAAGTAATCACCATTTTCAAGACCCTCCAGACAGTTTTTAATCTTCATCATCACTTTAAACCCCAATATCCGCCTATACATCCTTTACATAATCTCCATTGAAGATGCAAATAATCCTCACGATAGAGCTCTCTTGTCTCAAAGGCTACTAATGTAGATCAAGGTGTTGACCAAGTTGATGTTTTCAAATATTCTCAAGATACTTTGCAAGGAATTGATGGTCCAATGACTAACAAAAAGATAAAGAGAATGAAAAAAGTTTTGAAAGGCTTGATCATGAAAGTCCAATCAAGAGGCTATGCTAGAAGATTCTAAAACTAAATTCGAAGATTCCAAAGCCTCACCAAGAATGGTTTATTATCATAAGTCTTTTTAGTCTTTTATTTTTTAAGGATTTATTAGGCTTAATCCACAACTAAATAGGTTCATTTCATTTAGGTTTTTTTCTTTAGGCTTTGTTGCATATAAAAGGAACAGCTATGTAATTTTCAACATAATCTTTTTGATCATTTATCAAGTTTATTTCAAAAAAAAATTTGTTTTTCTTTATTGTGTTCTTGATTGAATGCTTAAATCCGGCTTATCAAAGGAAGTAATCATCATCTGTGGCGTCTCAAGGTTAGGGTTTTAAGGACTTTGTTTCCTTAGAGTTCTAATCCGACTATCTTCAATACCATCCTAGCAAATTGATTGTTCATATTCTTTAAATTCATAGGTTCTTAGGGTTGTTCGCCTATAAGATTTGTATCAGTTACTCTATACCCATTTTTTACCATATAGGTACCATGCAATGGGAAATGTCATGTCATTAAATTAGGTCGTTTAATAGGTTCCCTTGGAACACCTAAAATATTATTAGCCTTATTCAAATTGAAAGCTTGGTTTATCGGTGCAACATTTCATATTCCCTCCTAACAAATTAACTCAGAAAAGCATGACATTTTCATATAACTGACGATCAGATTGGACATAAAAGTTACTAGTGTTTCTTGATACCCGAGAGTCATTGTATTTTTTGATAGTTCTACCATCCCCAATGTTCCATCGAACATCGTGTAAACAACTCACGTCCCTATAACAAACTACTCCATACATAGGTAGCCCGAATACTTCATCTAACTTTCAATATTAATTAGTTTGAATAGTATTTAGACCTTAGAACACAACTAATAAAGGGAATGGGTTTAATAATGAGATGACATATTTTCTTGGCCAATATTTCATGATTGAAATCAGTAGCCTTCTAGAATCCTAACCCACTATTATACTTTGTCTTACACTCTAATCATGATACCAAATGCATACCACCCTCATCCTTCTTATTTGACCACGAAAATGTTGTTAACTTGCTCTCCAGTTCATCTCATAAACTAACAAACTGTTTCAATAAACTCACAAGGTAGATTGGAATAGCTTGAAAATTCGCTTTTAACAATATTACTTTTTCGAACTTTGACAAAGCATGCTCATTCCATCCACCTAACCTTTGCATACAACGTTCTTATATTACCTAGAAAGAACTTTTTTTTATCCTTTTTCAACTCAGTTGTAAAATCTAGGTGATTTTCATGACACTAGGCTTCGTTAACACCCAAAATAGAAATAACTTGCTCTCGAATAATACATGGAGTACTTGGGTTAAGTGATACATACATCTCATAATCAATTTGTTGTTCATAAATCATGAGAATTCTCTTTATCTCATTCTCACAATGTTGTAATAGAAAAAAACTCTTACCACCTACCAAATATAAGTATAAATTGCTTGAAGGTACGTATCATAATATTATATTTTATAATTGAAGAGTTATAATATTGTGAGTAATAAGTGAATAGTTATCTATTTAAAAAATATAATAAATAATTTATAATTGGTGTGATGAAAATAATAGAATTAATTGTTCCAAAATCATTATTTTTGAATAAAAATAAAATATATAAATTTAACATAAAAATATACACAATTACACAAAACAAATGGAGAATTTGAAAATAAAACAAAATAAAAAGTGTTAATATATGTATCAATATTTATTCATGGAAGGAAAAAAATAAATGTTATAAAGATATTATATATTATTTGTCTTGTTGTTTTTTTAAGATTATAATGTATGTTATTTAATTTTTTAATTTTTAAAAATATTAAATTATTATTTTAAAAAAATATTAAAATAATATAATTTATATTTAATTTATCATATTTTTAAAAATAATAAGATTTAGTACCAATATTTATAATTTATGGATAAATAATACCAATAATCTAATAAGAGTAAATTCTACAAAGACAGTCCCTAAAAATTATTATTAAAATCGTGGACCCATAATTGTCTGTTAGACAGTTAATCACATCTTATCCACAATCCAGCGCTGACTTCCATAAATTAAGAGTTAAGCAAGTCTTTCATACAAACAAAAAAAAATGTTAAGCAAGTCCCGAATGTAGAAACGATGATAACACATTTCTGATATGTTTTTCGTACAATCAACTTGATAGCTATCGCGAGTGACTTCACGTTATTGGATTTTATCTAAACAAAGGCGCGTGTCAAAATCAAGGGTGTGGGCTAGTAACATTATGTTTTTGTTTTTATTTTCGTTGAATGCAGAAAAAAAACTAAAAATAGCCAATAATGAAGAATTACAATGACGACACTCTTTCATTACACACACACACAAAAAAAAGGACAAACAAATAGAGTAATGTTAGAGTATAACGACGGGACAATTTTATAAGCTATACCTATTTCCTATAATTTATATTTATTTTCTATGTTTAAATTATTATATTTTTTATTAAATTATATGATAAATATTAAAAAAATATATAAATTTATACAAATATTTACACTTATATAACAAAGAAACTTTAAAATTAAAAATTTATTTTTTGAAATTTTTTAACAAATAATAAATCATAATTAATATAAATATAAATAAAATTTGTATATATTTAATATTTTTATTTCATATCTTCATGTTTAAAATTTTTTTTCATCTAAAAGTTAGAGATCAAAAGTTAAATTTTTTTTTTTAAAAAAAAGTCATCCCTATTAAAAATTCTAATAGGGTACTTAAAAAAACTATTATGGTCGTATAATTTTTTTTTTGTTTTCCTTTTATTTTTTAAAAAATTGTTTAAAAAATTAAAAATAAATTGATATTTGATTTAATAATATAGAAGAAAGTTTCTCTAAAAATATTAATAAATTAATTAATATATTTGATTTTATAATAATAATAATTTGATCATCATTTATTCTATTAACTTTTATTCAAGGGATAAAAAAAAATTGACGTCAATTAAAAAGCAAAAAGTTAAATTTTAATAATAATAACAATGTTATTCGTTGATGTTTAATTAAGAACCAATAAAGAATTGAATGAAATAAAAAGAAACATATCAAATTCTTATAATTAAAAAGATATGAAATAATAATTAAGACCTTAATAATGTCCGGACAATTATCATCTGAACTAACTGTGGCCCAAGGAAACCCTTTTTAGATTGGAAGGTATCAAAATTTTTACTAAGAGTTTTCTTTCTTGTAACATTTATTAGGTTTAATTCTTCAGGGGGAGTTCTTATAAGATAATAAACTCTTATTTCAAAAATTAATTCCTATAATTATATTAATATAATACGTATTTACTCTTGCTTTTGAACGAATGCAGATTCCTTTGAAATCATATATATCATCTCTGGAGAAACGAAAACATTTAATTTGAATCAGATTCTATTCAACAAGAGTGAGATGGGACTGTGCCTAACAGGAGAGGGAAAGTACCGAGGAATGAGATCAATTTACCTCTGACATTTTTCAGGTGATATCCAGACCTGATCGTAATCAGTGGGTAGTAAGAAAAAAAAAACACACATATACAATTAAATCGTACGTATTTAAATATTAAATATTAAATATATTTCTTTTAAAAAAAAACAAGACTTATTTAAACATCTTAAAATTATAGAATCTAAATTTTATTTACCGAGTTTTTTTTTACATCATATATAAAAATAATTAAATTAATAAAATAAAAATACTTTAAATAATTTTATAATAAAAAATCATTTTATTATAAAAAGAAAACAATCACTTAATAATCCTAAAACAATATAAAAAATAAGTTGTAATTATTAGCTATATAATAAATAAGTATTGTACTATTTCGTTGATTTTATTTTTATAAATTCAATTCATTATTTATATTTTTAAAAAATTAATACAATTTAGTAGTGGTGAGCAAATAATACGATTAATTTATTTAAATTATAAAATCTGATTCGATCCATCGTATTCGGATTGGATTAAATTGATAAATTTTATAGTTGTATTAGATTTGAATTGAAAATTATAGAATTCGTGAAACATTTTTCATTTAGAAAAGAAAAAAAATAAAAAATGCAGTAAAAAAGAAAAATTCCTAGTTTATTTATTGTTATTATATTTATTTTAAAAATAATATATAATTCTTATATTTGTTTTTACGAAAGTTTAGTTATAATGTTATAAAAAATTGATTACATAATAATAATAAATAATTATTTTTTTATGTTTTTATTTATTTATTTATTATTTTTATTTAATTTTTTCCTCGTTTTGTTTGGTTGCAGTTTATTTGAATTAAAATAATCTCTATTTAATATAGGTAAAAATATCAAATGAAAAAAATTTACATTATTCTTATAAGTATGGTTATTTTTTAATAACAATATTACTAAATTGTTACAGAAAAATAAATGTATATCTTAAATATCATTATTGTAATAATTACAAGACCACGGGAAAAAACTGAATAAAAAGTAGCACAATATGGTACACAAACTGTTACACCAGTGATGTGGCTCAATCTCGTAGCATCGAAGTACCTACAACATTAAATATTGTAATACAACACGCTTGGACGCATGCTTCGCGCGCAACTAGCATATACCGAGCACATGTTCGTGCTTATCTCGCTTACGCCAACGCTAGTCTATCACAAATCTCGTCCATCATGCGCGTGCTAGCCTATCCAAACGAGTTCAAAATCAATTTTTGAGATATTTTTTTTCACTTTTTTTGGCATTTTCTTCATATATAAAAGAACTTTCTACTCCATTGTAAAAATTATCCCTTAAACTCCCAAAAATCACAAACTTCTCTCTCTTTTGTTTTTAGTTTTTTTAGTTTTTAAGTACTTCTTTTTTTGAGAAGAACTAGTTATGATTTTATAGATTTCTGGTTTTTGATTCAATAAATGAGAATATAAATCTATTTGGAGGTTTTTCATCAATAGAATTAACATCAAAGTTCTTTATAGATTTCTAATTTTATGTTTTATTCTTATATGTTATGTTTAATTTGTTTGTGATTAAATTTAACAAAACTGTCTGTTTGTAAATATGATATAATAATAATATTGTTATACTTGCGAAATATTAAATAGGTAAAACATCTTTATAAAATAAATTTATTTTGTTTTTAATCAAGATTTTATATTAAAAATATTGGAAAAAAATATATTATTTTTCATAATAAACTTAAATCTAAAAATTAAATTTTAATGTTTAATTACTTGGTCTGAATTAGAGTAGTGATATTTTATTTGTTAGTACAATCACACGGTACTTAGAATAAAATTCTATTTCAAAAGTTTTTATAATAACTATTATTTGAAAATTTATAAAAAACATATTTTGAGTAATGATTTTAAAACTTGAAAATTAATACTCGTATAATTAATTTTTTAGGTTTAATTTAAACAAATGAATAAAGTCTAATTAACTAACTCTACCTAAAAAAAATTAATACTTAATTGATTAATAGACTTCGCCTAAAAATCTAATGTTAACTAATATTAAACAAAAAAATTTAGATCCTACTTAAAGATACTTTCATATCAAAAATGAATAAAGAGTAGCATAGTATGGTACACAAGATAATCTATATCTAGTATAGGTACAAAAAATCAAATGAAAAAAAATTACATCATTCTTATAAGTGCGGTTATTTTTTAATAACAATATTACTAAACTTTTTTATAAAAATAATATAACTTAAATATCATTATTGTAATAATTACAAGACCAAGAAAAAAATGAATAAAGAGTAGCACAGTGTGGTACACAAACTCTTACACCAGTGATGTGGCTCAATCTCATAGCATCGAAGTGCCTACAACATTAAACATTACACACCCAGCACATGTATTTGTGAATGCATGCCTATCTTGGGCACATGCTAACGTCAATCTATCGCAAATCTCATAAAAGAACATTAGACTTCATTGTAAAAATCATCCCTTAAAATCTCAAAAATCACAAATTCTCTTTCTCTCTCTAGTTCTTAGTTTTTGTTTTTTGTTTTTAAGTACTTTTCTTTTTTAGAAGAACTAATTATGATTTTATAGATTTCTAGTTTTTGATTCAATAAACGGATATAAATCCGTTTGGAGGTTTTCCAACAGCAGAATTAACATCAAAGTTTTGTACAAATTCTTTTGAGGTATAATTTTAAAATGAATTCTTTACGGTTATTTTTTATTTTTTATGTTTTATTTTTATATGTTATGTTTAATTTGTTTGTGATTAAATTTAACATAACTGTCTATTTGTGAATATGGTATAATAATAACGTTGTTATGCTTGCGAAATATTAAATAGGTAAAACATCTTTATAAAATAAATTGATTTTGTTTTTATTTAAAATTTTATATTAAAGATATTAGAGAGAAATATATTATTTTTCATTACAAACTTAAATTTAAAAATTAGATTTTAAGGTTTAATTTAGAGTAGTATTATTTTATTTATTGATATAATCGCTCGGCAGTTAGAGTTAAGCTCTATTTCAAAAGTTTTTAATAAAAAATATTATTTAAAAATGTATTGAAAAATATTTTTAGTAATGATTTTAAAACATGAAATTCAGTACTTAGATAATTAAATTCTTAAGTTTAATTTGGATACATTGAATAAAGTCTAATTAAATGACTCTACCTAAAGTCGTGATTAGATGGTTTACTATTTTATTATAAATAAAGCCAAAATTTAATACTTAATTAATTAATAGGTCTTATTTAAATATATTAGTTAATTAATATTAAACAAAAAAATTTGGGTTTTGCCTGGGGATACTTTCACACCAAAAGTAGAGAATCAATAAATATCAATTTATATCTTTAATAAATTAAATAATATGGACAAACACAATTAACTTAATTATTATATCCATAAATATTCTACTGTAATGAATGATAAAAATTTACATAATTGTTTACTTAATCATATCTATGTTTATTTTTTTGTTATTATATTAGGAAACACAAAAATCAAAATATTATAACAGCATGTTTAGTATTTAATTTTGTTTTTAAAAGTTTGAATAATAAATTAAAAGTCACATATATTTATTTCTTAGATCAAACTTAGGAGTATACTCATAATTTTTTATAAAATGATTTGTGCACTTGTGAGAGTTTTACAATTATAAAACCAAAGTATCTACAAGATCGATATTGCTAACTCGATGTCAATCTTGTTGTTACTTCATCAAGTTTTTTGGTGATAAGTGCTTAAAAAGTATTAAAATTATCATGACTTAATATACTTTAATTGATTAAAGAGATTTATATTTGTATGATTTTTTTATATTTTTATATAAATTTTTATTTTTGAAATCACATATACTTTTATTATTTTTCAAGTATTTTCCTTCAAAAATAACTTAAAGACTCGAAAAAAAATACTGGAAGCAATACATCACAAATATGTTGAGAAAAAATAAGAAAAAAAATGAAAAAAATGGGTTAAAAATGTCAAAAACTACCGAATCCTACGCACGCGTAGCTAACACCTATCTATTGCAAATCTCGCCACCCACACGTGTGTCAGCTTGTTCAAACGCGTTTAAAATCAATTTTTGAGATATTTTCCAACCTTTTTTTTGACTTTTTCCTCATTTATAAAAGGATTCTCTCTCCCTTTATAAAAATCATCCCTCGAAATCCTTCTTTTCTCTCTCTAGTTCTTAGTTTTTTTTAGTTTTAAAATTCTTCTCTTTTTGAGAAGAACTAGTTATGTTTTTATACATTTTTAGTTTTTGATTTAATAAATAAAAATGCAAATCCGTTTGGAGGTTTTCCAGAAACGGAATTAATATCAAAGTTCTGTAAGGATTTTTTGAAGGTATAATTTTAAATGAATTCTTTACAACTATTTTTATGTTTTGTTTAATTTGTCTATGATTAAATTTAAAATGTCTGGCTTTTTATAAATATGATATAATAATAACGTTATTATGATTGCGAAATATTAAATAAGTAAAATATTTCTATAAAATAATTTGATTTTGTTTTTATTCAAGATTTTATATTAAGAATATTAGAAAAAAATATATTATTTTTCATTACAAACTTAAATCTAAAAATTAGATTTTGATGTTTAATTACTTGGTCTGATTTTGAGTAGTGGTATTTTATTTGTTAGTACAATCGCACAGTAGTTAGAATAAAACTCTATTTTAAAAGTTTTTATAAGAATTATTATTTAAAAAGTTATAAACAACATATTTTCAATAATGATTTTAAAACTTAAAAATTAATACTCGTATAATTAAATTCTTAAACTTAATTTGAACAATTTGAATAAAATCTAATCATCTGTCTCGGTCTAAAAGTGTGATTAGATGGTTTAAAATTTTCTTAGAAATAAAACTAAAATTTAATATTTAATTGATTAATAGACCCCGTCTAAGGATATTAGTTAACTAATATTAAACAAAAGAATTTGTATCCTCACTAAGGACATTTTTATACCAAAAATGAAAAAAATCAATAAATATCAATTTATATATTTAATTATCTAAATAATATGAAAAAACATAATTAATTTAATTATTATATCTTTAAATACTATACTGTTATGAATAATAAAAATTTGCATTATTATTTATTAAATTCATATTTATGTTTATTTTTTTTATGTTATTAGATTAAGAAACACAAATCAAAATATCGCGACAGAATATTTAAAATTTAATTTCGTTTTTTATGAGTTTGAAAAAATTAAAATCACATATATTCCTTCCTTAGATCGATATTGAGAATATATTTATTATTTTATATAAAATGATTCGTGCAATTACGAGAGTTTTACAAATATAAAATCAAAGTATCTACAAGATCGGTATTTTTAACCTGATGTCGTTTTTGTCTCATCAAGTTTTTGATTATGTAACCTATAGGAAACCATTTAAAAGAATCATATCTATTCTTACAAATTTGAAATTTTCCTAGTAGAAGATATATTCCAATGTTGTTTTATTACTTATTGTCTTTGAAAAGATAAAGGAACTTAACAAATAACTCATACTTTGTACTAAAACTTCATCAATTTAAGCCAGTTTAAAGAGCTAACTTCAAATTCTAGTCTGGAGAGAATTTTCAATTAGCTTTCAAAAAGTTCATGCAAATCGGAGGGCGAACCTTAGCTAGGGCTAGAATCGATGAAGGGAGAATCCACAAACCATCACCACATATCAAACCAGAAGCTACTGCAGGAATCATCTGAGCAGCCTTGTTACTATTCAACTTATGCCACACAAACACAACCAAACTTCCTAAGCACATATCAATAGCAAATGATGCACCAACCAAGAAAGGAACGGCCATAGCCATCGGAAGGGGTACCCATTTCCCGATAAAGTTGGGGGAAAAATCTCTTATTAAGTTTGCTACCATAGCAAAGGCAAAGAATCCATAACAGAGTTGCAAGCAATGTTGAGGCAAGGCAGAGAAGCCTTGAACACCTAAAATTGCCATGTTTCTATATACTAGAGCATATGGGGCTTTATATTCTCCTTCTGTGTTTCCTATATCAAAAGCCTTGTAGAAAAGAAAGAATGTAAGAGGTGCTACTACACAACCTAAACCTGTTCCAATAGCTTGACTTACAAGCATAGACCGAGGTGATGTGAGCGTCAGATGTCCAGTCTTGAAATCATGCATCAAATCAGACGAAATTGAAACTATAGATTTGATCAAACCACAACCAACAAGGCCTGCAACCACACCATTATCTTTCCCAGCGAGAGCAGCTAGCACGAAGAGAGCCACTTTACCATAGTTATATGCCATATTCATGTCAGTTAGTCCCGCCCCATAAGCATTACAGAAGCTAAGAGATGGTGCAAGAATATAGGCAACTACAACATAATACCACTTGAGCTGGGGGAACATGATTGGTATAATAATTATGGCAATGATGGAAAAGAAAACATAGCCAACTGCTGCTACCCAAAAAGGAATACTCTCCCTCATAAAGACCTCGTCTTTTCGAAGATCATTAACATCGTGGTTTTGGTTTTCTGAAACTGCAGTAGCTGCAGGTAGGAAAATAACAATGTTAGTAAAGGCTACCAATTCAGATAACTGTAGCAATTGTGCTCTTGAATAGCTTTCTAAACCTTAACATATGCCATACACCAATTGCAGCTTGCAAATAGATCATAGAACAAATTAAACCATATAACTTGGTATTGGAAAGGGTGAATTGGTTCTGCTATAAGCTTGAGAGTCGTATATATAGCACATGCAAAACAAGAAGATATTGTGTAAAACCTTACATGTATGAATGTTCTTTTTCTTGATTTTGGCAACAATACTTTTACCGGTGAAGAAAGATATCTTAAGAAAATTATAGATCCCATCTCCAAGTATCAACGCAATCGAAATAAAAACCTGCAGCACACATAAAAAGGAACAAGGCTGAGTTTTTGATAAGCTTGAACTAAAAAAAATAAAAAAAAGCAAGAGTTATTGTAGTTAAGAAATAAGAATGCATACAAAGTCCAGTTCAGACCTTGTAACCATTGAGACTCTTCATACTGCTTTCTGATAAATTTGCAGGGAACCACTCTCCTTTAAGTCCTCTAATCAAGGGCCACATTATTCCCCAAGAAAGCACAGCACCAAATAGCAAAGATAAATTGACGAGATGTGTACAAATCATTCCTGCTCCAACATAAGTCATGTTGAAATCGAAGAAAAATCTGAGAAAATCAATCTATTCAGTCAATGATGATTGCAGGTCAAACCAAAAGTGTTATAAACCGAAGAAGAAAGATGTAAGATACGCACGAATTTTTCCTAGCTTTCAATCCAAGTGTTGGAAACTGAGAGAATCCACACTGCTCTCCACCCGAATAAAACCATTGAAAGAAACCCCATAGAAAACTCAAGGAAAAAAATCTCATGAATCCTTTAACTTGTTGCCTGTGAGAGATTAACTTCATTCAGTCTTTTAATTCGTGACTATTTCTATATTGTTAAACTATAGTAAGCAGTGATTTACAAAATCAAATGTTTACTTTGCCATTTTGTCTCCTTTAGGAGTATGAAACCCATTAATAAGAACAGCTGTAGCAGTTCCACTTGGATAAGTTAATTTGTAGTCCAATATCATGATCTGTAGTGCAATTCAAAATGCAAATTGAGCAACCATGTCAATTATAAAGTAACAATTTGTTGTGGACGGAAGCAATAAATAGCGGTATATGAATATATCAAAGTGATAAAATGAACACACAGAATTTACGTGGTTTGGAAATTCGCTTAGGTACACGGGAGGCAACAGATATTATTTGAACTGAGTAAGAAATATACAGAATACAGATACAGATTTCCTCACTAATAATATCTCTCAAGTGTTTCCCCAAACTCACAAGTATTTTCTCTCTTTGAGTTTGCTTATACTCTCTCTGATTTTTTCTGATTTTTGCCTTGTTCTTCAATACATGAAATCTTCCCTATTTATATATGAAGCAAGGCTCCTTTTCCCTAAATTGTGCCATAATTTAAGCCTTAAATTATGCCACAAATTTCCTTAAATCATGCCACAAATTATGCCACTAATTTCCCTAAATAATGCCACTAATTTGTTACTTTTAGAGCCAATATTCAACAATCTCCACCTTGGCGAAAAAGTTCATAACGGTGCCTCCAAATGCGCCCTAGGCGCTCTAAGCTCGAGAGATGTTGATCAAGTTCAAGCAGTGTTGAAACTTGATTCCTGTAACCACCTTTGTAAGCATATCTGCAGGATTATCTACAGTTCTGACTTTCTGGAGTATAACATTCCCTTCATCGATGATTTCCCAAACAAAATGAAATCGAACATCGATGTGTTTAGTGCGACCATGATGAACTTGGTTCTTTGCCAAACAAATGGCACTCTAGCTGTCGCAGAAAACTTCCATGTTCTTCTGAAAAATACCCATATCTTTGGTCAACCCGAGAAGCCAGATAGCTTCTTTGAATGTTTCTGTTACAGCCATATACTCTGCCTCTGTAGTAAACAAAGCTACAATTGACTGCAATGTTGATCTCCAATAAACTGGTCCTCCTGCCATTGTGAACACATAACCAGTTGTAAATCGACGCTTATCCAGATCTCCAATATAGTCAGAATCCACATATCCAACTAGTTGTTTACCTTCGGTCTTGTCTCTCTCAAACTTCAAACCAATATCCACAGTACCATAGATGTACCGTAGAATCCACTTCACTGCTTGCCAGTGTCATTTATCAGGATTATACATGTACCGACTCACCATACTAACAGCGTGAGAAATATCAGGTCTGTTGCAAACCATTGCATACATCAAGGCACCAACGGCATTTGCATATGGAACACATTCCATTTGCTTCTTCTCATCGGTGATGCTAGGTGACATCAATGCACTCAACTGAAAGTGAGGAGCAAGCGGTGTACTTACTGGTTTGGTTTTTTCATCAATGTCAAACCTTTGTAGTACTTTCTTCAGATATTGAGTCTGTGTCAGACAGACTATGCTTGCAACTCGATCTCTTGTGATTTCCATCCCAAGAATTTTCTTAGCTTCTCCAAGATCTTTCATTTCAAATTCTGAACTCAACAGAGCCTTCAATCTGTCGATCTCCACCTTACTCTTAGATGCAATCAACATATCATCAACATATCATCAACATATAAGAGCAAATAAATGAAGGTACCGTCTTGGAGTTTCCGAAAGTATATACAGTGATCAAACTGACTGCGTGTGTATTTCTGCTCTCTGATGAAGCTATCAAAGCGCTTGTACCATTGTCGATGTGATTGCTTCAAATCGTAAATTGACTTGCTCAGCTTACAAGCCCAATTCTCTCGACTTAGGAATTTTGAAGCCATCCAGTTGAGACATGTAGATTTCTTCGTTCAAAGTACCATGGAGAAAAGCTGTTTTGACATCGAGTTGAGCTAACTCGAGATCAAACTGTGCTACCAAAGCCAATAATATCCGAATAGATGAATGCTTAACAACAGGTGAGAATACCTCATTGTAGTCTATTCCTTCTTTCTGAGCATAGCCTTTTGCTACTAGTCTGGCTTTGTATCTGATGTTGTCTTTACCAGGAGCACTATCCTTTTTGGCATAAACCCATTTGCAACCAATATTTTTCTTTCCTTTGGGAAGTCGAACCAACTCCCAAGTCTGATTCTGATGTAGAGACTTCATCTCTTCATCCATTGCCATTTTCCACTTCATACTATCAACTCTTTCCACAGCTTCTCTGTAAGTGCATGGGACATCATCATCAATTACTGGAAGTGCGAATGCTACCATGTCTGTGTATCTGGTAGGCTTCCTAATCTCCCTTCTCGGTCGAGTAGTGGCAATAGATTCTGAATGCTAATTAATCGGTGGTGATGGTGAGAGAACCTCCACCTCAACTGAGATATCTTCTTGATCATCAATTTCATCTTCACCACGATCGGTAATTGGTGCAATCTTTTCTGGATCTTCCGAAGTCTCAAGCATCACCTTAGAAAGAGTATTTGGACTTTCATTCTCTTTCTCTGAATTTGTCTGTCTCAGCATAACAGACTCATCGAATGTAACATCTCGACTTAAGACGATCTTCTTGGATTCACCACACCAAAGTCAAAATCCTTTAACTCCTTCCTTAAAGCCCAAGAAAATAGCTTTCTTTGCTCTAGGATCCAGTTTGGATTCACTAACATGAAAATATGCTGGACATCCAAATATTCGCAATAAATCATAATCGGTAGCAGGTTGTCCAGACCATACCTCTTTAGGAGTTTTCTCATCTAATGTAGTCGCAGGAAGTCTGTTGACTATATGAGTTGCATATGACAAAACCTCATCCCAAAATGCCTTGCTCAATTTGGAATGAGATAGCATACATCGAACTTTCTCAACCAAAGTACGATTCATTCGTTCTGCAACTCCATTCTGCTGTGGTGTACGAGGAACAAAAAAATGTCTAATTATCCCTTCATCTTGACAAACTTTGAAGAAGGGATCTGATTTGTACTCGTCACCATTATCGACGGAGCTCTTAATTTTCCCCCGCCTCGTCCGACCCCGATCATTTTCTTCCATTTAAGAAAGATATCTAGAACTTCATCTGCGGACTTATGTGTATATCCAGACATATCTAGAGAAATCATCAATAAAAGTCACAAACCAAATACATTTCCCAAGTGAAGCATTCTTTCATGTCCCCGTACATTACCGTGTGAATATAATCGTGGATCCCTTAAGATGATGAATTCAAGAAGGTTTAACTCGACTCTTGCTTTGTTTTCCCATTACACAACGTCACAGTAAATCAAACTTTTCGGGGCCTTGCACCTTTCAAAAGACTCGCTTCATTAAGCCTCGCAAAGCCTTTTCACCTACGCCCTAAAACGCATGTACATGTGTCGAAAAGAATCATTTGTCTTTTTTCGAACTACTGAGACACCGCTTCTTCCCGTAATCGTACTACCATCTGTGAAATACAAGCTCGTCTTCCGAGTACCCTTCATCGCTACAAATGCACCTCGTACAACTTTCAAGACTCAATTTCCAATGTTACCTCAGAACCATCGGGACCTAGAACACCTAAAGAAATAAGGTTTTTCTTTAGGTCGTGAATATACCTTACATTTGTAAGTCATCCGATTGTACCATCGTGCATCTTTAGTCGCATCGTTCGATCCCTTTGGTTCGACGAGCAACGACAATGCTCATAAGCACAACTCCTCCATCGAGCTCCTCAAAACTCGAAACCAACGCCTCTGTCAGACACATACGACAAGAACATCCAGAATCAAGGATCTACTTATCCGAGCAGTGTTTTCGATGATGAAACCGAAAAGGCCGATTCTTCATCTTCATCGGCCTTCGTGCAACATTTGCATTCGACTCTGGTCTCCTTGTTCGACAATCTTTCTTCCAAGATCCTTTCTCGGTGACAATAGGGCACACTCCGTCCTTCGCAGACGTCTCTCCTGACGACTCTCCTCCGGACTTTGATCTAGATTTCCTATTATCTCGATCCGCCGCATTTTCATTGCTAGTCCCTACCTGATCGCCGTCAACGCTTCCGATATCGAGTCTCGCGATCACGCTGATCCTTCTTCCTGCAGACTGCTATTTACCAAAGCATTTGAAACATCTACGAACTTAACCTCATCTTTTTCCATATAACAAGGTCAGGGTTAAATACTCATAGCCTCTCTCAGTAATGAATTCAAGAACAACAAAGCTTTATCTTCATCGATAATTTCAACATCTAAATTTTGCATAGACGGACAAAATTTTATCAAATTATCTAAGTTGCTCAATCATGTGGTAACCTTTTCAGACCGAAACTAAAAGTTTTTTTTCTTCAAGTGTAGGCCCTGCTCTCAATACTTTTCGTCATGTATTTGTCCTCTAGTTTCTTCCGTGAGAATCGGGTTACATTCTCTTTCACGACAAAGTACTTCCGATCTTTTCCTAAGACAAATGGGCCGACCAGGCTGGGCACAAGCTTTGCTTGGCCTGACATAATTTCAATCTTCATTTAAATAATCTCCTACCTCGTCTCCAAGGCTATATTAGATCCTTCTAACAATAGATCTAATACTTCACATTGCCACTCTGCCAAAGTTATCGGTGCCGCCGAATTTCTCCACCTCAAACTTTCATATTGACAACATAGTTTTTCGAGTAGTAACTTGCTTTGCTATAAATTCTACGGTCAACTTGTTCACCTTCTTCGATCTCTCCTTTATCGCCCATAAATACAAACCGATAAATGTAAATTTTGCACTTACAACTTAAAACAAGATTTTTCAAAATTTTATACCTTATTTGAAAAAAAAAACAGAGTCCGTAGCTGAATCGAATGGTCCAATTAGTTAGAACAGATCCAACTCGCTTGAAAAATGTATTTAAAACAAACCAACTCGGTCCAAATATCACTAGCGATCGAGCTGACTCATTGGCCCAATCCCTAGCGAAGTTGACTTAATACGGGCAAAGAACACTCCGACAACTTCTCGGGCGCGATTCCGACTTCCGATTCGAGCGATTCTTTTCACCTCAGTGTTCGTCTCGTCGAGAGCTTCGATTTGATATATAATACCGTTATATTTGGCTTTGATACCAATTTGTCAGACGAAAGTAATAAATAACGTATATGAATATATCAAAGTCGATAAAATGAACACAATGCACTTACATACGGTTCGGCAATTCTCCTAAGTCCACTGAGCGCAGGTAAGATATTATTTGAACTGAGTAGGAAATATACAGAATACAGATACAGATTTTCTCACTAATAATATCTCTCAAGTGTTTCCCCAAACTCACAAGTATTTTCTCTCTTTGAGTTTGCTTATACTATCTCTGATTTTTTCTGATTTTTGCCTTGTTCTTCAATGCATGAACTCTTCCCTATTTATAAATGAAGCAAAGCTCCCTTTCCCTAAATTGTGCCATAATTTAAGCCTTAAATTAGGCAACCAATTTCCTTAAATTATGCCACTAATTTCCACAAATCATGCCACTAATTAGGCCACTAATTTTCTTAAATTATGCCACTAATTTGTTACTTTTAGAGCCAATATTCAAAACTATTTACTTACAAGTTACAAATAACTTTAACCATTTATACTAAACAAGCAATTAACAAGTCTCTGCAACTACTGAATCGAAAAATCAAAACATACGAAAATAGTTTTACCTTTCTCAGAGGAACTAAAGCTAGCAGACCAACAAAGCAAGTGACAAAGAGGAAACCAGTTATCCAACCAAGGCCAGGCTCCTTGGTACTTCCTGGAATATTACCTTCTGTATCAACACCTGCTAACTCATATGTCTTCCTATTCAAACCCAAGATATATGATCCAAAACCACCTGTAACACCACATTTGAGAATATTAAAAAAAAATCGAAGTATAACGAATAACGGGTCTCTTTGTTTATGCTTATGCTAAAATGATTTTTTGTCAAAATTGACTTAAGAAAAAGCATTTTGTCATTTTTCTGTTTGGTTCAGAAGCGCAGTTACTAAGTCTCATAAGCATAAACAAACAACAATATAGTATGGAAAAGAAGAAAGATAATTGAAGCATATAGAAAATATTTTTGTTTTAGGGATTTTCTCAGACCTCCAAGAGAAATACTATAACAAGCAGTTGCACAAGTCAGAATAACAGTATTCTCTTGACGAGTGAAGGGAGTAGATACAATTCCAGCTTTCTCAAGCAACTTTATCCAAATTTGAACTAATATATAAGCAATGAGAGCAGATGAGACATCAAGATTGGGAACCAAACCAGTTGTGAGATTAAGTTTCATCACTATTATACTGTAAACGATTCCAATAACAATACTAACTATTAGTCCACGAACAGTTAGTTGTTTCTTCCATGGCACCATTCTAGTAAACTCTTCTGGTTCACCTCGATTTCCCATCTCTTCTTCCATGTCTTGTCTCTCAGAGTTCTCAATCTCTATGGCTTCTATCTTGTTTGCACTAACCATTTTGAAATTAAAGTGGCCTTTCTGGTGATCAAAAACAGAAGTTCATTTGTGTAAGAACTAAAAAGCGAACCATCATTAGCGTTTTCAACAGAATACCAGCAAAATTAAAAAATAGGAATTAGAAAATCAAAAGAGAAAAAGAGAACCCATTAATGAACTTACCTCAATTACTTGTTCTTTTCTTTGATTTTCAGAAGAGAAACCCACATAAAGTGTACGGAATTAGCAATATTGAAGAGCCCTCAATGAACCAAAACGACAACCAAATTCCCCAAAATCTGCTAAAGACAAAACCCAATAAATCCCAGAATGGATGTCGTACTCCTTACTATGAAACTAATTTAGGAACATTAATAAAATTATATCGAAAAATCCCAGGAAGTTCAAAAGAAATAATGTAAGGTAGTGGTTAACTAAAAGAGTCTTGGGTGTACTACAAATGAAGTACTACGCGGGGTTTGTAGTACAACAAATTTATAGGATTAATGTGAAGGCACATTCTATGTTGACTTATCTTGGGTGGCCTAATGTTTCAATAGTTGACTTTGATTAGTTGATGAGACGGAAGTGTTGGGAGGATTAGAGTTCAAGGAACATGATGAACACTGTTTAAAAATTTAAAAAAATAAATGCATAGCCAAAACTCAAAACTACGGATAATGTGTATAATTTTTATGATTTGTTAATTTAGAAAGAAAAAAACCAACTAAGGCTTGTGTTTTTCTATAATGACATAAGCCTTTTGTTTATTTATTGGTTGTCACTTGTCAAATTATTCGTTTGATTAGGATAATGCTGATGTGTTAGTTTAAACAAATTATCTGCTTTATTTATTAATTACAAAATTTTAAATCTACAATATTAATTATAAAATTTTAAATTTACAATATTAATTAAAAATATTATATAATTAGGCAAATAAACAAAAAAAAAAATTAATAAACAGGCAAATATTAGGATTCTTGTTTACAACTATGTCTAACTGTCTGAACTGAAGTTGTATGTTTTAGTGAGATAATTTTATTAGAGAAAAAAGAAATCGAGCAATAAACACATGAAAACATGATAAAGAAGACACGTGCGTGGGAATAGAAAAGTATGAATAATTATTATTTTTTATAAAAATTATACTTATTTTAATAATAATAGTTCAAATTCGATAAAAAAAATTTTAACTAATTTTTTAGATATAAACGGTATTACATTATAAAATATTATAAACATATATTTTTAAAAAATTCTAAAAATCTTATTTCTAAAAAAATACGATCTATGATTTTGAATTTTTTATATAGAAAATTATGTTAAGTTCAACACATCTAAACTTAAAAAATTAAAAATTAAAAATTATTTACCAAAAAAATAATATCTTATTCTTAATTTATACTTTTTAAAATTGAAACTATAAATTGATTATTAATTTCAAAATATTTTAAAATTTAAAATTTAATTTTAAAACTCAAAAATTATAAATTAAAATTTTAATTTATTATATAATCTTAATATTTAAATAAATTAAATGAGTTTAATAACAAAATGTAAATGGGTCTTCGAGTTCTTTTTACTTATAAAAGAGATCAGCTCATTTATAAATTAAATAAGTTGACTTGAGTTATAATTAATTTTGGATGAATTAAGTTTAAATGAATTAGCTAGTTCGTTCGATACCTTTAATCGTATCTAAGATCTTAAATATTACAACATTTTAGAGATTTAATTAGATAAAAAAAATATCAAATATATTAGTTAAAATAATTAAGCAACCACTTAAAAAATCTTATAATAGAGCAAATGATTAAAAAATAAATTTTTTTCTATGTGTTCAATGTCTTTGTTTTATCAAATTTGATTTTGTGTATCATATTGATTAGTTTTGATATAGTTTGTATTTTTAATTTTTATTAATAAAATTTAATTTAATTATCTTTAAAAAATTTATATGAATGTTTATGATTTATATTTCAATCCCTATTTTTTATTTATGTAATTATTATTTTTAAAATAATTTTATACTATACTAAAATTATTCATATTTATATTTAATTTCAATATAATATATATAGATATTATGGAATTAAAAAATTTATCTTTTATTCGTGTAAAAAAAATTCTAGCTAAAACACGCTAGCAATATATGTGTTATATGATGTATTTGAGTCAAATTAAATATTTCGGTAAAAAATTAATTTAATGTTTTTATTATTTGTTTTAATAGTTTTCAAAAATTTATATAAAAATTTAAAAATAAATTTAAATTTCATAATTATTATAAATTTTATTTAAATATCTATAACATTGTAGATAATATCGATTTTTTATAAAATTAAAGCTTCAATGGTCTCATCTGATATGATTTTTTTTTGTACACTTTTAACCTCGGTCACCTCGATTATGGTGACTTGCAATTTTACAACTTTCAGTAAGTTTTTGTATTGGACATGTATCTTTCTGTCTGTAATGCATACTTAATTGTAGTTTCCGATCTTCTAGGCATAAAAAAAACGTTACGTGTATGTGTTTTGATTTTTGTTCTGTTCAGTTAAGTTGTGAATTGATTTTGATTCACTAGTATTATTATCACATTTTATTTTATTTTTTATTAATACATTTATTATTAAATTTAAAAATTATTTAAAATATTTTTTCTATGTTAATTAAAATTTATTAAAAATATTCTTGATAGTTTTTAAAATAAATAATAATATAAAATACAATATTAATCTCACCATTTTATTTAATTTGATTTTCTTTTGTTTTTATTTTTTATATTAAATTTATTTATTAGATTTAGAAATTCATAGGTCTCTTATCTTTGATGCTTTTTTTCATTTCTCTTGTGTATTCTTCTTAGGTTCCATCAATAATATTACCTTAAATTATATCAATCAAATCTAATTTGATTTTTGAATAATTTACATCATTTATACTTTTATTGTAATAAAGGATTCTCTTTTTATGTGTAAAAATTCCGTATCAAAAATTATGATTTTAGGTATGAATAATTCCTCAAAATCTTGTTCATTTGCAACAAAAAAATTTCTTTACACGACGTTAAAAAAATAATGTTTTTGGAAGAAGATATACTATTTCATCAATCAAGTTACCCATGTATAACATATTCATACATAATGATTTTTCACAAAATGGTGACGAAAGGTATAATTTGTATAAATCTTTGCATTTTTTAATTCGATCCGATCTGATCCAATTGTTCGTGAGTTCAATTCTTCTGTATTGTATTTAATATACTACTTTATATATTATGAATAAAATTTATTAAAAATGTAAGCACATAAAAAGATGTATTTATTGATTAAGAAGAATATGTGTTGTAACTCAATTTAAAAAAATATATAATATTTATAAAATTATAAATAAATTAATATATAAAATAGAATTGTGTTTTATCTAAATTTAAATTTTAATCTTTTAACACTTAATATATCAAGATAAGTCAATAATTTAAACATATTTTTATTAAAATAAGATACATATAACATATTTTTCAATTAAAAATAAATAATAAATAAGGTGTAATTGATATTATTTTTATTGTATATATTATGCTCATCCTTTGTGTAAATCTTAAATCTATTACTATGTGAATTCTTGTCGCATACAATATTAACATTTTTTATCAAAATGTTTACCAATTACTCTAGCATACAATTGACTTATCAAAAGTGAAAAAAGATAAAGTATTTCTCTTTATCCTTATTCTCTAATATTACATGGTTCACTACCTTAGTAGTAATATTATTATATTTTTATATTCTTTTATATTTATATTTTTAATGTGGTATTTTGGTATTTTGGTTGTATCTCATTTTAAAAAATGTATTAATTTGATATAATTTATCATTTAATTAAAAAAATATATCAATTTAGTATAATTTATCATTTAATTAAAAAAATATATCAATTTAATATAATTTATCATTTAATTAAAAAAATATATCAATTTAATATAATTTATCATTTAATTAAAAAAATTTGTATGTCTAATAATACACGTGCGATGTTAAAAGAGAATATTTATGAATTATTTAAAAATGTCATCTAAATCATTTAATTAGTCAAGTATGGGAAGAAATACTTAAATAATACACATGTATTATTAGATATATAAAAAATTCAATTAATTAATAACAAATTATATTAAATTGATATATTTTTTAAATGAGATATCATTAAGATAACATCTTAAAATGTGGTAAAAAATATCAAAAATAAAATTATATAACTATTAAAATAATGAATCCTATATCATAAGTATTAAAATGATTTTAATTCAAACCCTATTAATTTAAAATAGTATGTTTGTATAATCATTAATTTAAAACTATTTTTTCAAATTATTAAATAATATTATTAATTACTAAAAAAAACTAATCACATGCATTTGAAGTGCTAATATAACAATGGGTGAATTTTTTTGGTGGATATATGTAAAATCAAAGTATAAATACAAAAATATGATTTAAGTCATTTTCTTCAAAAATATCAAGAGTATTGATTCAAAAATTGTTTAAAATATTTATCATGTCAGATTTGGTTAAAATGTTATTCTATTTTCTCAAAAGTCGATGAAAACATAAGATATGAGCACGATATCAGTAGAATATTTTTACAAAAACTTTTGGTTAAATAATTTTAATTAATATTTCAAATATATATATATATATATATATATATATATATTCAATACAATAATTTTCTATTTTTCATTTTATAAAGTTTTAATAAATAAATAATAATAAAAATAATAAAATAATAGTGTAATATTGTTTTACTGACACCATGATCCATGAATGTCAATGTATCATACATATTACACTTAAATAATAAAACTTACATAAGTGACGTAATATTATTTTGTTTTAGTGTTTATCAAAATTTTATAAAATATTACCAAAGTTAATAACAATTTCGACAACATTTTAAAACTTTCATAAAGTCTCCGTCACTATCAATTTTATTTTATTTTTGATATTCTAAACACACATGTTTTTTAAGTCATGGAAAGAAACATATATATAGTATTTTAAAATATTAAAATAAAATTTTATTTATAAAATAAATTATATAATATAATTAAATCAATCAACTATTCTAAATTATTTTTTAAGATTGAAATCTTGATATTTCTGCTTATTTCCCATGAGTTATTAAAAGAGAAAACCCAACCCAGATGTAACTAAAAAATGTTTTTAACAAATTTGGAACTTGTCACATTGGGAAGATATATTATCTATTTAATAATAAAAATAATAACAATGATATCTTTAAGATAAAGTTTAAAAAATTAAAAAATATATACGTTAAAAAATTAAAATTATTTTAAATTTAATTTTTATTTACATTGTCATTAAAATTTTAATAAAAATATAATTAATAAATAAATATTTTTAGTTTAAAATGTTATTTTTAATTACTGATTAAATCAATTTTATTTTCATTTATAAATAACAGGCACTGACCACTAGGCCCATTACCAGCGTACAAAATCTGAAATATTATTTTTTGTTTTTAAAGGCAAATTGAATTACACAGGTTCGGATATGGAGTTGTACCATAACTCTTAAAAAATATTATATGTTTTAAGGGTATATTAAATTTTTTATTATTTTTAAATAAATAATTTAATTTAAAATATTTATAAAATAACAAAATTTGATAAATTTTAATCAAATTTAATAAATATAAATCATTAATAATTAAATTTATTATTTTAAATTCTTGGGTAAATTTTATTTTATATTTTTTAGTTTTTTTTATAACGTATGATATTAATGGCTTATTTTGCCATTGAATTTATCTAATAACCAAATTAGTCGCTTCGTTTCTCCAAATCCCCAACTTTCGAAAGAAAGAAAGTTGGACTCTCGGTGACCAGTACTCTGTTTCTGTTGTCTTCTCTGGTTTGTTCGTTAGGGTTATTAGCGGGTTTCAATCGAAGCGAAATCCTAAATGTTGAAACTGCGGCGAAATGGGGAGGAACAGAAGCCGGAGCAGAAGCTACAGCCCTGGTCGGTGTAGCAGAACCCGACAGCGTGGACGCAAGTGACATGACGATGAGTCCCGTGATCGTCACCTTGAAAGCAGGTCTCACGGAGACCGTCGTTCACCCTATCCTACAGGCTTGTTCATTCGCAATCTCCCTTTTGATAATAGGTCTCTCTTTGTATACATTTGTCTATCTATAATATTGTAGTATTCGAGTGTTGTCCCTAATTTTCCTTTATTGTTGTTGTTGTTGTTGTTTATGTAATTCGAATGGATATGGATTGGAGTTGTTGGTACCACTGAAATGGGTATATATGTTACTGACAAATTGTTGATATAATATCCATGTAAACAATAATTACTTATTTTTGAAAACTTTTTCAAAGTATTGCTTTGACTTGCTATTCATCTTTATATTAAACAGGCCAGAAGATCTTGGGACCCCTTTTGAACGTTATGGTCCTGTGAAAGAATTACTACATTGGGTAAGGCTCTACCAATATCTTTGACTTTCAGGTTCTCCCAATATTTGTCTGTATTTCTTTTTTGCTGAATACGAACATTTGTCTGTTTCAGAATGCAAAGTCTGGGAAAGCTTGGATCCTTCTATATGATGTGATGTTGACTTTATGCACGACTCAAATATTATTAGTGAATTTATTATGTTATCATATAAGAGAGAACAAGATTTGTGTCCTTTTATTTAGGCTTTTATTTAGGCTAAGGTTAGATGAATATTTCTGTATTAAAATTGAGATTTTCAAAGTGTAAAATTTATAAGTGAGCTTGGATCTCATTGTTTTGATCAATTCTCCGTCAACCTAGGCAAGTTCTCTCATATTAAGCAATGGAGGGTTTCTATTTACTTGTTAGTCATTTTTTTGGCCTTTGATGTTCTAACTCAAAAATTATAACCTTACATAAATTTAACTCCAAAAAAATTAAGATTAAATTAATCACGTATTTATTCATCAATGATTTATATGTAATCAATATATGTATTATTATCTATTTTTTTCACGTATTCACTTTATACCTAATAATAAAGTGAAAAGAGAGTATACATGAAATATGTCGATAATAATATTTTTTTTAATAAAAATGAGGTTATTAATTAATTTTTACATTATTTTATTTAAAAAAAATAAAAAATTTAAATATTTAATATGTTCACAAAATGGTTACTAAATTACTAAATTGTATACTATACTAAAAATAATAATAACCGTGATGTTTTTAAAATACTTATTCAAACAAAATGCATATAACAAAATAAAAATAAAATAAAGAAAAGCCTGTAAAATGAAGTTTTCATAAATATTCGAAAAAAATTGAGATAAACAAAATAGATTGATTTTATTTATTAAAAAAATAATTATTTATCTTAATATTTAAAGTAATTAATATAAAATATTGATGAGTTATCTTGCATAGATGTTTTTTTGTTTTTTTTTAATTTATTTTATATAAATTATGCATTCAAACAATAAAAATAAAATGTCCCCAGAAAAGAAATAAAGTTTGAAAGATATAAGATAATATCATAAGAGTAGAAGTCATAAATAAGGTAAAATAAATTATCTAATTTTTTTATTATCTTCTAGAATAATATTAATATCTGTATTTAAAACAAATAAATTGGATAAAATTTTCAAACTAGAAAATAACACACACACATATATATATAAATAATTTTTTAGTTAGACATTATTAATCTTATTTTTATTAAAAATTAATACATTTAGTCTCATAATTATTAAAATTAAGCACTTAATTTCTTGAAATTATTCAAAAAAATGAACTTCTAATCCTTGTTGATTATTTTTTACATTGAAGTAACTAACTTTCGTAATAACATAATTAGTAATACGTAACCTAAAAATTATGAAACTAAAGTGTATTTTTATATATAATAACAATATTTTTATGATCTCTCTTTGTTTCACAATGTTAACACTTTAGAAAATCTTTTAGGGATTTTTTCATGTTGTTCGATCTAGAGGGAGATCAATCAAATATTTATCTTAATTGATCGAGTTCCATAGATTGAATTACAATCTTATTTAAATGTCAACTTTAAGTTCACTTTTCATTTTGTGAACAATGTGTACTCGATTGATTAAATAATAACATGACACATTTTTATAAGTACTCGATTGACTTGGCCAAGCAATGACATGGTTGATTGAACCTTGCTTCGACTGTTCAAACCTCCCCAATTTTTTCACGCAGATTTTTTTAAATCAATTTTTTTGCATAGGATTTTGATCTTATTGTTTTTTCGTTCCATCTAAAACTTTTTTTGTTTGATTTCTCTTGGTCCATATGTCACAAATCTTTGGCACACTTTTCATATACGACATATTCAGTTTTAATCATTTAAAAAGTTTAAGGATTAAATTGTAAGATTTAAAAATTTAAAAACTTATGTATAAATTTTTAAAAATTTAAGGATCAAATTATACGTTTGAAAATTTATGTGCAAATTTATTTAAAATTTGAGGATAAACAGTGCACTTTAGCCAAGTTTTTATGCTTTCTCAAAAACGTTTTTGCCTACATATTTCATGATTTATTAGCTTCTGATTGTTTAGGCTTGCATTTCCATTCATTAATTAAACATATTGAGTGATTATGTTTATTTGATATTCATGCCTATTGATTAGAAGCTATGATTGACAACATTTTGTGCTTAAACTTACTGTTCTAGTTTCCTAATAGTGTAGCTTGATGGAATATGATTATTGAAGCTATGGGTTAGGATTGATACTTGATTAACCAAGACATACCTTACACTTACACTTACACTTATCCTATTTGTGCTATTATTTGAGAAACGGAGCTTTGGAAGGGTTTGAAGCCTTATGAACTCTAGATGCTTGAAGCGTCGATCTAAATCAAACACACGCATTGGAGCAACTGTGAAGGAGCAACAACTCAAAAGTTAACTACGCTAGAGCAATAGCAAAGTATTGACAAGTTCGGTGATTTCATGACTTACAGTTTTCCTCTTCGGTCTTGTTGATTTAAATTGTTTCAATGTAAAATGCTTCTTCTTCTTTTCCCTTCATTTAATTTTTACACAGCATAGTTGCTTTTGTTGGTAGCTAGAATTCTATTAGGGCATAATTTTGAGAACTGTTCAACACATGTTTAAACTAATCTTGACTATTTTATTCAGTCACATTCTACCACATTGATTGACATCTCATCTCAATCTCAAGGAGAGTTTTTTATTTTTATTGGTGAAATCTTTAGTTAGTTGAAAGTATTGAAGATCGTAGCGAAGTAATTAATTCTAGGACTAATTAATTCGAAAATCAGGAATGACCATTTAACAAAACAAAAAAACCTCAAATGACTTGTAACTGAAACGGAAAAAGGTACTACAAACTTATTATTATGTGATAAAATGCACATTAATTTCATAATTATTGGGTCAGACACATAAGTTTTATAATTTAATAAAATCGATCAATTTAGTCCAATTATTACTTATGAGTTAGAATTACATGAAATTAACACGTGACTGTCCGAAATTGAGACAGACATTTTAATACATTTACCTCATGGATTAAGTATTACGTATGCAGATGAATATAAATTGGACTAAATTGATTAACTTTTGTAAAGTATGGGACTTAATTTGCCTAGCTTGAAATTTTTGGGATTAAACTATTAGTTTTCAAAAATAATGGGATTATTGGTACCCTTCACCTAACTGAAACTGCAAAGTATCTTTAGACCTTGAATTCACTATGGAACCGGCAAAATATAAAACTGAAAATGGATTTCACTGTTGCATCCTCATTGAACATCACAATCACTGTCTTGATGACAACGAACGAATAAACAGTACAAGGTTGCTAATCATACTTAGTAATATTTCCAAGCAAACAACTGAACGCAAAAGGGAGATAAGTTACTTCAAGAAACAATTCACATTCTGAAAATATGAAAATATTGCAACAGCGCACTTGCAATTTGCAAAACTGTCATTATTATGATAATCGAAGTAGGCTTACAGCTCATTGTAAAGGGCATGCTTTCTCAAATTCTTGCTGCTCTTTGCGACATAAATCGAACTCGTTTGTATTATAATACATGCATCCAACATATTCATCCATTTCTTTGGTGCATCTTTGGTGAAGATCTTTCAACCTGCAGAACAAACAACACTCTTAGAATAGCAACACACGAGTATCTTTACCTATAATTCTAGGTGTGTATCGCAAAGAGTCTTTATGTGCTTCTGCATGTATGTTAATTCCATGTAGATTACACGTATCCATAAAGTATAGCTCATTGAACAATATATAAATTTAAGGAATATATTATTCAAGCAAGCATAGGCTAAAGAGGACAGAACACGTTGCATAATGGAAGCAACCAAGAGAGCAACTATAAAGATGAGGTTATTAATCAGTCTGAAATGAAGGTTGCGAGTCTGTAAAAGATATTCCAAGTCAATCCGTCCAATCAGTTAAAAAACTTCCAGTTGAGGGTGAATGAGTTTGTAAACAGATTATAAGCTGATCTAAAACGTCAGAATCAATGATCTAAGGAGTTTTAATCCGAGATAGTACTTAAAGCTTCTAAAAAGTTACATTTGTGAGCTAAAGAATCACAGAGAATATATGTGGAAGACTAACCTGATGTTTGGAAGCTAGAAAACATCTTATAAAGTTGTTCCATTTGTTTTTGAGTTGAAAGTTTCATTAAAGATGGATTTTTTCTCTTGAAATTTATCTGTCTGATGGTCAATTGATACTTGATAACCACGATTTCTGTTGTTCTGTCTTGGTTTCTAATCTATCGGTTTTTCATGCATTTCCCAACACATATTTTTAATGTCTCTTTTTTTCGACAGTGTTCACACTAGGAACATCTTTTAATCTGACCTTGAACAATACTAGTTTAGGCTTCGTGTGAAAGCCTATATGGTCCACGAGTTGTTAAATTCTGGTCCTGAATCCACTTACCTCAGGCCCATTAGGTCCATGCCCATTGAAATTTCCTCTGCTCGGCCCATTTAGTTCAGGCTGATAAGAGTTACGCATGATTAAGTAGCCCCATCACCACTCACGTCCATTTTTTCTCTCAACATTACTCTCCTTCTCTCTTCACGGCGACGAGAGTGGTCTCCGACCAAGGAGCCTACCCCTCACATCACCTAGGTCTCGGTCTAGGCCAGCAAGGAACTCGAAGGCCCTTTCACTTTCAAATTTTTTCTTATACCGAACACCATCATTCGTACACTCCCACTGTTCTTCATTGTTCAGATCCAATTTTTGCCATAACCCAACCATTTCCATGCAATATTCTATTACCTTCCTATTTCCTTGCTTCCTCTGCCATAATTGGGTCTTCATTTCAACGATTTAAGAGAAATTCTCAGTGTTCGGATAGCTTTCATGAACTGAGTCCCACACATCCTTAGCTGATGGCTAAAATAGGCATTTTTTTTCAATAGAAGGTTTCATGGAATGCACTAACCAGACCATCACCATTGAATTCTCTAATTCCATTTTTTGAGACTAACAGGATTGGTTAGAACTGGTTCTTCTATCTTATCAATGAGGTATCCTAACTTTACTTTGCCGTCAATAACTAGTTTAATAAATTGTGTCCACTTACGGTAATTTTTCCCATTAGGTTTTTCAACAGTGATCTGAATTGATCAATTTCAAGTCCTCCACGACTCACGGTGGATCTCTCATCTATTTCTGTGTTAATGTGATTAGAGGAAACAGAGTCAACATTATTGTTGTTAGTCTCGACCATTAAGGCCAAAATTTGAGAGACAAACGTGACTTTGATACCGTGTAAAATTGGTAATATTTGTTTTATAATACAATAAATGCAACAAAAAATCCCTGAAAATCAGGAGAATACAAATTTTAACTACAACTAAATATACATCTAATATGAATCAACTTTAAATCCTAAGATGTCCCATATCGGAATTTCAACAGTCTTTCTCACTTTTGGCCTCTGAACCTAGGCCTTAGTTCTTCAATATGTGGGCATATTTCTTTTCTATGTGCCCCAACATTTGTATCACATCTTAACCATTGTAGGAACAGGTTTCAACATTTCCAGGGAAAAAAAATAAAATTCTATTATGAAGGACAAATATATTTTAATGTATCTTTTAATAATTAGGAGAAACATTAAATAGGCTATTGGAGGATAGAGATAGCGGTTAGTGTGATACAGCATACACTGAAGGCCAGAGATACAACGGAGAGAACTAAATATACAACCTTTTGTCATTAGAAATAAAAGATGCGAGCGAGTTAAGATTCACCATATCAATTCTACCCATGCCATAACTCAAAAAGCTACAGAGAAAAGATGCTAGGAATCCAGTAAATCAGAGATTTTCCCAGTAGTCATTCCAACTCATCCTATTTCTTCTTCTTCTTAAAACTATGAGATTTCAACGTCAGTCTATTGTAAACACATTGACACAGGAGTGCTCATTGAAAACAAGATTTAGGATTGATCTTAAAAATCAAACAAAATCAACATTAATAAATCTCTTTTGTATGAAAGCCAAAAAAGGTTGATTTCGGATAGATCTTTTGAAATTTTCTGGCATTGATTAAGGAATAATTTGGTGACGTTGCCACGTTCCATATATAGTTGAAAAGCACTTTGAGTCTAGTATTCATAGAATTTAGGGTTTGTAATTTGCACTTTCTTAACAAAAGACATGTTGGTTTGAATGCAACCTGTTCAGGGATGATGAAAGACATTCGAGAATTATAGAGTTGAATTTCTACCAATCAAATCTTCATAATTATTAGGTAAATTGCACATACGTATGGACAAAAAATTTATTGAGTTTAGGTTTTAAGTAAACGGCATCCACTTTAATCTATAAAGAGAGATATGTGCAAATTACTACAAACTACTAAGGATGGGTTGATGACAGCCGAAATTGTTTGTATTTACTTAATCTTTTCACACATTTTTAATTTCTACTCAAGTTATTGTCTTTATTTTAAATGTTCAAATATATGTTTCCCTGTTTGTAGGGATGTTCCAAGAGTCCTATATAAAGGCTTTTATGATTAGAACTTAGAACTTAGACATAGATTTGATTTAAATTGTATTAGGAGAGTTCTCATGGTGAGCTTCTCTTTGTCAACACTGCATCTCTTAGATGGGATTCCTTAGAGTGGTGAGTTGTGCCCATGTATCCTTTGTCAAAGAAATTCACCACTCAGACTCTTCTTAAATCAATTTCGGAAAATTTCGTAAGATCCATCATAATTCAGACTAGCACCCTTGTTTGAATTTATTACACCAGAGTATCGTTGTAAAAAGCTATTTTGAGGCTCGCCTTAAAGGTCGCTTTGAGGCAAGTCTTACTTAGTAAAAGTTTTGAGGCTATAACACCAAGTGGTAAATTAAGGCTTATGTCTTATTACTTTTCTATTTGACTATTTATATTTATATTTTTCATTTTGATCCAAATTGACATTTGAACAATAAAACTACGACCTATATGATTCGATGCATGTTTTATTGTTATTTTCATGATTAATTGCTTATATTAATATTTTATCATTATTTATAGTTAAAATTTGAGTTGCATTCCATGTTCTACCAATATTTATTGCTTATTGGATTGAAAATTGCTTTTATTAATATTTTTAAGGTTTTTCGAGTTAAAGTTTGAAGCTTGTACTTTGAAACACCTTTAGGCTAATGTCTCGTCTCACTTAAGAAAAATGCCTAAGTACTTAAAATAACCTTTTACTAGGGGTGATCCTGGTTCGATTCAGTCTGAATTTTGTAAAGTTAAAACAAAACGGACCAAATTATTCATATGTATTAAATTGTTAATCTACCCTAGTACAAAACATAGTCACCCTAACAATAACATTTTTATTTGTTTATCTACCCTCAGTCAAAACAATAAAAAAAATTGTTAATCTTAGGTGTTGAACTTGAAAACACCAAATTGAATAAAAATTGATCTAACCACTGAGTTACATACACTATTATGTTTGTAAAATCTAAATTATAAATATAATAGTATAAACAGTCCGGTTCAGCTTGAAAAATTTAAAATTTTACAAATTGAACCAGACTGAATCAGGAAGCAAACTGCATTGGACTGTTCGGAACAATCCAACTGTCCAGTTCAATTTTTCTATCTAGTCCAACATTGCACCAGAGTATCATATTTGCTGATTTGGTTGGATTCTAAGATCAATGCAAAATATTGTTTTCCATGAACACTAGTGCCACATTTAGAACTAGATAAAGCATGCACTTTTGCTATCAATGCAGCAGTTGCAGACTCCCTCAATCTCAATGGCATACTTTACTGCTTAAGAGCTTTTAAAGATTAAAAGAGTTCTCCCTATTTTCTTTAAGATAAAAGATCTAATCTCCATCTTAAAGTTCATATAACTTTAATTGCGGAGGGTAAAATGGAAATCTTCATAATTCTCTTTAAATTTTATCTTTCTTTTTTTAATTAATTAAAGCTTATCTAGTTCGAGAAGATTGAGGAAAACGAAAAATGCAATGCCAAACACTCCAATATACTCTCCTTGTCAAGCAATTTCTCCGACATACACACAGATAACTACGATTCTCAATATTTCAAATGAAGAAACAATGGAAAAGAACGATTTCAGTGAGAACACTTACAGGCCAAGAACACAGCGAGTGACTTGTTGGCCTTTCTCAAGGCATTTCTCGGGGTTTGGGTCCTTCTTCTTGCACTTGAGAAAAGCCACGTTATCCGATTGGCATCTCAGTCCGATGTGTTTCGACGACGCCATTAACACCGCCGACGTTGGGATCGGATCTCCCGCCGCATTCACCGTACTGTCCATCCCCAAAATTCCGATTGCTTATTACTGCTAAGTGCAATATACAACAAAACAAGAGAGGGAGAGGGAGGAGGGGGAAGAGGGCAAAACTTTAGCTAGTATATTCGCACTCGTTTTGTTTGGCTTCCGAGAAAGGGAACGAAAATAAAATAAAATAAAATAAGCAGTATCTTGTATGTACCTTTTTCTCTCTGGTGGTTAATGGACAATTGCACACTACCAATCAATGGGCTAGAGTGGCATACCTCAGCCTAACCCTAATTTCTCTGGTAAAGCAACTTCCTTAACTTGTAAAAATTAGGTGAGCATACAATATACATATCAGTCATGGGATAGAATTTATGTTCTGAGTGAGTTTGAGTTAATAATAGTTCGATAGAGAGGTTCAATCTCAGTTAAAATGAAATTTAATTCGATCAAATAAAAATAATTTAAACACAAATTAAATATAAATGAATTAGTTTAAATTATTAATTATTATTATTTTAATTAATTAAATTTTTTTATAAATTGAATTTCATTAATCAAATGTGATTATATGAAACAATAAAAATAATGAAACTGGAAAAAATAATATTATAAAACAACACATATTAATATCATATTATTATATCATCTTTTAAATATTAAGATTTATTATAATTTATATTAAGGGGTGTAAATAATTAAATTAGGTCGGTTTTTCTTAAAAAAATTTAACAGGATCGGAATGAATTTGATTTATAAAGCAGATTCGGTTTAGTTTGATTCTCAGTTTGGTTCGATTTTTTTATAATTTAATGAAAAATAATGTAAATTTTTTAATATATTATTAAACCGGTCCGGTCCGGTTCGAACGGTTTAAAATTAATACAAATCAGACCGGACCGTTTGATTAGCAAAACCGTTCGATTTTGTCCGATCCAGTCCGGTTTTACGGTTTGGTCCGGTCCGGACCGGTTTATGAACACCCCTAATTTATACTATATTTTAAATTTTAATAATTTTAAGTTATAATATTATACACAATATTTTAGATATGTATCATAAATTATAACATTTTTAATTTGATTATGAACTAACGATATCGAACCCAATTCGATTTTTTTGAATTATTTAAATTGATATTAATTTAATATGAATTTAATTCGATTTATTTTATTTGAATTATTTTTTTCTGATAAATTGAATTATAATATAAATTTACATTGTTATATCAACCCATATTTTTTTAGCTAACCAATATACAATTAGTATTAATTAGTGGTGTATTTACATATAATAAATAAAAAAAATGAGTCATTTTCATTCCATTATCGGGTGAATAAGGGTCGGAGCTACTTAGGTGTAAAAGGAGTTACTCATCCTCTCAACTTTTTTATAAATATTTTTTTTGTTATATTTATAAATATATATTTTTATTTTATGAAAAATATATAACAGGATCTCCTTTGTAAGTTTATTATTTAAATATTATTTTTTCTTTACTCTTGTTATATTACTTATTAATTTACATATATTTTTCACTTTTATACTATTATTATACAACTTTTTCTAACTGGATTTTAATAAATTAATAAATGTGTGATATATTTTTTATAAATTTTATGAAAATTATATCAAATAACACCTAAAACTTATATATAATAACAAAAATATCATCCCAATAATATTAAACGAATTCAATTGGATGAAGTTCAATATTAAATGAATTTAAATAACTTTAATTTAATTTAAACATCGTCCAATTGAACAACATTCAATATTAAATAATAGATTAGATTTTTAATATTTAAAATATATAAACAGAACATAATGTATGTTATTTTTGTGGTTATAAGTCTTAAACGTGTAATTTTGTTATTTTTTTTAAATTTTACTAATTTATTTTTTCTAACATTTTCTTAAAAACAATGCATTTTATTTTGCATATTATTTAACCATTTTGTGTTACACAACATATAACTATATGAATATTTATTGTTATTTATACAATTAAATATTGAATGAAATATTGATTTTATTTATTTTTCTTTCAAATATTTAATTTTTTTACATGTAATAATTATATGAATATTTATATTATTTAAACAATATAATATTGATCTTATTTATTTTTCGTTCACACTTTAATTTTTTTTTACATGTTTATTATAATTTATGTTATGTAATTTCTTTTCATTTTTTTTATTCGTCTAGGTAGATAAATTATGTTATTTAGTTTTGTTGTAACTTAATTTATATAATTTTGAGTTTTTATTTTAATCGGATAAAATATACATTTGATATATAACACTTTGGTGTAATATTCAAAAACATTAAAATTTATAAAATTTTAAAAAATTAACTAAATTTCATATTATTTTATAATAATTTGATCGAAAATTTTATAAATTTCACTATAGTAATTAAATAGTGTTAAAATTATTTATTTATATTATTTACTTTACGCGCAGTGACTCTTCTAAATATTAATTCTAAATACGCTCTTTACGTAAAGTGGATAAAAATCTATCAAATTTTATAATCTATTTTATTAATTCAACACTCACTCGTTTACTTTTTCAAATTGATAATGTTTGATTTCAAAACTATAACTATTTATAGTATTTTATTTTATTTTTATCATTATTTAAAAAAAAATATTTAAATAATTCGATATTTTTAGTCCAATTCGTTACAATTGCAATAAAAACAGTCATTTTTTATTTTTATTCTTATTTTTATTACTTATTAGTAAACATATCCAATATATATGTAAAATTACTAAAAATGATCCTTTAAATATAATAGCTTATAGGATCTAGCAGACATTTTTATCAGAGTTTTTTCATTTCTCATTAATTATTAAGAAATTTAATGCAACTAAAAATTAGCAAAATGTAACTTTTTATAGTAATTTAAGTCACATGCATCCAAATAATACAGTTTAGAAGATATCTTTATCAAATAAAATATGAATAATGTGTGTTTAAATCGTGTAAAAAGAAAGAGGGGGAGAAGTTTACGTTAGTCTTCGATCCCTAGCCGTAGTTCATCCTAAAAACTGCAAATTGAGGATTATTTAAAGAAAATATCAGAACTCTGCTAAAAAAAATACAAGTTCGTTCGCATTTCCACTAAATTTTTTGTTGATCTCTTCGATTTTATTTTGTTTTTAGTTTTAACCCCTTGTCTGTTTATCGGGAAAAGAGAAGGAAATCTCTTTGCATTTCCTTTTTTTGCCTAGCTGAAACGACTGTACTTGAAAATGTTTGCATCGATTAGATTTTTTCATTTCTAGGAATTTCAAGTCATTGCATGCTTGAATGTGTATCAAGCGATTAGCTATTCGTTGCATACTTGTCTATTTAGTGTCCATTCACTATTTTGGATGCTTTTTGAGGGGTTTTAGTTCCTTAGGTAGCTAAAGAAACTCAAGCTTTAAAGATGTTGCAAGAAAATGAATAACATGTTTCAGCATTAAACATGTAAAGTTTTTTTCGATCCCATATCGGTCAAGAGTTCGCCAATTATATTATTTATAAGCTTGTACAACCCTCAAACTTATTAAGATCTTATTGGATTAAATTATACTCGAGTTTTTAATATGTTTTTAAAACTGGGTCTTACTTGATAGGTGATTTGAGTTTTGTCCTTAACAGTTTCACCCAGAATTTGTGAGACCAACTCTATCGGTGTAGAGGGAGGTTGTTAAGTTTTTTTCAGTTACAAATCGACTAGGAGTTCGACAGTGTTTATAAATTTGAACAAACTTTAACTTAATAAGATCTTATTGGATTGAATTTAGTTCTAAGTTTATAACAAAACAAGAAGAAGAAATAAAACAGAAGAAAATGCGAGAGATTTTCAGGACAAGAAATCTTGTTATGTTCTTTATATTTTTTATATACATTGCTGCTTCTTATTTATACAATCACTCAACCAAGAAGCTAATCTAACCAGTCACTTTGAATACATAAAATGACAACTATATCTTCATAAAATGATAATAAATATCACATAAAATGACAACAATGCATTGTAAAAGGTGACAGCAATACAGTTGAGAAATGTACACCTCAAACTAACTTTGCTAACAACCCACTGCTTAGGAACTTTGACAGCTATACAAGCTTCTCATTTAATCTGTTGCACCTCAAGCCCAATTCTTATATTGTTCTCATCTCAATATTGAAAAAACATGGGCATCTTCTTCGTCATTGATGCTTCACACTTGCCCCAATATATCCTTGATTGCTAGCAGTAGCTGCTGTTGGGCCATCAGCATAATCATTGAGCTGTATCGAGGAAGCACCACCATTTTTCTCATTAGTAGCTACATATACAGGTACAACGGAGGAAATGGTAGAGGGCATAAGATGTTTGATGAAATGCTTGAGAGTCCATATAAGATAGGAGAAATTATTTACTCCGTACTAATTACATGCTTGTTTAGTGTTTAGTATTTACTGCAAACTTTTTCTTGGTATGTGTTGTAATACAAAGTCAAGATTATTATCAATGTGATTGGCAGCAGTATTACTCCTGAGATATGAGAAGCACTAAAAAGTGGTACTTAGTAAAATCTGTTCTTTTCTAGATAGTTTTCTTTCAATTACTTACCCTTTTTTTTCCCTAAAGCCATCAATAATCTGTTATGTCTTAACCTAGCTATTAGTTAACGAATTTTTTTCTTACCTTTATTTTATTTTCGAAGAATTCGTGGTAATATGTTCTGCTAAAATTCTTGGGATAAGTACAGGGGATTTCAAGTCTTTCTTGGAATAAATTTTAGCTGAGGATTTGTATTAGATTTTAAAATCATTGTGCTTGAAGATTGATATATATGTCAATGAAATAGCAATCACTTTGTCTTTTTTCTCATGTTTCCATCTAGACATACTAGATTAAGCTTTATTTACTTTTTTAATCGATCGTGTTAGCCAATTGCTCAGAGAGAATTAGTAATTGGGCAAACCTTTTGATTTCATTCTTTTTTTCAATTTCTTTTTTTAATAGCTGAACACCTTTTGACTTCATTCTTGAACACAATTTCATGTAGTTTTGGAGTAAATTAAAGAGAGAAGGAAGAGTATGTAGTTTATACATGTTTGAAAAGCAATGCATAATACTCTTGTTTCCTTAATATTTCTTTCTTTACTATATTAAATTCTTGGTACCTTAAGTGATTTACAATTTATGGCAAGATGAATCTTAGTCTGAATGGAGGCCGTAGAATATAATTCCTGAATCATGTCAAGCACAAAAATAGCTTTTTCTTAATTGTATCTGTGGCTATACAGATTACTATCACAGTAGCACCTATTATGTCGGTATCAATCTCACTAATTCTTCTATCTAGGGCTTTAACCTTTTAGATTCATATAAATTTATCCTGAAATACTGTTACCTTGGGTGTACAATCCTAGATTAACATTACAGTATGGTTTTTCTTTATCCTCATATATAATTTTCAGGTTTTGCCTTCTAATGGTTTTGTGTGACTGTGTATACGTCAACTAATGCTACTGCCTTTTTCTTATTTGTTGGATTGACAATTTTTAATGTTTAGTATCAAGATGAAAGTATATATATATATATTCGTCAACTAATGCTACTGCCTTGTTCTTATTTCTTGGATTGACAATTTGTAATGTTTAGTATCAAGATGAAAGTGTATATATATATATATATATATATGAGCAGGAATTGAAGTACAGCATTGTAACAAACATTTTAATAATTATTACAATAAAAATTATATCCAGTTAAAACAATAAAAAAAACAATTTGTAAACTACGGTGATTAGATTCGTCTTACAACGTCAATGGGTACATATCCAACAAATGCATACATAGTGATTAAAGCCTTCAATAGAATGAAGCATGCACCAAGACTCTAACGTTCCTCCATTCTCCTACAACAAGGCTACAAGCCAATCCCCCTAGAAAGAGTAAGGAAGAGAGGAAATAGGGAGAGAAGGGAAAAAGAAGAATAAAGCCTAAGATTTTAGAGGAGAGGCAATAGAGAACAAAGCCCTTTCTTCTCTCTTAAATAGTCAGACTACACAAGCACGAAGAGTAAGAAAATAATAATATGATCCACATCTACACAGGTTCACACATCCAGAAGTTGCAGAGTGGTCAACTGAATGGGGAATTTAGGTTAATATGTTCAGAGAAGTGACTTACGTTATTGCGGGACACATTAGGAACCACCATCAATGCTCTTCACTGAGCATGCAATCCCCATTTCCTCATTCATTTCATCGTTTTCTTTGTCATCGACGACTTGATTTGTTTCATTTTCATCATCGGAACTATCCCTATCTACTCTCTCTTGATCGATTACCCGTTCATTCTTTGTTTCCTTATCCTTCTCTATAATCATTTCATCGTCTACTAACCCATTTCTATTTCTCTCGTCATTAGATAAAAGCTCCTTTCTTTTTCCTTCATTCTTAATACCACTTTCCTTAGAAGTCAATACATGAGCCACAACATCATTCCTCAGCTTATTCTCTAAACCACCATAGCCATCGTACTCCTCTTCCTTTGCATCATCACCAACAATTCCACTTTCTCTATTCTCAGATACATATTCAACCCCCAAGTCATTGTTCTTACCACCCATAAACATGGTCTGAGCATCTGACCCTTCTTCACTCTCATTTTCAGACTCGTTTTCCACAACTTCTTCATGAAACTCCCCTCCAATTTGATTCTTCCTTTCAAGGAACTGCAACCTTCTTCTCAAATCCCCCATCTCTCTCTCCATCAAGAATAGCCTCTCCTTCAATGTCAAATTCTCCTCCTCTAGTTGAGCTATATGTGAATCCTGATCATCCACTCTATTTTCCAACACATTGTTGTAATCTACCCCACTATAATTCGGGTATATCATCTCAAACCGACTCAAATCATGGTCCAATCTCCTTTCAACGTCTATTTAGAATTTTTAATATTGAAATACGTTTAATTGAATATGTTTAATATTAAAATAATATTATTTTTATTGTTATAAATTTTAAAAGTATTTTATGTAACTTCAATTTAATTGAATCATATTATTATATAGCATTAAAGATCCTAACAATATAATTTAAGATAACCATGTTTAGTTATAAAGTAAAATTATATTATACAAAATAAAAATTATACGATTATAAAAAAATTAGTATAAGTAGAACTAGAAATACAAGTTGACGGGGATTAAAGTGTAAATTTTTAATAAAAAATATAGAATTATATTTAAATATTTTAGAGTAAAAAAAATGTCATAATATAAACATAGATTTAATAAGAGATTAAGAGTTACATTAAACCATTCAATAAAAGACAAAACTTTCGTGTCATATTACAAAAAAAAAAAGAAATTAACGCGTGTGTTATAACTTACAACGAAAACTATCTAACATAAATAAAAAGATAAAAATATAATAATTTAATAAATATTAGTATCACAAATGTATAATAGTTAAAAACTAAAATTAAAATAAATATATTAAAATATAAAGAATAATACATGATTGAAGAGTTAGTATTTTAATCATGAAACTATATTTAAAAATAATTATTGTTATAAAATAAAAACACTAATAAATATATATTTTTTTTGTTAGTATTTGTTCCATCGATTTTCTTGAAGCATTATTTTATAATAATGATAATAATAAATATAAATCTACTAATAAAATATTAAAATTTTCATATCAAATAAAATATAAAATAATATAATATTAGATAAAATTAATTTTTTTTATAATAAAATGTAAAAATTTTAATTGAATAAGAGTCAAAGGTACAATATCAACAATAACTTTGTATTATAACCTAATTTAAAACTTGATTATAGTAACTAATTATTCGATATCAATACATATTGAAACTTAATTATAAGTTTTTAATTACGTGTGATATTTTTAGAAATATTTTTAATTATACATATTGAAACTTTTAGAAATATTTTTAATTACGTGTGATAAACAAAACAACAAATAACATATTTTTAACCGAGTAAAATTAAAATAATTATAAGTTTTCAAACAAATCAAAAACTACTTAACAATAAACACAAAAAAAAAAAACATCCCAATCGAGCTGAAACAACCACCTAGTTAAAAACTCATCAATGTTGAACCAACCTAGAGCACAGACGAAAACCACCAGCATCGAAGGTGACAAACACCAACGTACAACCATGAAACTGTCCCGCAAAGGCAAGCCCAGAGCTAAAAAGCCAAGCGATGGCTTGAGCAGATAAAGAAGGTAGCGACAACAACACCATCCAAGCCTTATTAACACAATAAGAAAATAAAAATAGACAGAGAATGAAGAAAGGAAACAGACACGGCTGAACGACAAATAAGGTTTCAACCTAAAGCAAAAGTGAGAGTCGACTCTCAAAATGAAAAGCAACTCTTGGACACTTTGGAGGTTAATAAAATATAAAAAATCTTAAAACCTTTATTTTGAAGTTTATTATCTTTTTTATTTTAAGCAAATGAGATGAAATTGAAATAAATGTTCGATTTTATTTGACGATGTTTATTAATAATTTATAATAATCAAAATAATTAGAAAATATATTACTTTTAAAATGTAAGGGAAATAAAAGTTACAATTTATAAAATTAATTTTATAAATAAATTATTTTTTATGCTTGATTTATAATTAATATATTAATTTTTTTTAAATAATTAGTATAATAATATATATAATTTTAATTAAAAATTAAATTTTACTTAATTTATAATCATTTTCTATGAAAAATTAAATAACAAAAATTTAATTAATATGTTTAGTTGAAGAATTGGAAGTTGAGTAAATGTATCATTTTTTTTATCCTAATCTAATTTAAAATAGTGTTATAAAAATATTATATTTTTTTAGAGGATAAAGTTGATCTAAAATTTGTATAAAATAAAAATAAAAAAAATTAAATAAGAAAGGGAAACAAGCCTAAAACAGGGCTTGGTAATCAAAATGGAAATTTTTTTGCATTCATTGTCCCTCTCCTATCTATTTTTGGTTAAGCAAACATTAAAAAGGGAGTTATTATCTTTATTTTATTTCTCATTTTTAATTGATAAATACATTTTTAATTTTTATAATGTTAGATATTATTATTCTGAATTATAAATTTAAATATATAAAATATTTTTAAATTATACTATATTAATTTAAAAAATATTTTTATATGATATATATTATTATAATACAAAATTAATTAATATTTACACATAAGTAAAAATATACATGTTTAATAATTTTATTCACAATTTATTTATTTTTCTTTTTATTCATTCATGTAATGAACATTGTTAAAACATCAATGATATATCAAAATATATACAAAAAATTTAAATATAATATTTATTTAATGTTAAAAATATATATGTAATTAATATTTTATAAAAATTTTGATAGAAATTATAGTCCCATATATCCCCAATATGAATTCTAGGTCTAAAATGTAATTGAGGTTTTATTTAATATATTTGAAATTTTAATCTTAAATTATATATTATATTTTTTATTTTAAATTAAAAATAATTTTTTAAAATTTTAAAATATAAAAATAAATTAAATATTGATTTTAATAATCTTGTAAAGTTAAAACTATACTAATAATAATTATAATATAATTATATTTAATATAATGTACTAAAAATACGTTTTTTTTTATTTTGAAGGTCGGTGCACCATATCTTCACTTCACCCAGGGATGATAAGGCAGCTGGGTGGTATTATACATAAATAATTGAGCTCTTTTCAAACTTGTTCCGTTTAACTTTGAATGATATATATATATATTAATAATAATTTGATCGTAAAGTTGCTGAAAATATTTTAAAAAATTATTTAAAATAATATTTTAAAATTTATAAAAAAATTAATAAATTTATCTTAAATTAAGAAATAGTATGAATTATTTTTATTATTATAATTTTTTTAAAATTATAATTTTTATAATTTTCTTCTATATTTTTAATATAAGTTTGATATAATTAATTAATAAATATGTGTTTATGTATTAAAATAGATTGTATTCCTCGGAAGAAGGAAGAATGAAAAAAAAACAATACACGTGAAATAACATTTTCTTTCTGACATCCACGTGAAATAGCATTAGCCCATCATAATCAAAAATAAGATTACATAGAATGTGATTGATGTTGTTTTATCTCTTAAATTTTAATAGATATTATTTAATTTTTATAATTTTAATAAATTTTTTTTAAAATAATTAAAACAGAACATTTAAAAAAAATGGAAATAAAGTTATAGTAAAATTTAAGGTAAAATTATTTAAAAAATTATTAATAATAATATTTTAATAAAAAATTATTTAAATATATGTTTTGATTTAAAAATAAAAGTAAATAGTAATAATAAATAATATTAAAATAATAAATTTATAAAATATTAATTTTTATTTTATAACCGTTGAATATTAATATTTTAAATAATAAAAAATAATAATATTTTAATAAAAAATATTAAAATAATATATATATATATTTTTAACTAATATATAATTTAAGAAATTAAATTATATAAACAACCGAATTTTGTTATACTTATAAAAATAATAATATAAAACATAAGATACTCTCGTTTCACAAATAGGAAGAAAGAGCTGTTTTATTTTTGATTTTTTTTTTAACATGAAAACTTAGTGGTGATATTATTTGTCATGTTTAAAGTTACAATTTCAAACACATCAACAATTGTTATACATATCTATCAATCTATCCATATGTGATTTCTAATGACGTGGACCAACGAAAAGAAGGTTTGCCATGTTAAGCCTGAAACATAAGATATACTGGTAAGACCGCAAACATGGCCAGCAAAAGCAACACATTAAGAAGTTTTAAAAGCTCTCTGTATGACTGTATCTGAATTCTGATTTGGCCAATTTAGTCTTCTTAATTCCCAATCCCAAACAAAGAAGCTTTTTTAAGTGACCCTCACTATCATATTAGCCACAAAATCTCACACTCACACACGCATTTGTTTTCCTCTCTCATCATATAATTTAACTCCACCACCACCGCCTTACCACTATCACCAGCAATCTTTAGTGGGAACTCAGATTAGACCCCTCTAATTTCTATATTTTTTTTACTTCTTTTCGTTTCTTATTCTAATACCGTGTCTTTTCTCCTAGTGCAATTTTCTTTTCTTTTCTTTTCTGGGTTTCTCTGTTTTGACTTCTTTTCTTTAGCTCTTGTTCTTGCTCTGCTTGTTATGGCGCTTTGTACATTATCATTTCCTTCTCCTATTAACCGGGCAACAGCTTCCGATCCTCAAAAGTTTACATCTTTTTTGTCTAAGTTCTATTGGGGAGCGGATCTGTTGGGCCAATCTGAACACATGCTAAATCAGGTTTGATATATATTACTTAAATGCATAGTATAGCCATTACTTGTATGGAAGAATGCCCATGTTGCTGAACTGGGTTTTGTCAGCTTTGTCAATTCATTGCTTATTACTTTTAAGTGTTGGATTATTATTATTATAATTATTTGGGGACTTTGAGTTATGTGTTCTGGGTAAGGTTGAGATATTGAACCAAAAACCAACAAGATATTCTTTTTTTCTAATATTTTTTTTATTGGTTAAGAAAGTTTATTGAGGATTTGAAAACAATATAAAAGTTAGTGAAAAGATATGAACTTTTGTTCGGATTTGGTTTGCAGGTCAGGAAAAGGCCAAGTGGGGTGCGAGCATCACTATCAGAGAGAGGGGAATATCACGCACAGAGACCACCAACTCCTCTCTTGGATACCATAAACTATCCCATTCATATGAAAAATCTTTCTGTCAAGGTATATACTAGTACATATATGAGTTAGCCTCTGAATTGTGTGTGTATATATATATAAATATATATTTTGACATTGGAAATACTTTTTTATTTTTGTGTATATTTAAGGTAGTCCAACTGTTAGATTTTGAGCTTATAACAAATTTTAATTGCTTGAACTTATTGTATAGGATGGTAGCTACAAGAGCTTAATATCTTTGCTAAAGTTTGTGACTCATCTTTCTTTTGGGAAACTATTAATTCAGGAGATTAAACAACTAGCAGATGAATTGAGATCAGATGTCATCTTTAATGTTTCTAAAACCGGGGGTCACCTTGGTTCAAGTCTTGGTGTGGTGGAGGTCACTGTGGCTCTTCATTTTGTCTTTAATGCTCCACAAGACAGGATACTATGGGATGTTGGTCATCAGGTTTTGATCTCACCCCTATCTTTGTAACCCAATTTTTGTTTTGTCCTAGAAGTCAGAATTATGATTGTAATAGTGTTTAAATTTGATTGTACTTTATATTGATATGTAGTCTTACCCTCACAAAATCCTGACTGGAAGAAGAGATAAGATGCAATCTTTAAGACAGACAAACGGGTTATCGGGTTTCACTAAGCGTTCTGAAAGCGAATATGACTGCTTTGGTACTGGTCATAGTTCCACCACTATCTCAGCTGGCTTGGGTAAATTCCTTAGCCACTTCATATGAGAGCGGCAGTAATTTGTATTTGATACTTTGATGCTTCAAAAAGAGTGAATTTTGCATAAAAATGCAAAAATCAGGAAGGAAAAAAATGAGCTAAGGCCTTTCTACTTTGCAGTTTTCTCCATCTTGTTCTGTGATTGCATTTCCTTGCTAAAATTGTGATTTCATATGCTATTATCATCATAATGTAACTCCGCAGGCCTCTTGTTTCATAAATTTCTAAATTTTCAGCTTCAGTTTTGTTGGTCATTCTAAGTCTCAAGTTTCAGTCTTAAGGATGTTAATGTGAAAACAGGAATGGCTGTAGGGAGAGATCTAAAGAGAAAAAAGAATCATGTTGTTGCGGTAATAGGTGATGGTGCCATGACAGCAGGGCAAGCTTATGAAGCCATGAATAATGCTGGATATCTCGATTCGGATATGATAATTATTCTTAATGACAATAAACAAGTTTCTTTACCTACTGCTACTCTTGATGGGCCTATACCACCTGTTGGAGCTTTGAGTAGTGCTCTCAGTAAGTTGCAGTCCAATAGGCCTCTCAGAGAATTGAGAGAAGTTGCTAAGGTAAGTTATTGAAACAATGTTAAGAATGCAAAGACAACTCAATTCTAAAATCTGGTTAAGTCTGAATGTAATTTATCTTGTATGAGATCATTTTAGGGAGTTACCAAACAAATTGGTGGTTCAGTGCATGAACTAGCGGCAAAAGTTGATGAATATGCTCGTGGGATGATCAGTGGTTCTGGCTCATCACTATTTGAAGAGCTAGGACTTTATTACATAGGTCCAGTTGATGGTCACAACATAGATGACCTTGTTGCTATTCTTAAAGAGGTTAAAAGTACCAAATCAACAGGCCCGGTCCTGATTCATGTTGTGACTGAGAAAGGTCGGGGATATCCCTATGCAGAGAAAGCTGCAGACAAGTACCATGGTATGATTTACTAGTTTTATGGACTCACTTCGGTCTTCTAATGGATAAAACTGAAGTTTACATATGCTTCTGTCTTCGGTACAATATCATGAATTTTTCTGCATGTGCTGAGTTTTAGTTTGCAACAACTTAGAGAAATATACTTGATTTTGATTTTGCAGGAGTGGCCAAATTTGATCCAGCAACAGGAAAGCAATTTAAAGATAGTGCTAGTACTCAGTCTTACACAACATATTTTGCTGAGGCTCTGATAGCAGAAGCAGAAAAGGACAAAGATATTGTAGCTATACATGCTGCAATGGGAGGTGGCACGGGCTTGAATCTCTTCCTTCGCCACTTTCCAACAAGATGTTTCGACGTTGGGATAGCCGAACAGCATGCTGTCACTTTTGCTGCAGGTCTGGCCTGTGAAGGCATTAAACCTTTTTGTGCAATTTACTCATCTTTCTTGCAGCGGGCATATGACCAGGTAAGTCGGTAGCTTTTTCCACTTCCATTATAAGCTTTGACGAAAATTTCACTAATGATACATTTGGTCATTACAAGCGGATTGATTCTAGAGTATTTTGCTCTAAAGACAGTGCCTTGGATTTATGCTGCAGGTAGTACATGATGTTGATTTGCAGAAACTACCTGTAAGATTTGCAATGGATAGAGCAGGATTGGTTGGAGCTGATGGCCCAACACATTGTGGAGCTTTTGATGTCACTTTTATGGCATGTCTCCCTAACATGGTGGTTATGGCTCCTTCTGACGAGGCAGAGCTTTTCCACATGGTTGCCACAGCTGCTGCTATCAATGACAGGCCAAGTTGCTTCCGGTACCCTAGAGGAAACGGGATTGGTGTCCCTCTTCCACCAGGAAATAAAGGCTTTCCTATCGAGGTAGCTTCCCATTGTGCTGTTTCTACTGCAATCAACTAAATTACCTTTTCACTTTTGCACATTAATTTTTAGGCAAACTCAGATTTCAGATTATAACTATCAAATTTTTAATAAGTTACAAAGCTGTGTAACCAAGTTATATAATTCAAGTCTATATTTTGAACTACAGGTTGGAAAAGGCAGGATACTGATTGAAGGGGAAAGAGTAGCACTTTTGGGATATGGGACAGCAGTTCAGAGTTGTTTAGCTGCAGCATCTTTGTTGGAATCCCATGGTTTAAGACTAACAGTTGCTGATGCCCGTTTTTGCAAGCCTTTAGATCGTGCCCTTATTCGCAACCTTGCTAAATCCCATGAGGTTTTGATTACAGTTGAAGAAGGATCAATTGGAGGTTTTGGATCACATGTTGCCCAGTTCATGGCCCTTGATGGTCTTCTGGATGGAAAGTTAAAGGTACATTGCATACATGTTTAGGTTTAGGCTACAAAATTGTGTAAATAAAATCCTTGAATTTGTTTTCAAGATTGTGTGAATCAGCTATTTAAAGCTCACTTTGATGCCTCATATATTCTTGCAGTGGAGACCAATCGTTCTTCCAGATCGATACATTGACCACGGTGCACCTGCTGATCAGTTGATGGAAGCTGGGCTTACTCCATCTCATATTGCAGCAACAATATTCAATATACTGGGACAAACAAGAGAGGCACTGGAGATTATGTCCTGAAGAGAGAACCTAAAGTGAAATAGTTATTTTTCATCTGAAACCCCTTGTAAAAGTGATTCATATGTAGTGATATATTGATTTTCATTTGTATAAAATATATTAGGAAAAGAGGTGCTGGATAATCAATACTGAAGAAGATGCATTTTGTACATGAAAATATTAATTGCTTTGTGAAAATAGAAGCAAATATTGAAGCAGTTTAATAAAGCTTAAAAAGACCAAATATCGAAGCTGTTTTGGCCATTCTTTGCTTTTGCACTGAGTGCTATAGTACATTCACCTCTTATAAAAGTACTTTCATCAGTACCTGAATGTTGAAACAATAAGGGTGAGGGCCACCTTTACTAGCTATAATATAAACGGAACTTTCAACCATTATCACTAGGGGTGGCGCCATTTTGTTATGCTCAGTTTTCGCCTAAAAGGCTAACTAAATTTACATACTTAAAGCTGGCCTATGAATCGATTAAAAATTGATTTATTTATATCGGATTGTCATTAAATATCTGTTTATTTTTAAGATAAATTTAAAAAATTTCAGTTTATCTTAATATTAAATAAATAAATAATATTTAATGCTAAATCAACAATTTAATATAAAAATTACATATTATCCTTTAAATTAAATTGTGTACGTGAAAAATAAAATTACATGTTATCCTTTAAATTAGAATTGTGTGTGAAAAGTTAAAGCCACTTTTGTATTTTTGGAGAATGAAATGCATGTGTTGTTGACCAACCTTTGAATTTTGTTAATCAACCTTTGAATTCAAAGAAAAATAAAATGGTGGATGCACACGAAGATAGCTACTATAATTTTCATTTCATATCAATAATGAAGGAGTCAAACACACTATAAATAGAAGGTTTCTCCTCTCACTTGCAGCATCTAAAAATTGAAAAAACATATCGATCTTAATTTGTGAGAGAAAGAGAGAGTGTGTGTATTAGAGAGAAAACTAAATTTCTCCTAAATACTAGTGTCTTTTTTTGTCTAAGAAGAGTGTTTTCTCTTATTATAAGAGAGAGTATTATCAATTGTGCTCTTCTTATTCTAGAGAGAAGGTGTTGTAATTCTTTTGCTATAGTGAAATCTTACTAAATTTACCCGTAATTTTTTCCTTAATTTGTTTGAGGGTTTTTCGCATAAAATATTTGTGTCCAGTTTATCTTTATTTTTCACAATTTCATTTTGTTTGCAAGCCAATTGCACCCTAATAATTTCCTAACAGTTATATCAGAGCTCCAAGTTCGGGAATACTATTGACAGATACAGATACTATGTCACTATAGTGAATAGTAAAGTACTATTTGTATGGTGGTACTGTTCATAGATACAGACTATTGGCAGATATTGTTCGCATATACGTAATGTTCATGTATACGATACTATTCACGTTGAAATAGTGAAAGCCGATTCAAGTCCAAAAAAAAACAGATCATCATTATGGCAACAAAGTACGATATTGAGAAGTTCAACGGGAACAATTTCTTGTTGTGGAAAATGAAGATTAAGGCCATTTTAAGGAAGGATAATTGCTTGGAGCTTGGAAGCAATTGGAGAAAAGCCCACGGGGTTCACTGATGAAAAGTGGAATGAGATAGATGGTAATGCAATTGCCAATCTACATTTAGCACTAGCCGATGGAGTATTGTCTAGTGTGGCCGAGAAGAAGACTGCAAAAGAGATATGAGATACTCTAACAAGACTGTACAAGATCAAATCACTTTACAATAAGATCTTCTTAAAGAGAAAACTCTACACTCTTCGAATGACGAAATCCACATCGGTAACTGATCACGTCAACACCTTGAATACTCTATTTTCTCAACTTACTATGTTGGGGCATAAAATAGAAGAAGTTGAACGTGCTGAGATTCTACTTGACTTGTATGATCAACTCATCATCAACCTGACGAACAACATCCTTTTGGACTATCTAGTCTTCGACGATATTGCAGCCGCTGTTTTAGAAGAAGAAAATAGGCGCAAAAACAGGGAGGACAAACATGCAAGTTTGCAGTAAGCAGAAGCCTTGATGGTGACACGAGGGAGATCAATGGAACGTGGCTTCAATGGGAGTCAGAATCATGGTAGATCGAAGTCAAGAAGTAAGAAGAATGTTAAATGCTACAATTGTGGCAAGAAAGGGCAAGGAGGATTGTTGGAACAAGAAGAAGAGTGGAGACCCTGAGTCATCAAATGCTCAAGGGAATGTAGCAAGCATCTTAGATAGTGCCGAAGTTCTATATAGCGAGGCAACAACAAAAGTTGGAAGTAGAAAGCAATTCACTAATGTATGGTTGCTAGACTCAGGAGCAACATGGCACATGACATCTCAGAGAGAGTGGTTCCATAAATATGAATAAATCTCAGGAGGTTTTGTACACATGGGTGATTATCATGCTTTACAAATCATTGGTATTGGTAGTATTAAAATAAAAATGTTTGATGGTATAGTTCCCACTATTTAGGATGTACGACACGTGAAGGGCTTGAAGAAGAATCTATTGTCTTTGGGGCAAATAGACAGTCTTGGATGTAAGACCCATGTCGAGAATGGGATCATGAAGATTGTGAGAGGTGCACTTGTGATTATGAAGGTAGAAAAGATTGCATCGAATCTATTCATGCTTAAAGGGGAAACACTGTCGGAAGCTAATGCGTGTGTCGCAACAACCAGTGATGGAGAACAATCTACGATGATATGGCATCTCAAACTAGGCCACATGTTGGAACGAGGTTTGAAGATTCTCTCTGATAGAAAACTATTTCCGGGACTTAAATCGGTAAATTTACCTTTCTGTGAGCATTGTGTTACAAGTAAGCAACATAGATTGGCATTCGATAGATCTGTTGCTAGGAGTAAGCACATCCTAGACTTGATCCATTTTGATGCGTGGGAATCATCGAAAATGTCTCTAGGAGGAGCAAAGTATTTTGTGTCTTTCATTGATGATTACTCTAGGAGATGTTCGGTGTATCCAATCAAGAAAAAGTCAGATGTTTTTTCAATTTTTAAAGAATTCAAAGTGCTTGTGGAACTTGAATATGGGAAAAGAATCAAGTGTTTGAGGACAGATAATGGAGGAGAGTACATAGATGATGAGTTTCTTGCTCTTTGTAAGCAAGAAGGTATCAAACGATAGTTCACAATCGCATACACGCCTCAGCAAAATGGAGTGGCAGAGCGGATGAACAGAATTTTTGCAGAATGGATAAGAGCTATGTTGAGGACTACGAGTCTACTCAACTCATTTTTGGGCAGAAGCAGCGATTACTGTCTGTTATGTGATAAATCGGTCACCATCAATTGCAATTGACTCAAAGACACCGATGGAGATGTGGATTGGTAAGCCAACAAATTACTCTACATTACATTATTTTGGATGTCCTGTGTATGTGATGTATAACGCCCAAGAAAGAACAAAATTGGATCAGAACTCTAGGAATTGTATATTCTTAGGGTATGCCGAAAGAATAAAGGGGTATCACTTATGTGATCCCACTACCCACAAGCTTATTATCAGCAAGGATGTGATCTTTGTAAAAGATCAACTACAACATAAAAAGGAAATGATAGCACGACAAAGGAAAGTTCCGAGACTACAACGGTACACATGGAAAATAATATAGAAGAAGAAGCTCCAAATTCTTCTGAATCAGCACCAGAGCACCAGGTACACGAACCTGTCGAATTTGAGGCTCTAGAAGTTCGTCGGTCTACTCGTGAAAGAAGGTCGCTAACTTGGCACTCAGAGTATATTACAAAGAGAAATATTACATATTGTCTTTTAACAGAGGATGGAGAGCCCTCGACTTTTCATGAAGCTACAAGCAGCTCAGATGCGTTTATGTGGATGACAGCAATGCATTAAGAAATTGAAGCTCTACACAAGAATAAGATATGGGAGTTGGTACCGTTACCACATGGAAGTAAATCCATTGGTAACAAATGAGTCTACAAGATCAAGTGGAACGGTATTGTGCAAGATTGGTGGTAAAAGGATATGCTTAAAAAGAAGGCATTGACTTTAATAAGATTTTTTCCCCGATAGTTTGACTTACAACAATCAGAGTATTCATGGATATGTGTGATATATTTGACTTACATTTGGAGCAGTTGGATGTGAAAACTGCATTTCTTCATGGAGAACTTGAAGAAGAAATCTATATGCTTCAACCAAAAGGTTTTGTTGAAACAAGCAAGGAGAACTTGGTTTGTAGGATGAACAAATCTCTATATGGTGTCAAGTAGGTGCTGAGGTGTTGGTATAAGAGATTTGATCCTTCATCATAAGCCTTGGATATAACAGACTCAGTTCAGACCATTGTACGTATTACAAGAGGTTTGAGAATGATAACAACGATATCATTCTGTTGTTGTACGTGGATGACATGTTGATAGCAGGTCCTAACAAAGGTCGAATCCAAGAATCGAAGGCACAATTGGCTAGGGAATTTGATATAAAGGACTTGGGATCAGCAAACAAGATTCTAGGGATGCAAATTTACGAGAAAAAAATAACAAGAAGATTTGGCTTTCTCAGAAGAATTACTTGAAGAAAATCTTGCGACGCTTCAACATGCAAGATTGTAAGACAATTTCTACCCCTCTTCCTATTAATTTCAAGTTATCCTCAAGTATGTCTCATAGTAATGTAGTAGAGAGGAGGAAGATGTCTCGAGTATCGTATGCATCAGTAGTGGGAAGTTTGATGTTCGCCATGATATGTTCAAGACTAGATATTGCACAAGTAGTGGGAGTAGTCAATCGATATATGGCAAACCCTGGTGAAGAGCATTGGAATACCGTGAAGAGGATTATGAGATACATTAGAGGAACCTTAGATGCTACATTATGTTATGGATGATCATAATTTATTGTCAAGGGCTATGTGGATTCAGATTTTGCAGGAGACCTCAACAAAAGCAAATCCACTACGGGTTATGTGTTTACACTTGGAGGAGAAGCTGTAAGCTGGGTTTCTAAACTACAGACAGTTGTGGCTTTATCTACAACAGAAGCAGAATATATGGCAACTACACAAGCTTGCAAGGAAGCAATCTGGATACAAAGGTTATTGGAGGAGCTCGTGCACAAACAAGAAAAGATCATTCTGTTTTGTGACAGTCATAGTGCCTTGCACATCGTAAGGAATCCAACTTTTCATTCACGAACAAAGCACATAAGGGTTCAATATCATTTTGTACGAGAAGTAGTGGAGGATGGAAGCATGGATATGTAGAAGATTCACACTAATGAGAACCTAACAGATGTTATGACCAAGCCAATTAACACTGACAAGTTCATACATTGTCGATCCTCCATCGGCCTAGCAAAAATGTAAGCGGCATGAAATTGGCAAGAGAGGAGGGATTGAAAAATTACCACAAAAGTGACTTTAAGTGGGAGAAATGTGAAAAGGTAAAGCCACTTTTGTGGACTATTTTTGGAGAATGAAATGCATAGGTTGTTGGCCAACCTTTGAATTTTGTTAGCCAACCTTTGAATTCAAAGAAGAATAAAAGGGTGGTTGGACATGAAGATAGGTATGGCAATCTTCATTTCACACCAATAATGAAGGAGCCAAACACACTATAAATAGAAGGCTTCTCCTCTCATTTGCATCATCCAAAAATTGAAAAAATATATCGATCCCAATTTGTGAGAGAAAGAGAGAGTGTGTGTATTACAGAAAAAAACTTATTTTTTCCTAAATAATAGTGTCTTTTCTTTGTCTAAGAAGAGTTTTTCTCCTATTATAAGAGAGAGAGTATTGTCAATTATGCTCTCCTTATTCTAGAGAGAATGTATTGTAATTCTTTTACTATAATGAAATCTTCCTAAATTTGTCCGTTGTTTTTTCCTTAATTTATTTTAGGGTTTTTCACATGAAATATTTGTGTCTAATTTATCTTTATTTTTTTCAATTTCATTTTGTTTACAAACCAATTGCATTCCAATAATTTCCTAACAGGGTATGTATTTTTAAGTAAAAAATTTCATAAAATAAGTAAATCTAGAAGAAATTAAATCTTTTACTAATTATAGTAAATGTTTATAAGAGAAATGTTTTAAAGATTAATGATTTTTTGAATTATTGAATAATTTAAATCACTATTGTAATTTGAAACTTAAAATTACTTAATAATTTTTAAAATCAACGTAAAAAAATGAGTAACACAAAATAACATATGCATTGAGAGTAACTTAAGTATTATATATGATTAATTATAAATGAATAATGAAAAAAACAATATAAATTATTTCATCTTTCATTATTATATATATATATATATATATCAGTGACAAATCATAATAACATTAGAATGAAACTATATAAATGTATAGTTATTAATAAATATAAAAACTTAAATCAATAAATAATTCTTAAACTAAAAGAAAATACTCAATTAATACAAAAAATATATAGACGATTAGAATATATTTATTCAAAAGTCGATATTATTTAATATATATTATTGTACTTACATAGGTATTGACAAATAAATTGGTAAATCAAATCAAATCAAATTGAAATATTAGATTGCATCAGGTAATTTAATTTGATTTTTTATTAATTTTAGTTTATAAAATTTAAAAATTATTTAAATTAGATCAAATTATTAATATATATATATATAATACGATTAATATTTGAGTGTATTTGTTAGAAATAGTAAACACAAAACATTTTGGTCTCTAATTTGAGTTTTAAGTATTGTATTTTTTTTCATTATTCTATTGAAACAAATACATAAAAAACAAACAAAATTATGCTTACAAAAGTTTCAAATATAAGGTACATTCTTTGTAAGAATATAGGGTACAACAAAATTATGTTTGAAAAGCCTCAAATATAGGGCATATTCTTTGTAGCCAACCTTATACAAAGTAAGGGTTTATTTGATAAATAAATAATTATTTAATTATAATTATATTAAATTGTTTTGATTTTATAGATATGGTATTATTGGATATAATAAAATTAAAATAATGAAATTTTTTTTATAATTGATCATATATATTATTATTTTTTAAAATAATATTTATCGAGAAGAAATTATTTATTATTTTTAAAATATACGATGTTATAATATTTTAAGGTAATAAATTATAAAATTAATATAATATTTTTTAAAAAATAAATATCTAATAAATAATATGTTGAATAATTGAGAATATATTTCAATAACAACTCGTTATTGTGAGACAGATTTACACGTTTTTTCGTGTTTATGGCATATAAGTCTATGTACACGTTTTTTCGTGCTTATGGCATAAATCTATGGACAGGCCTCTGCCGTTACACGTTTTTTCGTGCTTATGACATATAAGTTTATGGACAGGCTTCTGCCATGGTGATGGAATAATTGGGGTTGGCTGTATTGAAAGCTTTTCTCACTCGAGTCAATACATACGTAAAATAATATTTCTTTATATTATAAATTATTATATAAAAATAATGAAATATAATAAATAATTATTCAATAAAACAATGATACTTATATCAATTGTTATAAATAAACTACTATTTCTTGTTCATGTAAAACGGTCCAAGTTCAATGAATTCGGGGAAGCTGTTGACGAGTTATCTGTTTTGGGAGGAGAGAGAACACAAAATATGATTGAACTCTTAATAATGAGAAAATGATGGTTAACAAACAAAATATGTATTTTAGTTATATAATTATTTAATTGAGATGATTAATTCTCATATATTTTTTTTTCAAAATTCAATTAATATATACATAATAAAGAATATTTATTAAATACATGCTTAATTACTTTAGATAAACTTAATAATTTTAAGTTATAATTATTAAAAAAAACTTTGAAAAAACAATTATATGTAAGTAAAAGAATTCAATTTTTTTTCTCACCATACAAAGATAAAAAAAACATATTAATATCATTTGGTGTAAAAAATAGATAACATTAATAGAATACTTATATATAAAAAAAAAACTATGTATCTCTCACATGTATTATTTAAATAAAAAATCATGATTTTAATTTATTTAATTTTTTTATTAAATTGAAACCTATTAAAATCCAATCATAAAATAATGAAACTTAATTCTTAATTTAAAAAAATAATAAATAATTTATTCCTCACTTTTTTTTTAATAAAGTCATTATCATATAATATTTACACATCCCATAACTTGTAATACAAGCAATGCGATATTATTCTTTACTTGAGATGTATTGTAACATCATAATTTTTTAAATAATAAGCATGATAAGATTTGATGGAATATTAGAGGGAGGAAAATTTTATATATCGTTATTTTCTTAATCATCTCCGATATATTGCCACTAAAAAAATCTATTAATTATTATAGCTATTATATAATATTTAAGTGAGGGATGTAGTGTTAATTAATTATGTAAATAGAACAAAGGGAAGAGAAGATGAAAGAAGTTGTTTTGCGAGGAAATGAAATAAAGAATCACATGAATTGGAGAACTGTGGAAGCCATCAAACAAGATGGCTGAAACGCATAATAGAGGAAGACAGTGGAGCAGGTGGATGCGAGAGAGAGGGAAGGAAGTGATTGAGTCGAGACAATTTCCTCCACCTAATACAATGGCAAGGCTAGAACAGTAATTTAAACAAAAATGCCATCGTTATTCGATATTTAATAATAATGCTATATGCATTAAAAGGGCCTCTCTATTTGAGGTATCTTTCTCTCTTTTTTTCTCACAAGTCTACGCCTGACACAGCCCACGAAAGTCGTACATTATCAAGAACAATAAAAAGCCCACAAAAGTCATAACGGATTGAAACCCAAACTGAGCTAGGACGTGAAGTAATCTCAAGTTTCATTATAAGGCCCATAGCAAATTAGACTTGTTATTTGTAGTATAAATAGTTGTCTTCTTTTCCCTCTTAATCAATTTCTTGCTATCATTTCGTACCAACAAGATTTAAAAAGGGAAACAAATATTTGTTAAGAAGGGAAGAAGATACGAGGAAGTTGGGGGAATATTCGAAGAACAATCCGTAGTACGGGGTAGGGGTGTTTATCGGTCTGGTCTGATCCGGTCTGATTTTGAAAAAAAAAAAAAATTTAATTGGATCAGACCGTTTATATTATTTATACCGGATCGAACCGTTTGAAACGGTTTTAATTATTACAAATTGGATCAGACTGTTTGATTTATAAAATCGTTCGATCTGATCCGGTCTGATTTGGTTCGATTTTTGGACACCTTTTAATGAGAAATAATGTGAAAATTTTAATATATTTATTAAACTGAACTAGTCTGGTTCGACCGGTTTAAACCGGACCGGATCGTTTGAAAACGATTTTAATAAATACAAATTGGACCAGACCATTTGATTTGTAAAAATGTTCGTTCCGATCCGATTTTACGGTTTGATCCGGTCCGGTCCTGATCGATTTATAGACACCCCTAATACGGAATCTATTTAACCTTATTCCTACTATATAAGTACTTATCTAAATATTTGAACTACAAAAAGTAGTAAAGCGCGGGAGAATTGTAACTGCTATTGCATATTTCTACCCCATTAGTACGGGGTTTATATTTCATCTAAATTATTGTCCCGTCAAAATTGATTTGAAACCGATTGAAGTGCCGACCAAAAGATATATACTTCATCTCTATGCATCAAAATTTACATGATACATAATTATCAAAAGCACAAAAGAATCTATGTACTTAAGAGTAATAAAGGGAATTGAAATGGGTGAGAACAGTTCTTGTTATATCCGTCCTCGAAACCAAACCCATAACTGCTTATCAAAAATTACTCAAAAATCGAAACAGTTTGAGAATGGATATTAACCGTAAGTAATCGGGTAGGGAAGGGTAAAAGAAATAACCACTAGAAACCCATTTTTACTTGTAATTTTTCTAAAATTATAAATATATCAAATTTCAACCTAATTTAAAAATTTAAAATACAATTTTTCATCATAATTAAACATATAAAATCCAACTAACAAATCAAATTACAAGTATCTAATAAAATTCTCTACATCAGTTCCCATATTAACATTTATACTCCAAGAGGTTTAAGGAAAACATGCAAGGAATATTTTAAGCCTAATTATAACATGCAAAATTGTAGATGCATTTAGCATTACTTCATCTTATATCGACTTGAATAAAAGATGCTTTTCAACCTTATATATACACATTTTAAAAGATATGATTGATACAAATAAAGAAAATTGCACCATGAAACCACTGATATTTTTACGAAAGAGAAGAAGTAAAGAAAAAGAAACAATCTGATTTATTTATTATTCTTGTTTAGAATGAGTACAAGAAAGCTTATATATAAAAAGCCTAAAACCAATGAAAAAATGACACATGGAAATACTCTAATACTCTATCTTAACACTCCCTCTCAAGATGGAGAGTAGATGTTAATCATCCATCTCTTGTAAACCTTGAAAATAGAAGGATGAAGAGCCTTAGTGAATACATCAGCCAACTGATTTCGAGTAAAAACATATAAGGTCTTCAAAACTCCTGCCTGAATTTTATCACGAACCAAATGACAATATATCTCGATGTGTTTTGTTTGCTCATGGAAAATAGGATTCGCTGCAATGTGTAATGCAGCTTGATTATCACAATATAGCAAGGCAGGCCTAGAATGGCTTACCCCAAGTTCTTTCAACAATGATAATAACCAAGTCAGCTCGTAGGTGGCATTAGCCATGGACCTGTACTTAGCCTCTGCTGAAGAACAAGAGATTGTAGCTTGTTTCTTAGACTTCCAAGAGATCAACGAGTCTCCTAAAAATACACAATAGCCTGATATGAAACACCTACTGTCAGCACAACTAGCCCAATCAGCATAAGAGAAAACTTTGACAGTACAACTAGCCCAATCAGCATAAGAGAAAACTTTGAATTGAGCTTCAGCTGTTGTAGATAAATCACTTTCAGCATAAGCTCTAAGTTCTATTTCAGACTTAGAAGGAAGAAAAAGACCTTGTCCAGGAGTCCCTTTCACATATTCCAAAACTCTTTGCATAGCCTTTCTGAGAGGAAGTCTTGGTTGAGACAAGAATTGCTAAGTCTACATTAACAAAGATATGATAGATCCTACTAGTGATGGTAAGGTATAATAACTTCCCAATTAACCTCCTATAAAGAGAAGCATCTGGCAATAAATCCCCTTCATGTTGACTTAATTTCAAATTTGGTTCCATAGATGTAACAGTTGGTTTACAACCTAGGTACCCTGTGTCAACCAAAAGTTGCAATGCATAAGACCTTTGTGAAACCGATATGCACCTCTCTGTTCTACCAACTTCTAAACCAAGGAAGTAACGTAAAGTTCCAAGATCTTTCAACTTGAATCTAGCATTAATTCTACTTTTCAAGTGTTGAACAACCACATCATCGCTGTTGGCTATAATAATGTCATCAACATAGACAAGAATAACCATGAAAGTTGACCCCTTGCTGCTGATAAACAAAGAATGATCAGTTAGTGACTGACGAAAGCCTTCTTCAACCAAGGCACTAGAAAATTTTGCATACCACTGCCTTGATGCTTGTTTCAAACCATACAAGGACTTGCTAAGTTTGCAAATAACGTTAGGAGGTAATTGTTTCTCCCCATTATGACTATAACCCTGAGGGATAGTCATATATACCTCCTCAGAAAGGTCACCATGCAAAAAGGCATTATGAACATCCAATTGGTGTAAAGACCAACCATGGACTGAAGCTAAAGCAAGTAAAAGTTTGACAGTAACAAGCTTTGCTACAGGAGCAAAGGTATCAAAAAAATCAACTCCCTCTTGCTGAGTATATCCCTTGGCAACAAGTCGCCAGATCTTTCGACAAATTCCATCGCATGAAACTTGACTTTATACACCCACTTACAACCAAAAACGTGATGTCCAGTAGGTAAAGATACAATAGACCATGTATTATTGAGTGCTAAGGCGTGTAACTCATCAACCATAGCTTTCTCCCACTCAGGAATACCAGAAGCTTGAGAGAAAAATTGAGGCTCGGGTGTGATAGAGATGGACATAACAACCGCCTTAAAACCCCCTTTGAGCTTATCATAACAAAGAAAGTTAGAGATAGGATGCTGAGTAGAATGACGATTGACAAGAGAATCATGAAGAACAAAACCACAATGATAAGTCTGCAAGTAGCTTGGCTTTTTAACACAACGTTGTGGTCTAGTAGGAACAACAGGATGCACAATGTCAGAAACATCACCACTGTATCAAGGAGTAAGTATTGTCGAGAACCGAAGAAAGGAAGAACATTATTGGAGAATAAGGAAGTAATATCACAGAGGAACTCTTGGCAACCGGAGGAAAAATGGTCTCATGAAACACAACATCACGAGAAGCAAAAGTCTTATTACTTCTAAATCCGAAGAAATTATAGGCTTTCATTCCAAAGTGATAACTAACAAGAATACAAGCTATAGATCTGTGAGAAAAACTTGTCACGTTTACTCAACAAAGCTGAAGCATATCATAGGCAACCAAAAGAGCGCAAGTGACCATAAGAAGGAAACTTATTAATCAAGACTTCAAATGGAGTTTTAGAGCTTAGAGCAGGATGGCAAAACTATTCATATGAGCAATCAAAACAAGATCACACCAATGAGAGAGAGAATACCCGATCAAACAAAAGAGACGAGCAATATTAAGTAGATGTTGATGTTTACGTTCAATAACCGAGTTTTGTCGCGCTTTCAACACAAGATCGATAATGAACAACCCTTGTGAGTTATAGAAATGAGTCGGATCCAATTCCTTAGCATTGTCTCGAACGAACTCCTTTGATATGTTTCCCATATTGAGTCCTGAATCGATAAAAAACCTGGAATAATCTTCTGAGCCTCAGCTTTTGTATGTAAAAGAAAAATCCAAGTATATCTTGAAGCATCATCAATAATGGTTAAAAAATATCGAAAACCTTCATTAGATATCACTCGAAATGGACCCCATACATCAACATGAATGAGATCAAAAGGTAAAGCTGAAAGTTTATTATTAGAAGTAAAAGATAAACGTATTTGCTTTGCAAAAGGGCAAACAATACAAAGAGGCCTTTTATCAGCTCTAAAATTGAAAATGGGAATCTTATCCTTATGCTGAGAAACCAAACAAGAAGGATGTCCTAGACGATAATGCCATAATGTCTCAGTGGACAAAACAGAGGAAGCATTACAAGCAACAATAGAGTTAGAAATAGGTTTATACAAAGCTGATAAAGATGATAGAGATGCCCTACTCTTTTACTCGTCCCAATCTTCATGCCCTGAGTATCCTGAATCACACAGCCACCATCATAAAAAAATAAAGAACAGGAGAGGCTCTTTGTGAGTGAACTAACAGATAATAAGTTGTATCTAAAAGAAGGAACATAGAGCACTTTAGATAAAACCACAAGGTGATAACCTAACAGAGCCTATCTTAGAAATGGGTGCGTAATGTCCAAGAGGCGTATACAAAGGTAGAAGTACGGTTGTTATCAAAAGAATCAAACAAGCTCAAATCATGACAAACATGATGAGTAGCGCACCGAAATCAATAATCCAAACATTAGTTGAAATAAGAGAGGAAATACCGGTGAAGTTGACACTATAGTCATTGCTCTTTAGTATCACGGAGATCCCTCACATCCGAGTACTTAACAAAGATATTAAATGTTGATAATCATTAGCAACAAAGCATGCAAAGGAGAAGTATTGTTACTAAAATTGGTGATTTTACGGATTAACTTGAGTTTCAGCAACAAAAGAGGCCTGATTAGCTAGGGGCTTTGAAGAACTTGTCAGATTGGAATATCCTGGATGACTACTTGTTTGGCCCTTAGAAAAATCTCCAAAATGGCCTTTTGGTTTGAAACTAGGAGGATATCCATGAATTTTGTAACATTTATCCACTGTGTGACCAAAGAAACCATTGTGTGACCAAAGAAATCACAGTGTGTACAGATCCATTTGTCCTTCTTTCCCTTATAAGCAATGCAATTGCTACTAGCCACTCCATAAGATGTTGAAATATGAGGCAAAGATGAACCAGAAAAATTCATAGATCGTTGCATTTCTTCTTGTATAACCAGAGAAAAAACTTTGTTAATCGGAGGCAATGAATCACTCATGAGAATTTGAGCCCAGATCTAACTGAAAGGCTCCTTCAAACCCATAAGAAATTGTAAAACATAATCTTCATGTTGATAATCTGTCAGACTTTTCATTCCTCCACAATTACATACTGGTACAAGTCTAAAATCACGTAATTCATCCCAAAAAATCTTTAGTTTGGTGAAATAAACACTAACATCATTAGAACCATGTGTGAGTGCGTGAATTTGTTGCTTCTGTTGGAAAATTCTAGGACCATTGCTCTGATTGAACCGATCATGAAGATCAATCCACATACTTCGAGCATCATGAATATACATGATACTATCTGCTATGTCCTTGCTAACAGCATTCAAAATCCATGACATGACCATGTTGTTACAACGAGACCAAAAATGATACAAATTATCCCTAATTTCTGGTTTAGTAATAGATCCATCAACAAATCCAAACTTGTTTTTAGCAATAAGAGCTATAATCATAGATCGATGCCAAGAATTGTAGTTGTTACCTGTTAGAGAATTCGAAACCAAGCCAAGCCCTGGATGATCTCCATTACCGAGATAGAAAGAACTATTTAAATCTTCAAGAATACGGTCGGTGTTATCCAAGACCGAAAAAAAATTTCATTGCTCTGATTGCCTCTATTGTTACCTCCTCGAGCTCCTACTCCACGAGCCATTGAAGAACAATCAAGAACAAAGAAAGATCAACGAGAGCGAAAACCTCGCTCTAATACCATTTTACGAAAGAGAAGAAGAAGTAAAGAAAAAGAAACAATCTGATTTATTTATTATTCTCGTTTAGAATGAGTACAAGAAAACTTATATATAAGAAGCCTAAAACCAATGAAAAAATGACACATGAAAATACTCTAATACTCTATCTTAACAGATATCAAAGTAGAGTTAGATAGAGATGAAATTAAATTAAATTGAGTTAAAAAACTGAATGTAATTTAATTGTTTAATAGGTCACTTTTGTTTAACTCTCTCTTAGGGAATATATATATATATAAAGTAATGTTACAGTAGTGATTATCGGAGGAAACAAACTTCATAAACAATAATCATATTTGATTTGATCCTAAAAACTCAGAGAAAAACCAAACTGACGCAGGCAAGCGAACTCTTCGTTCTCAGACACACATTTATGCAGTATCATGGAACCAAGCACAGAATATTTAGCAAATCCAACTAATACCCAAAAAAAAGGGGCAATAGAGAAAGAGAACGCTACCTGACGAAAGCTGGGTGCTAAGTAGAAATGGGCAAGAACTGGACTTCAATTTTTGCAATAGAGCTGGCCGTTAGGAAGGAAATGAGAGAGTTCTTATGGTTTTCGCAATAGAGAAAGAGGCTGCTAGGGTAAGGGGATGTTAGTTGATTAGGCTTATAATGTATTAGGTTTTCAATTTTTAGTTGTTTAAAATGTATTTTAAGTTATTGTAAATTTAACAAATAAATAAAATCATATACTAGAAATAATTACAAATGATAAGTAGCATAATGGTTAGGAAAGAATACATGAGATGTTCACCGATGACAAATTTTGTGGGCAGAATTGGAGCTATACAAAATAGCAATCTAAGAGTTTAGCCCCCTCTGCCTTGGCAAACTATAATTATGTGATAGTACATTGAGGGTGTTGTATGCGTGCTACTGGATCTTTATAAGATATATATTTACTTAGATAATTTTATGAATAGTATGAATGCTTTTGTATTTTGATTGTGTTTTAAAGAATTGAAATCAATTGGTTCCTACCAATGTTTAGACATCAGTTTTATGCCCTTACTAGAAAAAGAAAACCTTATTTTAATCGTTAACATCTTTCTTTTGTTTTAAAAATAAAGGTAGGAAAAGGAGAACTGCATTTTTAAAATTCTTCCTATTTTCAAAATCTCTTCTAAATTGAAATCAAGTAAATGACGAATCAAAGCTTGAATTCTCAGGTAAAAAATAGATGTACTTTTGAATGTAAAGCACAAGAAATCTTACGATACAATACAAACATAAACAAAATTTCACAGCTCTTAATCTATAACCTTAACTTAATGGCCAATATTCCACCCTTTAGTATCAATATCACCATCCAAAATTGCATGCCTCATCAAAACAATTTCCTTTACAAGATTTCTGTAAGTGAAAGGTCTGACACCGGCTCGTAAAAATAGCTCTGGAGGAATTTTACTCTTCTTAATCCTTCTCCTCCATGGACCAATCCCTGCAATCTTCCACTCTTGAGGACTTACTTTTGGATATTTTCCCCTCAACTCAGTTTCATCGTCTTCTTTTGCTGCTGCTTCTGCTTCAGCTGCTTTTCTCTTTTCCTCTCTTTCCATTGCCCTTAGCTGCTCTCTATGTCTCTCTGTAGACAATTCAACACTTCGTTTCACCAACTTTTCCATTGCTTCAGGGCTACTAATTGCCTTTTGGAACTCCTTCTCCCAATAATTTGGATCTTCTTCTACGTCTCCACTGGGATCTTCGTCTTCATTGCCTGAATTCTGATATTCACCATCTTCAACATCCATGACTATATCATCTTCGTCATCTTCATCCTCCTCACCATCTCTACTATCATCCCCATCATTATCATCTTCCTCAATCCAATCTGTATACTCCATTTCACCATCATTACCACGAGCTTCGTCATCGTCATCCGGAGCATCACAACCCAACTCCATTTCCTCTAACTTGGCCTTCCATTCCTTGGTATACGGATGTAGCAATTGAATGGGATGATTTTGCAACAAAAATTCTAAACACTTGCTCTTGTCCCCATCACTTAGCCTTTCATAAGCATTAACCACATCATCCACAAAAGCTTTGGGACTTACCTTCACAATCTTACACAACCCACCAAAATAAGTACTCATTTCAACAATCCCATCATCCTTCTCCAAACCAAACAAGTAATCCTGCTCTGTATTCGGATCAAGTAAAGGTGTCAAAGCCTTGAAAAAGTTGTCTTGGGGCTCAAATCTACATTGGAAAACTGGACGCTTCACATAAATTATATCAGGTCTCATCCAAGCTGCACATTTTGTTATCAATGACCTTGTCTGGTTCCCAAGCCTACCCATCAAACTCCACTTATCCAACCGCTGTTTACCAGCTTCGAGCACGACCTCGCAAACCAAAGTCCATTGTTGCCAAGGCAAGTCACTAAGCCTCCACTTTGGGTGCCTCACAAACACCCAAAAGTGCCTCAATTTACTTTTATCCAATTGTTCTAATCTCTTACCAAAATCCTGTGCCATTTCAAACTGCTCAATCTTCTCCCATTCTTCTTGGTCACGTACTTCGCTAATCATGGACACACGCTCATCGGAGAAGCGCCCGCGAACCGGGTCACCAACTACAACTCCACGCCACGAGTAAGGCCCATATTCACCATATTTGTACCAGTCATAGGGGTGGCGCAAATTTGGGTCATCTTTTTGCATAAATCGAACCATACGATCGTACCCAAGTCCAATTTCCTTGAGCTCGTCTTCCGTAAAGTTATTGGGGTAATTTCCGTGAGGGTTTTTGAGCCGGTAAAAGAGGGATTCAGCCAACTTTTTACTTTTCCGGCGAGCCTTACGCTTTAGCTCCCGCCGAAACTCGGCGCTACCCTCAATGCGACCCCCAGAGGATCCGCCATCGGGTTTCTTCTTGCTTCGGCCGGCGAATGACCGGAAGTCCTGGCGTTGAGCTACGGAAAATTGGTGGTGAAATGAAGCATTTTGATAGGAAATGGTTCCACCATAATTTGGGTTTTGAGAGAAGGAAGTGATGTATAGGGTTTTAGGAGCCTCAGAGGGTTTGAGTATTAGGGATTTGCGGAGAGGATTAGAAAATGGTGAGAAAGAGGAATGAAGGATAAGCATAGAAGGGTTTAGGGCTTTAGAGAGAGGAAGGTCTTGACCCAACATTGATAATTTGTTATTTTACTCAGGAATTTGGAGGGAGCGTCTTCAAGAACCTGCTAACATATATCATTCTACAAATAAAACGATGTGTTTCAAGTGTTTCGTTTTAATTAAAAAATTATCAAGCTGAAAGAAACTTGTTAAATACAATAAAAATTAATTTGTAACGAGGAAAACTAAATTATCAATTAACATTTATTACTGTAATAGCACTTATGATAATAATAATAAATTCATCACAAATAAAAAATTTTATTACTTATATTTATCAGGTTTAGCATATAGCTAATAATATTAGGACACAACATTGAATTAGTGATGGATGGTTTAAAAAAATTAATTTTTTTATTAATTCAATAAAATAAAAAATATTAAAATTGGCATACATGTTATTCCATTAAGTAATTTATAACGAATTTGTTACGTGTTAATACTGTAACTTTTACTTTGATATTTTAAATTATCTTATTTTTTTTAATTGGATAATTTAACTATACATATTTAATACATTGAAAGCCAATTTGAATATAATGATTTAATTAATGAGAATTTTGTCAAGTGAGCACATGACTCATTTTTGAAAGTTATTTTTATTTATCCAATTTCTTAAGGTTCTTCTCTTGCAAACACTTGTAATTTGTAGACAATGCAAGTTAAAAAAATAAAGAATATAAATGCAAGTTTGTATTATATTTATTAATAAAATATATAAGTTGTTGCTTGAGAATATTTTTAAAAATACTCTTAAAAAAATGATATAACAAAAATTTTGAAATGGGTTTATTGTCTCCTATATTCTCCTCCATTTATGATGTTCTCATAAAGTTTGATTTATTTTTTTGTCAATTTTTTTGTTTGAACTTTTAAGTACTTAAAAAATTGGTAGAATTTTTTCGATTTTCACGTAAAAATAGAAGTAATGTTTATTTTAAGAAACTGTTGAACAATAAAAGGTGTGAGCAAACAAAAATAATCTTCAAAAGATATTCATATGATACCTGTATAAAAAAATTTCTAATTAATTAGATGAAATTATTCAAATAGCTAATAACTCTATAAAAGTAAAATTATTCGTATACTTTTTTGCTTAATATTTATTTGTTTTATTCAATAAATAATATTTTTTAAATTAAAAATATTAAAATATAAATTTCTTATTGAAAAGTGATGAAAATATATTTTTTAAAATTTTTTATAGATTTTTTATAATTTTTTTGATGCATGATAAAGAAGAACAAGGCATATAGATGTCATGCAAGAGAAGAATAGCCAATCAAAACACGTCATATGTATCAATTGATGCAATCATTTCCACATGTTAGTGTGACCTTTATTTTGAGTTTTGACAAGTAGTTAACGACAATGACACACGTCGTCATCGATTTTGGCCTTTCGTTCCATCAAAATACCACAAAATTTAGATCAATGAATCATAACATGACACCTGTCATTGGTTTAGGCCGCATTGACCAATACTAATATGCCTTGCCATGCATTTCACGTTGATTTGTTCCGTATTTTTCTCTTGTCACGTCTCACGATCTAATTGACCAATACTATTTGATTTTCTTTTTTCATCTTAATTTTTGATTTGAAACTAATCTAACGATTCAAATTCCAACTGAGCTTAATTTAATCCCTTAACTACATTAGAAACCATATAACCAAATGTTACATTTTTTTTATCAGTTTTTAGTACTAAAAATGAGAGATAAGTTCAAAAGGAGATACAATTTGGTAGAGATTTAAGAGTAGATTGATGGTATAATTTAAGTTATTGATTATATTTATCTTTCTCATTTTTTTATTAATTTGTATGTCTTTTTGATTCAAAATATGAGATTAATAAACTTAATTATGCCTAACTAATTTATTAATCTAATAGTTTTATAAATATAATTTTTTGTATGTGATGATATAATATTTTATTTCAATTGTGATTTCAATTCAATTATATTATTTAATTTAATATGATTTTTATACTATTAATTATTTAGCTACAATTGATCTATAGAGGCAATTAAATAGATTTAAGAGAATTATTTAATTGTTTGTCTTGATTAAATAACATAGATAGTTTTCTAGGTAGAGATTGTATGATTCTTATGTATGTAATTCATAATTAATAAACTTAATGAGTATTATGCAATTTAATTGATATGAGGGTTTAATTAGGTTAATTACTATATGATGCATAATTTACTTGAGAAATGAATACATACTTGCTAGGTTAGATTTAATTAATTGGTAATCATATTGAGAAAATTTAATGGTTCACATGCTAAAAAATTGAGGGATTAAATATTCCTAAATTGTTTTTTAGCTGCAAATTTTGAGTTAATTAATTACTACTATTTTTTTAGTTCTTTTAATTTTGTTTTCTCAAAATACAATAAATTGATACATTTTTTTTTGTTTTAAAATTAGTTTCTAATAACATAATCTCTATGAGAATGATCTTCTATTATTATTATATTACTATTATTATTATATCACTTATTTGTGATACATATACACTTATGTACCCATAGCATATTAATTACTCAATAGAACATTAGAGTAGTTAAGGTGTTTTAATTAAAAATTGAGGTAATTTTATGTACAAAAGAAAATTAGAGTAATTTTATGTTTAGAGGTAGCATGTCACCTAAATTTAATAACAAAAATAAACAATTTTTACACTATTTGGATGATTATAGTAAAATTTATAAATTTTTCAATTAAGTTATTATAAAATAATATGAAAAAATATCATAGTTGATATTCCAAAAGTTTACAAATTTCAATATTTTTAAATACAGTATTATATGTAAAATTTATATATTTTTTTAATTAAAATAAAAACTCAAAATTATATAAATTAAATTTTAATAAAATTAAATAACATAGTTTATCTTTGTAGATGAATACAAAAATGAAAGAAATTGAACAATATAAATGATAATAAACATGTAACAAAATTATAATATGCGAAAGATAAATAAATAAAATAAATATTACATGGTATAAATAACAATATATATATGTGTGTGTGTGGTGTAACACATAATGTTTAAATTGTATGTCAAATAAAATGCATTATTTTTTAAGAAAATGCTAGAAAATTAAGCTAATAAAATTTAAGAAAAATAATAAAATTATATCATTAAAACTTGTAACTATAAAAATAACAATACTATAACCAATTTATATATTTTTATTATTAAAAAAAGTTTCATCATCATTTCACATTAAATGTTATCTAATTAGACGCTATTTAAATTAAATTACGATCATTTAAATTCGTTCATTATTAAATTCCATCAAATTGAACCCTTTTAATATTATTATGATGTTATTTTTAAATATAAGTTTTATGTGTTAATTGAAATAATTTTTCTAAAGTTTATGAAATGAATTGAAATATTTATTCATCTATTAGAGTCAAGTTAATAAAATTTATATAATAGTAAAATAAAAGTAAAAAATATATATAAGAAATGTAAAAAAATAAGTAGCATAAGAAAAGGAAAGAAAATTAACATTCAAATAATAAACTTGAGGAAGAGCATTATTGTGTATTTTTATAAAATAAAAATATACATTTATAAATATAAAAAAAAATTATCAAAAAGTTAAAAGAAATACGTATTCCCTCCCACACCCAAGTGGATACGTCCCGGGAAGTAAGCAAGCCTATCTTGTGTTATTAATTATCTACTTTAAGTTCTTAAAAAATACTATTGAATTAACATGTATGTAAATTTTAATTATATTTTATGATTTTATTGAGTTAACGTAGAAGAAGAAAAAAAATGCTTGGGGTGCTACTTAAGTTGGGGCAGACCTATTAATAAGGGTTTAGGAGAAAGACATCCTATATTATGAAAAATAAAATTTTAAATATAATATTTATAAAATTATAAATAAATTTATACATAAAATTAAATTGTGCTCTTAATTTTAAATTTTATTACTTAAAAATTCATTATAAATTTAATAATTTAAACATTAGGTGAATGTGGGGATTCTAGAATTTTTTTATCAATTTTTTATTGAAACATTAAAGATAGATAATTTTGTTTAAGAAAATAAATTTTTTGTTGTATTAAATTGATCTATAACATATAGGACAATAATGATGCAGTAGTTTATTAAAAGAGAAATAATCAATGATATAATATGAACTAAAATTATAAATTATATAACTATAAATTAATTAATAAAATATTAAATAATAATATAAATAATACATACAAATTTAGAGACAAATAAATAATATCAATCTAAATAACCCTAAAATAATAAGTAAAAATAATAGAAATAATATCTTCAAAACATGTAATCAAAGATAACATCTCATATATTTGTACAATTTAAGAAAAATTTATAGTATTATTTTATTTTAAATGTTGTTTAAATTGAATAACGATCATATATATATATATATTCAGTATATTTCATTCATTGATATATACTTAATATTTTTATTTTCTTAAGTTTTAAAAATATTTTTTCTTTTTTAATTTCCCATGGCTATTATATTTTACATCGTTATATTATCCTATTGAAACACATTAAGAAATTGCTACTCTACATCACACAACAAGCATTAGGATTCTCATCACTAAACATCATCAAAGGAAATTCAAACATGAAAGGATCTGATAATTCAACCGCTCCTATTGAATTCTCTTCAAAATTGTCATCATCTGTCTTTTCCTTTTTATCCACAATCTCTATTCTCTTTCCTGTCTTTTTCTTCAATTTCTTTAACATTTTTTCTGGATCAATCTTTCCTGTTACTACAACTTTATGATTGTTCATGTCTGTTGTAAATTTCTCCACTCCTGAATAACCCAAATGAAAATATATATTCATAATTATATAAACTAATAGTTATAAATTCATTTGTAAATTAGGGGGGAAAAAACTACTAATAAATTACCTTCAAGTTTGGAAATTAGTTTTGCAACGCTTCTTTCACATGCATTGCAATACATTGAGATTTTGAATTCTGCAACTACTGGCTAAACCATACACAATTATATATAGTTAACACTTAACAGAAGAAATTATATATTTAATTAATATTAATATTGTGATTTTGAATAGCAGAGAAAATGAAATTAGTGGGAGATTTTTAGATTAATTGGAATCTTACTTTGAAATCCTTATTTTTCTTTTTCTTACCCATCGCTTTCAAACAAAACCATGCATGAACGTGAAGAATCAATTTCGAAATATTAGTATTAATGGGAGCATTTTCCTATTATGAAAAACAAAAATTGTCAAATATTAGTAAAGTAGTTATTTTTGTCGGTTTTAGAAAGAGTTTAATTTGTCTAACCAGCGGACTAATTCCCTCAACTGACCGAGTACAATTACGAATTGAATTATATATATATATATGTTATATTTGGGATAAGATAGTAGATTTATTAAAAGTTCTAAAATGTAACTTATGTTATTTTTAATTTTAATTAATTTATAAATAGATAACTCAAACACAACGGAGAAATATATAATAATGTAAAAAATAATATATGAAAATTAATAATAATACACGGGATTTTAAGGAGAAAACAACTTAGATCATAATAATGATATAAGATAAAAAGAACATCGATTTATCAAACCAACTAATCTATTCACTATAAAACTTAAATATTTAAGTACAAATTCGGTATTATACTATCATCTTTAAAATAATGTCTCAATGTACTTTTCACGGTTTTATTTTCACAACTTCTAAAATTAGCATGATTTAATTTCGACTACCATTCTAATTAGCTCATCATAAATCAAACACATTTACAGATTAACTTAAAAATAAAATTTGTACAAAAAAATACAAGTCTTCGTGCATATTTTACATGGATTTCAATGAATAATAATCTAGGTAATGATTTGTGTATCAATACTAACAATTAAGAACACCAAAAACTCAATCTAACAAGAGCAATTGTAGAGTGACGAAGTACATAGATAAAAGTAATTGTTATCAAAAATTTATATTCCATGTATATTAAAAGTGAGCAAAAGTTTAAATATATAAAGAATTTTGAGACCCCGGAAAGAAAGGTTTAAAAGACTCATACGTGATTTTAAAGAACTTAAATAAAACATAGGTATGAGGTAATTCTATCAAGATGCGTTAAGTATTTTGACCTAAGAGTACTCGATCAAAAGTCGATCGATTCAATAAATGCATATTGAAACTCAATTGATTGATAACCTCAATCGATCGATCGATAAGTATTGATATATCAACTAACATAATTTTAATAAAAAGTATAATTTTAAGTGTTTTGAGCATGTGTTACTGAATGCATGAGTAGAACACTCATAAACTTTATATTTATATTAAAATGTAGAAAAAAATTGATCTTTAAATCTTAATAATTGAGATATAAGAGTGTAACAAATAGTATAACGTAGGCGGCTAGATTCTATCCCATTATTCAATAATATATATTATTATATACCAATTTTGATGTGTCATTATAAGTGTAAGGACACATATTTGTTGCATCTATAAAAGTGAGCTCTTTATTTCATTTCAATATTTAATTATACATGCATTAACATATCAAAATTATTATAGTTGATCTAATATTAAATTTAATAGAAGAAAAAAATTCACAAGTTATTATAAAATTTATAAATAAAAATATGGTAAAAAAATGTTCAAATAATAACTGATAAAACATAAATTTTATAAATAGTTTTTTTTCAATTTTTTCAAAAAAACACATTTTAATAGTTAAAAATTTTCATTTTTTTTCCAAAATATACATTAAAATTATATAAAAAAATTATTTTATTCTCCAAAACATGTAAATGTCATTGATGAAGAGTGATTGACATTTCAATTTGTTTGATCGAATAATAGTTATGGTTTATCGATTGTTAATTGTATTTAACTAATAATTATTATTTATTGATCATCAGATTAAATAAATTTTCATGGATAATAGATGAATTTAGATTATGAATACAACTTGAATAAATCCAAATTGAATGAAGTATTATAAAGATTGCACTATTTTTGAGAAAAAAATATAATTTTGTAAATTTTTATGTTATTCTTGTAAATGTCTGCAACATGTAACTAGTTTTTACCGCATTTATAATGCTTCAACAAAAAACATTTCTCGACTTAAATAGCGAGTATATTCTGTCAACTTAGCTACCATATATATGTTGGGGTAAAATACACCAGGTAGATGTGGTGAAACTTTATTTATTCACGTCATCAGTTGATTGGCTAATAGGCCGAGTTACTGCACAGTTTAATTTGAGTTCAAATCAAGAAGGAATATTAATTCATAAAATATGCTACCATAAGTGAAATAGTAAATGGATATATGCTACCACTTTACGTACTAGAGAGGCACAGGCATTGAGTGTTAAGCTTCTTTTCCTATCAATTTTTGTACGTTCTTTGGTTTTACATTTTACATGTATTGCACTTAAGTATATTTATTAAAACATAAATAATTGTAACAGACAATTAATTAGAAGGATAACTTGCTAAATGTGTTTGATAGAAATTATTCTTTACACTTATAGGATGAATGATATGGTAATTTATATTAATGAAATGTTTATTTAGTGTAATGATATACTTAAAATATCAAATTACTAAGATGTAATTGATGTGAAGTATACAAGTGGAACAATCAACAACCCTCCATGAAACATGATGGAGATACATGATAAACATATTAAGTGAAAGTTAATTAACTCTTCTGCAATTTTTTCTGACCTCTCCATCAACACCATCAGTAATAATTTGCATGTCACCCATGTTCTTAACAGAGCGAGTAAAAGCAGACATGAAGGCTTTGAAGTCCCTAAATCTCCTGACAAGCTTAGCAGCACGAGGATCAGTTAGTAATTCTGCATCAGATCTTAGCAATCCTTTCCTAGCATTTAGTGCCTGAAAGTAGTGATTATCAAATTTGAGGGAGCTAGTTCTATCCAACTCCAATTTTACAGTACGATCCAATGGGTTCGGACACTTTCTTTTCAAGAATTTTGCATAGTTTTGATCCAGGGAAGAATCCGTGTCTCCTTGTCCTGTGAAATTGAACAGTCTCTTAGAAAGCACTGCACAGTGCGTCACTCCAATTGTATGTGCTCCTGCATAAAAAAAAATAAAAAATAAACAGAGGCGGTTTTAACAAATATCATTTATGTACTAGAAGTTATAGAGAAACCAAATCTTCCAAAAGCTTAAGTAATTGGAAATTGAAAGAAAGACTAATATTACTTTTATACATCTATCACTCCGTCACAAGTGTTGTTCTATGTACCATAGAGGCTAACACTTATGATTCAATGATTGGGGTTAATAGTTCTTGAACACATAACCTCTAGTTCTGCTACGATATTCGAAGTTATTGAAAAACTAATTCTACCAAAATTTTAAACAATTACTCGTACCACAATTGGATGTGTTTATATCTTTCAAAGTAGAGAATACATGAACGGTCCCTACTCTACCTCAATATTTTGGTATGCCCTAAAAATCCTTTTTAATTTTATTTTTATGCACTAACATAATTAGAAAGGGAAAAAGAAAAAAAAAGCTATTTAGCATCCCAAACTATTAAAATACCTGATAAAGCAACAAGATCAGGGATGCCTAATCCGTTATCAGTAAATATCTTGAGAAGTGTAGTAAAGTTTGCATTTCCAGATGGCAATTCTTCAAAAGTCTCTGCAGCAATAGAGACTCTTCCATCTTTCCTCCCAGTAAAGACCTTCCACAAGGGCTTCTTAAACTGCACAATTACCATCAATATGTCAAGCATTATATTATTTATATGGCTATACAATTCAGTCCTTTTTTTTTAAATTTATTTTTGAAGTTTTTGATAAAAACAGTTCCATAATAATTGAATGAGAATTTCTCATACTTGGTAAGAGACAGCATCTCTAGCTGCTATAGCGACAATATCAGCACAAGAAACAATGTCAGGACACTCATTTTCTAATCTGGCTTTTATTTCATCAATGATTTCATATCCTGTTACTGATCTGTTGGGGATTGCATCTTTCTCTGCTGATTTTCCATCCTTTGAATCCAACAATATTGAAGCATCACATCCCTGCAAATATGCTAACACTAAATAACCCAACATGAATACGTGGAAAAAAGAGAGAGAGAGTATATTGCATTAGCCTATGTCAATCATAAGCAATGGCACTGGTGACTGATCAATTGGGACTACGATTAAGATATGAGTAATTCTATTTGTATCTACTAATTCCACCGACTTTTCTTCTTCTTGTTTTTATTAGTTTTATACATGCTCCCTGCTATCTAATTAAATGAAACCCACATTAATTTATGAAACATTTAATTTATTTTTAAGTAGATATACAATAACAATGAAGAATATATATATATATATACACACATAGAGAGAGAGAGAGAGAGAGAGAGATTTTCCTTAAAATTTAGTTGCTAGAATTTGGTCAGATCTTTATCAAATACTTTATAGTACAATGATATATGCTATTTGTGAAAAGAAAAAAAAATTGTCAGATCTTTATCCAAAACCTTGATGACCACTAAGGGACAATGATATTGAAATATAGTTCTCTAATGAAATAAAGATAAAGAAAATAATGAAATATTCGAGAAAAATAGAATTTATTGTTCTAATATATATGCATGAATTTGACTTCAAAAGAGCAAATTTTTATTATTGTAAAAGGGAATTAAAAAAGAGTTCAAACTTCTTTAAATAAAGAATTAAGGTCAGAGGAGGCACAAATGACAATAAATAAGTATGACTACATTAAAAAATTCAATTGGAAAAATTAAACTTGGGATATAAATTGAAGATAATAATAAAAAAAAAACTATACCCTCACAAAACAATCATGGTAGTGGAGCCTGAGTAGCTTAGCTGCCAAGGAAAGATCTTTGGCGACCTTGCCCCAAACAATATCTTTTACTATATCTTCAACTTGAGGGCAACTTTTGCTATATGTATTCTTTTTTAGATTTCCCTTTGGCCTGTGAATGTGACGTCGTTTGTAATCACGAAAGCTTTCTCCATCATCATCATCACCTTGACCGTGACTGCGACTGCGACTACGACTACGACTACGACCAAAACCATCATCATCACTATTACAAACACTAAAGAGGCAGATAACAAGAATTGAAACTAGCAGAAAAAGAGCCAGTCGAGACTTCATCTTCTCCAAAAAAAGAAGAGGTGAGTGAAATATTATTGCATAAATAATAATCAATAGATGCACCACAGGTCACAGCTTTCTCTCCTATCTCATTATTGGATACCAAAGCAATTGAGAGATAGCTTATATAGTTTTTGCAAACTAGCTAATAGCTTAGCTTGATGATTCTTGGTACCTTTTTCTAATTACAAGATAAACACATTTGGGAAACAACGTACCCTCTATTCATACATTTTTTATACAAACAAAAATTTAATCCAAACATTTTTATATTTAACGTTATTGAGTTGGATACATTTTAATTTAAATTTTGATCATTTATATTATTGTAATGTTAACTTTTAGTTAAGTAATTAAGTATTTTATGTTATTGAAATGTTATTTTTATTCTTATAAGTCCTAAGAGTTTTATTTAGATTAATTTAAAAATTATTATGATTTAGATGCTTTCTTAATTGCAAGTTATTTATTTATGCATGGACTGTACGATACTTTAAAACCCTTTTTATGCTTATAGATGGATTTTGCAACAACTTGTCAATTATTATATCCCAAATATATTTCCATGATACATTCATGAAGTACTTCTACCTTTGGAACCTAATATCAACAATTAATTACCTTTGGAAGGTATTTGTTTTTTGTGGGAAAATGTTTTTTGATAATAATATTATAAAAAACTCAATTTCTTATTATAGAGGGAAAAAAAAGCATATTGCATTAAAGGCAGGTAACTATTGGAAATCATAATTATAATTTATAACCATTTTCCCACAAAAACAAATACATGCATTTTGAGAATCAGCAATGCTTTATAAATACTTCAACTTACTATTTATTAAAATAATGTTCCAATAAAATAATAGGTAATAATTAATCTCAATTTTATATTTAATTAATGGAAAACATGAGCTTTTGCATGTTCCCCAAGTTCTCTGTGTTGATATTTTACATATATTTGTTGCTAAAACTTGAATTATACCGGTTCCTGTGGCTTTGCACTATTTAACACAAAACTTTAGCATGTGAGCAAAGGTTCAAGAACTGGTGTCATAAGTAGATATCAGTTACCAAAAAAAGGCAAAGGTGTAACCATTTTTTAAGATTAAATTATAAATGTCAACGAAGAAAATTAGCTGTCAAATGCCTACCCATTATACTTTGAAGATACAACTTAGAAAGAACGTTTGGCCCATCATACTTAATTTTGCTAGTAAATGCAATTATGCAGCCTGAAATTAAGACATTAAGTATGGATGAGTACGTTGGTTAATAACTCTTTGAACACCCTCTTCGTACAAGCTGATTTGTAAGGGTGAATTCTACTCAATGTAGTTATTATAATTGGTATCGGACGAAGATACATAAGGGTTGTTACCGAAGGATTTACAAAGTCACCAAAGTGTAGAGAGGGTTGCCATTGTTGAGTACACAAAGCCACCAAACCCATGTAGGCCATGGAATGTAATTACTCAATTAATACCAATTCAATATAAGAAGAAAAGAGAAAATATAAACTATTAGAATCATACATAACAATCTTTATTTAGAGATCTTTTGTTTGTTTGTATTACTAGAGTGTCACATAAAAACTTTATAAACTATTCTAGAGACTTTTAACTATAAATAACTATGTACTATGCATGTATAAGTTTTTTTAGAAAATAATCAACTTAGTAATATTAAAAAAGTTTTCTTCTTTCTTTTTTTCTCTTATTTTTAATATTTTAGGAATAGTTTTTCTTTCTTTCGTTTGGAAGTTGAAATCATCTTATATATGAAATAAAGGAATATCTTTAAGCTAATTCTACTCTAGAGTTGCTAGAGTGCATGTTCAAAAATAGATAACATAACTAAGTTTGTCCTGCTATAGTGCTTGCATAAATAATAGTTTTCATGTATTTGTTTCATGATACAAATACGAGAACCTCTTATCAAAGAGTAAGTTTGGCTAGTTTAAACTTTGCTTATATGTTTCTTACTTCCCAAGTGCTTCCATGTTATTAGTGCATTCGTGCTTCTGTCTGCGTCAGGTGGTATCAGAGCCATAACACTACTAACCATTGTAAGAGAATGAATTAATCGTTCTATACCAATTAGTATCAGAGTCATGACCCTACTGGGCCATGCATGTTTTCTTTCTTATGAGGACATAAAACTCCCTAAAGTGGGAATGTGCTTATAAGGGGTGAGCACTCTCTAATGACATGACACATTTTGGGGTTTCTCCCTATAAGCAAAGCCATGAGATCCTACTGAATTGTCAAGTCATGGATGTGGACCCATTGAACTTGCAATTACGGAACAAAGTAGAAAATTTTATGCCACATATAGTGGGGCTCAATTGTAAGCGGATAGATTAACCCTATGTATCAATTACCTTTCTTTAACAAGTGTGATGGTCTTGTCTCTTCCAAGATGTCCATTTAATCCTCCAACATGTAAGTCTCAAACGATTTTATCTCTTAGTAAAGTTCTAAGGATACAAAATTTCTCTCATTTTTATACAACATTATAAGCACGCTCTGATACACCACTCAACTTCAATAGCATTGCACATTCTCAAACTAATGGTCAAACAGAAGTAATGAATCGAACACTTAACAACATGATTTTTTGTCTCTGTAGCAACAAACCAAAATAGTAGGACCTCACTCTTGCATAAGCTAAGTTTTCTTTCAATAATATTGTGCATAATTCAATTGGAAAGATCCCATTTAAGATTGTATATATGAAAGTCCTAAAGCATAAATTGGATTTTGTTAATCATCAAGGATTCATGAGAAAAGCAAAGCTATCGAAGAAATGACAAATAAGATTCAAAATATTCATTCATAAGAAAAAAAAGCTTATAAAGTCCTATGCCAAGTATAAAGTAACAGTCAATAAGCATAAAAGAAAGAAAATTTGTCAAGTAGAAAACATGGTGATGGTATTTTTGCGAAAATAACACTTTCTAATTGGCACATACGATAAGCTAAAAGATAAAAAATATGGGTCATGTCGAATATTAAAAATGATCGATGATAATGTTTACTTAGTGAACTTACCCAAAGATATGGTCATTTCAACGATGTTCAATATATTATATATTTATGACTACCACTCACAAGAACCACACTATCTAGAAGAAAACTTGGACGAGTTTAAAATAAGTGGATAAGACTAATAGCAAATAGATATAGGAAGAAAAGATAAAGTAGTTTATTTTATTTAAAGTACTATTAGAGTAATGATTTATTTTATTTAGAATTCTATTTCTTATGTACTATTAGAGTCCTACATAGAAACCTTTATTTATAGTTTTTTTGTTTCAATTACTAGAGTCCCACGTAGAAACTTTATGAATTATTTTAGAGATTTTTCAATTATAAATAATTAGGTATTATGTTTCTATAAGACAACTTAAAAAATAATTAACTTAGTAATATTAAAAAAGTATTCTTATCCGTGAGAAGATGAATATCTTTAGGTTAGTTATACTCTATAGGTTTATCCTATTTTAAATTTGTTAGAGTTTTTATCTAGATAATAATTTCCTTGTATTTATTTCATAACACAAATACGAGAACTTCTTATTAGAAAATGAGTCTAATCAATCTAAATTTTGTTCATATTTTTCTTATTTTTCAAATATTTTCATATTATTGATGCATTCATGCTTTCATCTTGTGTCACCAATTGAGTCCTACGTTACTTAAATATAGATAAATATGTGAGTTAATAGCTACTTTGGCGCCATATATTTGCAAGGTAAGAGTGAATAATACTTGATGTGTCTATTGTTATAATATAATAAGTTGTAATAGATTGGATTAAGTTTGTATTTTGAATTGGATGAAACTCCTACGCACAACCCGTCAAATATAGTGGTTTTTAGTGGGGGCTTTAAATCCCTCCCCATTTTCCTTCAAATAGCGTAGGCTAATTTATTGAAAGAAGGAAGAATTTAAAAGGCCAATTAACAAAACCAGCAGTCCAAATGGCCTAAAGGCCCCTAGCTAAGATAATATTCTAGTCATAATATAAAAAGCCTTACTATTATAAACATTTTAAAAGGTATAAGCAAAAAAAAAAAAAAAGGGACAAAGTTATCAATTGCATTATACTCGAATATATATATTACTTGTAGACACTAAGATGGCATGGCTTCCAAAATTAATTTTGACGTAGTCAAAACCTTCTTAATTCTTTGCTTTTCTGAAGAAACAACCCACATCAAAAGGGATACATAAAGTTCAAGTAAGTGGGTACCCCACAGCCATGCATGTCTCCCAAAAAATCCTATCCACCATTTCCTCCGTATTTGTCTCATTAATCTTTGATACCTCTTCTCCTTCCTCTACTACATATGGTGACATTCCCATATGACCACAGTTTCTCCAGCAACTAACACCAACCAAATCATTAAGCCTATTACCTCCATTCCTATCTTCAATATCCTCACTAAGAAGATCATGCCCATCACTTTTTTCACAGCTACATGATTCGGCATCATCCTCAGCATAACCCTCACGATTTTTTCTAATTAGGGTGGTAAAATCGTCATCAGAATCAGCGCTATCCTCCAAAAATAGGAAAGAAAGATTATGATCAACACCATTCAGATTCCAATTCATTACTATTTCATTGTTTAATTTCTTGTCTTTTATTCTTCTTCTTCTTATCTTCTCTTTTTTTTGTTGTTGGTAGTGGTGGTGGGTTCTACTTCTACTCAAGCTCTTATTATATAGTAATTGGTAAAATTACTGTTTCTTATGATTGTGTTAAACTGGTGATTTAAAAAGTCACCTACCTAATCAAAGAAAAGGTAATGGCTGAAGTATCATTTGCTTGACATTAAAATTTTTGATGGTAAGTTTTATCCTTTCTGCCATCCACTCACTCTCTTTTCTATTGTTGCTCCTCTATTTATCCTATCTACGTGTGGCAGTTGATTAATGATCTATCTAAGCCATTTGGATATGTGCTTTCTTAGATGTGGTTGATAATAAAGCGGTTTGATTAAAAAGTTTTAAAAGAAACATTTAAGTGTTTGCAATGAAAATATAAGAAATGATTTTAAAGAGTGAAACTTTCGTAATTATTTTAAGAAGAAAATTTACATTCAAAATTATTTCTCCCAAAAAGTAAGTATTAGTTCTCATAAAACATTAATAATAGTTCTCAAAATTTTGAAAACACTTCTTTAAGAGATTATCAAATACTTTAAAATGTGCTTTGATGACCAAAAGGAGAAGCATTTTAAACAAACCTTAGACCCTATATGTTGTTCATCTTTTTGGTTTTGTAGATTAAACTTCCCCTTTTTCCATGATAGGTTAAAACAAGTACCACTCCATATTATAACTTATTTGATAAGTAGCTTCGTTTGGACTTGCTTGTGCTAGGTGAATCTCCCGTGATTGTAAATAAATGAATGGCCACCAACTGTTTTGCTATGGTCACTCAAATCTTTGTGATATATCTTTCTTTATAGTGCGAAACATCAATCTACTTTCATTGAACCATAACCTAAAATGCAGTTACTAGCTATACAATGAAAGAACTTACATTCCATTTCAGATAATATATGTAACAATATTAAATAAATATAACATGGTAGAACATTCTTTTTTTACATGAATTTATAACTTAATAAGTATTTGATGTCGATCCAATCACATTGTGTGTATTCATTATATGTATTTATATTTATGTTTTTTAGCCTAAATTTACATATTTTTGATATTATAAAACATTTAAATTATTTTTATCCAACTTATCTACTTGTAATAATAAAAAATAAAAAATAAAATAATATTTTTACATATACAAAAGAATTAATACTTAATCATAATTAAACAATAATTCTTATCTTATCCAAAATTACCACCATATTCAACTTCCACTTATCATAATTATGGTGGAAAATGACGTAGTGCAAACGTTTTAGTGCCACAATCTCAACTAAGCTGATTACTACAATTAGGACTACAAACGCAAATAAGGCATTTCAACTTATAACAGGTTCTGCCGACTCACAACTCAACATCACATTCAGGTGAATGATGTGATCTAAATTGTTGGAGTCTCTCATGGATTTCATGTTGATAGTTTTTGAGAATCTAGGATACCTTTAGAAAATGACTTGGTTATGCAATACACAAAGATCGTTCTTCTATTTGTGCCGCTAGACCACAAAACCAGTTGACGCAAGTTACTTCATTGGGTTATATCTCCAAATTTCACAATAACTACTAATATGCAACTTATTGAGAAGGCCAAAAATTGGATATGGTGTAGTATCTAGAATGCCTTTGGTTACCTCAACCTTACATTACAGTGTGAGATGTTTGTAATGTTTCGTTTGTTCTGCAATTATAGTTTCTCATTTTCTGACCCGAAAAAAACTGTTATCTTTGGATTATCCATATTATTGTTTTAAAAACCTTTTTTATCCCTATTTTCAACTGAGACGTATGAAATATCCACTATTTAAGTTATTGATACACATTTTAATTAATTTTAACAGTAATGATACCTCTGAACTACCACAATTCATTGAAATTATTGTTTAAATTGACCAAACTGTTTACAAATAACCTAAATAAAAGTATTTTATGTGTCCTAATTGAAAATAAGGATAAAAAAAGATACCAAAACAATAATAAAGATAGTACAAAAGTACTAATTCCCCGAAAAAGGGTCATAAAAGATTAACATCATAAATTGGGACCTGATCTTCAATCCATTTCATAAAGTTTGAGGGGCACCTACCTACTTTCCTCTAATGCGACTCAAAATGAATAGGCAAAAACCAAAAATGGAATAAGTTGAATATAGCTCTATGTCACATGGAGTGAAAAATATATTTCTGGATTAACTTGTTGACTAGATAACCCAAAAAAAATTCAATTGTTGACTAAAATACATTTGTACTCCACGACAAACAAGCTCTGAGATCCACAAAAGCAGCTACTTGCATTTCCCTCAGTAATCTCTTGAGACTAGGTCTATCTTCTCCTGCATAAAGAGTCCAATGAAGCTGGTTATTGTTTTACTACATAAAACTCCTTTCTTGGCTACTGAACTAAATGTTTATCCTCTCCTGCACAAAAAATCTAAAGAAGCTTGTTATTCTTTTACTACACAAAACTCCTTTCTTGGCTATTGAATTAAATGTTAAAAATGAAATTATTGGTTGCTCTTGCTCTTGGAGTAAGCTTGATATCTTTAATAACAACCAATCCCATTACTTACTTGTTCTTTTGCAGGAAAAGTAACAAATTAGCTTAGTCCAGGAGCCATGCTCAAAAACCCCTTTATCCTCCCTAAGGGTGGCTTGATACTGTAAAGATTATTTGAAGCTGTTTTTATTTTACAGAAAAATTACTTCCTTTATTTCTTAATATCAGATCCATTTATATATACATTTGTTATCCCTAATATAAAGCTGCAAATCACCCTAAAAATCAGGAAACTAACATACAGAAAACAGGGGTTGGTTCCACCCTGAAAATCAGGAAACTAGACTCCTAAAATCAGGGGTTGGTTCCACCCTGGAAATCAGGAAACTGACCATACTCTTAGGTTGATTTCCTACACTCCCTCTCAAGCTAGGCGATATATGTTTTCCAAACCAAGTGATACATTTAACTCTATGAAATTAGGTCGAAACAAAGCTTTGGTTAAGATATCTGCTACTTGTTGCCTAGATGGAACATAGTTGAGGGAGATCATCTTGCCTTCAATTTTCTCACTGATAAAGTGTCTATCAATTTCCACATGTTTAGTTCGATCATGGTGGACTGGATTTTTGGCAATTGCAATTGCTGACTGGTTGTCACACATGATTCTAATAGATTCTGAATGTTCAACCTTGAGTTCGTATAGTAGTCGTTTTAGCCAAATTCCTTCACAGATGCCCAAAGCCAATGCACGGAACTCAGCCTCGGCACTGCTACGTGCTACCACTGCTTGCTTTTTGCTACGCCATGTCACCAAATTTCCCCAAATAAATGAGCAATATCCAGATGTGGATTTTCGATCACTAGGAGATCCAGCCCAATCAGCGTCAGTATAAATTTTCAATCTTCTATTAATTGTTTTCTTAAACATGAGCCCCTTTTCAGGATCCTTCTTCAAGTATCTTAGAATACAGTTTACTGCCTCCAAGTGATCTACTGATGGGTTGCCAAGAAACTGACTAATAACACTGACTGAAAAACTTATATCTGGACGTGTATGGGTCAAATAAATCAACTTACCTACCAAACGTTGATATTGCCCCTTATCAGTTGCCAATTCATCAGTTCGAAACATTAGTTTGGTGTTAGGGTCCATGGGTGTTTCAACAGGTTTACACCCACTCATGCCAGTCTCACGCAAGAGATCTAGAACATATTTGCGTTGAGAAACTGAGATTCCTTTGGTACTATGTGCCACCTCCATTCCTAAGAAATATTTCAAATATCCCAAGTCTCTTTATTTCTCCTACATGATTTCCTGTAAGAACCATATCATCAACATATGCAATCAAAGTTGTGATTCTCCCATCTGCGAAGTGTTTGACAAATAAAGTGTGATCTAAATGTGTCTGAGAGTATCCATCCTGTTTGAGGACCTTGGTGAATTTTTCGAACCATGCTCTGGGACTGTTTAAGTCCATATAGTGCCTTTCTCAACTTGCATACTTTTCCTTGTGTATCTTTAGTCTCAAAGCCAGAAGGCACATCCATGTAAACTTTTTCGATCAAATCTCCATTTAAGAATGCATTCTTGACATCGAGTTGAAGTAGTGGCCAATCCTCATTAACTGCAATAGACAGCAAGACAAGAACTGTGTTAAGTTTTGCTACAAGAGCAAAAGTCTCTTAATAATCAATTCCATATGATTGGGTGAACCCTTTAGCCACTAGTCGAGCTTTATATCTATCGATATTTCCATCTGCCTTCTGTTTTACAGAGAATATCCATTTATAGCCTACTGTCTTCTTTCCAAGTGGTAACTCTGTTAACATCCATGTATCATTCTTTTCAAATGCATTATATTCTTCTAAGGTTGCCTTGTACCATTCAGGAACTTTTAGAGCTTCATTGACAGAATTAGGAATCTTGATGTTGTCTAGGGATGTCACAAATACCTGAAATTTTGGGGACAAATTTGCGTAAGAAATGTAACTTTGAAGAGGATATTTAGTGCATGATCGAACGCCTTTTCTTTGTGCAATAGAAAGATCTAACTCAGGGTCAGAACCAAGTTTTGGACTAGATTTTGCTTCATCTTGTAATCTTTCAGATTCAGTCTGGCTCAGGAGAGTTTCTTGGCTTTGCTGATTTCGTGTGGACAAGTCAGGATTTCTCTTTCTTTCATAAACTTTTATGGCATCATTAGGAAGGAGAAGATGTCTAGGATAAACAATGGAAGATTGATCAGGTTTGGTTTTTGAAGGAGAATCTGGAATGGGTATCAGGTTGTGGAGGGTAAATGAGATGATAAATTCGATTCAATGAGTGATGACAAATCCCAATTCTGTAATTCATTAGTGTGATTCTCCCCTTGAATTGCAGAATTAGAATAGAATGGAGTTTCTTCGAAGAAAGTAACGTCCATGGAATGGTAAAACTTACGAGTGATGGGAGAGAAACATTTGTAGCCTTTTTGATTGGCTGAGTAACCAACAAAGATGCATTTAATGGCACGGGCATCAAGTTTGCCACGATATTGTGAATGAATATGGACAAAAACAGTGCAACCAAAAACCTTGAAAGGAATTGGTGACACAAGTTGTGAGGTAGAATATTGACTCTGAAGCACTTGTAAAGGTGAATGAAAGTTGAGAACTCGAGAAGGCATTCGGTTGATCAAGTGTGTTGCAGTAAGAATGGCTTCACCCCAAAATTTTTTAGGAACATTGGTTTGAAAAAGTAAAGTTCGGGCAACCTCAAGTATATGACGGTTTTTGCGTTCGGCTACACCGTTTTGTTGTGGTGTGTCAACGCAGGAGCTTTGTTGGACAATACCACGTGATTTGAGATATCCACTAAGATCAGAATTAAAGAAATCCCTACCATTATCAGTTTTTAGGATTTGAATATAGGCATTGAACTGAGTTTGGATCATGGCATGAAAAAGTGAAAATATGTGCTTGGTTTCAGATTTATCTTTCATAAGAAATGTCCAACATAATCGAGTATGATCATCAACTAACAGGAAGAACCATTGAGCACCGCATCTTGGGAACGCGACATGATCCCCAAATGTCACCGTGAATAAGGGAAAAAGGGTGACTTGGTTTGTGCGTGCGTGGTGAAAAAGTGTTTCGAGTATGTTTTGCCAACTGACAAACTCCACAATGAAATAAATTGGGATTTTTATTGATGAATAAGGATGGAAACAAACGTTTCAAATACGAAAAATTTGGATGACCTAGACGAAAATGCCACATCATGATTTCACTTTCCTTATTAGTATGACTATGAGACTTAAGATTATGACTCAATTGACATTAATGACTAAGAGAATGGTTTGAAGGAGTGTTGATATCAAGAACATAGAGGCCCGCACATAAATCAGCACTGCCAATCATTTTCCCCGAGCTCAGGTCCTGAAAAACACAAGATTTAGCCAAGAATTTAGTTTCACAGTTAAGGTCATGATTTAATTTATTAACTGATATGAGATTACAGCAAAATCCAGACACAAATAACACAGATTTGAGAATGAGGTTGTTTGAGAGGCAAATGGTCCCTATTCCGACTACTGTGGTGCGAGTACCATTGGCGACACACACTGTTTGAAGTCTGTTGCAAGGTGAATAGGTTGTGAAAAGTGATTGATCACTTGTCATGTGATTGGAAGCACCTGAGTCTACTATCCAAGATGAGGAGGGAAATTTTTCAGCATGCTTTGTTGAATTACTGGAAATATGTGTGGAGTTATTCCTGCTGCTACTAAATGTGGTGTTGATATTTGCCTTTTGTATAAGTTGTTGGAGAAGTTCTAACTGTTCCTTAGTGAATGGGATAGGATTACCAGAAAATGCACTTGAGTTTGAAGGCTGAGTTTGTACTGATGGTTGGAGAGACTGGAACTGAAAAGATGCAGGCCGAAATAGCTCTTCTTGAGGACTGGTACTGTCAAAAGGAGAAGCAGAAACATTAATAGTTGCACTGTTAAATAGACTACCAAAAGGATTATGTTTAGGAGCAGGATCAAGAATGGATCCAAGCCCAAAGCTGCCTGAATTTCCCATATTGAATTCAGTTTTGTTACTTGTCTCTGGAACCTCTTCATCCATGTCATCTTCCAGTGTACTAAGAACATTTAAACTTTCAGTTTTTTCATAGCTCTCATGCCCAAAAGCTGAAACTTGAGTTAGAAACTGAAAATGTGCATTCATTGCCTGAGTATTTGACATCATACCAGATGAACTTACAGAACTAGTTGAACAAGAGGCTAAGAGCAGCAGTTTATGAGCCTAAGGCTCTGATACCATGAAGCTGTTTTTATTTTACAGAAAAATTACTTCCTTTATTTCTTAATATCAGATCCATTTATATATACATTTGTTATCCCTAATATACTGCTGGAAGTCATTAATATACAGCTGCAAATCACCCTAAAAATCAGGAAACTAACATCTAGAAAACAAGGGTTGGTTCCACCCTGAAAATCATGAAACTGGACTCCTAAAATCAGGGGTTAGTTCCACCCTAGAAATCAGGAAACTGACCATACTCCTAGGTTGATTTCCTACATTATTCATGGTCTTAAGCCCTCCGACAAAGAGATCCTTAGAAGGATTAACTTTGTTGACTATATTCCATTTATGATCTAGTCTAGTCATGTTTTGCTAGTAAAAAGAGAAGAAATCAGGAGTTGCAGACGCACTCAGTTGGGACAGAACAAAGACATAATACTACATTAATTACCACGAGCTACTCCAGATGGAATGGATCAAAATGCTCAATAAAAGTAAGATAAATCACTTTCACAGCATAGTGCATGACGCATCTGTCAATGCGTTATACAGGTACCTATATTAATATACCACCCCTTTTCTACAGTAATAGACTGGTCTAAGATTACAAACAACCACTGAAAACGTCATTCCCATAGTAGCCTTGGTAAACTATAGCCATAAATATTTATATTATTGGAACCCAAAACAGAGATGGCAACGTTTTAGGGTTGTGGCCTGGCCTAAAGTTGTGATGCAAAATAAGCTTATAAGGTACCTCCTCTCAGTTCTCCCTCCTATAGCTCAAGATGACTATAAAAATCAACAAAAACAATACAGAAACATACAACACTACAATATAAACATACCTCATTTAAAGGGAAAAATTGCATTCCTCCGTTGGATTTACTTAAGATTTTTTCCCAACATTGCTATCATGATTTCTCCAAGGATTCAGGGCTTCCCTAAGTGTTTGGGCCTCAGGAGAATTTTCCCAAGCCCGCTTCTCAGATTCTAGAACAGTTACTTTGTCATCTGCATAATATATAAACAAGGAACTAACAATTAAATCATAGAATAAAAATTTAGAAAGCATGTGTAAGGATACATAGGCAATTTGAACAAAAGAAGAAAAATTCATTCTACTATATTACATTATCAAAAAGAGGCAATCTAGTTTTCGATAGCCATACAAGAAGGAAATATTGTACCTGCTATCATATGGTCATGAAAGCAGAGAGGGTACCAGATTCCAAGAACCAGAGAAAGAAGATACAAGAGAGAGAGGGGTTGGAGACATAATGTGACTGGGGCATCCAAGAAACCGGACAAACAAACCAAAGCATGAAACCATACCATTTGAAATATGTTTCCAATTTAAAAAAAATAAATATTTGCACAACATGGGACTAAACTTGTGCAATGAAGGTTGAAAAAATGGCACTCTGCCACTAAATAGTGGGACTTGACTTGATGATGTTTCATTTTATATGATTTACATAGTTAAATCTATATTCAAAATAAAATGTGAAACCTTGACTGGGATACAAACCATGGCATGCTAAATACAGAAGCGGCACCCCCACCACTACAATACAGCAGTGTCTTTCTTATATATATATATATATATATATCTAACAGTTAAAACCAAAAATTGGACACAGACCACACCTGGTTTAACAGTTTGCTGCCATACATTTTAGAACCCCAAAATGGTCTGCTGCAGTTTTAGAATTCTTTAAAATAACCGGACGACCACGGACACCCTAGATGTGACAAGTCACAGAATATCCATTAAATTAGATGACAATAGAAATTCCAAGTTCCACGTGAATGATCTTTATTCTCCCCCCTCCCCACCCCAATCCATATTCAAGAATTTAGTACAATAGAATAGTTACTTTTTCAAAACATAGTAAAAGAGAAAAATGGTTTTATTTACATTCAAGTACCCATAGATTATATGAAGCACATAAATTTAGCAGACAACGAATCCAATTTTTCATAATATCTAAGTTAAAAGAATTGTTGGTCATGAACAGATGCCAAAATGGTAAAAGATGGAGTGAACATCTAATTTACTACTATAACAATCATATAGGATCCATTTGGAACTGCTTCTACTTTTGGTCAAAAGTGCTTTCAAATATATCAAAGCAATGACAGGGTGTTTAGCAATCTCTATTAAAAGTGTTTTCAAAAGTTTGAGAAGTATTATGTGCTTTTAGGAAAAATAATATTTACTTTTAGAATAAATAGTTTTAAATGCATGCTCCGGTGCTCCCATCTTAAAATGATTATTAAAGTGCCACTCGAAAACACTTATAATATTTTCATCCAAAATACCTAAATGCTTCTCTTAAAATCACTTTTAACAAACCAATTCCCTTGAAACCACTTCTAAGAAAAGTACAACCAAACAGACCCTTAGATTTCAATTAACTACTTTTTACGTTTTTTATATCAATTTACTTTTTTACTCCTAAGTACAATGCAATCAACTGTTCTTGCCAAAATTACCAGCCAAATTATTCAAAATTGGAGCAATTTAATCATGCACACATCACGTGACTTTCACACAGAAAATTAGATGGGTTTATAGGTCTTTTGAGCGAAGATTTTGAAGGCAAACTTTCTTTACACAAAACATGCTAATCACGTGATTACAAATTCCCTTTCACCCACTTGACTAGCCCAACGCTCCACCCTTGTTCTAGTAAACTCCAACCAAAAAGGTAAATGTGTAGAAAATCGGGCTAGAGCCAACGTTGATCAGGTGGGTGCAAGGGGATTTGCAGTCATAGTCACGTGCCTAACATGTACTGTGTAAAAAAATGCCTCTAAAGTTTTGGCGAGAAAATTCCTAAAATCATCCCTAGTTTTTTTAATTGAAAGTCAAGTGATATGTCTGTGATTGAATTTCGCCAATTTCAATCAATTTAGCCAAAATAGTTTATTGCAATGTACTCAGGAGTAAAAGTAGTTAATTAAAATAATTTTAGTAGTAAATTAAATGCTTACTCTAAAATATATTAAGTTGGTTTTGCTGATTTCATTGAATTCTGAACCTTTTTCTACTATACAATATTTATTAGCTCGAATAAAACATTTTCCATCACTATATCAAGCTCTTTCAGACTTAAAAGTAAAAGAGAGATTTTAAAACAAAAACCTCCCTGGTCAACTTTAAGTTAAACTTTTATGTAGCACCTAACCGTCAAAGGAGCTTATTTTCCAACTACAACTAATTGAGACAGAAAGGGCAGAGAATCAAGTAAAAGACAAAATTTTCCATACAAAATTTTGAATAGTTCTACTTGAAATAATAACATAAAAATAAAATAAAATAAAAAAGGTCAATCAACCAAAAATCAGTGAGAGATATAGTCAAAAGCAAAAACAAAACACATCAAAGTATATTAAAGATAGAGGGAAAGGAGGATTCTCTCACAGAAGCCAGTATTGATCATGAACAACTCCATGGAAGCTCCAACAAGAGCTGAGCCAATTGCAATCTTCAAATACCAATCCAGAAACCTCATTTTAATGCGTAAGAATGGATCAAAAAATTAATTTGTATCACACCACCAATACCAACTCAGATTTTACCACGTACTGTCATCACCGTGAAGTGAAAACTTATCTGGTTACAAAACCAAGAAATAAAGTCGTTACTTTCAGATTAACCATTAGAGTTCAAATTGCATGCATGTCTCATGTCTCATGTCTCAGAAGTCAGAATACAGTAAGTAAACACAAAGCTCATAAGTATTTCCACCAAATGTGATCCTTAACGTAACAAGACAAAAAATAATCATTTCATAAATAAATAAACACAAATAAAGTTGCTTACTTTCAGATTGACCATTAGAGTTCAAATTGCATGCATGTCTCATGTCTCAGAAGTCAGAATACAGTAAGTAAACACAAAGTTCATAAATATTTCCACCAAATGTGATCTTTAACGTTAAAAACACAAAAAAATCATTTTAGAAATAAATAAACACTCATTTTGCCCAAATAGTATAATATAAATGTTAAAATCACTTCCAAATCTTAACCAACACTGAACACCATCGCAAAATAGTAATGGACAATAATAATAGACGTTGTTAATCATTGCTTATTGACTATTAATTGCAAAGATGCACCAGACAACTAAACTAATCTAGCCCCTCAGTCTATTTTTGCATGTCAATATGATTCATAAACAAATATCACATCATAGAACTTGCAAATTTGAAAATAAGGTACAAACCCAATTAAAATATATTAACTGGACACTAAAAAAACGAAAGAAAACTACAACCAACAATCACAAAACAAAAGCGTTTTTTTTTCTTTTTTATCCCTTTATCTTTAAGGAAAATTTTCTCCAATCGATTCCCCTCAATAAGTAACACAAATACCACCAGGGGCAGCTCAAGAGCTTGTGAGGCCCTAGGCCACAATTAAAAATGAATCCCTTGAAATGTATTGAAAAGTTGAGAATAACACATTTGAATGATTGAAAAGATCATAAATCATCAAATCAGATCACTAAACTAGCTAATATCACAGTATCATATATGGTCGGCAATTCTAAGATAAAAATGAAACCAATAATTCAAGATAAGAGATTACCTATTAAGCCAACCACGCAAAATACTTCACGGGATTGGGCCGGCGGCAATCGAGGTGGAGGTTACCAGACGGCTAGCGTTAGGTGGAAAAGGGAGAGAGTGAAATTAGAGTACGTGGAATCCAATATAAACTGGGGCTTTCCGTTTTGTTTTTCATATGATTTTTGTTTTTTTTACAAAATATTTTACTAGTTTACCCCTTAATTTTATATTATTTTTGTTTTCATATTATTTTTTTAATTTTTACTAAATATTTTACTAATTTACCCCTTAATTTTATATTATTTTTTGTTTATTATATATATATATATAATAAAGATACATAGTTATTTAAATACACTCAATTTTGTACTCAAATCTATCGTTCCAAATCACTCATATTATAACACTTACATGATAAATTTAAAAAATTAAAAAATAATTTATTTTTTTATATAATTTTATCACGTCACAAGTTATAATAATATTCAACCAAATACTTACTCTTTGTACAGTTATTTTAATTGAAGTTTATCTCTCCTAATACTTACTTTTTCAATCAAATATGTTCTTCTTCATCGCAATTAAATCACTCAAATTTATTAGAAAAATAAAAAAATAATATCCTTAAAATTAATAATTATAAAAATAATATTATTTATATCAATCTTATATATTTTTTATATTAAAAAAATTATGTTATATCATTTTATTTTAAAATTCGTCTAATTATATACTATTTAAATTAAAATACGATCATTTAAACATATTTAATATTAAATTATATCTAATTATAACTCGTTTAATATTATTATGTGTTGTTTTTATTATTATAAATTTTTAGATGTTATTTTCGTAATTTTATAATTTATTGTTTAAAATTTACCTTATTAGTTATAATTATTTTTCGATATACAATTGTGATTATATCTAAATATTTTATTTCATAAATTTAATTATCTATTAATCTATATTTATATTATATATAAAAATCTAAATCATACCTTATAAATTTTTAGATAAAATTATTTATATACTTTAGAGTAATAATTATTATTTCTTTAACTCCTTAATTATTGTATAATTTATTTAAGAATCTTATTTTTTATAAAATAATATAATAAATTATTAATATTTAAAATATTAAAGTAAATACATTCTAAATTTTTTGATATAATAATAATAAAAATATAATTTTAATTAAAATAAAGTTATAAAATTACAAAAAGTGAATTCTCTAAACTTAAAATAATAAAAATAATACTCAAATAATATTGAACGAATCTAAATAATCGTACTATAATACACATATTTATTATTAGTATAATGTAAATTATAAGTTATATTATAAAATAATTGTATATCACATATATTAAAATTTTATTATTTTGTTAATAAATATTAACTTTGTTGATGTTATTATTATTATTTTTTAAAATATTAACATTTTAATTTAAGAAACTCGAAAAAAACCCAAATTTCAATTATTTGGTTATTAACGGTGGATACACAAATTTATGTAACTTTTTTGGAACTTTAAGTATTATTTATAATGGTGTAAAATTAATTAATTTTATTTTAAATAATTCATTGATCAACTCTGATTTTTGGTTGTGAGTAGATAATTATATTTAGACAAACAAAAATTTAACTGATTTCATTTTAATATTTTTTTATTAATTAATTAATTATATCTTATTGATTTATCAATTTATAGTAGATTGTAGTTAACATGAAATATAACAATTATACTTGAAAAAATAAAAAAATAAAAAACATAGATCAACTATTTCATAATTTATAGTAGATTATAGCTAACATTGAATATGATAATTATACTTAAAAATAATAAAATAGATCAACTAGTTCATAATCTATTTGGAACGTGTTTTACAATATCGGTTGCATTGTGAAATATATGACAAATTATTTTAAAGTACCTATTATATACAAAAATATACTTAATGTTAATATCAAAATTTTACATATGTTCATCTAGATATTTAATATAATTGCATTATAATGATATTTCATAAAAAAAAATTATTGTTTTGATTTTTGGAACTCATATTATATTTTCTTAAACCACACTATGAAATAAAAGTATAATCTACAAAATATTTAAACTTTTTTATTTATATTTCCTAAAAGATATATTCTGTAAAATAAAAATAATAACTTCTTAAAAAAATTATTTTTTAATTCATTTTTACCATTAACAAAATAAAAATAATTACTCATTGAAACAATTAAGAAAATCATGTTTTCTTATATTAACTTTAATTGTAAGGTTGATGTTTAAAAATATAATTTATTCATTTTAGATTTTTGATATATATATATATATATATTATTGTGAACATTAAAAATATATAGAAATTTAATATAAATGTTGAATAAAGTTGAAAAAATATTAAATAGTAAACAAAACTTTTCTAAAAATAAAAAGGATGAAACACTAGAAATTATTAAGACATGTGCATAAAAAATATTGAATAATATTACATTTAATATATAAAAAATAATAAGATCGAAAATATTTAATTTATATTATTATCTTTAGTTATAAAAATATTACATTTAACATCAAAAATAATAATATTTAAAAAATCTTGAAAAATTATATAAAAAATAATAACTCAAAATTTATAACAACAAAAATAATAATTTAATAACATTTAATAAAATTCAATTAGACGCTATTCAATATTGAATAAGTCCATCTAGTACTAATTTAATTTGAATTGGGTTCAAAATGAAATAATAAGTCACATTGTTTTTTAATAGTAAAAATGTATGAGAGGGACACGATAATGTATTTTATGATTACAAGTTATAAATATGTTATTTTTATTATTTTCCCAAAAATCTTTAATATACATATATTGTTATTTCTAATGATAAAATCAATTTATTTATTTATAAATATTTTAAAAGAAAAAGTAATATTTTTGATAAAACTAAAATAAAATAAACATTTTAAGAAAATAATAAAAATAATACTTTTAAAACTTGTACTCATAAAAATAGTACAATTTTACACATTTCATATATTTTTATTATTAAAAAAATTTAACATATAATTTCATTTTGAACACCATACAATTAGAGGTCTTTTCATTAAACTATGACCACTTAGATCTCTTCAATATTAAACGTCATCTAGTTAAATCACATTCAATATTATTAGGTGTTATTTTTGTTACTATAAATTTTAGGGGTATTACTTTTTATTTTTTCTAATGAAATGAATTAGTATTATTTTTAGCTTTATAATTATAAATAAATATTAAGTAAGTATTAAAAAATTGTTATAATTCATTAAATTATAAAAAAAATACTAATTTATATTCATGTTATGATGCTTTATAAACTATTGAAGTAAGTATTAAATATATAGTTATTGTAATAAGTATTTTATATATTTAACAAATTGTATCACTTTTAAAAATATATATAAGTTATTAAGCATTAGAAGTGTGATAGGAAAATAAAAATAATTACTACGGGCTATAAAATAAATAATATTATAGTAATTTTTCTTATAACAAAAAAAAATATTAAATTTAAATATATAAAACAATTTCCTAAAAAATTTCATTTAAAAAAATATAAGTGTTTCAATTCTTGAAAATATGAAGAAAAAAAATTAATACATCAAACTATAAAAATATAATTCAAATTTAAAAGTTTTTTAATAAAATGATAATATTTAAATTAAAATAATATTTTAAATTTTATTTAAGAACTTAATAGATATTGAAAAGTTTGCCCCAACGGTCAAAATTAAAAATTAAGTAATCGGAAAAAATCACTTTTATGGAAAAATATTACTTCATTAAAAAAATGTTGATATAAATAAATTTCATTTATTTAATTTGCTTTTACTTAAATATCCCCAAAGACATAATTTTAGATAGTTTTGATTTCTTTGAAGTTTTTATTTGTCATGAATTAATAACATGTTTAGTAATATATAATGAAACTTGAAAAGATATGTAAATGTATAGAGTAAGAAAGGAATTTTAAAAATAAAAATAATTCAAATATATATATTGATTTACTTTTAAGAAATAAAATCCAAAATAAATTAATCTTGCATATATAAAATAATTTAAATTTTACTTCGATATAATTTTAGAGATAATTTTGATTTTTAAAATGTTGGTTAGATAGAGAATCACCAATAGTTTAACTGATTGAGCATATTTCTTTCAAAGTAGAAACAAGAAAGATGGATACGGAATATCATACGGAAGTAGGTGGACTTGGAACAATAATCTCATCAATGGTAAGTTATGTTACTTCGACTTGTCAATTAGGGTGGAAGTACCGGTGTAGATATCAACATGGGATATTTGCCTGTATCGTAGGAGAATAATAATCTAAAATATAGTTATATTTTTATAAAAAAAACAAAATTAAAATTATTAGATTAAATAGTAAATCTACCAAAATCCCTTCAAATAAGACTGTCTTTGATATAATACTAAAACACATTATAATTAAGGAAAAAATATTGTATTCCTTTTAATTTTATGAAAAATAGTGTTTAAATTTTTAGGTTATAAAGTGTGTTATTTAATCATTTTTTAAATGCAAAAAAGTATCATTTAGTTATTTTTATTATAAATAAAATTATTAAATAAGACTTTGTGGGTAACCAAATTTAAAGTTACTTGGCTCTTTACCCATCAAATTAATTAAAGTGTCCTAATTGCGCACTTGACAAAATAGAAAATAAGATATGCGTACTCTTCATCTACATTGCAGAAAGATGGGTGAAAAGTCTACATATAATTGTGAATAATTACAGACAGCATGAATAGCTAATACCACCAAAATAATAATAATATTAACGACAATAAAGAATCAAGCTTAATCAAGACCCTGTATTACTAGAATGCAGGAAGAAAAAAAGGGTAAGTAAATTGATAAATTATTTGTTATCGCTGACTCGCAAGAATTTATTGCCTTCTTTGCGTAGCCATATCGTAGACCGGGTTTTCTTCACATCATCAGCGAATATCCTATGCCTGTGGTGGAAATTTACAAGGCTCATAAAGAATAAACAACTTAGATAAGACCATTTGCATCAGAAATTTATTTGAAGTGTGACTGACCTCTCATACTCCAACTTTTGAGTAACTATACCATTCAGTAGCAGTTCTGAACTGTAGATGGCTGCTCCTGCAAAAATGACCGGTAGTAGAGTATTAGGCTTGCATATGATATTATGATATATTTGTCTAACCAACAAATTCAGGGAAGTTGATTTTAACCTTTCTCAAGGAAGGGCAGACAGAGTGCATAATCTTCTTCACAAGACAGAACCAACAGATCTTCTGGAACTTTTGCATCTTTCAGCAAAGACCTACATATTCTTTCAACTGGCTGATGAACATAAAACAAAACAAAACAAAACAAAATTGTCAGATTAAACTACATTCTAAGCACTAAAATAATTTACATGAAAAGACGAACAAAATAGCAATTATGAGCTTAAATGAACATATTTGTGAAAAACATGCGTGCATTGTTTGTACAGAGAGGAAATAAGAAACATATTGATCAATAAATTCCTGCTAAGATCACCCAAGACTTTTCTAAATACAATAGTAGCAACATACCTGGCCCTTGACTGCCTTTACCAGACTCAATATTATTTCCTTGCTGGGCTTTGTGTTTGGGGTGACCAATACTCTCCAACCCTGTCAAGATTCAGTTTATGGGAATGAAATGCATAATCGATAAATGAATCTAACCAAACCACACGAAAAAAACAATATACCTTCAGAAGTGCATATCGACATGCACATGCTAGTGAAGCCGGCATGCTAAAACCAAATTCTTTTTCCTTTTTACCATCCCTCAGTATGTAATTTTTCTCATCAATGAAACAGTTAGCTTGTCCACAGCTTTCGAGCCATAAATGAGTCACCACTGGTTTACCACATGCAATAGCTTCTAACATGTTCCTTGTTCGCACAAATTGATCAGCTATGAAGTGAGTTGCATCTGCAATACAGGAAGCCACAGAAACTCCTAGACGATCCAAAATCTAAAAGAAATGAAGAACATATGAGATCTTGTGCAAATAAGTTTTGTATGATATTATAATATATGTTCCATATTACCAGTACTGAATTCATGAACTTGTCAAAGTACCTTCTTCTGATGTTTAACTATATCCTCTTCTAAGTGCTGACTGTACAAGACACAAACTTCAGTCATGTCTCTTCTTTTTCGGAATTCTTTTGATGGAATATCTTCAGTCCCTTGTGCACTTAAACAGCGGATTTCTTTGAAAAGAGACAACCTTGACTGAGTTATCTTACATGATTGATTAAAGTATTCACTACCCATGCAAATAGGTGACGTGTCACTCACAGGAAATCGATGACTGACTGGTGTGGCACATGATGAATGAGAAGGTTTTGATTTCTCACTTGCTGATTCATCCAACCTTGTACTTATTTCAATACTTTTAGCAGTTCCTGAAACTAATATTTGTTGTGGCAGTTTCCCTACCAAATTCTGGTCCAAGGGTGTCTTTACTGAATAAGCAAGGGCAGATGATCGTGTTTGTCTGCACGATCTTTTTCGCCTAGAGACACACACTTTGTCTTCTACTGGTCGTATGAACGACTCGGAAGGAACATCTACTTTATCAGATTTATGACAAGACAACTTTCGAGCAGATCTTCTTCTTTTAGGATACCTTAACGCATCAATCTCATGGCCATCAGATTTAGATTCCATCTTATCTGAATGGTCAAGTTGGTTTTGCTTCATATCCTCACCTTTCCGGGACCAGGCACATCCCAATTTTGAAGATCTTAAGTTCAATATCTTTGAAGCTTGAACTTCTTTAGTCCCATTGCTTTTCCCCTTATCAACAACCTCAGTCAATTGGTTAATCTCTTCTCTGCAGTCATGAGATGCACTGCCAACCAAGGACCTTCTAGTTCGACCTGCAATACTGTTCAACTTACCAACTTCACCTTGTCTTTGTCCTTCCTTCACTGAGAATTCATAGTTTTTACTCCCATTGTTCTTAACGTGTTCTTTACCCTTTGATTTGGCCTTCATTTTTGTCATTAGGAGCTCTTTTTGGCACTGCTTCTTAATGCTTTTAGGCTCTTTTCCAGATAAAGCCAGAGACACTATATTTGAGTTTGTCTCAATTTTCCTAGCTTTCTTGGATTGCCTGGAAGCAAAACCTACATCATTATGATAAGTTCTTTTTTTACTTGGAAGAGGATTACAGCAAACTGTATTTATGTTTCCTCCACTTGAAGCTTTAGAAGAACTATCTGAACCTTTTTGGTTACTTTTTTGGGCATCACTGACATGACAATTAACAATGTCCTCACCACAGCATAAGGCCTCCATAGCCTCAGCAGCCATCTGTGTATCAAAACATACATCTGACATTGGTGGAACACCTGTCTCAGTAACATTGTCTTCCAACTCTCCTGCCAAGGTATCAATATCAGATTGTTTCTCCAATAAATCAACAATATTCTTTCTAGATTTCCTTTCCACTTCAATATCAGCAAGGCTATGTGACACAACTTGTAAATCAGAAGAACAAACCATACTATTAATTTTATTATAGCCTGATTGGTTAGCACCATTCTGCACTTCCAGTCTTCTAGCTTTGGACTTCTGGTGTCTCTGCCTATGGCTTCCTCCACTCAAGAATTCTTCCTTCCTTCTGCAGAAAAGGTCACCTCCTCCTTCGTCCTCACGACTATCATCCCAATCATAAATGCCTATTTCTCCAACTATGCTTTTCTCATTGGCCTTCTTGGCCAACCTTTGAGGCCCCTTTGCACTCGAGATATTCTTTGAATCTATTTTAGCACTCTTTGGAGGGTCATCTTCATTGCCAAGTTCGATCTCATCATCTTTAAGGAAGGTATCCACAAAATTAAGTGCATTTGCTTGTGACAGTTCCCCAGGTTCTTGAGACCCAACATAGCTTAGCCCTGCTAAATCACAAGCAGGCAACTCAGTCAAGTCTTTACCTCTGTCATCTCTATTGTTATCATAAGAGGAATTCTTGTTTCCAGCATCTGAATCATCAGCAAAAAGTTTCCTCACTGCTGAACTGCCAAGCCTTTCACTGTTCTCATTCCTGGCACTCTTCACTGTCTGATTGTCTCTCCCAATAACTTGTTCTTGATCAACTTGCCCTCCGGGTTTCAAGAGAGAAGCTGCACTACTTTTGGAAGAATATTGATTTGAAGATTTGTCATTGGTTGGAATAGAACAAGACTCGCTGTTAACATTTTTCAATGCCTTTATTTGAGCTGCTTGAGCATTGGCCCGAAATGATGCTGTATGGAATGAGGTATAGCACAGTTGTCCTGATCCTAGGAAAGATAGGTAAACGTAGAAAATAATAAGCCAAGCCAATATGAATTCAAAAATTCTTGATTATAAATTGAATGGATGAGATATCTGATTGTGCCCACAGTAGCAAGGAGAAGCAAGAAGAATAAACTAACCCTTTCAATGTAAGACTAATGTGATGGAAACAGTAAGAAGTTCTGAAAAGATAATCAATGCTGAAGGTCAAAGGAAAAACAAATTGAAATGCAAAACTGGAGGGTCTTGTCTTTACTGTCAGACCAGTATAGATATGCACCCTTGTGATAGCGAGTAGAAGAATGTAAATGCATAACTATTATCACCTTGAAGCCGAACGCTCTTAGATGTAACTTTGCTTTATCATTACTCATAGGTTTAAAACCGAAATATTTCTGGCCAAGATTAGACTGATATTTTGAAGATGTGGCTTTGTTTGGGACATCAATTTCAACACCACTTCTTGAATTCAATCCGCCAAGTAAAAAATATAGAGAAAGCAAGAGTCCAATGGCAAAGAAAATGACAAACAAGAGTTACAAAGCCAAGGAAGATGAAAGCAAGAGTACTTGAATGGTAAGGACACTGGACAAATCACTGTATGCAGTATGCACTTACAACAATTCACGAGTTCCTTGTCATGACAGACTGACAGCTATGAGAATTGTTAATTAAGACATGACTCCACTGTTAAAGGGAATTCATATATCAATGAGGATGTCAAAACAATGCATTCCTAAATAATATTAGATAAAGACTTAGTATTCTAAAAAAGAGAGCAATAAGCGAGGAAACAAGAAGCTCCAAAGCTTATTTAGAAATTTGTGGGTGCATATGAATGCAGGAGTTATGTTTGACGTAAGAGAACTATACTTTCTCTCAATTAAAAAGGTGCTAATTGGTCCTAACAGCGACGATTTGGAGGCTGAAAAACAAACATAAAGTGACAGCTGGCTTGAAAACAACCATCTCTACTACTAACTCCATAACTTGTACTTTAAAGTGGTTTAAACTTCAAAGGGACTAACCTGAGTTTGTCTGATTATCGCCTAGATGATCATGTGGCTCCTTCAACCCATCAGTTATATGTAAGCCAAGAGAATTCCATTGAATATTCTCCTCATTCACGGATTGACCACCATCTATTCCCACTAATTCATCACCAGATGGTTCATCAGTATCATACAGAGGTTCAGTTCCTCCATCTTCACTGTCATTCACAACTTCATCATCATCATCATATACATCTAGCAACTGGGTCCCTGCATGATCAATGCAATCAACATCATCCAAAACTTGAGTTTCTAAACCAAGATCCTCCATTTGGGTTTCACCATCAAGATTCTCCACTTGAGTGTCACAACCGAGATCCACTTCTTGAGTTTCATTAGCAAAAATTACTTCTTGGGTTTCAATTCCATCTTCTACCACAACCGTATCATCAAAAGGCACAGTACACTGAAGCAACTCATCAGCTTCAACAGCATTGTACTCGTCACCTATTAATCAATTAAGAAAAGGGCATTTAAACAAATATATATAGAATATCTAACAAAAAAAATTTCTTCTTTTATGTTAATTCTTCATTTCTTTTGTTGTTGTTGATAGAATCAAATTTTAACAGAACAACAAAATTACACACTTAAATAACAATTACCGGAGAATGGGGAGGTCGATATCTGACTATCAAAAGGCTGAGTCTCGGTATATTCATGATCGTCAAATGAGCTCCTTTTTCTCGGCGAATTTTTTCCATTATCGTCCTCGAGAGGACCCATCTGATTTACACATCTGGAAACCAAGACAAAACCCTCATTCAAATGATCAAAGAAATTTCGACTAATGGAATTATTTCCGTATTGAAGAAAAACAAAATTATCAATTAAATTGGAAAAGTCTTAAAAAATTAGGAATTGCAAAAACAGATAAATAAAAAACGATGGAGAAAAGACCCGAGAGGGAACCCTTCACAGATAGAGAGAATCCAAACTCCAAAGAATGATCAGGAAAAAAACACTAGGGTTCTGGGGTGAGATTTTTTGGAGGGAAAATTTGCTGTTATTTTCCTATTTTAACATAGCAATAAACTGTTTGTAGAAAAAAAAATAACACAACAGCATAGTAATAAACTGTATAAGTAGGAAAATCTTAGTCCTAATGAAATTCTGTAATAACTTTCGTGTATAAAAAAATTGTACAAGACAGAAATTTGTTAAAAACAATTATAAATTAAAGAAATGAAAAGCTATTAAAATACGGAAATCGTTCAACGTAATTAAAAAACATGAGCATTTTCGGAAGAAAAAAAATAGCATTTCAGAAGAGCAAAATGGGGCATTCCGAGAATCGAACTCGGGACCTCTCGCACCCAAAGCGAGAATCATACCACTAGACCAAATACCCTGTGCAATAATAGCTTGAGAAAATTAGTTATAAATAGTTTCATCAGAAATCCATTTTTTTTAAATAAATCAGAAAATGAATGATTCCATTGAAATGCAATCAGTCAATACAAAGACTTCAATTACATAGAATTTGCCTCACATCGTCTGTCGCCTAAAAAAACACACAATCAGAAATAGAAGGGGGGGGGGGGGGGGGTATTCTTCTAACCATATTAACTCTTTCTAAGCTTGCACTGCTAGAGAAGCTAGAATACAAGCGACTTTGTTATACAGTTTTGGGCAGACACAAAAAGCCACAGTATTAGTTATGTGGAGAATGTCTTGCACTAAACCAGCTTCAGAAACCATACACCCCCAGCCTTCCTTTAAGTAAGTGATAGCAGTGCGTGAGTGCATGAATCTGTCTCTATAATCATCATGTTCAAGCCTGCCTCCACTGACCTGGTAAGGCATGTATAAATGGCCCCCAACACCACAGTTAGTGTGTATTGGCTCCCAGTAAAGGCATCATTGCAGAAAGATAGACCTCACCATCAGCCCCTCGCAACACACAACCAGCTTCCCCAATATTTGTCGAAGGATTAGTCGTTGCGGTCACATTCAACTTCAATCTACCAGGTGTAGGGGCTGTCCAACGTGTAAATCGTGGGATTGCCTTTGGATCACAATTCTGCGTCTCACACAATTTCAGAAACTCTTCCCAACCAGCCACTGTCATCTCAAGAGTTATGAGAGGCTCCTGTTCTTTTCCTCCATGTAGCACCCTGTTTCTTTCATTCCAAATACTCCAAAGCAAAGAAATAAACAACCCGAACTCTTGACTGGCACAGTAAAATATTAGATCACCTGCTGCCCATTTGAGCATCGTTTAAGAATACCTGCAAAAATTGACACCTTCCACACCGCCTTGGCAAAAGGGCATATCTAAAGAGCATGCAGCAGATCATCATAACCAAATCCACATCTAGCACATGATGGCTGAAATTTTATTTGTAAACAGGTTAGCATAGCATGGCAAAATATTGCACATTCCTCTCCACAATAAAAATTTTACTTTATTGGGTATCCACCAGTTTGTTATTCAAGTTATAGTGCTCACATTAGGTACATTCTGCTACAATTAAAGTTTAAACGTCAGTCTAACTTATAAGCTAAACCTTCTATGTTTCTTCATGGTTAATATCTTTATCTTGAAATATAATTGTGATATTTTAATGTTTATTCAACATCCTCTTTACAGTAACAACATTTATATTCGGGCATAAAAGAGTTAATTTACTAGAGGAGGATGGTGTATGAAGTGGTAGATTTCAAAGAAGGATTGTGCATTTTTAAAAAGGGAATTTTAAAAAAGGGAAGGTGATAGTAAAAATCTTATATTTTTATTCTAAAAATAATATTTAGGTTTTATACTTATTTTTTTGTTATATTTTAATTATATTATTATTAAAAAATGATTACATAAAAACAAATAAATATTTTTTTATGTTTTTATTTTTTTTATTTTATTTTTTATTAAATTTTTTCGATTATAATTTATTTAAATTATAAAAATATTTAACTAATATAATTGAAAAAATAAAAAAAATTATAATTTTTTTTACAGTAACCTTTTCTTAACAATAAAATATTACGAAAAATAAATACATAATCTAAATTTTATTTTTATAATAAATAAAAAAATCATAGAACAATTTTCTCTTTTGAAAAACAATCATCTTCCTAACTAACTAAATACCTTTTGCAAGTGATTCTTTTGTGATACTACCCTCTTTTCTACAAGATTAATTTCTTTTCTACACAAATAATATGAATATAAGTATGGGTATTAAAATACTTCAATTTGGTGTAAATTTATACAAAGATATATCTTTTAATGTCATGAAAGAGTCAATATAAGATAGATTAATTTGAATGAATATTGATTTTGATTAGCGAAAATTGTTAAATTAGAATTGATGTAGTATATTTGAAAATTTTGGATCAAATTGATTAAACCTAACAATTTAAAACAAAATTGACATGATCCCAAAGTACCAAATCGACAAACAAAATTAGTCAAGAAAATGACCAAGATACAATCTAGTAAATAAAATCCTTTCACTTTGTGATGGTTGGTAGATATATTAAATGTGAATTTTTTGAGTCAAGATAAAATTAAGTCATTAATAAAAAACAGAGCCTAAAAACCACCAAGCAAAAGACATGATTAAGCAATAACCCAATTGGCAGATTGGAATACATGTAAAGAGCTACTGTAACCTTTCCGACGAGAGGTTTGCAATTAGAGCTCTGATTGACGCACAACTCTCTTCATGAACTACAAATCTCTCAGTATGACTTACAGGTCTCCGACATACGTGAGATTGGTATCAAAAAATCTAGTCGATGATCCACAATTACGTGGAATTTTTTTTGTACCAAAAAAAAAGACACCACACCCAGCACCCAAACTCTAGCAATTGCCAAACCTGAGGAAACAGTACCTCACAACTGGCAATTGCCAAGCGCTTACACCTTATTTATACGGCCATTATACAATAAGCAAATCAAACCAAAGGCAAGCACCTAACAACAAACTATAAAGCTGTAAAGCAATCCTACTAGTTCAATAGCATTAACACAAGAAAATCTACCATGTAAGACAACCAAAAGAAAGAAGGAAATCATATATCTGGCAATAACCATGAGGATCTTATATGTTGGTAATGATGTGTACTTCTCGAGCTATGAAAAGTTGGTCTCCTGTGGAACATATCATCAAGGAAGGTAACAAGCAACATCATCGTCCCTGACTTCCTGTACTTTTTATCATTCCCTTCTCAAAGAAAAAATACAAATTATATAATAGATTGGATTGCAACTATTTCACAACATGAACTTAGTTATGTCCTTTTTTAAATCAGTTAAACATAAACACTAAGGGGGGGAAAAGTTTACTTAATTGAATCCATTAGATTCGTCCATTCTCCAAAACTAAACCACAGTCCACAAGACAAGAGTTACTACAAGAACAATAAAGAGCATTAATGTCTATGCTAACCAACAAAAATAGTGATGCAAGTGTTCTCCGTGAAAAAGGTTTTTCAAAGGAGGCCAAGCTAAACAAGAACTTAACTTCAACAGAGAAGCTCTTTCACTTTCTTCTCATCATTTGCAATAATAAAAATTCTAGTTGCATCTTTAAAGGGTAGCCCTAGTACAATTAGTCAAGTGACATATACAAAACATTTAACCAGAAAATTAAGTTCAAGTGCAACACAAACCAGCAAAACTGTGTTTTCTCCCAAGTGCACTTCCAGCATCACTTGTACCCATCAATACATGCAAAAGGCAGATTCAGTCCAGGCTCTAGAAACCAGCAATAAGTTGGAAAAACATGGAAACCCTCCTTGGTTTGAGAAGCATAACATGAATAGAGCTGGTATGTAAATATCCTATAGGGCTAGAAATCTTGTCAATTTTTAACTCCTTTGGAAAAAACGGATCGGAAATGCAGCTGAATCAAGTTCAAAGAAGCCTCTAAGGCTGCCACCATTCTCATCAGTAAGCTCAAAAGCAGGAATTTGATGGGAAAACCTAAGAAGCTCAGCCTGGGGAATGTTCATAGAGATGGTCAATCCTCCTCGCACTTGAGCCTTGAAAACCGAGTTATAACCATCCACACGTTCCAAAACCAAAACCTCAGTTTGTGAACCGTTATCTTTGAGGACCTTCACAATGTCATATTCACAGTTTTCCAAGTCAGAACACTTGATATCAGCATTCCAGTTCCTATACAGTGCCCAAATCTCACCTTCACTGGGAAAGATGAAAATTTCATTTTTCCTTTTTCCAGGAGCCGCTTTAACCAGATGCGAAAAGGCAGTAATGCTGTCATAGGACTGAAGATCCCTTGTAACCTTAAATTTCCCACAACTGATAAGCATGCCTTCATCGGACCAACTAATCACGTCATTAGGTAGTGAGCTAGAAGAAAGCCAAACGATATGTAATTGGAAATCAGAGTGAGAGTCAATTTTCTTAACCTGACCATAATATTTTGGTAAGCCATCCTCATCACTATACAATGCCCAGATTTGACCAACCTGAAAATTTTCCAGGGATTTATCGGTGTCAAAGTCATGGAATTGAGGATCTGGAACCTCAATATTTTCTAAAGTTGAATCTGGAGAATCACTAAAATCTTTATCAATATTTCCAGGAGCATCATGGTGATCTCTCTTTTTCTCTCCATTTTGCCACATGGATGAATCTGCGGACTTTGAATTACTAAGATTGGCAGGTAAAGCGGCAGGGTCAAGTTCAAAAGATCCTGCAGGCACTCCATCTCCTTCGTCGCCATTCAATTTAAAGGACGGAATCCTGTGAGAGAATCTCAGCAAGTCATCTGGCTGAACCTGATAAGTGTTGTTTCCTTCCTTTACCATTCTAGAGAAAATACTCACAAAGCCATCCACCTTTCCCAAAAATGCAACAAGTATTCCAACATCATCAGCATAATTAGACAATATCTCAACAATTTCACAATCATATCGATGACTGTGACGAAAATCTGGATCACCACACCATTTCATATCCCAGTTCTTGAAAAGTGCCCATGTCTCTCCACTTCTTGGATACATCTTGAAAGTGTCTCTTACACTACCCTTCTCCCACAGCATCAGATGAGAAAACAAATGTATATTGTCTACAGTTTCAGAGCGGTCATGTTTAAACTTACCACAAGAAAATGGAAATTTCTCATGCAGCCATTTCTTTCCATTTTCATCATCTGGGTTTGGCTCTAACCAGGTCATGTGAACCTTGAACCCTGAGGAGAAAACCTTCTTGATCCTAGCATAGGATCTGGGCATGGCATCTATCTCATCATAAAGAGCCCATATCTGCCCTACTAAAAAGGGCTGCTTTTCAAAAGTATTAAAATCAGGATCAGGATAATGAAGAAGCTTGGTAAATGAAGGTTCTTCAGTGTTTGAAACTTTATAATTACTTGCTACGGAACTTTTTTCTGAGTTGCCCATTGCTGCAGATTTTTTTTGACTTTCCTTCTTGGTAGTTTGGCTCCCATTTGGCAAGCCTTCTTCAGCACTTCCCTTTTGTTTAACCTCTTTTTGATGCTTAACAGCAAAAACATCAGAGTGATTAATCGTAGATGCCTCCTGTTTTGGTGCATCTGCGTTCTCCACTTTGTTAGCAAAGAATGATCCATTCCCCTTTGCTCTTTTTGAAGAGGGCATGCCATCATCATCACTTAAATTTTCCTTATAAGAAACATGCTGCTTATGACGTGAAGATCTACGACGATGTTGGTCTCTAGAAGAACCAGAGGTGTGCCCAACTAGAACATCACCATGCTCATCAACCATTGTATCTTCTTCAGATTCAGAACTATTTTCAGAAGCAGAGCTTTCACTTTCCACAACCTGCTTCCTTTCTCTTTTGCGATTCATCTTTTCAAAGCCTGCAGCAGCAGCAGCAGCAGACCCCTTCTTACTAGCATTTTTCAATGATTGCCCTTTGGAATTCTCAACATTAAAACTTGATTGCCCTCGCACATTTACATTGTGAGCACCGTTGTTCTGCTGGTTGATTGTGGACCGACTAAAGTCAGTTGTCAGCTTTACACCTTGCACATGCATGTCATATGCGATAAAGGGTGCTTTACAACTTTGGCAATGGATGTATTTATTCACTACGTTTACTTTATAGTACTGGTACCTAACCGAACAATGTGGACAAACAGTCCAAAAGGTTGATTGATCTTCTGACTTCCCTGGTTGAACTGGGTGCAGAGGCTGCTGGTTTAGAGGATTTAAACCAGAAAAATTGCTTTTATTGATATTCCGAGCTGCAACATTCGAATTACAACTAGCCTTGTGTGGTGGACGATAAGGAGCACCCACTTTATTGCCTGAAACCTTGCGTTTTAAATCATAAAGTGTGCGCTTTTCTCTGTCCAAAAGCACTCTTTGAGCTTCACCAATCAGCTTAAATGCAGCTTCTGCACCACAAAACTTATTTTTATCGGGATGAAGACTAAGGGCAAACTTCCTGTACTGCTTCTTAATTACCACATCATCAGCCACTTGCTCAACCTGAAGGATGCCATACCAATCCATCTCATTCCCAAACAATTTCTGCTCAGCACGGTAATGCACATCACATACCATAAGCATCTGAGAAATATTATCCAGATCAGGATAGAGCTGATAGGCCTTATAAGCAAACTTACGAGCCCCCACAAAGTCATTGGTTTGCATCTTCCTCTCAGCAATATCCCTGGCTCTGATAGCCTCATCTTTGTTACACTCCATCACTAATCAGGAAAATCTAGCTTGACGTGCCTCAAAAATTAATACAGCAAAAGATTACATTAAGAGCACTGCATCCTTGACTATGTTGTATTATCATAACCCAGGAAAAGATGCAAAGTTGCCAACAATATCCTTGAAATCCCACTAACCAGTTACTCAACCCTTGGATGCCCTGCATATATTTTAACAACTTTATTAACTCAGAACGAATTAAAAAGCAGATGCTATCAATGATAAGAAGGGGACAGAAAACAGGAGTCAACAAGGTGGCTGCATAAAATATTCAACCGCAACAAAGGGTTTGTTTTTATTTATGTAATTTGAACTCTTCTGATAATGATAGGATACATACATTATATCAACCCAAATGCTACCAATAAAACCTTACGAAGCAGCCAAAAAAAATAAAATTCTAAGCACGACCTCTGTACCTCGTAGGGATATGAAACTACTTCGTTGACACTATTGTCATCCACTCTAGCTTATTCCAATGATATTACATCACCTGCTAACCAAACTAAGCCATCGAATCTAGAAGCAAATTAACCACGATTGTTCCACAGAAACCACAGGTTAGCCAGCAGCTTTAAGAAATTTCGAAAAAGTAACCCTAAATTTCAGAGTTCCCAAAAATAAAAATAAAAACTCCAGAGGCTGAACAAAACCAACCAAAAATATATATATATATAAAACAAGCAAATTAAAATCTAGAACTTGAATGTCGTCCAAGTAGTCCAAAATCTAACTTCCAAAGCAGATTCCAATTTTTTTGGTACAACCCATAACAAATCCGAAGCTCCAAAATAACCGCCAAACCGTTATTCGAGTGGAAGAAATTCCAAATGGAAGTGGGGATCTGAAATAAGGAAAACCCCAGAAAACAAATTATCTAAAGATGGCGAAATTTTTTATAGTAAAATACCTGTGTTTTTCGGAGTAGAACCACAGAGAGTAGGGCTCAGAGGCGGAAAGAGTCTCTAGAGGGAACTGGGGTTTTCGAATTGGGCAAAGAGAAAAGTCAAGGGTTTGGTTTAATATCTTTAATGCCCCTCTTGGGTCTAACCACAAATCTATATGCAATTTCGTCGAAGTTGAAGGGTGCTTTTATATGAATAATTTTGCTTATATGTCAATAATACCCTCATTTTCTCTATATCCATGAACAAATTCTAAAATAGTAGGGGTGTTTTGGTCATAACACCTAAATGAATAATGGCCCAAAATAATAACCTTTTAAATTGGGTCCAAATTAAAGCCCATAATGTATCTTAATTAAGGAGAGTAATTTTATTTATATCCATTAATTTTTCATCTTCACTATCATATGATTCTTAATGATTGGTATTAGAGATAAATGTGACTCGATTTTGGTTGGTTTTAACTTAAAATTTTAAAAGAATTAACATATATTGATTTACTAACTATAAAATGTCTGTTGAAGAACATTTGATTAATCTATTGATATCAGCTTGATATATTTGATTTGCTGTTTAAATTTACTTAATATTTAAATGAGTTTAAATAATTTTACTTTATGTTAATTTTAAGTTAATAAAAGATATTTATTGTTTAATCACATTTTAATTAAAAATTATATATTAACATTTAAACTATAATTATGTATAAAATAGATAATAACTTTTGAAAATGAATAAATAGTTGAGAACAAAAAAGTAATTTAAATTTTTTATTAGTAATAGTAATTTTTAAAAATGAACATAAGAGGAAATAATATAAGTTGTTTGACTTTTTCAAATAACATAAAATCTTATTAATATTAGATGATTGTAAATATATATGATATATATACTATAAATAAATAAATATATGTGTATTAATAATATATAGGTTGATTTGATAAAGTGTTAGTTTGCAAACTTTAAAAACTTAACCGATATTACACACATTGATTTTTACATTTTTAAAAATTAAGTTAACTCATTTGAATCTATAAAGCATAAAAACCTTAACCTATATTACACACATTGATTTTTACATTTTTTAAAATTAAGTTAACTCATTTGAACCTATAAAGCATAAAAGTGTGTTCTATTTGGCTCAATATGTCCATCCTTAGTTATCATACATAAGTCTTACTAACAAATTACCGTAGTCAACAATTATTTAAGCATTTGGTTTTCCCTTTGGAATCTTCTAAAATATTTATTTCTCTTATTATATTTTCTACCCCCTCTGGAACATCATAAATAATTATATTTTACTTTAATTTTCTCTTTTTATTTTTATGTGTTGTACCACAAGTTACAATTTAGTTTGTACGATAAAGAATAAGAGAGAGAAATAAAATAAATGATCATAATCTTCTAATTTTATTTTTAAATAGGGATAGAATGAAGAAGGAAAAGTAACGAAGATATAAAGATTTTTTCAATTAAAATGTTAATAAGATGAAATGAATAAAAAAATTACAGGTTTGGTTATCCTTACTGTCGGTTTAGATTTTATCTGGTAAATTTTAAGAACGGGTAAGATTTGGGATAAAAATCAAACATAAAACAACTTGTATGATGTAGGTACGGTTATATTGATAACCGTAACATCTCGTACAAAAAATTGGTTATATTTATTAAATTAAATTATATATTAATTAATAATTATGGTTTATTAATAAAAAATCTAAAAAGTTTGGAAAAACAATTTTTTTCATGTATTTTTTAATAACCGTTTCAACCCGTTACTCGCGGATAAAAAATCGTCCCCAAATTGTAACGATTTTTGGGCAGTTTCGGACATAAATTTTATAATTTGATTCAGGAACAATTATATCAAAAATTGTCTTCATTTGTATCTCTGTCCATCACTAGAAGCCATATATCCCCAAAATCGAAACCAAAGTTTATATTACATACGAAATCAAAATAAAAAGTGACAGGAAAAAATTCAAGGAATCTTATATGGTAACAATTATTCATATAATTGGAGCTTTAAAACTAAGAATGAACATAAATATTAAAAAAAATCGATTAAAATCGATTGAATCAAACATGAACGAAAATTTTTATGTTGATTTTTGGTGGATTAGTAAGGTAGGGTTGGTCCTTTTTTTAACTGAATAAATAGGTTCAACTTAGGTTTTTATAATAACAAAATTACATAAATCAAGATAAATTGATTCGTTAAAAAATAATATATTAATATCAATTATATATAATTTAATGATTAAATATTGTATTTTTAAGTTATAAGTTAATTAAGTTTTTTCATTAGATATGTTAATTTTGAATAGAATACTTAAATTTGGTAATTGTTTCTAAATAAGAGTTTAAAATTTTATTCATATAATAAAATTATAATTGATATAGGTATAAACTGAACTAATCGATCCAAAATTGATCGATCAAATATGTTAGTTGTCAATTCATTTTTATTTTATGCATAAATCAATTTTATTTTGTCAAATTTTTGAACTAACTAGATAAATTCGATTAGTTTTTCCAACCAAAAACTAACCTTATTCACCTATATCCATCCTCTTTCGTAATTTGATTTTAAATTTTATTTATAATTTAAAATTGTTTAAAATGCGTTAACTTTAATAAAAAGAATTTTTATAAATTAAGAAAAAATGCTACCTTGATTTATAATTATATTTCAAAATAAAACATTTTGTAAGTTGAGAAATAATTATTGCTTTCACTAATAGAAAATAATAAATTAATTACATTTATTATTTATTTTGATTAATTTTAAATTATATATATATATATATATGTGTGTGTGTGTGAGTAAAACCACCATCTTAATATTCTAGTTATAAATATTAATATACTAGTATAATAATTAATAAGGTGTCTAGATTAATTTATATATAATTTTGTTTTTACAAATTTATACTTTCGAAGTTTTGTAACTTACAAGTGATTTTCGTTTTCTTCCTATTAGTTAACTATAATGTTATATTTGGTTGTAAGAAATGTAAAAGAATCAAAATTAATTCCTTCTATTTGTGTATTTAGTTAGTCTAAAAAATGAGTGAGAAATAGAATCAATTCCTAAAGGAGAAGGAATCATGATTCTTTTTTTCCCTTTTAAGAATAATGATTTCATTATAATCTCAATTTTACCCCACCCCAAATATAACCCTAAACCCTAAATCTCAAATCCTAAAACCCTCAACCCTAAATCCCAAAACCACAAAACCTTAAACCCTAAATCCTAAATCTTAAAACCCTAAACCCTAAAATCAAAACCCTAAATCCTAAACCCTAAATCATAAACCCTAAACCCTAAACCTTAAACCCTAAAACCCAAATCCCTAAATCTTAAACCCTAAACCCTAAATCCTTAAATCCATAAATCCCTAAATCCTAAATTTCAAATCCGAAACCTCAAAACCTTAAACCTTATTTAGAAAAATAATAATTTTAATAATATATTTTCTTTTTAAGTAATAATTATTTAGAAAAATAATGATTTTAATAATGTATTTTGTCTCACAAAAAAATAATAATTAAAAGATATTATTTACAATTTTTTTCATTCTATTCCAATGGCGAACCAACCACTGTAATACTGATTCCTTCTTTGATTCCAATAATCGAACCAAAAAATTTTATTTTCTGTGAACAAAATGCCACCTAAATCAAAAACATTTCATTCTCATTCTCATCCTCATTTCCATTCCGATTATATTATGTGAACCAAACGCTACCTAAGTGTTTTTTTTCAACAAATTTCGCTTTTAAGCCCAAAACTTATTTGGACATATAATATAGATAGGTGACGTTTCAATCTTACTTATAAATAACAAAGATTTCTCACTAATGAAGAAATTTTAATCAATTTATATATTAAATAATAAAATTAATCTAAAATATCAATTATATTTATTTATTATAAATAAAATTAGACTTTTAGAGTACATTATTATTTTATAACACATGATATATGATTTTTTAAAAATAATTATAATTCACACATTATTCTCGTATTTTTTTATATTCAAATAAAATACATATTATTGAACCAAAAGTAATTTCTCAACATACTTTATTTTTATAATTAAATTTAGCTTTAAATTTTTACAAATATATAAATTTTTAATTGAAAATTGGAGATCATAGTTAACTCTTTGCGTATGTGTATTATTGATAATAGTAACCAACCTTACACAGAGAAAGACAAATGTACTAAATAAGAATAAAACAGATATTGTATTATATACATGGGAAGTCAACACACACGAATACAATAGGAGTTACAAATATGAAATCATTTAGAGATGAACTTGAATCTATATGCCATTCAATTTCTAAAGAAGAAAAACTCAAGTATGTCTTAAGAGGTCTTGATGAGCAGTTTGATGGTGTGTTTGTTAATGAGAAAATTCTTAGTGAAATGGTAACAATCGATGATGTAAAGGAACTCTTGCTTAGCCATAAAAGTTGACTTGAGAGTAGAAGGATTGCAAATGTGTCACATCTTCTATCAATTAATTTGAGTGTTAAGAATTCACAAGTTTCAAATTTCCTCTATTTTGGGTTTAGTATTCTGAATTCTTTGAATTTACCATATCACAATAATAATTCAATGATGCCAATTGCCAATTAAATGAACAATATGAATCTTGCTAACAATCTTAGTTCCAATGTTATCCAAGGAAATCGTCTAAACAATATAGCTTGTCAATCTCAGTTTTATCAAATTCAAGGTATAGGGAGAGGTGATCCTGATAGCTTTAATTGTGGAAATGGATTTATTGGGGGATGAGGAAGATTAAATAGTAACAACAATAGCAAATGACAATGCCAATTTTGTGGCAATTTAAGTCATTTGGTGTGGTACTGATACATGTTTGACACAATTTACAAGTTTCTTAATCTGGTTAGTCAGAATCATAGTTCTATTATTCCACCACAACCAATCTAATCATGCCAATGGCACCCTTAATGCATAAGCCATGCATCAAGACTTGATAACAAATTCTCAATAACTTCCATCTTCTAAGACAAACCAAAGTTTTTTTTCCTCAATCGAAATGCCTTCACTTCTTTTTCTCAATTTTGCATAACAACCTTTACAAGCTACTTGTTCTATTGCATTGATAGCTATGGCACTACAAGCAGTTTTGGGAACCTTTTGGTATATTGATTCTTATGTTACCCATAATGTTACATCTTACCTTAGTAAACTTACCTTCACTCAACCCTACAATGGTTAGGATCATCTGATGATTGGAGATGGTACGCAACTTTCTATTACTCATATAAGTTATAGTATTTTTTTATTCCAAACATAGTTCAAATAATATGAATTTTCTATGAATAATATTCTTTTGTACCAAATATAGCTAAGAATCTTTTAAGTGTCTCATAATTTTCCATAGACAATTTGTTATTTTTGAATTTCATCATTGTTATTGTTATATCAAGGATCAACAAAGAAGGGGTGTTTTCCTTCAAGGAAACCTTACTAATAGCCTCTATACCTTTAATTTGTGGTTAAACTTGATCTTAGCTCCCAATCCATTTCAATCTAGTAATTATTTAACCTCTAACTTTAGTGTTCATACTACACTTGTAAAAAAGGTTCTTGTTTCTTCTATTTTAGTTCAAAGTTTACATACTTGTCACTATAAGCTACGCCATGCTTCACCTTCACTTGTAAGACAAGCTTTAAATCAATGTCAAATGCCTTTTTACTAATAATATTGATGTGAATATTATTTATGGTATTTGTCAACTTAGTAGGAGTCATTCTTTATATTTTAATAGCTCATTGACATAAGTTGCTAGGACATTACATCTGATTTATTATCCTTACCTATTTAATCTACTAATGGATATAATTACTATATTAGTTTCATTGATGATTTTTCAAAATTCACTTGGGTTTACTTTTTTGAAACTACATAGGGGGCCTATCAAGTTTTTTTGGATTTTAAAGTTCAAGATGAACTATAAACAAATCATAAATAAAAATACTTCAATCTTATTGAGAAGGTGAGTTTCAAGGCCTAAGTTCAATATTAACCTGTTTTGGTATAATTCATCAAACCTATTGATCTCATACTCTAAATTGGCATACTGAGAGAAAACATAGGCACATACTAAACCTTGACATGGTTATGCTATTTCACTTCTCTATGTCTCTTAAGTTTTGAGATAAAACATTTTATTCTAGCTCATTAATCATAAACCATTTGTCTGCCTTTACCATAGGTTTTAAATCTCCTTTAAAGGTTTTATTTAACACCAAACCAGATTATACCTTCTTGAAAAAATTTAGTTGTTTGTGTTATCCATGCATCAAGTCATACTCTTCTCATAAGCCAGAGCCCAGGTCTTATCCTTGCACTTTCTTAGGCTATAGTCCAAGGCATAAAGATTATAAATGTTTGTCTCCTAATGGAAAGTTTTACATTAGTTGAGATGTTGTTTTTGATGAAATTATTTTTCTCTTTGCTAGTTTATTGAACATTTTTTCTCAAGTTGCTCCATATACAATTTTTGCTTATAGAATTATGTTACCTATTCTAAAGTCAAAAGTTATAGCTCTTACGCCATTAGTGCTTGGCTTAGATCTTTTCTTGTCTTCCTCTAGTATGTCTAATTCTAGGGCTATAGAGTTTATGTCTTATGTAAAGTCTTTGTCTTTTCCAGTTTGTATCTTACCTGAAACTAATTCTTTTCCTATGATATATGCTCTTGTGTCTCAAACTATTCTTACTTTCTCTTCTTCTTATCAATACCATTCCTACATTATTTGGGTCTATATCTACCATTATGCCGATTTTTTTTGTCTTCTAATGTTTCTGTAAATACTCAATTGTCGATGTCTGTGGGTATCACAAGTTCTTATATACAAAGTCATAGTTTTACTTTATTTGTTCGATCTTTGACATCAATGCACCCTTATCACGTCAGTTGTTTTTTATTTTTCAATTCAAATTTATCCTTAGCTTCAACGATTATAATCTCAGTCACTCCTTATTATAGTTTTTCATTATCCATAGCCACTACTCATACACTTAATACACATATTCTAACTTTTCATGCAACTAATAATCTTACACCTAATACTGAGACCTTATCATTATTTTCCACCAATAATCATCCAACTAGTGCTTCCATTTTTTCATTACCTACAACTATTACTCATATAAACAATTCTTCTATTTTACCATTACCTATAGTTAATGCTTATCCAATGATCACACGTCTAAGCAGAGTATTTATAAACCAAAAGAAGTATTGTATGTTGCTGTGGATTTAAATCTCATTGAGCCATTGACAATAAAACAAGTTATGGCACATAAAGTTTGGAAGAAGAACATGCAAGCTGAATTTGATGCTCTACTAAAGAATAATACATGGGTTTTAGTACTAGCTCCTAAAAATAGAAGAGTGGTTGGTAGTAAATGGGCCAAGAGCTAAGAAGTTTTCCTATGGTGTTATAGATAAGTTGAAATCAATAGTAGTAGCCAAAGGGTTTCATCAAACATAAGGCTTTGATTTTAGTAAGACTTTCGATCCTGTTGTGACAAATTACCATGAGAATTATCATTAAATTGGCCTTGAGTAAACAGTGTTTTTGCATCAACTTGATATGAATAATGCATTTTTGATGTGCATTAACTAAAGAGGTATATATGTCATAGCCAGCTAGTTTTGAGAATATCAGGTATCCTTCCTATATGTGTAAACATTGTAGAGAAATTATGGTCTCAAGAAAGCTCCTAGAGCTTGGTTTGACACATTTAAGGTAGCTTTTTTATCTTTGGGTTTTATACAATCACAAGATGATGTTTCTCTATTCTATACCTCTTCTATAATTTTAGTCATGTTTTTATTGGTGTTGGGCAGATGAGACTCAGATTCACTAGGTTATTAACTTGCTTAATGCAAAATTTTCTCTTAAATACTTAAGGCTACTCAGCTATTTTCTTGGCAATGAGGTGAATTATCTTTCTAATAAAGATATTCTCCTAAATCAAGGAAAATATATTACAGAGTTATTATTGAAAGCAAAAATGGATCTTTCAAAACCTATGCCCACTCCCATGGCCTCAAATGTTTCTCTTTCAACTTTTGTTGGTGATTGTTTTAAAAATGCTTCCTTCTATTGTAGTATTAAAGGAGAATTGCAGTATGCAACAATAACACGACCTATCATCACCTTTATTGTTAACGAGGTTTGTCAATTCATGGCTAAACCTACTTATTGGAATGTGGTTAAGAGAATTTTAAGGTATTTTCATGGCTCAATTTATCATGGTATTGTGTTTAAGTTGTTACTCATTTGGTGTTATAAGGATTCACAAATGATCATTAGGCTTCTTGGCCTGATGATAAAAGATCCACCACTAGCATAGTGTTATTCTATGGTCACAACCCAATTTTTTGGTGTTCTAAAAAGCAATCTATTGTCTCAAGATCAAGCACAAAGGCTAAGTACAAGGCCTTGACTTATGCAACGTCTTAAATAACTTGGGTTAAGTCTCTTCTTACAAAACTTCATCTGTAGTTATCAACCCACACACTATCTGGTGTGACAATCAGAGTTCCATTACATTTGCTAGCAATCCTATTTTGCATACTAAAACCAAGAATGTAAAGCTTGACTTGCATTTTGTTAAGGAAAAGGTGTTATTGGATCACTTGTAGTGCACATGCTCCTTCGACAAAGTAGATTACAGACATTCTCACAAAGTCTCTTTCTCATTTTCAATTTTTGTTCTTGCATGGCAAACTCAATGCCATGATATTATCATTGAGTTTGAAGGGAGGGAGTTTTTGGTCACTCGATGTCAAATGATAATGCTAACTGTAGTAGTGTAAGTAACGAAAAAGAGTATGATTATAGTAGCATGTGTAATATCTCAAATGGTGTACTAGTGTTGGTGTAATGATATTGTGATGCTATGGTAGTGTAGGTGTAACTGATAATTATAAATGCTATAATTTAGTGATTTATTTTTAGAAAAAGTGATCAATTAAGGACAAATTATATTAATTTAATATTTTTATATTAAAATAATATTTTAATAAAAAATCATTAAAAAATGTATTTTATACTTAATTAATATTTTTATATTAAAATAATATTTTAATAAAAAATCATTAAAAAATGTATTTTATACTTAATTGATCCGTTTTTTTTAAATAATGAGATTAAGTGATAACTTTTAATTTAAGTGATCAAATAATATTGATGACATAATATAACTACCTTAAAAGACGAGTAAGTTCATTATTATAAAAATGATATAGAGATATCGAACTTTAATACCAAATCTAAGATTAAGATTCAAAAATTGATACCTAAAATAACAATAAGGAAAAAGAGTTAGGAAGATCCATTTGTTTAATTCTTAAAAGTTGTTTAGTCTTTTAATTAAAAAACGTGTTTTTAAGTCTTTTTGTTTATTAAAAAGGTGTCATACAAGAATAAAATTAACTTTTTATCTAATTTTTTGTTAAATATAACGGAATAGTAATATATTTTTATTTTTAAGTAGATATATATTTAATGAAGTAATTTTTAAATAAAAAAAATTATTCAATTTTTAACGAATCTTTTGATCAAACTTAAATTAAATTTTTATTATCTAATTTGTAACTTTAGATATTAGTAAATAAATTTTTTTATTTAATTTTAAAAGAAAATTCTTATTAAAAAAATTGAATATTTTTTTAATTAAATATTATTCTTTTACGTATATATACGTGGAAAAACATAAACATAAATATGACGTATGTAATATTATGTTATATTTAACAAAAAATGAGATAAAAAATTAATTTTATCCCTATCATATTTTTTTACAAATAAAAAAACTTTAAAGATATTCTTTTCAAAAAAAAATTTATACACATTTTTTTTAAATAACTAAATAATATATTTAACCCAAATAAAGTTACCATTTATCTAATTTATCCTCACAACAATTAGCGAATTTTTTACTGGGATGCAGCCATTATGAGAAAACAGTGGTTAGTTTAATTCAACTTAAAACGCGGAGGTTGAGTTTTAGCGAGTCTGAGATATTCTTTTAAGATTTTCAGCAAATACCTCATGGGCATTAAAAACGACATCTATGAAAACCATTTAGGATCATAAAAGGAAAAAAAAATAGATAAATAAGTAAGTAAATTGTATGATTATTATTACATTATTTTTGTTAATTCCACTAAATTTTAAAAATTAACAAAAATATTTTTTAAAAACAATTTAATTAACGTAAAAAAATATATTAAAGAAAAACAAATGTACAAATATTATAATTATTTTAAAAATAACACTTACATTTTATATTTATTTTTATAATAACTTAACCATATTGTTATAAAAAATAAATATATAAAAACAAATGATAATTTTTTATATTTTTTATTCATTTATTTTTTATATTTATATAATTTTTTATTCGATTCTTTCAATTACTCTTTATTCAAGTTAAAACAATCTACATATCATACAACTGAAAAATTAAAAATAAATAAAATTTATTTTATCCTTATATAATCACTTTTTAATAATAATAGAATTAAATTGTTACAAAAAATAAATATAAGATATAAGTATCATTTTTATAATAAATATATGATGATGATATTTATCTCATATATTAAATTCAAAAGATTATTTTTATAGATTTTTATAATTTACCGTGTAGAAACAAGAGGTGGCAATAACCCCGCCCTAAATTAAAGTGATTAAAGGGTAAAACACTAAACTGATACAACTAAAATGCAGTATTATTACAATTTAGGTAAAAAGTAAAGCCAACTTATATATGCATCAATCTGGGGTAAATTTGACCACTTTGAAGCACCTCTAGCCTAAAGCTTTTATAGTACTAATATTCATTGCACAACTGATACATGATCTTATTTGCTAATATAATATTCAATCACTCATCTCATTAAAGATACATCATATATCACAAATTGTGATTTGTAATATTTAGACTTTTTCTAACTTTTAATAGTTATATGATAAAGCAAGTCAAGGTCACAAGTCAGAGAACTGACAAATAACACCCTAGATTCTAACCAAAGCCTATGGGTTATCAGCAAAAACTGAGAGGAAACCCATATAAGATCAAATTCGAATTCGAATATTAAATACTTACATCTTCATATAATTAGTACACGCAGGCAATACATTTAACATGATATTCCTACCGCGCAATTATTTTGAGCTACCTCGCAGACCCTCTGATGATTCTATGACTTTATCCTCTTGTGCTGAGGAAGACACAGGCAAATTCTCATTTTCATGTACCGCTTCTTTATCACGAACTGGAGAAGTAACATCAGCTTTTGCTTCGGATTCCTGTTCCTCGGGTGCTCCAGAGCATTCAACTTGTCCAATCTCAGATGAATTTGCCAGATTGTCACCCTTAGCTTTTGAGCACTGTGTAGGCTTCATATTATCCGACACAACTTCTGGTGCTACTCCAGAGTCTGGTAAAACAGCAATTCCATCACCTATTCCTGCAAATCCTTTTGATTCCTCCAATACCACAGCACTATCAGACAAACCCTCAATTTTATTCTCCTCTGTCCCACCTGACGATGCAGGCCGGTCACTATTTTCTGACATGTCATTTTCTTGCAATAGTGCAATGACCTGAGCATTTAAAAGAGGATATAAGAACAAGGAATATTCATTGCTTGTGCACGTGCCAAAATAGTGCTTAAATCATGATATTCATTTCCAGAAAGTGAGCCGTTAAATTATTTTACCAACAATATTCAACTTAAACTTGGTGCCATGTAAAGATACTGCAACTTGAACATTTTTTGATATCTATTGTAATACTTTTAGGCTGAATTTTTCAATAGGATGATTTCAGTCTCTAATTTTATGATAAAATGAAAAGTACTATAAATTAAAAGATCGTGTGTTTTGCTCTATTTCTGGCAGAGTCCAACCTGGGAAGGATCAATTTTATCATCTAACTTAGAGCCAGATGCCTTCAATTCCACTATTCCTGCTGAGCTGCTAATTTGATAATTCTTGGAGGATTCCTCCATTTTTTCCTCGTGAGTCACTGGAGAAGGCAAAGGTATCGCATTATCCGAGAAAGTATCTTCGGGCAGAAATCCACCAATCTGGGGAGCATCCACTCCATTCACCTGATGAGTGAACCCAGCAACATTATTTTCTAATTCATCCAATGCTGCTGAGCTATCCAGACTTTCCTTAGCCGAGCCCTTAATTTTTTCTTCCTCGTTTGACAAGGCAGATGAAGATAAAATAACAGTTTGTAAAAACTTTTCTGGGCCAAAACCATCAACTTGAGAAGCATCCAGCTGACTGGTTTGAACAGGCACTACATTTGATATGACAACAGTTCCAACTGGATCCTTTCCACATAAGCCCTCAGTCTTCTTTTCCTCTACCACCGAACAAGAAAGGTGACACGTGTCATCTGATTCAACATTTTCTTGCAATATCCTGCCAACCTGAGAAGAATTGGTTTGAACAGAAACTACAGGATCCTTGTGACATTCAAACTTCTCTTCAGAAAAATTTGGTTCTTCCTGAGGTTCTGTGTTGCAACTGTGGCCTTGCTGAGGTGAAATGCCAATCTTTTCTTCTACGGTCACTAGAGAAGACATAGGCTCTGGCACAATCTTTTGAGAAGCCTCAACATCCTTGGAGGACTTTGGCTGAACAGGAATTTTAGTTTCGGTCTCCTTTGGTACCTCTGAAGGATTTGAATTACAAATAACACGATTCTCAGATGGATATTCTGTTTTCTGTCCTGCTCCAAAAGAAGATGCAGGCTCTGAAAGAAATTCTGCCAAGATCCCATCACCCTTGGAGGAATCAGATTGTACATGGACCTCAGCTTCAGAATCTTTTAGCTCCTTAACAGATTCCAAGTCACTTAGAAGGACAGGAGAGCAAACCTTTTGCTCCCTTCTAACTGAGACAGATGATGGCAAGGCTTCAGAATTTTTTTCTGGTATAAACTCACACCTCTCAGAATCATCCAACTGATAACTAGGTTCAGCATCAGATCCCTTTGGCTCCCCAAAAGCCTTTGATAAACATTCGGTTTTTTCTCCTGTCTTTAAAGAAGAATGTAATATATCAGGTTTTGGTAAAATGCCGCTGTCCTTAGCAGAATCAGATTGAACATCCATCTTAGCTAGATATCCTTCTGGTTCCTCTCTAGGTTGCGAGCTGCAAAATGGCACCTTCTCAGAAGAGTCCTCAGCCTTTTCCTTCCCTGTCTCTAAGACAGAGGATGACAAGACTTCTGAAATATTATGCAACGAACTACCACTTTCAGAGACATTCAACTGATCACTGTGTTTAACATCAGACCCTTTTGTCTCCACAAGAGCTTCAGTACTGTCAAGTGAACTTGACTTAGAGTAATCAAACTTTTTCTTCACTGCTGCCAATGACGACAAAGGCACAATTCCCGATACTGAACCACCCATATGGACATTCATTTCATTACCCTCAGAGGGGTCCACCTTCGTATTGCAAACCTCAGCTCTTACATCATTACCATGTTCAATTTGTGGTGGGATTGGCACCCCAACATCACTTACTTTATGCTCATTATTACACGATTTCACCACGATTGCATGAACAGAAACCTGCCTCGCATCTTCACCACAAGGAGCTTCCAAATTGCTTTTCTCAGGAGACAGATGCAAAGTGACAGTAGTAGTTATTGAACTCTCAACACTTCTAGTATCATGAGAAGACTTTAGAGACTCTTCGGAAGCAGGAACTGTTTCCTCTCCTGAATTAGGCTCAACTTTTAGAGGAGGCTCCACCAGACTGGATTTTCTTGGACTTTCAGTTGCACGTTGAATAACATTAAAACGATCACCAACATCATCAGCTTTTTTTATAACTACAGGACTATCATGGCTGCAGTCATGCTGCGAAGAAATATTATGGACCTCTGTGATAGAAGCATTGATCATGTCCCCTGTTCCCCAATCTTCCATATTTTGGAAGGAACCTGCAGCATTTTCAGGATCCCCCCTATTAGTCATAAGAACATGGGTCTCATTGGAAAAAGAAGTACCATCAACCTTTGTGGTAGCAGATGTAGTCCCAGATTTAACTCCATGCTTCACTGTGAGAACAGAAGTTGCTTTGCCTGAAATTACAGTTGTCGAATGTGCTTTATCCCCCAAATTTTGGTTTTTGGCCACTTCATCAGTAGTCTTGTTTGTTACAGGTATGTTAGGGACAACTTTACTTTCTTTCCCAGAAGAATCAACATTTTTACCTTTAGATGAGCGCGTTCCAGAAAATACCTCCTTCATCACACGTGCAACATCATTCACATCTGCTGTCTGAACTTGACCTGGAGCTGAATGTTTGTCAGAGGATACAGAAGCAGTGTCAACTGTCAAAGGAAGGTTCATAGGTTGCTTGATTTGAGGATTGTGGCTTGCTTGCTCTTTTCTCCTTGGATCATGAGCAACTAAACCACCAGACAAATGAGCTCCACCAATCTGAGGCTCAATAACAGTAATCACTTCCTGTGTCTCAGTCCCATGCTTACCTCTGGCAGCAGCAGCCTTACTCCCTAACATATCACCTTGGGTTTGAGAACTTGATTTTGGTTCTTGACTGGGCAGACCATCTTGTATAGAAGACAATGCCAAGGCTTGTTTCTTTCCTCTACGACGGGGTCCCTCAACTCTGCAAGGTGTCTTTCTATCGGGCCTTTTGACTTGTGTAGATTCAGAAGGGCAAGGAGTAGCGGATTGGGAGGTTTGAGGAATAACAGAGAAAGAGGGAATAGACTGAGGAATCAAAGTGATTGCTGCTGCAGTATGATCATTTGATGTACTTAAACCTTCAGCGGTAGTTGAACTGGGAAAAGAACCAGATGAATGAACAACTGGAGCTACACTTTCTTTAGTAGACATAGCTAAAGAAGTTTTATCATCAACACTTCTGTTCTTGATCAACTCCGGGAAGGTCTTACTAGATGAAGCAGGGACTGGCATACCTTCATTTTCAGAATGATCATTAAGTTTGGATGAGCTATTTTGGGACAAAAAATCCTTGGTTACAAAATGAACATTGGACACAGCAGGATTTAGACCTTCGCTGGTGGCAGGATCTGCAAGCAATTAAAACACCTTAGCTAATCTTTCATTTTTAGAGCAAAAAGTTCAATCAAAAAACAGATGAATCAACTTACCTGCAATTCTTTGAGCACTATCATACATCATTGAAGAGTCCCCAGTCTTCTTGCTTTCAGCTAGATTAAGAGGCTGTGCATTTAATATTAAATTGGAACCAGATATACTATCAGGTACATGACATGTTTGCTCCTGCAGAGAATTTGTTGGCTCTTGAACACCGTCTGGCTTGCTTTGAGTGACTTTACCCTCACATGAATCCAGAGACTTATTTTGTGCCCGCATACTTGGTGTTAAATTCTGAACACCCAACAAATCTGGGACAGGCATTGATACAGATGCCTGTTTCCTTCCCCTACGCCGAGGCACACCTAAACCGGCCTGGGTCGTCTGACTTTGTCCTTCCATTTGCACGGGAAAAGAAATGCAAGGAGAGGAAGAGACAGGAGCAACATATTGGGACTGAGGATTTGGTAAAGCAGTAGTACAAGGTAAAGATTCAGGATGCTGATGCTGACCAGTAGAAGTACTAGAAACTGTTTCATTATTGACAATAGCTTGGTTTACTGATGAACCCACAGGTCTATTCTGCAAGACTTCATCTGATTTTGGACCTGGACTACTTAAGCTACCAATCAGAGTAGATGATACTTGCAGGCTCATCTTTCCCCTACGATGGGGCGGTTCTCCTCCACTTTGAGTTTTCCGACCTCGTCCTCTTACTTGTGTCGGTTGTGTGGATCCAGAGAAGCTAGGAGTGACTACTTGAAAACCAGGAGCAAGAGAAGGGGGAAAGGCCTGTTGACAATTTGGTGGGCTGGTGACACTAACATGATGTATAGTTCCATCAACACCCTTTGCGTTAACAGCCCCAGGTGCAGTATCGGGATATGAGGTTAAATCAGACCCAATTACTGTTCCTTGATGTAAACCTGCATCGAGCTTACCCGTTGCAGAAGGCACTGCAAGAGACACTGATGATGTGGTTGGGGATTGACTCGTTATTACTCTTTTTGGCCTCCCACGGCCACGCTTAGCTGGTGTCACTACTATGTTTGGCAGTAATTGCAGTTGCTGCACAACAGGCAGCGATGGAATTGGAGGAGTTGGAGCAGGAAGTTCAGTTTTAACATCAGCCACCATGGATGGACTAGCCTCAGGCAAATTAACATTTGTACCTTCGTCATTTTGTTTAGAAGGCAATTCAGACTGATCAGCCTGACACATATTTTCGAACTCCTCTTCAGTCCATTGCTCTTCGTAGGAACGTACCTATGATAACATTAATATTTGGACCAAGAGAAGGAAAGCTCATAATCAATTGGACTGCATGTTTCAGAAATAAGCTAAAAAAAAGAAAAGTCAGGCAAGAGCATGTAAAACTTGTGAGGGTTATGATACCTCTCTTGCCCTTTTGCCTCTCCCATATTGTTGAGTATCAAGACCTCCAAGATATCCTCTCTTCCGCTTTACCCCCCCAACATTCGATTCAATAGCTTTTGGCACTTCATTTATCTTCATTACTTCATAGAATTCCTTCAGGTCATCATCTGTTACAAGTCGAGAAGGCAGAGGAGGCAAAGATTCAGAACTGTACATTCCCTGGGCAGATACCAGCTTCCTCCATGCTGCCTGCACATTTTAGCAGAGACCCATTTATGCAAGCGGTAAATCACATTTACAGGACTACTCATGCAGCTAATATAAAGAATGTAGCCTGAACAAAAGAACTGGGAGATGTACCATTTCAACTTCTCGCCTTTGTTTGTCAACTGATTCAAAGACATCAATCTCTGGTTCACTGCAAGCATAATCGTCAAAAAGTTAAACCAAAAATGATAATGAAATCAATATTTGCTTATTAAGGAGGAAGGACACAACAATTAAAGCAAATAAGTGTAATAATTACTTCTGAGCTGATGAAACTACCACTGCACTATATGGCAGAGCACAATGGCTAAAGGTATGCCAACCTCAGAAGCCATCCAAATCCAATTCAACCAAGATTTGCAAAACTCTTACCACATATCATGTGCTAAATATTTTCACTAATGAAATATTGCAGAAAATTAAGAGTTGCAAAGCCATGGAGAAGATAAAATCTGTGTTGCTTGTTTGGGAGGTGCAAATAACATAGCAACTAGCCAGAGGCAAGCATCATCGCAAATTACAAACTTTTAGGGGTGTAGATTCCTTCAAAAAGAATACATAAAAATGAGAAGTTCTATTCACCAAACTACAGACAACATCCAGCAAGGCTACAATTTTGTCATTCTTAATCAGGGTGTCCATTTCACATAAATGCAAAAAATAAATAAATTCAGAGCCTATGCAGGGAGCAACATTGTTTTGCATAACCAATCACATGAAATAGATAAATTTGAAAATTACCTGCGAGCTAAAATATCATTTAGAGAATCATCATCCAATACAGGTGCAGCTTCCTCTTTCTTACTCTCTCGCAGAAGAGACTCAAGGTATTCCCTTCGATCTTCCGCACTGTAGGAAGAAACAACTTCCAAAAACGATTAGAATTGACTTAAACTGTTACTAAAATATTGCATAACTAAAATCACAATTAACCTCGTATTATTGTCAAAAAACCCAGCTGTGATACTCTGGTTAGCAACTCCGAGTTTATGCTCAGCTGCAGCTCTGACTTGTTCTTCAACAGTTTGGACCTAATGCCATAAAACAAGTAATATGAGAGATTGAAATTACAACAGCCAAAGTCCATATAAAACAGCAGGATAATAATCAGAAAAGAGTTCATCAAGAAGAAACTATTAGACATGAAAATATATTCCCACACATGGGATGATCCATTTAGTGGATCCAAAATTGAAAAACAAACTAAGAGATGGTTCAGTGAACCTTGATACTTTCCACCCCGTTGAAGTAAAACTAGCACTCAATTGAAGATGAATTAGAAAGAAAAATGCAAAAATATTAGAGATAAGACAATATATTAAATCTATGAATAGTAAACCATCCAGACCCCAACCAGAAAAAGAAAGTGTAGAGCAAATAGAAAACAAACAAAATGAACATAGCTATAGAAGCTTAATCCGACACCCCAAGTACTTCAAAATTGGTCAATTTCCATATACTTGTGTATTGGCAATCCAGAGAATTTGGCAATGAAAAAGTAGTCAATGTTCTAAAAGGCTATTTTGAGCATCAAGGATTTTTCCTCTAATGATGCAAGGTGTAAACCTTCAAGCGATGTGAGGCGTAAGCCTCAAACTTTACCTAAGTAACAATAGAAAATATAAATAATTGCAATTAAGAATCCAATAATCATGAAAATATAAATTAAACAAGCAAAGTAAATCGTACTCAATACGGAGGTGTACGTGTAACTCAAATGGTAGAGCACTCGCAACACATACAAGAGGCATGGGATTTTAACAGCATAAACCCCAAAACAGTATTCCAAGGAATTCAAAACCGATCTTAACCAAAAAGTATTTCCCACTCCATTATGTGTCCTTTGCATATCATGAATTATCACCATTATGTCTAGAAGAGACAAGTAGATATCTAAAAACTAATCAACATTCCTCGATTTAGGAAACATCAACATGTCTTCTCTTCAAACAAGAATAAGACCCAAAATTTGCATACTATAATGATGTCTCAGACCACGACTGTGCAACATACTTTACACCAGCTGACGATGAAATTTTGCATTTGAAGAACAATATTGAACCATTGAACCAACATACAAGAAAAAGAACTTTTTCGAGGCTAATGCCTCAACTGTCTAGAGGCTTAAACGTCTAAAGGCTTGTGCCTCATACTAAAAAGGCATAAGCCTCAGTTTTCCATCAGTAGCTATAGCCTCATAAAAAAAATTGTCTGCTTCACCTCGAGGCAAGCCTTAAAACCGCCTTTTACAACACTGGAAGTAGTCAAATGCTTTAAAAAATTAAACAATGTGGTTCCTTGCATGTATTGAGTTAATTTGAGTAAGCTTTATTCTATTAAAATACATTAAAGAAAGTAAACAAATAATCTCTTAAAAAAAGAGTAAAAAATAGGACAAACTTGAAGTTGAAACTTGAAGATAAATTATCAGAGTCAAAGCAATAAGAAAGAGCAAGACTTGCAACATAATTCAAACAACAGAGTTTCACCGCATGTGTTCATTTGTGAAGTAAACTCCAAATCCATAATAATACAGCTTTCGCTAGGAAAGCATCAGAATAAAGCAAATATAATCAACCATAATTCTCTTCTAAATTCCTACTCCCCTTATTCTTCTCTGTTCTTATTTCTTTTTCTTCTTCCTCCTCTGCACCACTTTGCTATTAGAGCTAGGTTTATTTTCTTATCCCAAGGAAAATCATCATCTCCTGTTCCGCTTCTACCATCTTCCTCTGTCTTCTTTTCCCCACTATCAAACTCTTCTCTAATCATCGAATTTTCATTTCATGTAGGATTTCTTAATTAAATATAAAAATAACAATAACAATAGAAATATTGAAATCCAACAAATATGTAAAACCGAATATCCGTAACTTCTAAAAAAATTTCAAGACTGAAAGAATACCACTTTGTACCCCCATATTTAATAATTTAATTAATCATACCAGCGAATATTCTCCTTTTGACATCTGTGTTTCAAATTAGCCAAAATTAAGACAAGGCTTAATACGTTTTGGTCACTAAACTATCCATGTTTGGTATGCCATATAAAATGACATCATACTATAAATTTTAGCCAGAGATGTTTAGTATGAACCAAGATTGTATAAAGAACAACCTTATATAGCCTCAGACCTTTAAAGCTGCAAAATTAACCCAGAGGAGACTTTTTGTATGAAAAATTTGTCATAATTTTATTTCAAAATTTTAATTAGATAAAATTGGTTCACCATTCTTTTATCTATTTTTTTTATTTACTCACTTTTATCCTTAAAAAAAGAAATCATTATTTAGATTTTTCTTGCTTCTTAATATGGAGGTGCACCATACACTAGTATTTTAACTCAATACAGTTCAATTCGGTCCAATTCAATACTTCATGCCAAACACGGCCTATGGATTAGGTTCAAAACATCCACTAAATTTTCAGATGTTCGTTTTTGCCACTGAACTTATCAAACTTCAAAATAGTAGAAATTGGCTGACAGATACTAACTGAAGAGACTTTTAAATTGTTATTATTATCTGTCACTTACTCCTCTTTTAAGGTCTGACGAGATAATGTAGGTGTGATTTACGATTTTAGTATTTAAAAATAGTCAAATGTGAGAAACAATTATCATTTTTAAGTTCCTTTAATGTATATAATATTTTCAATGTTTGAAAAGTTGAGAGGCAAAACAGTGGCAACTTACAAACATGAAACACATTTTAGTGGCAAAAGACATATAACACTTCTAAAATAAAATTTAAATTGCAACAAAGCAAATAGCACTAGTCTTGGGTCGAAAGAATGACCAAACTCTGAAACAAGAAATAAGGTCAACCAGAAAAGATAAAAAATCATGGTGTGCTTCAAATAAATGATCTAAAACTAACCATGGGGCAAAATTACTTACTGTTTCAAACCGGAGAACGAGTACATCCCTTTTCTGGCCAATTCTATGAGCTCTTGCCTGTGCTTGCAAATCAACCTGACAATAGACCAACCAAAAAGTTGAAGCAATTTTGGATTTGTTTTTAATATATGCTTTGACAAATATAAAGGAATATGAATTTTGTATGTTACCTGTGGATTCCAGTCAGTGTCAAATATGATAACTGTATCTGCAGCTTGAAGATTTACTCCAACGCCACCAGCACGAATACTATTGAGGCATCATAAATGTCAGACCCACAACGGCATCATAGAAATGGAATAAGAAGTAAAGGATAACAAATCAAAGATTTTAAACACTATCCCCTGCATGTTTCACAACTGACACAAGAGGACAAGTAGACAAAATTTGGATGAAAAACCATGTAAGATGGCTTAATCATAAAACTAAAAAAGTGTTATATCCATTAAACACTTTTATATATAATTCTTAGCATATCCTGCAAAAGGGCACCCACCAAAAATATATATAGCTAACAAAAATATTATCAACATCTTTTTGGCCCAATGTTGACCTCTCATACAGCTTCCCCAAATTTAGGCAATGAATCTAAGAACCCAACGGTAAAACATGTTCAACTTTCTTCCTTCTACTATTCCCCTCCCCCTCCCCTAATGCATGTTCCAAAGCACATCCTAAACTAACCCGCCAATACAAAGTCAAAACATTAACCAAAGAAATAAATAAAAATTTATACAGAGATTCAGGCATCACCTAAGAAGAAATATAAAAAATGGTGAATCTGATTGGTTGAACGAGTCAATAAGGGCACCACGATCACCACCAGATGTATGCCCATCCAGCCGAAGATAACGATACTGTTTGAAGGTGAGGTAGTCCTCCATGACATCAAGTAGCCTGGTCATTGTGGAAAAGAAAAGAACCTGAAAGTGAAATGTGACAATTTTCAGTGGGTAGCTTGGTACAGATTCAGAAGAAAATCTTCAGAAGGAAATACATAATAAGTGAAAAGATGTGCATTTTTGTGAAAGCATGTCTCACATACCCTATGATCTGTTGCTTTTAGCTTCGGCAATAATCGATCTAACATCTCAAGCTTCCCACAAAGTCTAATAATTGGTGGCAGATAATGTTTCGGTATGAAATTCTCAACCTACAAGAACAATAAGTTACATGTGGGTCTATTTAAAGCATAGATAATAAGATAGAAAAATTAGTAACATCCAGTTCAATGTCAGCTGAAGGAAAGTAAAAGTTTTTTTTTAAAAGAAACATTATGTTATATCATATTATATTATATCGTAATATATTTATAAATAGATACAAAAATAAAAAATAAGGACAAACAATCCACTCGAAAGAAAACAACTATAAGACATGCCTCCTCAACATGAAGTTGACTGAGATAAGGATGATTGCAGATATTACGAAGCTCCATAACAGAGTTGTGCACTGTCCGAGCCTGGTTAAAAAATTAGTCTTCATAGTTAGATAATAGAGAAGTGGTTATCCAACAGGTTTAATGATGTAACAATCCTGCTTTTAGAAAAAGAAATTTATGACTACCTTTGAACCTCCCATTGCTCCCAGGTTTTCTTCCACCCTTTTCATTAAAAGCTTCTGATAAGCAGAAGCCTCACATCTAATAAGCCTTTCAATCTTTTCAGGTAGCTCATTTTCAACCTAAAAATTTGACAAAACAAAATCAATTGTGAGAATGACTTTGAAAACTTAATATGTATAAAGCATGTCTATTATCCAAAACATAGCTTCCATGACTCATAAATCAGAAATATTACAATGAATGCAGATTGCAAGAAACTAAATATGCAAGCTACACTTCCACCATCCTTGAAAAAATATATAGTTAAAAGGGGAGGGGGGAGGGGGGAATTATGATTAATTATTTAATTTGTCTTTCCAAAGTATGCTGCTTGTATGAAGCTCTAGGTTTTCAATGCGAAACACAGATTAGAGAACTCTGATTTCCCTCTTGTCACTTTTTCTCTGCTATACAAACATAAAAAGAGTTATTGATGTAGAAAAGGGGGAACGATGGGATTAGAAATTAGGGATTTAGGAGAATTTAAGATATTGTGGAGAGAACGTCAATGCTCAAAATTCAATATCATAAACAACATCTTCTAAATAAAATGATAAGAACCCGATTTATAGGCACATAAGCTAAGTTGATATCGAATCAAATCCCAGCCTGATAATGATAAAATTCTAATCTTAATAATTCTAAAAATAATAAAACTCAAAACAAATAATAATTATCTCATATTCTCAAACCACTAGTTATCTCATTTTGCATCAGCTCCATTCTTACAAGTAGTGCGTTGTAATCTCCAATTACAACCTAGTGCATCAATTTATGTGGCAAATTATACAGAAAAATTCAAAATAGCATTCATTGCAGGCTTTAAGTAAATCAAACTGAAGAATCATCTTTTGAGAAACCAGCAAGCACATGTTCAAATATTGTAATCATAATAAAGATACATACAAGGTAGACATGAAGATTTAAAAAAAAACTCCACGGACATAAAAGACTCAATAGAGAATTCTATGGTAAGTACAACATATGCATATGTGCAGACGTATAAGCCATTCAATCAATCATTTAAAGTATAAAAATTAATTGCTGCAAACAGTATAGCATCAGTTTCTGCATCATCACTAAAACTTGACATTCTAATGTCACATTTCATAAACATGACAAAGCCATATGTAGTCAACAACCAAGTAATAAGGTTTCAAAATGCAATAAACACAGCGTAAGCTGTAACATAGAGCAGATAATTGCAAGATTTCATTTCAAGAACCTTGTGTTTCAGCCTCCGCAAAACAAATGGTCGAAGCACTTGATGAAGACGATTAATGATCAACAGATTCTCCTCCTCAGAGAGTAAGGCCTATCATAATGAATCAACATTGAAAAAAGACCGTTAGAACAAAAAGTAATTGAAGAAATGTAAGAAACAACAAAGAACTCTGACCAAAAAATGGAAAAATGAACGGTACATCACAACTGAAGAAATCCACACTTACTTCATCTGGTGAATTATCACCATTACTCTCAAATGGTTTGTTGAACCACTGAGAAAAATCCTCTGATGAATTAAAAATATTCGGCAACAAGAAATTTAGTAGCGCCCAAAGCTCCTCAAGATTATTCTATGAAGGAGATAAAAAAAAAGAATTACTTCGCATGCCAGGTTTGCATTGTCCTCATGCTAGAAAAATCACTTTGCAATAGAGATTCACGAGAAAAGAGAAATTATAACCTGTAGAGGAGTTCCAGTCAATAGCAACCGATGAGAGCTCTGATAATGCTTCAATTCAGCATTTAACTTGCACGAAGCATTCTTTATACGATGACCTTCATCAATTATTATATAATGCCAGAGTATTTTGCTTAATTTTGGTCTGTCGTGCTTATTCATCAGATACTCGTATGTTGTCAGGAGCACATTGAATTTCTGTTGAACAATCCGTTCCCTGCAATAGGGAGAGAAATATTTACTAAAGACATCCCATGACAAAAGGAAAATGAAGATAGTAGTCTGATCTCGAGGTCATTACTTAAATAACCTACGCCTCTCCTCCGGAGGCCCAGAATAAACGATCTTGTTCACAGCAGGAGCCCAGAAGTTTATTTCTGACTCCCATCCAGGTAAAACTGAAGATGGCACAACTACTAGGAATGGCCCTCTATCATTTTTTGTTTCCATCAGGTAACAAATTAATGAAATAACCTACAACATAAATGTTCTCAGATTCCAAACATGTAACTGGAAAGAGACAACAGGTAAGAGCAGACAGTTCTATATTCAATTGATACCTGAACAGTTTTACCGAGGCCCATTTCGTCAGCCAGAATACCATTGAGATGATTGTTGTACAATGAAACCAACCATCTTAGACCATTCATTTGATACCTGAAGATCATAAGATACAATTACGGAGAGTTTGAATAACAAACTAGCTGTGGGCTTCATACGTCAGTGAGACTAGAGTGACAAGATAACAATTGCTAGATATAATATCTTTTTTATCATTCCACTAAATGTGTAAGTTTTCTATCTGAAAGAAATGCTAGGTATGAACTAAACTATGCATGTTCCACTCACTCTCTTAATTTTCCACCCAAAAGACATGATGGCTGGTCTGCAACATTCTCTTTTATACTGCAAAAAAATCACGTTGATCATGAGATACTCGAACAACAATAATGACTTGAGAAAAACAGTTCCACTATCAGCAACCTCAACCCATCCAGAACTTTACAACCAAAAATAGGGTAATGATATGCTACGGCAGAATAACTGGAATATTGAGATATAGTAAGGTCTCTACCAAACAAATAAAATATTAAAAAGACTACATACAGATAAAGGTATTTGAACTATATCTGTACCTGTGAGCCATCATATAGTACTTTTCATTGCTTTCCATATAATGCTGGGGGAAAAAAACTTAGAAATTAATTCAACAAGCAAAACAAAATACTGAACCCCAAAAGTAAAAAAAAATAAAAACAAAAGATACCTTAGCCTGATCAGTTTCATCTTCATTTTCAACAGATATCTCGTTCCTCTCAAAGAAAGTAGCAGTTCCTGTCTCATCCATGTCATGCTCATATCGGCTTGCCACAACCTTTGCCGCCTGCAACTTGGATCCCAGCTTTTGAAGGTACTTTTCTGTCTCTTTGAGAAGTTGCTTGACACGATCAGACTTAGCATCCTGATACATACACTGATATGTTAAGAACTAGAAAAGTACTAGGTTGAACATCCTATGCCAGTAAAAAAGAAAACCAACCTGCACCATTCGCAGGTAACCCTCCACATCATTGATCTTTAATAAATTAATCTTTTCACGTTGGATTCGATCAATCTTTTCACGGTGGATGCGTTCCTTCCTTTTATGGAACTCCTTCGCATATTTATTAAAACCCTTCCAACGTTCTTTCCTTAACTTAAAGAGATCATCCAATCTCTCCCTAAGGTAAGGTAATAAGGCAATCAGCACCACAAAAATAAAAAGTAACATGAGAAACCAATGCAGCCAGTGTATACAAAGAGAAAAATACATACTTGTGAACTTCTATCTCCCCAAAGAAGTCCTTCTGCCTTTCTCGGATTCTCTTTTGTCGCTCTTCCTTCATCTTCAGTTCAAACTTCTCCAGTTGTTTGATTCTCCTGCCGTGTTTATGTTTCTTAAATGATTTTAAGCGATCCATGTCATTACTGATTGGCTTGAAAAAATCATTCAGAAAATCACTATCAAAGAAGAAAGATGATGTCAGAACAAGAAGATTATCTGACAATGAGAAAATAATATCTAGTAAGAGTATAAACAAAATAAAATTTCATAATCATACTTGAAAAGCATGATAAATATTACTTTCTTCATCCCCTCAAACATACCTTATCATTTTTTAAGGTTTCAAATGCTTATGTCCACTATCAAAAGCTAAAATAAAACATAACACGAGGTAAATCCTTGGAGCATAAAATGAATATGACTAACCTCCTTAGACGACTTTGAAGCTCTAATAGTTGCAGCTTTTTAAGTTCAATGACACTTTTTGTTTTTGCTGGTATATCTTCAGATGAGCTCACATTTTCCTACATTAAGTAATAAAACACTTACAACATCGGATATAATGAAAAAGAAAACAAAAAATGTCCTGTTAGACCATTGACAATGAAAATTTATAATGCAGACACTATATACATGCATTGATCAGGTAAATGATGTTGTACAAGAAAACAAAACAGTTAGCAGAAGGAGAAAAAAGATCGACAATATAAAACACGACCACTCAGGAAACGATATTCAAGTCTAAAAAGACAAGGATAAAGGGGCCAAACACTAGATAATAGTACTAAATACAAAGATTCATCTCTTTTTATTACCAAATAACTAACTTTAGAAAGAAATAAAGAAAAAATTACACAGGACAAGGAAAAAAACGCGCAAACACACACGATATACAAATAGCACTCAATCATGGGGATGTCATGCCATGATGAAGACTACCTGTGTGAATGAATTTTGGATTATGTACATAATCAAGTCAAAACACAAACCTTTAACTTATGAAAACATGCAGCGATTCTTTGCTTTGTTTTCTGCTGTTTTAGAATCCAATTTTGCTCATCTTGGAGTTTCTTTTTCTGCTGATCCATAATCCATTTCTCTGACATAGTGTACTTGGGGGAAGGTATCAAATTAGAAGAAGAATCATCTTCTTCCCCCGGTTCTGCAGTAAGAATGTTGCCACTTTTCACTGTGTCATTAATAGGAGTCTCTGGAAAACCTTTTCGCCCATCTGAATAGGATCCAGATTGAAACTCAGAAACCTTTTGATCATCTGCAGCAAAGCTAGTCAGCTACAGCATGTGACATGAGCATTATAAGAGAAAAGTCAGGACTAAATCATATAATATTTGCTTTGATGTATGGTTTCTCACTTTGCAAGATATGTTTGGGAAGCATATTAACATCTTTATATTGGTGACTATTGTCAATTCCAGGAACTGGTTTCCAACGATCTGTAAAAAGAAAGATAAAAAGTTGTGAATATTATCAGGCATGTTGATTCCCTGAACCAATAGTTTCATAGAAATTTGAAACTAACTGTTTGAATCATCTTTTCTTTCTGACAATTCATTTAGAACAGCATAGGCAGCTTGTGGTCCCCTAGAAGACTCATTACCATTACCAATTCCTGTCCACCCACTCATCTCAGATTTCATCTGCTTATTTATGGTCATTATTGAGGAGCCCTGAGTAGCTTTTCCAACATGCATATGGCCATGCTCCATATTATCCCCGGGAATATCAATGACTAAACCACTCCTTAAAGCAGAAGAATCGAGATGATGTGAAGCCATTCGAACACTAGCCTGCATATCTGTGGTGTCTTGAGTCTGCATTTCAGCATCCAGTTGTCTTGAAGTTAGGGTGTGCTTTCTTTCTTCTGCAATTACATAATGGTCAGAAGGAGGGCCGTTTTTTTCCTCCATTTTTGGGTTCTCAGTTTCTTTAGACAAGGAGTCAACATCTTGGAATCTTGCAGTATAAGAGACACTAGATGAATTTTTATCCATTTCCCTTCCAATATCCGGTCTTCCAAATGGCATAGCAACCTCAACATTATTTGAGTCATTGGAAGTTTGTAGCTTTCCTTTGTTGTCAATCAACTCTTTGCGAGGTCCATCAGTATTACCACCTGAACAGAGAAAACAATGAGGGCTGATTTGCAATGGGTAAAAACGGGAGGGTCACCCAAAAAAAACAACAATAAAGAAATATCAAACATCAGTTACCTTCTTTGGTAAGGAAGTTTCCTAAAGCAATCTCAAGATGCAACTTCTTTGGCATCAAACCATTTCTGCATAGAAAGAACTACTTAATACAATGTGACCATGACACACTAAGAACTTTTGATCAATAAATCAGGCGATGTTAAGAAATGTACAGTAACCTCCTTGGAAATATGACTTCTAGATGCTAAAATAAAGCAATCTACCTGAATGCTAAAAAGACAAGGCACTGTGCTCTCAGCTGTTTCAATTGTTGTTCCATGAATGGCATGCCAGGAGAAACAAGATGCTGGTGAAGAGGAGATTTTCCGGTATCTCTAGGCACCATATTTCTAGACATGCTGATCTCAGATGCACTATTTTGCCTTCCACCCTAAAGTTCCATATAGCAAGTCCAGTTAAATGCATAAAACAAAACCTTTGAAAAAATTTAATCATGTAATGTTACTGATGTATGGCAGCAAGCCCTTACTTTGTCTAAAATTGACTAAAGCAAAATGAATATGAATCACATACCTGAACAAGTTTGCTTGCATCTGCTAATGTACTTGAACTTCCTCCATCATGCTCCATAACCCTTGCAGTGGGATGCAAAGTCCCTGCAAACTGTGTAGAGCTTGATAACCCTGGCTCTGCTACTGGAATTGAACTAGAATTTACAGGGACACCACCATGAAACTTCGCAAAAGAACCTAAATTCCAACCAACACCATATGAGGTAAAATTACTTATTGACCTACTCAGAATAACTATCAATTACTTGCATAAGAGAAAAATCAATCAACCCTTTATCATTGAGACAAACTTTTTACGATCTTCAATGTACTCAATAAGCATTAACTTTGATATTATTTATAGCTTTGAGCAACATATTTTCAATTCTTACTTGGCGATGGAGCTGTTGACGGCTGATTTTGAATTTCACCTGCCATGTTACCATGAACAACAGGAGAAGAAAACTTTGGAATCTGAGATTTTTCAAACGGAAGCCCAGTCTTGTTTTGATTCCTTATACCCATGATATCATGTGTAGAAGGCAGGGAACTGAATCGCTGCTGTTCTGAAGGATTGTGAGATGAGGAAACTTCTACTTCTTCGGGGTATTTTGCATTTTGAGTTTGAGACACCATATTGCGATTATTTGTAGAATCCAACTGTTTTTCTATTGAATGTTGACTATCTTGCTTGGATCTAAGCATGGGTTTGCCACCAGACAAAGACGAGAAGTGTTCCATCTGGCTTCCACTTGGATTAACACTAAAATTAGCTTGTTCACCCCCTTTAACTGGGAACCCTGAAGATGATTCAACCTTGTTCATCTTCCCTTTCCTTGGATTAACAACAGTGTTGCGACTATCAAGCTGCTGAAGGTTGTCATCGTGTGGTTCCAAGGGTAAGGATGTATCTCCGCGCTTTCGCTTAGTTGTGATCTTCCTGCCACCACTTTGATTCTTCATCTGTTTGTCCCAATTTGCTGCATCACGCTTTTCTTGTGATTGTGAATTAGCTGCCTTTGAGTCCAAACTAGATGGACTCTCAAGATCGCAAGACTGACTACCACATTGAGTACCAAGTCCTTGGAAATAATCACTTCCTACACTACTTGGACCAACATGAGGCCTGCCTGAAACAAATGGATCGATTCTGGAAATATCATTGTCAGCCAAACCCTGGTCTTTTGCACTGCCAACAGCCTGTGAAGATCCTGCAATAAAATGTTTGAGCTTCCAAATGATTTTACTATGTAGTATTAGTATAGTACTACCTAGAAACAATTTAAAGTTGCCATAGAAGTTCAACTATAAGCTTTTTTTCCCATAAATTGCAAAATATAAGACTGACCTGCTTGAGTTCCACTGGCCATAGGAAGGCGTGATGATTTCAGGGCTTCAATATCAAGACCATGTTGATTGACAACAGTCTCCATGGCCCTTGGATCAAGGAAGATAAATTAGAGGAAACATAGAACAAATGGGAAGAGGATAAACCATGTGATGAATATGCCAAGTGTTATAAAAGCATTTGAGTGACAAAAATTAGACAGCAATAGAACATATGCAAAAGTAGGTCTATAAACAAAAGAAATTTAAGAGTTATTGACAGACAAACATTAAAAGAACCCACTACATAGTAAAAGAAACCTAACTAGATTGGCAAACATCATGAAAGAGCATAACATACCAGACAGTCAAGACTAAAATAATTAGCATTTTTACATCATCATAAATGCTCTAATGCCTGCAAATGCAAAGTTTGCATTTCTAATAGTAATAGGTAAAGAGCTTTCACATATGAATGTAGCTGAATGAACAAAAAAAGTAACCACCTTTTATTAATGTTACTAAAAGATCTGGTGAACCCGTGACTAGATTGCATGATATCAATAATTATGAACTAGTATGATGAAACAACGAGAAGCTAATTGCAAGGAGAAAAAGTTCCATTGCATATTAAATAATTTGAAATTTTTTTCAAGTAACTCAAAAAGTCTTGCATGAATAGTGTCCAACAACTTCTAACCGAGGAAAAAAAATCCAACATATAGGAAAACATGTTCAATCATGTGATTGGATTGTAAAATATTTACCTTGATATTACTTGGTATGGCATGGAATGTTCCTTTCCACTTGACTTCATGTGTTGCAAAATCTGATTAGATCAAAATGGGCAATTGTAATTACAATAAGCGTACTTCTATGGCATCACAAAATCAGAAAAGAAAAGGACAGCAATTATTAAACAAAAACCTATACAAACCACGTAAAGTTTGGTGGCCAATTTTGCAGGCTCATCTTTAGAATCTTGAATGAGTTTGTGCAGAAACTTTGCTGCCTCCAACTCAACATTATTGGAAGACGCCATCTCTTGCAAGCTACGATGCAATTAGAGAACAGAATCAAACACCAAAACATAAAAAGTTAAGCTCAGCTTGTTTGATACACCAGATTCATAGTGTAGATCATATATAATGGCCAATGGCTTGTTAATTATACATAATAGTTACATTCTTGGTTTATATTACCTGCAAATACATCTAAACCTATGCATTAACAGAAATGTCTCACAAGGCAAACGAACATGTCTCATACACATCAAATTATTACATGTAACTACATAATATGACATGTCCTAAGTCCCTTCAATGCAAAGGAATAGTTTTATTATCACTTTTTTTTTCATGTACAGCTGATTCACTATTAAATTCAGCCATTTAGCTATATTTGATAACCATTTAAATTTCCAGTTTCTAATTATTTAGTTTTGTAATCAGTTTCCAATTTCTAAATTCTTAGGGAAAAAATGAAAATTTGTTTGACAACCAATTTTCAAAACTAGAAATTGGATGCTGCATCTTTGATAATCAATTTTCAAGTTAATTTATCAACTTTTTAGCTCTAAATTCAATTTAAAAAAAATTCATTAGACTTTGGTTCTTCAAGCATTTAGAGTAACGTGTAGTATGATTGGGTTGTTGATTTCGTGTATTGAAAAAAGAAGAAAATAACTCAATTCCAAAATTGATTTTTTGAAATATGAAAATTTAGCCAGAGTATCTGAACAAATAAAAACTGTTCAAATGAGTGGTAAAACTTAATCAGTTTCAAAATTTAGAAATTTAAACTAAAATAATTGAAATGGTTACCAAATAACCTATAGCTATATCGGAAGCTTGTGATGCTTAATTATGATTTAAGACATCAAGCTCGTATACAGTAGATTATTGTTTCATGTGTGATACAAATGCGCTAGAAACAGCGCTCGACTATGTCTAGACATAAAAAAAAAGGAAATTACAGCACACAGCTACCACCACTTTCACCTCAGATTATAGCTTGCTTGCTTGATTTCTTAATTGCACAAATTATCGAATAAAAGAAGTGCATGTTTAAGTTGATTAATGCCATGAAATTTGATTTGATTTTCTCAGGAAAATGAAACTAACGTACCTGAAAAATCAGGCTCCAATGCGTTGTGTCAAGACACAGCTAATCGATGGCTTCCATTTCTCACTCCGATATCAAATGGATATAAGAACCCCGATAGACCACTGGTCTGAGCAGAAAAGATCGTGTTTTGTGAGAAAATTAGGGTCCTCTTAGGGCTTTTTGTTCCAAGGAACGGGAGACAGCAATTGGGTTTACTTTGTACGACGTCGTTTCTAGAGTTATCACGCAATTAGTCTGGAACACTGTTGGCACGTACCAAAACGTGGAAGAGTTTGAGTTCTCTAATAAAAATCAATCTTGAAGGAGCATTAATCAAATTGAATAAAAACAATTAATATAAAATTTATTTTCTTTCTTTCTATTTTATAAAAAGTAATAAATATTTTAAAAAATCAGAAAAATAATAATAATTTATATATATATATATATATATATATATATATAAATCACGCTTAAAATAATATTGGATAAATATAATCTTATATTTTAACATAATAATATATATTATTCTTTATATTTTATTTAAATTTTAAAAAAACTTCTCCTAGACAACATAATAAAAGATTTTTATAACATTTAAGAGTACACTTTTATAATATATATATATATATATACACGCGCTAAAATAGTTTAATTAATAATGGATCTCTAATCATTTTTTATTTTTTATTTATTTGTCATTGAATTAGATAATCAAATGTACTGTAAAAAATTAAACAAAATATTATATTAAAAATATATAAAAATTCGCAAGTGTCTTTTACTAGTTTATTTAAATATTACTTTAAAAATAAAAATTTAAAATTTAAAATAAAATAACATATTAAAATAATTGATATTTTTGTAATTAAATTTGTACGAATTTGGGAGAGAGAATGAAAAAAATAATAAGAATGAATTCAAAATTTATGAGGGTATTTATTTTATTTTTATAATATTTTTAAGAATAATGGGAACCTTATTTTTTCATATTAAAAATAAATTACAATTATGGAAGAAAAAAGGTTTTGCATAACAGGCTTCCATCTTCATCTTTTGTGTTGTTTCGTTTTTGATAATCTTACTTTTAAAAAACAATTATTTGATGTTTTCGAAAACATATTTTATTCATCTCTAGAATATTAAAAAACAAATGTTTATCTTTCTTTTTTTATTTTTACACAACCACAAAATAAATAAAATCATACCTACGTAAATATTCAATGAATAATAAAAAATATACATTGATGATCAAATTTTAAGCTATCTATATTTGTTACAAAATTTAGCCCAAATGAATAAGCAGCAAGCGCCAGATCTATATATAAAACATTTCATTTTGAAAAAAATTGATTTAAACGTAATATACTATTGCTCATATAACATATTTAGATTAAATATGTTTTATTACACATATTTATTTATTAATAAATCCTAATACAGTAAACATTTCATCAAGTTTTTAAATTTTTAGTAAAAAGATGTTTCATTAATTTATTAGTCCTTTGCTTTATTATTATTTTTGGTAAATTTTCGAGTGGTGTCTTATATGTCATCAATATACCATATTTGTGTATGAGCTATTTAGCAATGAAGTATAAGAAAATTTCAAAATTGGTCAAGTATAAGTTATAACAAAAACAGGGGATTATTTACTTTTTATTTAATAAATTACTTATAAAGCTAATGTATGTAGAATATTTTTTATATAATATTGATATGTTATTTCTAATTATTTTTCAATATAAATGTAATTATAATACTTAAAACTCAAAATTAAGGATATTTAATTTATCTCAGAGAAACACCCTTTGTGTTTATTTTTTTAATTTTTTAACGAAAAACTAATAAATTATAAACTTATACGAATTAAATTAGTAATTTTATTTCTCAACGACAAACTTAATATTTTATAATTAAAAAAATAAAGGCATAACTCTAGCAAGAAAAATGGTCTTAATAAAGCGTGAATTTGTAAAAAATTAGAAGGCGTGTATTAAAATTCGTATATTATTACATATTGTGTATCATCTGTTAGAGTCTCAATTCAATCCAGAAACGTTCATAAAATCATATAAACTCATAATTTAAATTCAGCGGAAACAAAATTGGATTGAAAACATACCTCCTGCCATTGATCAAATTTCAACACTTACACGGAGATTTCAATGGATTTTTTGTTTGATTCTTTTACTGATTTCTCACACTTATTTTCTGCGTATTAATGGTGTATTTAAATTATTATGCAGTTAATAGTGAGAGGATCCGATACTTTATTAACGTTCTTCCATCAATAATCTTATTCGATTTCAGAACCAATGTACTGTTCCGATGAAATCGAATCGTCACCATAGTTTACTACCATTGTACCACTCTGATTTATAGTCTTATATGACATCAATATACCATATTTATGTATGAGCTATTTAGCAATGAAGTATAAGAAAACTTCAAAATTGGTCAATTACAAGTTATAACAAAAACATAGGATTATTTGCTTTTTATTTAATAAATTACTTATAAAGTTAATGTATGTAGAATATTTTTTTATATAATATTGATATGTTATTTTTAATTATTTTTAAATATAAATGTAATTATAATACTTAAAACTCAAAATTAATGACATTTAATTTATCTCACATTCATAGGAGAAACACAATTTCTGTTTATTTTTTAAACTTTTTAACGACAAACTAATAAATTATAAATTTATACGGATTAAATTAGTAATTTTATTTTTCAATGACAAACTTAATATTTTATAATTAAAAAAATAAAGGCATACCTCTAGTAAGAAAAATGGTCTTAATAACGCGCTAATTTGTAAAAAATTAGAAGACTTGTATTAAAATTGGTATATTATTACATACTGTGTACCATCTTTTACTATCCTCGTGTCTTTTCATTTGAAATTTCTTGCTAAACATTAAAACGTATTTAAAATAATAATAAAAATAAAAACTCAACTTTATGAGTTTCGTTTCACACCCCTCTTTTTCTCTCGAGAAAAAGTAAACCACATCCTTAGTCAAAAGTTAAATTTATATATAAATAATTATATATTATACATTGTTACTTAAAATTACGAGCAATTAAAAATTAACTATTAAAATTTAAGTAATTCAATCAATAACGTAGAAATTTAATATGCAAAAAAATAAAGATAATATTTATTTTAATAATAAATTAAAATAAATATATATTTATTAATTATATATATAATGATTTCGTTACTCATATTATATATAATTTATTCCCCATCTAATATTTCAAGTCAAATAAAACAAGAGAAAATTTAAAAAAATTATAAGAAAATATATATATTTGAAATAATAACTAGTTGGATACAAAATTAATTAATAGCTATAAATTTATATACATTTCTATATATTTTAATTTTAATTATCGGTGATATAATGTGAATGTTTTTAGATTATTTTTTAATTTATAGTTTTTATTAAATTTTATTTTTATTCTAACAAGTGGTATCAGAGTCTATTCATATTAAATCATTAAAAGTTGAATTTATTTTAGAACTATGATATTTTTTGTTATTTTTAAATATAATAATTTTGATTTTAATATTATCATATTTAAGAATAATTTTAATTTTCTTTTAAAATTATGATTTAAATTTAAAAATATTTTATAATTACTATGATTTTATGTGATTTTTTTGCTATTAAAAGAATCTTAAAAAAAATTATTTTTGATATTATTTATGTATAAAATCAAATCAATATTTTTTTATTAAAAATAATAATAAATAAATAAAGGAAACAAGCAAATACTTGCTATCTTAATCTTTAAATATGAACATGGATTGAACTCCACTGATATGCCGGCGACGGCAGCGACCACGAAGTCGGTATAATTGGGGGATATTGTCTTCATCAGTTTGCTATAACTAGGATATTAAATTATTATTTTTTCAATTAGGATTTTGATAATTATATAATTAAGAAATAGCAGCTACACCTGTTAATATAAATATATTTTTTATTACAACTAACATCTATTTTTGGTATTATAATTAGGTTTTTTTTATATTACAAGTAAGGTTTTAATTAATATGTAATTAAAAAAAGTGAAGCATAAATATTTTTTAAAAGCTCAAAAATAATTAATTTTTAAAAAAATCTACTAATATTTTATAAAATTGAAAAAAAATTAATGGGATTAAAGATATAAATTTAAATGAATGGGTAAAAATATATATACAAATTTTATGACCCAATAAAATTTATCAATAATATTGATAGTTGAATTTGATAAAAAAAAATTGATACAATTTAAAATTTAAATATTAATATACTATATATATATATTGGAATAAATTAATTGAAGAAGACGTTTATAAAGTAATCTATCAAATATAAATTAATTTATTTTAAAATATAAACGATTATATTCATATAACTTATATAAATACTAGTCTATCTAAAAAAAGTTAATATTTAATACAATTGCGTGTATATTTGTGATAATAAATGCGTGATTATTATGTTTTTCATGTGAACAATAATTCAACCCAAATAAAGATTTATTATTTTACATGTGTGTTTATATTGTTAGTGTTTGATTATATATCACTTATAAGTTTTGATTATTACACCAATATATCACTTATAAATTAATATCTTTTTATTAGAAGACAAAATATTAACAGAATGTTCGATATCTTAAAATAGGATTTACCTTTGTTTAGATTTATTATTTTGGTTTTGAGACTTAAGTGACTTTGTTTTATTTGCTTGTTATCGTATGGATTCAACTATGAATAATCTTACTAATATTATTGTCAATATAAACTCTATTTCTATTTCTATATTAAATAGCATAAACTTCAAGTCATGGTAAGAGAATTTCTGGATAGTTCTTAGAATTATAGATTTGGACATTACGATAAGGGCTGATCCTCCTACACTCCTTATAGATGATAATATTTCTAATAAAAATAAGAAAAATGAAAGGTAGAAGATATCAAATTGCATGTGTATAATGATCATAAAGAATGTCATTCTTGATGCATTAAAGGACACGATTTCTAAAAAGATAACTACTGTTACAAATTTACTCGAGGATATTGATAAGAGGTTTGTTAAGAACGAAAAAACTAAAATATATATGCTCTTGACAAGTCTAATTTCAATGAGGTATAGAAACAAAGACAACATTAAGAAGTATATCATGAGAATGTTTCTTCTTACTTCATATCAAGAGCACTTAAGCTTAACTCTCTAAAGATTTGTTGGTGCATATTAGGCAATTATAAAATGGTTCAAGGTGAGACAATAGAAAATTTTAGGTTATTGTTAAAGATTGAATTTTATTTTAATCTTAATGAGACATTTATTGTACAATTATTTAGACAAAATTTGATTCCTATTTATGCTTTAGATAAATTTAGTTATTCTTGTTATTTGGTAAAGGAAATTTTAATTTGTTTTGTGATTCAAAATTGGTTGATTTTGGTTCTTTGTCAAGTTATGATAACCTTTATTTAATTGATACAATTTCTTCATTTAAGAAATCCCTACAAATAAGTACACGAGGTATACAAAAAATGACCAATGAAAATTTGATTACGTTATGGCACAAAATATTAGTCATATTTTCAAATAGATAATAAAATGACTTGTGTTTGACGATATTTTGGACCCTTTAGATTTTACAGATTTTAATATTTTTTAACTTTATAAAGAGAAAACAAACAAATAAAAAAAGAAATGCATCCAATAGGACTTTAGAAATTATAGAACTTATCATACAAAAACTTTCCATTTGCTACAATTGTTGGAACATTCAATAATATTTTATAACATTCAAAGACAATTTTTCAATATATAGCTATTTATTTATCATTCATGAAAAGTCAATCATTAGATATGTTCAAAAATTATAAAATTAAAGTTGAAAATCAATTAAACAAAATGATCAAAAGCATCAGATTTGATTGTGGTTGTGAATGCTACAATAGATATGATGGTTCAGGTGAACAGTGTCCATAATTGTTTACTAAGTTCCTAGATAAGCGTGGTATCATCTCATAATACATTATGCCAATTCGCCTATTATGAATGGTATTACTGAAAGAAAAAATAATACGCTTAAAGGCATGGTAAGGTGTATGATTTGTTATTCTACCTTACTAGAATCACTTTGGGAAAAAAGCTCTTAAAATTACAATATATATCCTTAATAGGGTTCCAATTAAAGCAACAACCCAAACCGCTCAAGAAATTTAGACGAGCAAGCAACATAGTTTAAAGAACTTATATATTTGAGGATATCTAATTGAGGCAAAGCCTTATAGTTCTAACGCAAAAAAAACTAGACTCAAGGACGATGAATTGATATTTTATTAATTATTCTAAAAAATCCAATATGATCTTATATCTAAGTTGATTTTTGAGTCAATAAATGTCTGATTCTTTAAAGATGTCGAGTTTATAGGGGGAGATACGGTCAGAAATGTTGTCTTTGAAGAAGAATATGTTGATATTTATACAAGTGCTATTAGTGTTGATCAGGATCTCATTCTTGACTTTGATCGAGACACACCAAATCAAGATAATTTCGAAAAATCGTCTATTTAAAAAACTGTTTCAAAAGAACAAGCTCTACCATTTGAAGAATTCATGTCATTAGGAAGATCCATTTAGGAAATGAGAAGTGTAGTGCCATATGACTACATTGTATTTCTCTAAGAACATGAGTTTGATATTAGAGTGATTGAGGAAGATTCGATCAACTTTTATCAAGCCATGGAAAGTTCTAACTCTCAAAAGTGGATTGATGCCATCAATAAGAAAATTAAGCCCATGAAAGATGTTGACATGTGGGATCTTGTCCCGTTACCAAAAGGTGGGAAACTCATTGGTTATAGATGGATTCGAAAGGCGATGTACAGAGATATAGGGCTTCTCGTATTGCATAGGGTTTTTCACATAAATAAGGTATTGACAATAAAGAGATTTTCTCTCATTTTTTTGAAAGACTCTTTCAGGATTATTATGGTATAAGTAGCGCATTTTAATCTTGAGTTACATCAGATGGATGTAAATATGGCGTTTCACAATAGTGATATTGATGAAACGATCTATAAGATGCAACCAAAAAAATTTGTATTGGAAGACCCAATAAATATGGTTTACAAACTTAAGAAACTCATTTATGGGCTCAAGCAAGCATCTCGACAATAGTATTTCAAGTTTTATCAAGTAATAATATTGTTTTATCTTTAGATGAATTTTGTCAATGATTGCATATATCATAAGTTAAGTGGAAACAAATATATTTTTTGGTTTTATATGTCGATAATGTTTTGCTTGCCAAGAAAAATATAGGCTTATTGTATGAAACAAGATATTTCTAGCTAAGAATTTTAAGATGAAAAATCTTAGTGGCGCCTTTTTTATATTAGGCATATAGATATTTCAGAATCGTTCTTGAAGTATTATAGGGTTATCACAAAACAGCTACATCGAAAAGATTTTCAAGAGAAATGACATACAAAATTGCAAACCCAGTGATATCCATATTCCTAAGAGAGATAAATCTAGTCTCAATTAATGCCCTAAGAATGATTTTGAGGAAAAGAAATGCACAAGATTTCTTATACGTGAGTAGTGGGGAAGTTGATTTAAATACATATGCATCCAGATATTGCATACATTGTTGGGATGTAAGGAGATATTTGAGCAATCCAATAATAACCTATTGAAAATCAACCAAATGAGCCTGACAGTACTTAAAAAGAACAAAAGACTACATGCTCACATATCGAAAGTTAGATCAACTTAAGATCATTAATTGTATTGACTTCAATTTTGCTGGATGTCAACATAGTATGAAATTTACGTCAAGTTATGTCTAAATGTTGGTTAAGGGTGTTATCTCTTGAAATAATGATAAATAATCTCTTATTATAGCCTCCTCTAACATGACATTAAAGTTTATAACATGTTATGAGGCATGTAATCAAATAATATGAGTGTAAAATTTTGTCACAAGACTGCACACAGTAGATGGTATTGAAATACCACATAAGCTATTTTTTAATGATAATTCAATAGTGTTATATTCTACCAATGATAGAAACTCAACAAGTTGAAGTGTATAGATATCAAGTTTCTCATTGTTAAGGAAAAAGTTCAAAGTGTACAAGTGTATATAGAACAAATTGATATAACTTCATGATTACTGATCTAAAATCATTGCTTACTAAGGGATTTCTACCCAAAATGTTTTATGAGGTCACTACTTGTGTAGGTATCATATCATTTGAAGATATTCAATTTTAGTAGGAGTTTGTAATTTTAAATGTTTATTTGATATAGACACACTTTCACTTCTTAAAAATTTATTGATATTTTAATGTTATTTTTTAAGTTTTTTGTTTATTTGTGCTTTGATTTTGGTATGGTTGATCTTAATAAGATTTAAGGTTAGACCAGTTAGAAATAGGTATGTTAAGATCACATTGCATAAAATTTTCATACTATACATCCACATCATGATTCATGTAATTCAATTGTATCGATATATATATAACCATTAACGGGTCTAGTAGGCTTTGATTATATGTTGGTATGATTGATAGAATTGATTAGTTACAAATACATTTTGGTAATGACAACATAGTTGACCTCCTACAATTATTTTTACAATGCATAATAATAAAGTTACACATATAACTCAAGTGATAGATTGTTGGATCTTTAATATAACATTGGGTTTATATGTGAATAATTATATGTTGTATATTGTCATATAAGGTTAAACTTATTTAAAAGTAATATATTAAGGTTTAAGTAATTTGAACTTTAATGTATCTAACAGGGGTATGAGTCTTTAATGTGTAAAGACTTAAGAATATTATCTATTTTAATGATGCCTAAAATATATATATATAGTTATTAACTATATATATATAGTAGTTATGGTTCACGTATCATACATAATTTATCATTTTTATTTGATATTTCATCATTAGAGTGAGAAGATAGAAAACTAAAAGATTCTCTAAGAAAAACACGTATATCTGAAAAAATAATTATTTAACTATAGAATTAATTAATAATTATGGATTCATGTACGATTATGCATATTTTATCTCTCATTCTTAACAATACAATATGAATGTTCCTAAATTAATTTTTAAGTGATGGTTTTCACGTAAGATTATTTTTATTCTAAAACCTAAAATTCTAAAAAAAATCATTTCTTCCCCGATAATCTTCATATTCCTCTTCTTCTTATCTTTTTTCCCGCTCATCTTCTCACCCCTTTCACCAAGTTTCTTCAATTCTGCTCTTATTCTTTTTTTTTCGATAACCTCATCTCTTATTCTTTTTTTCAATACTTTCCCCCCTATTTTCTTTAGTTATTTCTTTGGTACTTTGTAGATTTATCTAAATTACATTTTACGAATCACTTTCAAGTCTTTGATTTATTTTCCTATGTTTGATATAAGTTTCAAAAAAGTATGGCGTGTTGTTATGTACAGTGTGTTAATTGTGCATTGTTTGTAGCTATTTGACATAATAAAGTGTACGTAAAATTTCAAATTGATTCTATTAAGCTATAATGAGAAGGCCTTTTCTTTTACCTCAAAGTTTAGTGTTTAGTTTAAGACGGTTAGAAAATCTAATTCTGATTTTATGATGTCAAAAAAGTTTTTTGTATGTTGTTTGCAAGATCGTTATATATTGTAGATAATATTGTATTTTTATTCTCCTAAAAATATGAGGCTTGTTAGGGCACTATTTTTTACTGCTCATATCTTAGGTTATTGTCACAATTAATATATTTCATACTTTTAAGCATACTTGTTTGGACATTAATAAAATATTTTTTTTATTTTTTCCCAAAGAAAAAACATCTCATACTCAATTCTAGCAACTAGCAACAACAAATAATTAAAAAAAAGAAAGAAATCAAATTCAAGAAATAATTCTTATTGGAGTTTCTAAGAATAGCTCTATTTTTTCTCTATGAGTTTCTAAGAATATTCTAGTACAAGAAGGATAAATAAAATAACAATACATGGTTTAATTCAAGACAGCTAGCAAAACTAAAGGGGAAATATAGCAAAGAGAAAATTTTGGCTTCATCAAATAGCTCTATTTTTTCTCTCTGAGTTTCTCAATCAAATCTGCTGCGTCTTGAACTGTGGTAATATTTTGGGCGCTTTCTTCTTCCACGCTGATACCAAATTCCTCCTCAAGTCCCATCACAATCTCAACCTGAATAGAATAAGTAAACAAACTCAATAGTGTTTACCAAGTACAACATTCAAAATTCTTGCAACATATCGTTCTTGGACGAGAATAGAAACAAATAGGATCAACATTCAACTAATAGTGAATTAGTGATAATGATAAATGCTAAGTGCAAGCAATTTTTTACATAATTATACACTCATGCCACATTTACTATATTTAATGCGATCAGATAGTTATAATTATTGGTTTGAGTGCAAAGATGTGGGCACTAAGAGATCATCTAGCAATGATTGGTTTCATATAACTAAGGTTTTCCCCATCTACACTATATATTCCAAGAGTTCCTAAAAAACATCACCATAACTCAACTAGACGAAAAGATGACAGTCTACTGTGAGTTTACCGTATCAAGGGAATCAGCTCCAAGAGCAGCGAATTTTGATTCACCATTGACGGCAGAGTCATCAGGTAAAGCCAGTTGTTTCCTTACAATTTCACAAACCTTGTCCACGGTCTCAGGTTTGGCCTGCCAAAGCAGTTCAAGAACATATTATGAAAATAAGATTACCGCACTAATAGATTTAAGACTTAGAAGAAATTTGAAGCAAAATGTAATAGATTAGATGGTAATTAGAACTTACTGCACAAGAAACATGAAAGCTCCTTGATTGCATCCCAAGAGATGGGAAATGCTTTTCATTAATGGAAAACGAAATTGATCTAACATTAGAGATCCTGCTGGCAGGTGCCTGTTCAGGCATTCAACAGGATAGATAAGTAGAGGCAGAGATAAGTATGACTGCATATCAGGGATTTTATGTATGGATAGAAAATGCAAGTATATGATTATGCATGTATGGATTTTTTTATTTTTTTATTCAAACAATCCATATTGGGTTTTAGACTAAGGGTATGTTTGTTTCACATAATTAAAATTACCGCAAGTTTCTGGAAACAAAAAAATAGGAATTTGTTCCCTAGTTATTATGGAAAAAGAAAATGAAATTAATTAATTTTATTTATTTGTCTCAAAATACTAACAATATACATATACACATTAGTAATTAAGAGTTTTAGATTACAATCCTATTCCTTTGAAGGAAGGAATAACTATTTTTCTCATCAAATGAATAATACATAATCCTTATCTCAAGAGAGTAGATACTCCAAATAAATTGCAATTATCAACCTTAAAATTTCAAACAAACCAAGGAATAGAACTACAGAGTGTATTCCCACCAATCAAACATGCCCTAACTACTTTAAACTCCGGGAGAGTGGGAATGGGGACTTGAATGCGTGTAGGAAATATGAACCAAAGAAAAAATTAGTTTCCTTGGTCAAAATGATTATCTACATGCCTAGTAACTAAACCAACTAAGATTTCAAGCGCACTACTATGCAATTTTACCCAGCATGCCTAGTGACTTTACTAAAACATATGTCCCATGCTAGGAAAAACTTCTTCAAATGGATGCATAAAAAGTACAGTCATAGTCTAATTTCACCATTGAGAATTTACAAATTTACATCTGTTGATAAAACATTTTCAGTGAAAAATACTACAGTCGGACACTTTTCCTGGTAGAACGGTGTAAATTGCATTTAGGCAGATTGACTATATAAGCCAACATTCTTAATACCAAAACCAAGGAATATAAAATTATGTAGAAATTTGTTTGTCTCTTAGAACTTTCAATTTATATACTCTAATACTAATTAAGTCTAAAAACTCATCACTTTTCATCAAAAACAAAACTCGACAATTTAAATTAAAAATTCCAGAGATTACTTTTCCTGGTAGAACTGTGTAAATTGCATTTAGGTGGATAGACTATATAAGCCAACATTCTTAATACCAAAACCAAAGAATATAAAATTATGTAGAAATTTGTTTGTCTCTTAGAACTTTCAATTTATATACTCTAATACTACTTAAGTCTAAAAACTCATCACTTTTCATGAAAAAAAAACTCGACACTTAAATTAAAAATTCAATACGAAAAACAAAATATTGATAAATATCCATATAAAATACTAATGAAAATAGTCAAATTCTGAAATTCTGATAATTTCTAGGACATATAGAAGGTCAACTAAGTCATTAAACCCATGATAGTGGCCACTTGCATTTTAAAAGCACAGTTTCTAACCAGCACTCAAGACACAAACATACAGATATAAACATAATTTAGCAGAATAGGCAACCAACTCACAAAAAAACCCAGCAAAGCAAACTGATAATCAATATATTAAACTAACAAACGCCACCATCATCCGTATATTCATGTTGAATATATCACGACTATGACTGGCAAGCAAGTCAAATAAAAAAGAACAGAAAAAAGTCAAACTTAATTTTAGCTGAAAAGAAACAAAAAAATAATAAAATTTCATTTACTTAACAAATTTTGGTCAAACAATTCCAGAGATTAGGAGTGCCCAACAAAGGGAAAAGATAAATCAATCTGGTTAAAAAAAACTAATAAAAACTATAAATCAGCATGACAAAATAGTACCCAAACCCCAGTATCATTTTATCTAAAAGATCGAATACAAAACTCATAAATGCTCAATATCAAATTACAATGGTATCAAAGAAAATATCAAAATTAAGATAATCAACTCAACCACAAAAAATCCATAAAATGTAAAAGAAATAAATAAACACAAAAAATAAAATAAAAATCACTAAGAAAAAAGTATATTGAGCAAAGATCGAAAGAAGGGGAGAGATTTAGATGAACTTACAAGGTTAGGCCTGAATGAGGTTGAAAGAGAGCTAATTGTAACCGAAGCTCCAGTTAAAGAAGACATTGCCTTTGAGATACAAAGAGAGATCTGAGATCGAAAGCAAGATATGAAGGAGCAACTGAGATAAGAGAGAGGGAGGAACGGCGAGCACGAAGAGGATGTTCGAGTGTTTTTCGAGATTGAAAGCGTCGCAACAACGTCGTTTTAAATCAATGTTACCCTCTCCTTTTCTTTTTCTTTTTCTTTTTTCCTTAATTTTGGTCCATGTTTGTTTGTTGAATTTTGTTGGGCGTTGGCCCGTTGGGCTTTTGTTAATATCGAAGATCTAGATTGTTTGGACACCGACCCACGTTTTTCTCATTCCAGATCTGGGTTACGCTAGCTGTAGTACGACTTTTCATCAGGTTTTAAAAAAATTTGATTCGATTCATTAATTTTTTATCCGATATGATATAATATGATGATTGAATTGAATGAAATTTTTTTACATTCATTAAATGTGAATCAAATAATAGATTTCACTACGATTCATCTGATCTCATATGATACAACCGAAATTAATTATATATATATAATTAATATATATTTATTTAATTTTTTAATGTTTTTTTTAAGTCAAATAATTTTATATTATGATTTATGTAAAAATTTAAAAATATAAAAAATATATTTAATTAAGTTTATTCGTCGGATTGATCAGATGTCATCCGAATAGTTTACGGATTGAATTGAACGGATGTAAAAGGTAATCGGATCGGTTGCAGATTAAGATGTTTCAATCTGAACAGATGGTCAAATCAAATCAAATGAATATAAAATCAGTGATTTTCGATCCGATAAATAATCTAGCCACGACAAAATGACAAAACTCATCCAAATACTATAACGTACTGTACATGCCGTCCAATACAGACGGTTTTAAAGGATGACCCACAACTTTCTAATTTGATTGTGCAATGGAGTGAAAATTAAAGAAATGGAGTGAAAATTAAAGAGAAGTCACGAAATTCGAAAATAATGGAACCTAAATTTTATTCTAAAGTTTGTTTTTATTTAAAGTTGTAAATTAAAATGAAAATAAATAAATGTATAAATTGAGATAAAATTATTCATTAATTCTATCAATTTATTTAATCTTATTTTATATTTTTTCAACGAGTTGTTAAGGGAAATGAATTATAGAAAATGAGATAAGAATACAAATACTAAAGTTTAATGAAAAATTATAAGATATTATGTTTAAAATGAGATGCTTAAAAAATGTATTATAAATAAAATTGGATTTAAATATAAAGTGATAAATTTAAATTATAAATTTATTAAATATATTAAATGAAATGTGTTTTAGATATAATAATTCACTTTATATATTTATTGTTAAATTATTAAGTGAAACACAATTTTATTATAAAGTTCATAATTGCAACTTGCTTTACCTCCCATATTTAAATGTTTGTGAGGTATAATAAAAAATTATGGATTTAAATGTTTTATTTTCATAAAAGTTAATGTTTTTTTATTTAAGCTTTAAATTTTGAAAAACTTTGCCTTTTTAAATATTTTTTTATTTTTTTAAATTGTTTGTTATGTTGTTGCACAATGTACAAGTGTACAACAACTTAATTGTATTTATATCATGTAAAATAATAGTCATGATTTTAACTCAATTTTAAAGATTAAATTTAATATTGGGTTAGGGAAAGTTATTTGTAGCAACATATAATTTGAAAATATTTGAAAATTTATTTTCTACTTGATATTATGTTTTATAATTTTGAATTTCTTGAAAAAAAATTATGTTAATTTTAATGAAAATTGTTCATATCATATTCGAATCTAAATTTATTTTGTTTCTTCCATGGTATTTTTCTATATGCAATAACTAGTTATTGTTTTATTTATTATTTTGTTTAATTAGTATCCAATTCATTTTTTAATGTATTTTCTTTTCTTAAAAATGAAATAAGATTTAGTTTTTAATATCTCTTGTGATAAGGTATTTTATGCTTTGATAATCTTTTAGGGTTTAGAGTATTTTTGAAGCTTTGTATTTGAAATCATGTGCTGTATTTATTTGAAAATAAAGAATTTTGAGTTGAAATGGACATGTAACTTTTAATAAGTGAAATATTAATTTTTTAGGTTTTTTGTGGGCTAATTTAGTGACAATTTTAAAAAATGATTAATCAAGTCTAAATTTTTAAAAATTAGGATTTGTTTAGAGTAAAATAAAAAATCATTAAAAAATAAAAAATAAAAAATAAATCTCTATATTCCTTCACTTTCTCATTTTATTGAGATCGTTTTTTTTTCTTTTTTAAAAGTGGTTTTTTTTTGTTGGAAAATTTTGGATAAAAAAATTAGTTTAAGAAAATGAAAGCTGATATCAAACTTATTTAAATATAAGGGAGAAAGAGGCCAAAGTTAATTATTTACACAAATAAAATAAAGAAAGAAATACTAGATAATTAAAGAGTAAACTAATATCGTATTTAATTCATTATGCATCATAAGAGTAAAATAATAAATTTTATTTATAAAACTAAATTAACAAAACTATATAATTAAAAATTAAAAATTGGAGGAAAGAAAGATAGAGAATTTTTAAATTTTTTTTTATTTTATCTTTAAAAATATTTCAACTTTTTTAAATTTAAATTTGATTGATAATTTTTTTAAAATTATAAGATGAAATAAATACACCTTAAAAATTATAGAATTAATGCATTACTTGTCTAAAGTTAGAAGACTATTTTAACTCAAAACTTGAAAATAAATTAAGCGGTGAGTTTATGCATTTTTTATAATAATTGTGTGTTATTTAGCGTTGCTAAAAAACAGTAAGTGAAAAAATCCAAAATTAAAGCGGTTAATTTTATTAAATTTTGTTGCTTTTTATGCATTTGGAAATATATGAAATCATATGTCAAAAAATGAAAAAATAAAATAAAACTGAAAAAAAATGATTTAAAGAATAAAAAATAAATGAGACAGAAAAAGAGTTTATAATTAAAATGGTGATTATGAATTGTGAGTTGTGACGGCATTAATCATTGGGTTAATAAAAAATGCATGAAAAGTTGAAATTGAGTGAACGAGGAGCAACTTTTACAATAAAAAAGAACACAAATATTAATAATAATAAAATTAACTAATATTACTATTAATGTGTTTTTGTTTATTACAGAAAATTTTATTATTATACTATTTGATTTATAATTAAAATAAAATAAAATATATATTTCGATTAATGTCTATATGTGTTTAGCAAAACTTAAATGATATTTGATTACTATTTTTTAAAATTAATTTATTAATATTTTTTTTTATACTTTTACAAAAAGTAATATTAAATTTTTTAAAATATATATTCATAGAAATGTTTCTTATATGTTATTCGAAAATATTGTAAAAGTATTAATAAGTATACATTATAGAAAAATTATATTCTCCTATCAGTTTTGTAGTTTTTAATCTTAAGATCTTTAAGTTCCGTAAGACATAAGATAAATAATATTCTAATTTCCTTCTAATAATTTAATAAAATATAAATGATTAAATATAATTTTCTATTATAAAAATATAATATTTAATATGATTCTAAATATGATATTATGATATGTATATATTATTATATATAAATGAAACAATAACCTAATAATTTATTAATGTTTAATTAGGATTAAATTATTACAATGTTATATAATTAATATAATTAAATGGATGATAATTATGAATCATTTATTTATTTAAGAAAATTATATTACCGTCTTATTGAATTTGATTTATAAATATATTTGTTTATTGAGATTATTCTTTTTATCACATAAATTGTACAAAATAATCCTAATATTATTTTTACAAGTTTATTTCAAATTTTTACATAAGTTTTATATAAAATTTAAGAATGAAAAAAAAGTGAATACGAATAGTGCGAAAGTGAATAAAATGGTATAAAATGTGATTTAAATTATTTACATATTAAATTTTATTAATAATATATATAAAATAAAGAAGATCGATTAAAAATTGTAAAATTTTATGCGGGGATTACAACCCAAGTTATTCTAACTAAAATCCGCACATGTAACTAAAAATTAGAGAATGAATCCCAATATATCATTATAGGCTCCGAACGGATTACCTCAAAAGTATATGACTAAAGACAAACTATATTTTTTTTTAGACCTAGCTTAAGACATAGTAGGATCATGTTTAATTTTTTTTTTAAGATAAAAAACCCTCAAATTTTAAAATAATGATATATATTATTATAATTTATTTTAATTTTTCAAAAAATTAAACTAATAACTTTAAATAAAAAAATTATTGACATTTTTGACATTTTTAATAAATATCTCGTCTCTTTTTGTAATTTTAACTTATATATTAAACTAACCAACACAACTAAAAACACTTCTATAAAATTAAACAATTTACTTTTTTAATAGGTATTTTATCTCTCTCTCTATTTTATTTAATTTATTATATTTTTTTCTTTTAAAAATATATGAAATTTAATTTACAATATTTATCATATTAATTTTGATAAGTATGTTTTAGTTAAATTAACTTTATAATTAATTTTATTATTATTTATATTTATTTATCATTGTATTATATAATTTTTAAATATGTTGCATAAAATAAGAATATAAAGTATACTAAATCACGTGCAAGACACTTTCGTTTTACTAATAAACTTAAAATACATGTAAAATTACATTTTGAAGCAAGTTAAGGGGTACATTGCCTCTGTAGTTAATTCCATCTTGTTTTTTTTTTTTTAATTTGAAGTCTAAATTTTTTACATATCTAAACGGAATACAAGCATTTTGCTAGGAAACACTAGCTTCTTCTTCTTCTTCTTCTTATTTTTCTTTCAAATTTTGACTGAAAAATATAAGAAACCCTATTATGTGAAAGTACTAAAATTTTGAAAGCATTATATTATTAACAAATAGATAATGTCAAATCTCTTATATGTAATTATGTAATAGTTGCCTCGCATATATTATTTTTCTCATTAACATATTGTGAACTCACATGTTATAAACATGTATGTTGTGAAAAGAAGAATATATGCAACTAATTTATTATATATGTTTTCTCAACTTAATTTTTAATATAAATTATTTATAATATGAATAAACATCAATAAAAATAGAGAAAAAAATGGAATGTAAAACTCTTTTCTTTCTTTATGTTTAGTAAATAATTATAAGAAATTAGAATATAAATATTAATTTATTTAGATATTATTTTAAAAGTAATAATAAAAATATAGATATAAAATATAAAAAAATATTAAAATAAAAGATAATTTTGTAATTACATCTTATAAATTTGAAAAAATTAATCAATGAAGGGATATTAGAAAAACAATAAATGAGAATGAATTTCAAATTTGTGAATTCCTTATTCATTTTTATCATATTTTTAAGGCTTAATTGAATATTCAATCTCTTAATTTTGTACAAATTTATAATTGGGTTCTCAATTTTTTTTTTAATAATTTAATCTTTAAATTTTTACACTTAAATCTTAGATAATCATTATCATTTACATGTTTATTTCTAAAAATATGGTAGAAAAAAAAAAGATTACGATTCAAATCCCACTGTTTGCTTTATTTAATAAAGAAATAGGATTTGTTTTTTTTAAAAGCACAAAGCTCAATGAAACGCCTTCTACGATCCAAAATTGTTTTATATATTGTTTTCTATTTTCTTTTAATGCGATTATATTAAGCTCATAAATGATGGCTTTCTTTTGGGTTTTCTATCACACTATGAAAGGTCAAATAAAGAAAGATGTATACTTTATAATCCAAATAAAGGGGTAAAAGTAGTGAAAATAATAAGAAGAAAAAGTTGTAGAAAAAGTATATATATATATATATATCTCTCTTTTTCTTTTTCATTCTTAACATGTAAGAAAATGGGAGAAAAAAAGAAGATAAAAAGAATCAAAAGGCAATACAACTATATACAAGAAGGGAAAAAGGCTTATCAAATTTTGTGTACTTCGTTATACTTTCGGCGAAGGGTTATATAAAACTTTTGTTTTTATTTTAATATATTTTGGTGTGTGCAATGCAATTCCCCTTGGTTAAGGAAACCAAAGTCTAGTGGTTATAAATAGGTGTTTTTATTCTTAAAAAAAAAAGTTTTAATAACATAACAACAAATATAAATAATTATCGTTATAAACAAAAATATAACAAGCAAGAAAATTCGTATAGCAAAGTTACAGCTCACAATCTAGTAAGCCATAATTGATTTGACATGTTTTCCAAATTAATTTGATAGGGATTTGGGGTGTTAAAAGTAGTAAAATCAACATTTATAAAAATATTCAAAACTTTAAATAATAAATATAAAATTCTTTTACGTGTATATATTTTTATTATTAATAAATATACACGTAAATGTTTTGATAAATTGAAAAATTATTGATTATTATTTGAATATTTAATGATATAATATTTTAATAAAATTTAAAATTAATATATTCTTTTGTAAAATAAATAAAGATAGCAAAATAAATGATGATTTAATTATGTGATGTAGTTTATATATATATATATATAATTTATTTAAAATAAGATATATTTTTTTATAGTATAAATAAATAAATAAATTTTAAAATTTTATAAAAATAAATATATTTTTTATAAAAAATTAAAATTAAAATTATATTTAATAATTAAATTATCTATTCACCTGATAAAATAATCTTATATATTTAAAAAACTATGAATAGCTCCTCGTTGTTAGAGCAGAGTAGAGGGAGGCTTAGAGCGACGGTTGAGTTGAGAAACATATCAACCGAAAGACACAAAACCCAAGCTTTCTTTGCTTTCATTGCAGATCACCAATTACCAACCAGCCAACCCATTTCTATCTCTCTCTCTCATTTGTTCGACTTTTATTTGATTCATTGTTTATTCTTTTTATTTATTGGATTCATCACCTATACTCGCTTTAGATCCTCGTTTTCTCAACTCAGGTTTTTGTCTTCTTCCTTCTTAATTTTCTGTTTCCCCCCTTACTTATTTACATATACTTAATACCTTATAAAATGTTTCCCTAATTGCATTTTATGATATTAGATTTTCTATCTAGTGCGATTTGTTTGGTCTCTGATTTCTCTCGTCAGTGTAAAGTATGAAATGAGGCTCGATTCAAGTGTTGGATTTATTTTTTGCTCAAAAGTATTGAATTTATTATTTATGTAGTATTAGGCCTATTGCGATATCGGATTTTGTTTATTTCTTAAACTGTTTCAACTGTGAAGTTCCACGTTGTGTTGTGAATTTGTGATTGAATACGTCGTTATGTTTGTGCATTTCAAATTTGGATTTTGCCTTTTCAAATTGAAGAAACTAGAATTGTTATTGAACTAGATGACTTCCAATTGATTATGAATTTGTTGAATGCTGAGGTTGTACTTGTATTGGATCATAATGTGGTCTTTAATCTTAGTACTTTATTGTTTGAACAATGATCTGTGAATAATAATGGAGATTTATTTGTTCTTTTGGATTTTTGCTTTTGATTTTTAGTACATTTCTGCCAATAATTAATGATTTTCATTCTTCTTCTTTTTTTGCGTGAAGCTAAAATTTATTGGGTTAGGTGGGCTGTCTATGTGTCTTACTTTTCATTTTTGACTCTATTTATAGTTAAAAAATGACTTGCATCTATGTTGTTGACTTGTTGGTTTTGATTTTTAGTTATTAGAGCCATGACTTCAGAGCTCGTGGAGATTCAACCACGCGAACTCAAATTTACTTGTAAGTACATTATAGTGGTTCTTCAGTTTTTTAGTCATTGACATCATCTCCATCTTGTACATCTTCAACTATAAGGTTTTTGAATTTCATCGGTATGGTTGCAATTGATTGTTCCTAAATGCAAACTCTTTTGTTACATTGTTAGTTATATGTCATACTTTTAAAACTAAAAGGATGGATTTCTTGTAATGCTTTCAAGGAATTAATCATGTGATTAACAGTTAAACAAGTTAAGTTGACTTGATAATTGTTAATGACTATGCCAATACTGTTAAGGACTAATGATACTATGCCAACATCCCATACACCAGTTGTAATGATATCCTGTATGTCTACCATTCTCTTTAACCTTTTTGATTACTTTATATATTTGTTTGTAAGTTCATTTTATTACCACAACATTAGAAAATGCAGAAGCATGAATAAAACAATGTTCAGTTTTCATTTGTTCTTTAATTTTATCATGGTATCATAGCATACCTGTCGAGAATTAAAATAGACACCAGTCCGTCAGTTTTTCACACCCAAAACTGCCACCCAAAGCCGCTACCCCTTTTCAGTTTCCATACACAAAGCCGTCAGTTTCCATACACAAAGCCGTCAGTTTCCGTATACAAAGTCACCACCCAAATCTACCAGTTTTCATACCAGTTTCCATATCCAAATCTACCAGTTTCCATATCAGTTTCCATACCCAAATCTACCAGTTTCCATATCAGTTTCCATACCAGAATCTACCAGTTTCCATATCAGTTTCCATACCAGAATCTACCAGTTTCCATATCAGTTTCCATACCAGAATCTACCAGTTTCCATATCAGTTTCAATATCAGTTTCCATATCAAAATCTACCAGTTTCCATATCAGTTTCGCTACTAGTTTCCATACCCAAACCCGAGATATTCGGCTCATCAAACCAACGCTCTACACCACCAGTTCCGTTCCAATGCCGCGTAGGAAAAGCTTTAAATGGTGCTGCGAAGAGGAAACCATGGATGAACAGCGCCAGAAACAAAACCATCCGCAGAAGGTTGAATCGCAGAGATGAACGACGCTCGTTCCAGTTCTGCCCGTTCCAGCGTCAGATCTTCTTCCTCTGCGTCCGTTCCAGTTCTAGGTCCTCCTCGGCGCAGTTCTTTTTCCTCTCTCATCTCAGAGAGGACTGAGTTGCATAAATGAGCAGTGCGTGATACGCCATACTTAATATATATATTTGGCTGTTAGTTTTTTTTTTCAAAAAAAAAAAAAACAAAAATGAGCACCAATGAGTTCACTACTTCTGGAATTTCCTTAAATAGTATAGGAGTTGTAGTTCAACTACAAAATCAGCTCATTTCTTTTAAATTAAATGATTCAAACTAACTTATTTAGAAACAAGTATTCACTGCTGTTAGAGTATGAACTCGACCATTTTCTTTCTTATACTAACAAAGATCCAACAAAGTTCACAGAGAATAAAAAAACAGGAGAAAAAGATATTAATTCAGATTTTTTAAGCTAGACAAGGCAATATCAGCTCCTTGTCTCATGGCTTCTATCCTCTCTATTTGAGAATCTTTTAGTGATAATGGTTGGTCTAGAATCATCTTTCCAAATCTGGGAAGCACTAGAGATAAATTTTTCATCTCAATTTGCAGCAAGGAAGATACAGTACAAGCTTCAATTCTCATCTATCAAAAAAGGCTCTTTATCTATGAGAGACTATCTGAACAAGGTAAAGTCTTGCTGTGACTTACTAACATCGGCTGGTCAACCAATCTCAGATGATGATCAAGTTATGCAAGTTTTTTCTGGACTAGGAAGTGAATTTGATCCTATTGTTGTTGCAGCCACCTCAAGGATAGAACCATGTAAACTCAGGGAAGTTTATGCTATGCTCCTAAGTTATGAAACCAGGCTTGAAAATACTGGACATCATTTTGTCAACACTGAAGGCTCAAATCCTTCTGTGAATGCTGTCACGCAATCCAACTTTCAGAAACGATTCAATAATAGTAGAAATGACTATCAAGGAGGTAGAGGGAGAAGCAACTTCCAGAATTCAAGAGGAAGATGTAGGTCTTCTTATAAAGGAAGAGGAAGAAGGAGTTTCAAAAGCCAAAACATGAGTAGATGTCAGATCTGTAACTACAGAAATCACACTGATGATAAGTGTTATTACAGATTTGATGCCAACTATGGTTCACCTTCAAATACTCAAAACTTCACAGCATATCCAGTCACTAAAACAAGCTCTTCTGAATCAGAGATAGACATGTATTGGTATGCAGATTCTGGAGCATCCAACCATGTGACAAATGAGCTTGGCAATCTTAGTATTGCTTCAGAATTTAAAGGCACCAACAAGGTTCAAGTAGGGAATGGATCAGATTTGTGCATTACTCACATTGGTAGCTCACAAATTAAGCCTCATAATTTTCATAAAACATTTCTCTTAACTGATCTTCTTCATGTTCCTGAGATAACTAAGAATTTGATTAGTGTCTCACAATTCTCCAAAGATAACTCTGTGTATTTTGAATTTCATCCCACCTTTTGTTGTGTCAAGGATCAGGTTACACATCAAACACTCCTCAAAGGCACTCTTAAGGATGGACTCTACAAGTTTGATATTCAACCACTCAAGTCTCAAACTGCTCACTCAAGCACTACTCAATTACCTTCCCATGTTTCAACTCTTCTTGTCAAGAGAAATAATCAAGATATTCAGCTTTGGCACAATAGATTGGGTCATGCTTCAAATAATGCCGTAAGAACTGTTCTTGACACAGTTCTGAAGAATTGTAATTTCTCTGATGTTTTAAATAAAAATATTTTATGTGATTCTTGTATGAAGTCTAAGAGTCATCAATTTCCTTTTCCTATGTCTGAAACCGAGTATCATCATCCCTTTGAACTTATTCACACTGATGTTTGGGGTCCTTCACCACAAAAATCCACTAATGGCTTTCAGTACTATGTTACTTTTGTTGACCATTATAGTAGATATACATGGTTGTATCTTCTTAAACAAAAATCTGAAGTTCAAAATGCTTTCATTCATTTACAAAACATTGTTTCTACTCAATTTCAAACCAAAATTAAAATGGTTCAAAGTGATGGAGGAGGTGAGTTTATAGGCCTTACAAAACTCTTTAATGACCATGGCATTTTACATAGAATCTCTTGTCCTTATACACCTCAACAAAATGATCTTATTGAAAGAAAACATAGACATGTTATAGAGATGGGATTGTCCTTGTTAGCTCACTCAAACATGCCCACTCAGTTCTGGGATGATGCCTTCACTACCTCAGTGTATATCATTAATAGGCTTCCAACGAAGATCCTAAATCATAAAAGTCCCTATGAGATGCTTTTCAACTCTAAGCCTGCCTATCTCCATCTAAGAACATTTGGTTGTCTATGCTATCCTTATCTTAGACCTTTCAATAAGCACAAGTTGGAATACAGATCACAACCAATCACCTTTCTTGGGTACAATAGCAAATACAAAGGCTATAAAACACTATTGCCAAATGGTAGAGTCATAATATCCAAAAGTGTGGTCTTTGATGAAAGCAGATTCCCTTTTGCTCAAGTTCCTAAATATCATAATACTCACTCTCAATCATCCATTCCACCACCTCTACCAGACGCTACATTTCCTTTACCTTCTCAATTACACTCCAACTCTACCTCATCCCAGCATACCTCACATGTTAAAACTTTCCCTTCTCATTCTACTCACTCTCACCAAATGTCTCTTCCATCTCATCACTCGCCCATTTCTATTCCTTCTTCAACTTCAAGTCATACTGCTACTCCTCTTATTGATGAGCTACCAACTGAGTCTAATGCATCTCCTCAGTCTATTAGTAATACTAATGTGAATGATCCAGCTCCAGGTACTCTTAACAAGCATCCTATGGTCACAAGGTCAAGAATTGGGAACATAAAGCCAAGAGTCCTCAATGCAATAGTGACTGACACACAAGAACCCTTTTCCTACAAGGAGGCTCTTCTTAATCCACACTGGAAAAAGGCCATGGAAGAGGAGTATAGAGCTCTCATGAAGAATCATACATGGACCTTGTGTGACCTACCTGCTAGTAAGAAGGTTATTGGTTGTAAATGGGTATTCAAGGTTAAGAGACACTCAGATGGGAGTATAGTATAAAGCTAGATTGGTAGCTAAAGGCTATGATCAAGTACCTGGCTTTGATTTTTCAGAGACTTTCAACCCTGTTGTGAAGCCAACTACCATAAGAACAGTGCTTTCTATCTCTGTAAATCAAGGATGGACAGTAAAACAGCTCGATGTTAATAATGCATTTCTAAATGGAGATTTGGACAAGGAAGTGTTTATGAGTCAACCACCAAGATTTGAATACATGAATGATGATGATAGTGAAAATTCCTTGAAAGTATGCAGATTGGCCAAAGCATTGTATGGGCTTAGGCAAGCCCCTAGAGCTTGGTCAGATAAACTCAAACGTACTCTCCTGAGTCATGGTTTTTCTTGCTTAAGAGTAGATAACTCACTTTTTTTCAAAAATACCTCTTTTGGTTGCATTTGGCTTCTTGTTTATATTGATGATATATTGGTCATAGGAAGCGACATTAAAGGCATTCATTCTATCATAACTCATCTTGATAAGCAATTTTCTTTGAAAGATTTAGGTGAAATCCATCAGTTTCTTGGATTAGAGGTTACTCACACCAACTCTGGTCATCATCTCAGTCAAGGGACATATATTAAAGATCTTTTCACTCGAATTGCAATGTCTCAAGCTAAGGGTCTGCCCACACCAATGGTTTTCTCACTAAAATTATCTAAGTTTCATGGTATGCCTACAATTGATCCTGCCTTTTATAGGAGTATAGTTGGTGCTCTCCAATATGTTACACTTACTAGACCAGAAATTACCTATAGTGTTAATAGAGTATGTCAGTTCATGCATTGTCCTTTAGATGAACACTGGAAGGCAGTGAAAAGGATTCTCAGGTATTTGGCTGGCAAAATCAATCATGGGATTCATTTTACTAAGGGAGACAGTCTTGATCTGGTAGGATTCTTAGATGCTGATTGGGGAGTTGATATTGATGATAGAAAATCCATCACTGGTTTTTGTATCTTTCTTGGTAAAAATCTTGTCTCATGGTCTTCAAAGAAACAATCCTCAGTATCTCGATCAAGTACTGAAGCTGAATACCGCAGCTTGGCTAATGCTACTTCAGAGGTAATATGGCTTTATGCTTTGCTTAGGGAGTTACATGTCACACTCACTCATACTCCTACAATTTGGGTGGACAATCAGAGTACCATCTCCCTTGCTTCAAACCCTGTGCTTCATGCTAGAACTAAACATGTGGAATTGGACATACACTTCATTCGTGACCTAATTCAGAAAAACCTAATTCAAATTAGGTTTGTACCATCTTGTGATCAAACTGCAGATATCTTTACAAAACCTTTAATTGTTCAATTCTTCTCTCGGTTGACACTAAAATTGATTGTCTGGCCACTCACTTCGCTCGACTTGAGGGGGAATGTTAAGGACTATGTCAGCACTGTTAAGGACTAATGATACTATGTCAGCACCTCCATGGGTCAGTTGTAATGATACTATGCCAGCACCCCCATGGACCAGTTGTAATGATATCCTGCATGTGTACTAATGTGCAGACTTGCTATCATTCTCTTTAACCTTTTTGATTACTTTATATATCTGTTTGTAAGTTCATTTTATTACCACAACATTAGAAAATGCAGAAACATGAATAAAACAATGTTCAGTTTTCATTTGTTCTCTAATTCTATCAACAATGTCAGTTTGAAAGAATGTACAATCTACCTGGGTGGCATGCCTACAAGCTTGGAATAGAAGGACGTCAATATGTAGACATTTTGTAATGTTAAAAGTCTTTTTTCATGTAGTTTGCTCTTCTCCTTTTTATTCCTAAGCTTTCATGTATTTTACTTGTGTAGCTTTTGGAGTTGGGATGTATTTGTAGTGAAACAGCTGCGAAAGGAACGATGGATGCACGATTTTCCATTAGTCATTTGATAATTTTAGTTGGAAATGTTGCAGTTCTTTTACTAAAGAAAATATAATTATATCATAAATTTTTACTGTGGCAGTTCTCTACTTTTGCTGCCTAATTTTCTTCTCTCTTTTTTTCCCCGCTTGTTCAAAAGTGTTTGTCTATCTAAACTAAACGGAAGATGAAATGACTTTCAGTTCTGTTATCCCATAATGACTTGAGTTATTGATTCTCTCTCTCTTTCCTTCCTCCAGTTGAAGTGAAGAAACAAAGTTCTTGCTCTGTTAAACTTCATAACAAGTCGGATCAGTTTGTTGCTTTCAAGGTGAGAGAACTTGTTATGGGGTCTTGCATTATAGCTTTTTCTCTAAGAAGTTCTTTCTTTTTTTTCAAGTCTTTATCTAGTCAGGACAGGTGACCAGTAAAATGTTTCCAAGAATCAAATGTGGTTAGATTGTATTGATATATATAACTTGATTACCCACCGGCAGGTGAAGACCACTTCTCCAAAAAATTATTGTGTGCGGCCAAACATAGGCATTGTGAAGCCAAACTCAACATGTGACTTTACAGGTATTTGATCATCATTTTGTTTTTTGTTGCTGTGAAGGAATTATATTGGTATCACTTACATTACTACTGTAAAGATTGTAAATGGAGCATGTTCACATTGGGTTCACATATTTGTAAGATATAGAATTAGATTTGAATTTCTGAAAAAGATTGTTACAAGTGTAGTAACTAGTACCTCGATGCCTTACCCCAAAAGTACAAGCTTTCAAATAGAATAATAGACTTTCATGTAGTCATCACTTTGATTTGCAGTTTCAATGCAAGCTCAGCGAGTAGCTCCAAGTCCAACTGATAAGGATTGCAAAGACAAGTTTCTCATTCAGAGCACAGTTGTCCCTTTTGGAACAACTGAAGATGACATAATTTCTGATATGGTAAGGAGATATAGTTGTCATTTGTTTTATGTTCTTCTATAATTAGTATATTTTATGTTGACAGTTCACAAAAGATAGTGGAAAATACATTGAAGAGAAGAAGCTAAAAGTGGTGCTTGTCATTCCATCCTCTTCGCCAGTATTGCTTCCAATCAATAAAGAATCAAAACAAGATGTATCGTATGAAACTTCAGAGCAAAAAGAGAGACTTCCACGTGGGGCTGAAAATATACCCCCAGCTCATAGAGTAAGGGAAATTATTTTATTGTTTCAAAACAGTATTTTGAGCTTATTTTCCCTCTTTATTGTATTTTCTCACTCCCACCTAAAAATGAGAGAAAAATTGTATGGATAAGTCTTAGGAACATCCATTGCAAGGATGTATACGTGCTTTAATAGTTTAATTTGGTCTTTTAAGTGTATTTTATTTCTCATCTATATCTTGTAGTTTATTATATTGAGTGGTAGTATAGATTATTGTTTGAAAAAAATCTATTCATTATAAGTTTGTGATAAATCACAAGTAATATGTTACAATATCATTGATAAGTACAATAGAACCCATAAAAACTATCACATCAGTTATGGTTATGGTTATGGTTATGGTTATGGTTATGGTTATGATAAATAGAAGTACTCTATTGTTTGACACCCTGATTACACCGGTTTCTGTTTTTAGCATCAATATAAATTGTAATAATCATAACACTTTTTTTCGTTATTTCAAGGTTTCTAAGGATGTCGAGGGATTCAAAACTACTCAAGGTTCGAATGAGTCAAGAATTGCTAATGATGAAGAGCCAAGACCGATCACAAACGATGTGCAGGAGCAAAAACCTGCAAAGGATGTTGTATTCTCGAACTTAACTAAGGAGTTTGAGGAGTTGACATCAAAGCTAAAAGAGGTCAGTTTTTGTCACCCAAAAATACTTTTTACAATAAAGTCTGAAATAATCTGGATTGGCTCAGTTATCTGAGTTATCTCTTTATCTTCAAGATGAAACTACCCAATGCTCACTGGTGAGCTGGATAAAATTTTGTTAGTGCCTTTCCTTTTTGTTTTATAATATCAGGGTCTCATGATAAGTTCTTTGTTTCTATTGGTCACGTGCTGACTTTTACTGTCTTTGTGCTAGGAATTATTATTTTAATTTTTATCACAAGTCATATCTAATGGAGGGCTAATTAGGATAGTAGCCAGCATATTCAAGTTCTCGTTTTTATTTTGTTTGGAATATCAAATTCCAGTCTTTTTCTGATTTTACTGATAATTTCCTTAAAAAAAATAATCATCGAGGCCTGTTACTTAGGAACTATGTTCTATATGAAACTGTACATCCCTTCTCGAATGACCAAGTGAGGTGCTCTTTCCAGGCTGAAGTTGTCACCATGAAACTAAAAGAACAAATCAGCAAAAATGAACGGGAGAAAGATACACTTAATCATGAATTAGTGAGTATTAATTTACATTCATATTCTTTTATTATTATCATCGCTAACTGTAAATACATATCCTACAAATTCATATAATATTTTCTATCATCGCTTCTTTTGCAAGCCTAAGTAAACCGAGTCAAGTTATTGGGCAAACTTGCTCATCTGTAAGTTCTGCCATGCTTGTAGCAAAAATAACAATCTTGTTGTTATTTTGCCATTCATATTAAAGCCATTTTTAGTTAATACCGAATTCTCCTCTGTTTTCTGCTTCTTCTTTCGTGCTTATATGTTCAACTTAAACCTTCATATTGACCTTGACTTCCTATTTGTAGGAGATATTGAGGAAGAGCAATGTAAGAAGAGTACAGGTAGGATTCTCTCTTCTATATGTTTGTATGGTTGCTCTTATTTGTCTAACAATCGGATACCTCATCCACTCCTAAGACAAATGATTTTTGTAGCCACGAGGTTCAGATATAAAAGAATAATGACTCTCCATTGATTTGTTTTAGAATGATCCACTTGTATGTTTCCAATCTTAGAGATCGTGTCATTGTATGCTATATGTAATATATAGTCCTATCTTTATTTTTTATGTAAGCAGATAAAAGAACTGTCTTCTGTTAATGATTAGCTTGCTGAAAATTCACTAGAAAGTTAAAGTGGATAATTAAATGTATTAAATTTTATTATAATTAATGTGTATTTTTTTGTGATAACTTGTATGATATATTCCGATAAAATTGATGTAGTTTTTTTACATATCAAAATAATATGTAATTTGTTTTATGTAGTATTTTTATATATTAAAATATTTTCATTATAAAAATTATTTAAATTAATGTTTTATTTATATTTTTCTTAAGTTTCAAAAAATAAAAAATATTTTTTAATTTGAATTAAAAGAAACCAAGATAAATAATTTTAGAATTAAAAATTATGAAGGTTTAATTACGTTACATATCATATAGTTTTACTTTGAAACCCCTTATGAAAGAAAAACAAATGATTTTTACATTATAAAAAATTAACATTTTTTTTGTCGAGAGTATTAAAAATAAAATAACGTAAATAATTAATTCATTGGTAGACGAGATTTGTGTACTTGTTATCGTGCTTGCACGCTAGCATGGATATAGAGAGAAAGGAGCTTGCTATTACTTCTAGCAGCGTATTTGCTAGTTGCTACAAATAAAAGCAAAAAATTTCCAGTGAATTGCAACGCAATGGCAAAATTTATCTAACTCTGAATTGCATGCATAGGAGAGTGCAACTGACGTGGCATCATTTACTACTCCTTGCCCAAGAATAGGCTGTATAAAGGGGGGAATCATAAACATAAAGAACCTAAATTACCTGAGTAGACAGACTTCAATTCCTTGAAGAAGTGCATAGCACCTACACAAGAAAGAGGGGAAAACCGTAAACATAAAGAACGAGTGAACAACCATGATTATAGATCTCAAATATTTAACTTTTGAAGAACTGTATTGCATTCGATTTTCATTTGATCATTGATACGAGCATAGTTTGCTCGAGCTGCTTGGAGCAACATATGGGCGCGAGATGCTGAGGAGGGGATTACAAATGGCACAATACGCAAACAACACACGAAAAGGGACCCCAATCAAGCTGTGCAGAAGACTATAATTCTATTAAGAGATATCAAGAATTAGTTACATGTAAGGCTATATATAATCATAGTATTTGAAGTAGGAATAACAAGAAATATTATACAATTATCTTTTTTTCTCTGTTATTCTTCTCTTCCCTAACCCCCTCTAAATTTAGCTCGTATCAATGGTATCAAAGTCGGTTCCAGTGATGAACAACCAGAATCGATCCAACACAGAGACCTCTGATGAGGAATCTGATACCCTCGAGTAAATAAATGCCGTATTACAATTGGTGTTGATCGACTTGTGAGCTCTTCGTATCTCCCACAACATACCTCAGAATCCAAAACTCATACCCAGAGTTGAATCAAATCCATACCCAGCAACAATTGCTCAAGCTGATATTTCTAACTTCAAAAACGCAGTTCAAATGTTCACTGCATCTTCAGAAACCTTCGAACAATCCCTTGCGTCTTCAGAAACCTTCGAACACCAATCATCACCTTCACCACCGTCAACCTCTCTTGGCAATCAGAGGAGTAAATCGCCTGAGGCCTTCGAGAACCCTAAGGCTACACCCGCTGACTCCTTCGCGACAAGCGAACTACAAACCACAGAATTCAGAGCTAATAAGAGCTACATTTATGGGTTACAAGAAGAAGGAACAAGGGTTTATACATAACCTAAGTCGAGGCTCTGTGGATCGCCACCAGTTGGACTCACAAAATCATCCCATATATCGGCCCATGAGGCGAGTTTATATCGTAGATGTTATATATTGCTCCTTAGTGAGAAAATTAGAAAAGTCCCACATTGGTTAGGAATGAAGATGGGTGTTGGATTTGGGGCTATAAATAAAGCCCTCATTCACCATTTGTAAACATCCCAAAATTTGTAAATCTTCCTCTCTTTTGTAAGGGTAATTGATTAGCTCAATTTTGTCCAATTAGTTGTAATTTTGAAGTTCATTCATTTGAAGATAGTAGAAGTGGTCAACGACGCTCGAAGACCTAGGTAACATTTATACCGAACCTCGTTAAATTTCTGGTGTTATTATTTTTCTGCTTTAATATTTACGTTTCAATATCTGTTTTAGTTTATTTTAGCATTATATTTCCAATAGCATTATTTTGTCGGGTTAGTTTGAGTTCTATTCATTTAAATCATAAGTGAATAGTAACTACTTAGAATAGGGAAAATATACCCGATTTTCCCAACAATTGGTATCAGAGCCAAATGTTTTCTACCTAGGCATTTGTTTGTATTCCGTTTGTTTGCTATTGGAATATAGTTGCTAGTTTTTGTAATTTGAAGAAATGACGGAGGAAAAATTTCTTTCAAACAAAGGCCCGATCCATCGCGTCCAGCAGAACTATGGTGATGAACGCAGGTTTGAGGTGAGAAGTTTGATGGAACCAATTCGTTTCGGCGTGTGGCGAAGTTCTAGATGCTGTTTCACAAGGTGCAGACATCGCCATTGAAGAAGAGAAACGGATGGAACGGATGAAGTAGAGTGGAAAAATATCAACCGATTGGCATGTGGTACAATCGGATTCGTGTCTCAGAGAACAAAAGTACACGTTCATGAAGGAGACATCCGCAAGTAAGTTGTGGAAGGAGTTGGAGAACAAGTTCATGAAGAAAGACAGTGGACAAAATCGACTCTATTTGAAGAAGAAGTTGTTCGGTTTGAATACCTTCGAGGTACTACAATAAATGACCACATTATCGCTTTTAATCAATTAGTAGCAGATTTGTTAAATATGGATGAAACTTTTAAAGATGAAGATTTAGCCTTAATGTTGTTAGCCTCCTTCTTGATGAGTTTGATCATCTTATTACAGCTTACTCGTTGGGAAGGATAAAGTGTCTTTTGAGGAAGTTTGTACTTGCTTTGTATAGTTATGAAATTAGAAAGAAAGATAAAAGAGAAAGCAAGAATGAAGCGGCAGAGGCATTGTCTAAGAGGGACGTCCATGAACACAACATAAAGGAAGGAAGAGGTAGATCTACATCAAAAGGAAGACTTGGTAAAGATGAATGTGCCTTTTGTCATGAGAAAGGCCATTGGAAGAAAAATTGTCCGAAGCGCAAAGAAAGGAAAAGCTATGCAATCGATGCATGTGTGTGAAACAATTATTCGAGATTTTGCATTGGTTGGTTCGTCAACATCATCTCATCCTGGTGATTGGATTTTTGATTCAGCATGTACTTTCCATATGTCTCCTAACAAGGAGTGGTTCTTTAACTTTGAAGAACTAGACGATATAGTTGTTTTCATGGGTAATAATTATCCATGCAAAGTTTTGGGAATTGGTACAATTCGTTTGAAGAATCAAGATGGTTCAACCAGGGTCTTGACAGATGTTCATTATGTTCCAGATATGAAGAAGAATCTCATTGCTGTGGGAGTCTTAGAATCAAAAGGCTTCACTGTGACCATACAAAATAGGGCATTGAAGGTTATTTCTGGAACACTTGTGGCGATGAAAGGTGTTCGGAAGAATAAACTGTACTACTACCTTGGTAGTACGGTTATTGGGACATCATCAACAGCAGTTTCAGATGAAGAAAGAGATTTAGAAACTACCAAGTTGTGGCATATGCGTTTGGGACATGCTGGTGAAAAAGCTTTACAGATTCTAGTAAAAGCAAGGCACATTAAAAGGTGCGAGAACCGACAAGTTGGAATTACGTGAGCATTGTGTATTGGGAAGCGAGAAAGAGTAAGCTTTGTGCACTCTTTCTTCATAATACAAGGGCATTTTGGATTACATCTATCTTGATGTATGGGGGCCAACAAGAACTCCATCCATGGTGGCAAACATTATTATGTCACTTTCGTTGATGACTTCTCCTGGAAGAGTTTGGGTGTATCTCATGAAGAAAAAGGATGAAGTGTTAGGTATTTTTCTCAAGTGGAAAAAGATAGTCGAGACTTCAGTGGTAAAAGATCAGCGTGCGAGGTCGATAATGGCACCGAGTATTGCACAAATGATCCATTTATGAAAGTTTGTGAAGAAGAAGGGATAGTTGCGACACTTCACTATTCGAAAAACACCACAACAAAACGAGTTGCAGAACGTATGAACCGGACTTTCTTTGGAAAAGGTTGGTATATGTTGTCAAATCTTTGGTTTAAGGCAGCGATATTGGTTTGAGGTTGTGACATATGCATGTCATCTCACAACCGTCTACCATCGTCTGCTTCTTGAAGGCAAAACGCCTATGGAGGTATGGTCTGGAAAACCTGCTAGAGATTACGATTTCTTACATGTGTTTGGTTCAATTGCATACTACCGTATATGATCAAAGTTGGACCCAAGAGCAGAAAGCCATTTTTTGAGGATCCCTTCTCGGTTCTAAGGGATATCGACTATGGTTCCTTGAAACAAAAAAAGATAATCTTTAGCAGTAGATGTTACCTTTGATGAATCTCGCATTGTTGAGAAAGGTAACTAAGAAGATTGATGGCACTTTTAGAGCGAGTGGAGCAAACTCCGAAACAAGTGGAGTTTGAAAGCAAAATTGTTAATCCGAGTTAGTGAAGATAAGATGTGTTGATCCTCCAGGTGAGAAGATGAATCGGATGAAGAGGTTTTAACCCCAAGAACCTCCACAAAGAACAAGAAAGCTGCGGTTGATAGGCCACGATGACAAAATGTCAAGGTACTGCTCGATACAAGGATTTTGAAGACTACGTACTCAATTTAAGAATACGATAGCACTTTGTGCACTTTCGGTTGTGCATGATGATGTTCCTTCCATATATAAAGATGCAATCGAAGCCCTGACGAGTTGAAAGATGGAAGGAAGCCGTGGATGAAGAACCCCTATTCGCGGAAGAATAAAACATGAAAGTTGACACAACTACCTAATGGAAAGAAGGCAATTGGATGCAAATGGGTGTATGCAAAGAAAGATAGATTTCCTAACAAAGATGGTATTCACTACAAGGCAAGGTTGGTGGCTAAGGCTACGCTCGAAGGAGAATCGATTATAATGAGGTATTTTCTCCGGTTGTAAAACATTCTTCCATTAGAATTTTGTTGGACTTGGTAGCGCACATTCGATTTGGAACTAGTTCAACTTGATGTGGCAACCGCGTTTCTACACTGACTTAGAGGAAATCTATATGTCTCGACGAAGGGTTTATTGTTGTTGGTAAAGAGAATTGGGTTTGTGAGAGTGAACAAATCATTGTATGGATTGAAGCAATCTCAAGGCGATGGTACAAACGATTTGATCAGTTTATGTTGCAACAAAGTATACCGTGAGAAACACACGATCATTGTGTGTATTTTATGGCTTCTGAAAATGAGTCTTTCGTCTATCTCCTGTGTACGTCGATGATATGTTGATTGCATCGAAGAGTCAAATAGAAATTGAAAAGTTGAAGGCTCGACTAAGTCGGGAGTTCGAGATGAAAGATTTGGGGAGAAGCGAGAAGATTCTCGGTATGGAGATAAGTAGAGATAGGAAGAAGAGGAAGCTTAGTTTGACCCAGAGTCAATATTTGAAGCGGATACTACAACGTTTTGGTATGAATGAACAGACAAAACCTATAAGTACTCCGCTAGTTCCTCAATTCAAGCTTAGTGCTCAATTATCTCCTCAGAATGATGCATAACGAGAATATATGGAAAAAGTACCATATGCAAATGCAGTTGGTAGCTTGATGTATGCAATGGTGTGTACTGAGACCGACATTTCCACGTACGGTTGGTGCTGTGGCAGTACATGCATGATCCTGGTAAAGGACATTGGTTGGGCTGTGAAATGGATTCTACTACGGTATATTATAAATCTTTGTAAATGTTGGTTTAGTATTTTCGGACGAGATAATACCATTGGTCGATAATACGGTCGGATATTGTGATTCGACTATGCGGGAGATTTAGATAGCGTCGATTGGCCAACTACGGTTATGTGTTTACTCTCTTGCTAGAGCACCGGTCGATTGGAAGTCTACCTTGCAGTCCACGAGTTGCTTTATGCACTACGAGGCGAGTATATGGCGATTCTGACAGAAATTTGTGAAGGAAAGCTATTTTGGTTACGAGGTTTGCTTGAAGACTTGGGAGTTGGTCAAAAACATATTAAGGTGTTTTGTGATAGTCAGAGTGCTATTCATTTAACAAAGAACCAAGTATACCATGCACGTACAAAGCAAATTGACGTTCGTTATCATTTCGTGCGAGAGATTATTGAAGAAGGTGGAGTACTAGTTCAGAAGATTAGTACGACAGAGAATCCTGCAGATATGATGACCAAGGTGGTAACATCAATCAAGTTCAAACATTGTCTGGACTTCATTAACATCCTACAAATCTAAATTGGCGTTGGCGTCGTTGATCTAGCAATTGAAGAAATCATTTAAAACCACTAAGTCTCTAAGGTGGAGATTTTTTATATATTGCTCCTTAGTGAGAAAATTAGAAAAGTCCCACATTGGTTAGGAATGAAGATGGGTGTTGGATTTGGGGCTATAAATAAAGCACTCCTTCACCATTTGTAAACATCCCAAAATTTGTAAATCTTCCTCTCTTTTGTAAGGGTAATTGATTAGCTCAATTTTGCCCAATTAGTTGTAATTTTGAAGTTCATTCTTTTGAAGATAGTGGAAGTGGTCGTGACGCCGAAGACCTAGGTAACATTTATACCGAACCTCGTTAAATTTCTGGTGTTATTATTTTTCTGCTTTAATATTTATGTTTCAATATCTGTTTTAGTTTATTTTAGCATTATATTTCCAATAGCATTATTTTGTCGGGTTAGTTTGACTTCTATTCATTTAAATCATAAGTGAATAGTAACTACTTAGAATAGGGAAAATATACCCGATTTTCCCAACAGTAGAGATAATCTTCCACCTTCAATTGGGATTCTTTGTAATAGGTTGGTCTCAAGTCATTAGATGAGCCTCTAGACCCGACCCATGAAGAAATGACTCCTTCATATGATAAGGTCACCCGTGTGAAACCCTATTTGATGAGGCACTTATCTCGTTGGGATACCAGTCGTGCGAAATTGCGCAGGTGACTTAGTGTTTCTGGTAGAGGTGTTCTCAGAGATGGTTAAAAAACTACCAAAAATAAGGGCCAATGAGGTTGTATGTTCGATCAAGGTAAGAGCTGGAAAAGTGACACTATAGGACTAAACTGAAATGATACGTTCTTGTATCGGTTAGGGTTGTCTTTGCTATTTCATCTATGGTTATGGCTCGTGGTAGAAGTCTAAAGGTTGTTCCCGGAAGAACCCCGGTAGTCAGTGACTCAGCTGAAGGCATTGAGAACACGTTGATTACAAGTTACAAAAGGAGTTTCAATGGAATGGGGGTGAATCTCATTGACCTTGGAACAAAAAGACTTGATGACATGAAGGTATTAACTTCAGTATTTCCTAGTACAATTCTTCTAATCCATACCACCAGATATGGGGATTTTTTGAATCTCTAAGAGAAAATTGAAAAAAACCCTATAATTGGTAATATTGATGCTGGAAATGGGCCTGAATTAGCCACATTAGAGAATGAGTTAGCGAGGGGTCTAAGGAGAAATATAACACACACTTATTCAGTGGTAGTTGAGAACCATGTTGAGGATGTTAGTTTGTATGGAACAACTCAGGGTATAACCAGAAGAGGTTTCCCTTCTACAATAATTGCTACATATAAAATCCACAGTACTGGTATAGGTTGTAGTGCAACTGATATTCTTGCTACTTTTGATGATGCTAGGGCTAGTGTGGTTGATTTCATTTCTATATCAATTGGATAAGCTCATCTAGTTGAGTCTGTCAAAGACCCTATTGCAATTGGTGTTTTTCATGCTATGGTAAAGAGGATTCTAACCAAAGCTAGTGTATCTTCTTAGTTTTTATCTGTAGTCGTTAATAATACAGAAAGAAAGATCATTAACAAGGTTGCTCTTGGAAAGGGAAAAACACTAAATGAGAACTCTGTTAATTCATCCAACTTTATTGACACAAATTTCCCTCTAATATATAGAAAAAATGCTTTAAGAAAAACTTTTCGTGATCAGTTCCAACATAGGAAATGTGTATCATAGTGCCTAGACAGGGGATTGGAAAAGGAAAAGATATTGTCATGTGGAAGTTATGACACTGTTTCAACTAATATTGATTGTTTCAAAGCAGGTGCAGTTGGGGCAATCTTAAAGGATAAAGGAACTCACTTGAGGAACATAGAAGGATTAACCAGAGAAGATATTGTCAGCCATCTTCAAAGGTATATACATTATTTGAAGAAGATCAATGATGTAAAAACTCAACCAACTAATAGGATAGTTGCATTTGTTCCTATCAATGAACTCAAGACAATGGCTGAGGGTATGATTGAGGAGGAAATCATTTTTATCTGGTCACTTCAAGACCATTTTAAGAACATGTTGTCAATTGGGTCTTATGAGAAGACAAAGTGGCAAGGGAAAGCAGTCTTATGGGCTTCCCTAACTAAGGTTTTGACACACGAATCAGTTGGGTTTTTCCTAATTCATTGTGGTTGTTATCCTACTTATGAAAGTATTATAAACATGATTGAGACTAAACAGAATGATAAACTTCTAAAAGCGATTAAGAGGGTTGGTTATAAGAAAATTGCCCCAATTTTGATGGCGGTTATTCCTCTTGGTCTTCAACAACAAGAAGTTGTTGGTATTGCTAAGACTAGTTAAGATGTTAAAGCAAAAGGTAAAGGTAGGTTATGCTACATTGTCCATAGCATATGCTGCAGCTGAATTTGTTAAGTCATCGCTGCGTACTTTGGATGGGAATGATAGTGTTTATGGGTATCCTTATGAACGACCAGACCTAACTGATCTCCTATTCTTTGCATCCATGGGCTTTCTCCAAGGTCTATTCAGGACTACCTCATCTCGTTATATCTCAGCTTTATCCTTGAGGACAATGATTCTAAAGGGGGAATGGAATGATATGAGCATAATTTGCTCGAGCTGCTTAGCGCAACACATGGGCGCAAGATGCTGGGGAAGGGAACCACAAATGGCACAATACACAGGAAACACACATTGCCACCAACAAGTGTAGGCAACACACGAAAATGGACTTCAATCAAGCCATGTAGAAGAAATATGATTCTGTTAAGAGATGTTAGGAATTAGTTAACTATATATTATCATAGTATTTGAAATGGGAATAACAATAAATATTATACAATTATCTCTTTTTCTCTGTTATTCTTTCTTCCTCAACCTTTTTTAAATTCAAGTAGTATCAATCATCAAGTGTAGCCACTTAAATATCATTCACATTCAGAGGATTAGTTCAAACATGCACCTAAAATACTTGTAACGATTGATAACAATATTATTTACTTTATTCCAGTTATATTAAGTTGATTTATTTAGGATAATAAGAATATTAAATTTTAATTTTTTTTTCAATTTTATTTAATTTTTTCTTAAATTTAAATATAAAAATAACATATTGAAAAATCAAGATTACAAGAAACATAATCCCAAACAATAAATATGAAATTAAATAAAAGGAGGAAAGCTGATAGGTTTTTCTTAGCTAACTATAATATATGATAGGTTTTTGATTTATTTAATGAGCATGTTCTTCTAAAGCTTTTACGAGAATATATACATTGCTACATTATTAAAAAAAAAAGAAAAAGTTGTGAAGCAACACTAATCACATTTTTTTAAATGCATTTTAATTTTATAATTTTTAAATTAAATATTATTAATTATATTATTATGAAAAATAATTAGACCTAATTTTATAAGTATTAAAATAATACTTGAAGTCCCATTCATTAAAAAAAATATTTCAAATTTAATGAATCAAATTTTACATTAAAATAACCAATTTTTATACATGATGAGACTGAAATTGTCTAGCTAATAAATTGCAGAATTAAATTTCACAAGAACATAAATAATATAACTTTTATATATATATAAAAAATTGATTTTTCTCTTGTGCTACGATATGCGTGCTTTTAGGCTATAATTTAGTACTTTCTGCTGTGTGCAAACCAACCATGCCAGTAGTATTTACTATTTATGGGTGAGACTTCAAATGAGGCGGCCGTTAATGCATTGCCACCACTAGAGGCGATTGGTCTAAAAATGTTTAAGTGAAGGAGACTTGTACATCATACACTATCCTGTCTTACACACGGTGTAAAACATCAATGGAGATGAAATCCTAGTCGTATCCCACCACTAGAGTCCCTCTGTTGTCTCTTTGCGTATTTATTGAATGGTAAAAGTTATTCGTTTGAAATCTACAAAATGATAAATCGATAGTTCGTTTACAGGTTTTGTATGCAGTGCCTTGTTCATCCATGTATCTACTCCGTTTCCTTTCTTCATAGTATAAGAGTATTTATTCTCATGCAAATGTAAATGCCTTCTTTGAAAGGCATTGTTATTTATCACGCCCACGCTATAAAATCTGGTTTAGGACTCAATATCTTCACCTCCAATCAACTCATTCACTTGTACTCTAAGTATGGCCGTGTTCAGGAAGCTCGGAAGGTGTTCGATGAAATGCCTGAGCGAAATGTTTTCTCATGGAATGCAATAATCTCTGCCTATATTAAAGCACAAAACTTGGAGCAATCCAGAGAGATGTTTGACTCTGCTTATTATAAGGATGTAGTTACATATAATTCCATGTTAACAGGTTATGTAAACGCAGATGGGTGTAAGACAAAAGCAATTGAGTTATTCAAAGAAATGCAATCGGGGTTTGATGGTATTCGAATTGATGAGTTTAGTCTTACAACTATGCTTAACTTGACTGCTAAGTTGGCAGTGATTTCTTATGGGATGCAATTGCATTCGTTTATGGTGAAAACTGCCAATGATTTGAGTGCTTTTGCTGTCAGTTCACTCATCGACATGTATTCTAAATGTGGTTGTTTCCGAGAAGCTTGGTTTGTGTTTTATGGATGTTGGAGGGCAATTGACATGGTTTCAAAAAATGCAATGGTGGCAGCTTGTTGTAGAGAAGGAAAGTTGGAAATGGCTATTGATCTTTTCTGGAGAGAGCCACAGCTGAATGATGTTATATCTTGGAACACAATGATTTCTGGGTTTGCTCAGAATGGTTATGAAGAGGAGGCATTGAAATTATTTGGTCTTATGGCTGAGAATGGACTTAACTGGAATGAACATACAGTTGCTAGTGTTTTTAGTGCTTGTGCTGGTTTGAAGAGCTTCAAGCTTGGGAAGGAAGTTCATGCTTTGGTCTTAAAGAAAGGATTGAATTTAAACCCGTTCATATGTAGTGGTATTATTGATGTCTATTGCAAGTGTGAAAGCATGAGGTATGCAGAATTAGCTTATGCAACAATGGGAACTGAAAAGTCCTTTGCAATCACTTCAATGATTGCTGGCCATTCATCTCAAGGTAACATGGTGAAAGCAAGAAATCTTTTCAATTCATTGGCTGAAAAGAGTTCAGTAGTCTGGACAGCTTTATTTACTGCATATCTTAAATCACAGCAAAGTGAATCTGTATTTGAACTTTTTAGTGAATTCAGGGAAAAGAAATCAGTGGTTCCCGATCCTCTGATAATCATCTGTGTACTTAGTTCGTGTGCAATAAAAGCTTCAGTGGATCTCGGGAAGCAGGTTCATTCCTACATTCTGAGGAATGGGATTGAAATGAACAAGAAGTTAAACAGTGCTTTAGTTGATATGTATTCTAAATGTGGGAACATCACATACGCAGAGAATATTTTTCAAGGAGATACTTATCGAGATTCAGTCCTTTACAATGTAATAATAGCTGGTTATGCTCATAACGGGCTTGAATATAAAGCTATTCAGCTTTTTAAGGAAATGTTAGAGGGAGGTATCAGACCTGATGTAGTGACCTTCCTTGCACTTTTATCAGCTTGTCGTCACCGTGGTTTAATGGAATTGGGTGAGAAATTCTTTGATTCCATGGTAAAAGATTATAACATTTTGCCTGAAGTTGACCACTATGCATGTATGATTGATCTATATGGTAAAGCTAATGAAATCGATAAGGCTATACAATTCATGAAAAAAATTCCAATAGAATTAGATACTGTTATTTGGGGGGCAGTCTTGAATGCTTGTAGGATAAATAAAAATACAGAACTTGCAAAAGTGGCAGAGGAGAAACTGCTGGAAACTGAAGGTGCCAGTGTGGATAGGTATGTTCAGTTGGCTAATGTCTATGCTGCAGAAGGGAATTGGGATGCTGTGGGGAGAATAAGGAAACAGATGAGAGGGAATAAGATAAAGAAAATTGCTGGTTGCAGCTGGTTGTATGTGGAAAACAGAATTCATATATTCACCTCCGGTGATAGAACTCATTCAAAATCAGATGTTATATATTCAGTCTTAGCTTGCTTGACCGACCAAATACTTGAGAAGCTGGGACACAATATTGAGGTTGTATTTTGAAGCAAAAGATTTCAACACAACAGATAATTCTCCTTGGAAATGGAGCTTTATTGCGGTTGGAAATAGAATTGATTAAAGGGATGACGTGAACTCCCATTGACTTTGTGTAAGTAATGCTTTCACATTTATGAATATAACTACTATTGCTTCGTCAAACCCAAAAACTTGAATGAAAGAGAGAGGAAAGTAGCAAAATTTGTACATGCACTCAAATATAAAATGCAGCTAAATCGAGTACAGAAATCTGTCATGTACTATCTTTGCCCGTATAACCTGCTATAGTATGGATTCTTCAAGAGCGGGATGGTAGAATCTTGTTTTTACAAATGTGCCATTTGTAGAGGTACTATTGAGCATTGACTGTTATCTCATAAAATTTTATTAGGGCTATGAAGAAAAGCTCAAGATTTTAGGATAGGAGGTACGCAAATTTCCTCTTTCTCCAACTATTCCATTCAAAACAAGAAAGTGAAGAGTTTATGTATTATGTGCATTTTGACTGACTCATATGGAACCTTTTTGGTGTACAGACGCTGTGATGCAGTAGTTTGGGAAAGGGGTGTGAAGAGCATGTGTGAGAGAGGGACCAAATAAACTTTTAACTACTTTTAGACAGCCGGAAAGCAGAAAGTTCTCTTGTACGGGCACTAAGAGCGCTAGAGCAGGTTCTTCACCATGAAATGTTATTTCACTAGGCTAACAAATGAAAGAATTTGTGAAGTTCTTCAACAAACCAATGTAGCCATTGATGGCTTGATAAGCTAACTAGAATGTTGCAAGTTGGAACTTGGAACCACCACACCTCTGAGGTAGGCTCGTCGTCTCGTGGGGTTGTGATGCAAAGATACATTATTACGATATGCAAGGTATGCAGGCAACCATGTGCTTCCCATGTGCAGTTCACATGATTTAAGGAGGAGGACAAATCTGTCATTTTGCACATCTCATTGTACATTCCATTCATTGAGAAGCCATAAAATATAAACCCTTAATCTAAGAGCAAAGGCTAAAAGACAATCTAAATTTTTGTGAACGGAACTAGGTATTGATTTCAATTTTGTATGTGGAGTCAATTTAGCTCAACATGCAGTTACTTTTTCAATTTTATGCTTTGCTTGCCTTAAGTTTTTGTATAACTTATGCGGTGATATTACATATTAACTAGCAAACCATCTATTGTGGTCAATTGCTACGAAGAATGGAGCTGCCCAAGTTCTCTCTCTCTCTCTCTGTTCTTATGAGTTGTTTGTCTGTTGTCTCTGGTTTTGAAGGTCAACCTCTTGGAACAATGCAGCGGCAAAAAGGCAGTGTTCCTGTTACATAGAAGGTCTTGCAGGACTTTGTTTTGACAGATGAAGGTGTAATTAACTCTATACTTGAGTTTAGGATTTAGGACATAGGATCCCTTTCCGATAATGGATGAAGCAACTTGTTAAATTTGTCTAATTCCTGGCCTCTGTTTATAATTGGCCAAATGCAGTGGACGTCATTTGATCATTTGATATCTGTGCACAAGGTAAATAAAGGAATGATATTTGTAACGTATGTATCTCTCTTGCTCGTTTGCCAAAAGAAAAAAGTTGTATCTTTTGGTTTTTTAAATATAAATCAAATTTGAAATAACTCTGTGTTTCTGCTAAATGATTTCAATTTATCTTATATATCATTCTTTGCCGTAGTTGTTTCCATTATGTTGTTTTTCCGTCATTGGATCTGTGTTTCATCATGCTAATGATTATTGTCGTGCAGAACATGCCTTTTTTAGCAAAACAAATGACAGGAACTGTACTTTTACATATTTCCTCCTTCATATGCTTATACTCATTCAGTAATGGATAGGATATTTTGTGTTTTGAGTATCCCATTTTCTCATTATGATTAATTTTTGTGATGCAAAGTTCAAGCATCTCTACTAGGAAAAGGAAATCATGAAATGTTGCAGTTTATCTTTTAAAGTTGATTTATGGATCATGTTAGTCTTTGCAAGAAGGTTGTATGCGATGATAGTGTGTTCCTTCTGCTGTGGTTCTACGTAGCATTGTTGGGGCCGGGCTTATTGCTTCAATTTACTGAGAATTGAAGCAGGAGTTTTCTGAAGGTGCAAAACCTGGTAAGTTGTCAATTTTCATTTAGCAAATATGAAAATATCTACTATTTTTTTAGTGTGAACTAGAGACAGGGTTATAACATGGCTTTACTTGGTTTTTCATATATTTACAGCATTTTGAGTTGCAATGTTTACGGTCTTAAATTTACAGAATTACAGTGCATCATCGTAGGAAAAGCAGAGATCTTTGTCCTTGTCACGTGGTATTCACTGGTGATGAATAATAGCATTCTCAATTTTCTTTTATTTTGAAATGCATCTTGTCAGATATCCCATCACGTTTATGGGTTTACGTCCCTGCTATGATTCCCATTATAAGCTTATCGAAAAATGTTTTAGTAGTTAATACTCAAATACCCGGCCAGTTTTTCTTCTTCATGGTTTGTTTGAAGTGATGTATATTTCTGAAATGCCATTTTCAAGTTGTTTGAGAAGTCTCTTCCTTTTTAATTGGTATGCATGCACCGTGCAAGTGCTTTTAAAGCAAGACAAAGAAATGAATATTGTTAGTGAAATTTCAATTATACTATTTAATCTTATTTTTATGCTAATTGCTTGGCGTTGATCTATAGAGATAATTAAATCCATTTAAAAGAATTATTTAATTATTTATCTTGATTAAATTAAATCCATTTAAAAGAATTATTTAATTATTTATCTTGATTAAATAACATGCATAGTTTTCAAGCATAGATGTACGATTCTTATGTATGTAATCTATAATTGATGAACTTAATGAATAATATACAATCTAATTGACATAGAAATATAATTAGCTAAATTGCTATATGATGTGCAATAGATTTGGAAGAGAAATACATGTTAGTTTAGATTCAATTGATCATATAGTTAAATGATGATTATATTGAGAAAAAATTTAGTGATTATTATGTTAAAAAAATGGGTGATTAAAAGATTGTTTTATCATATATCTTTGTAATTATTGAATCTTGTGATTTAAAATTAATTATCATTTATTTTTTAGTTTTTATAATTTTTTATTGTCCAAATAATATTCATAATAATTACATCGGTTCTTGGTTATAAGTTACACAATTCTCTATGAGATCAATATCCGTACTTAGGTATATTATATTATTTACACGATTCGTATTTTTACGAATAGCATCTTATTGATCATTTACTTAAATAATAAAAATAAATTTGTTTAATTTAATTCATAATGACATAATAAGTATATAGTGTTTTATATAAGATGTAAGTTTAAGTTTTAGTATTGTCATTATTGCATTACATATTAAAAATATAATTTTTTAAAATTCATATTATAAATTTAAAAGTCTTGATATTATTATCATTATTATGTATAAGTGGTGTTTTAAAAATTTAATTTTAAATTCATAATATAAATTTAAGAGTATTGATATTATTATTATATTTGCATTCTACTTTAAAAATCAAATTTTTGAAATTTATAGTATAAATTTAAATTTAAAAAAATAATCACGATAATAATTTAAAAAAATTATTTGAATGTAATTTAATTTATATATGAATTAGATAAAAAAATAATTATTACTTTATAATGACATGATAAATGTATAATACCTTATATATAACATAAGTTGAAGTCTTAGTATTGTTATTATACTTATTTTATTCACTAAAGATGATGTGCGAGACTGAAATAAAAATGAAAGATAGTCAACAAATATAATAAAAATAAAACTTATTTAGAAAGTTAATAAAGGAAAAAAAATTATTTAGTTATAATTTAATTTGTATAAAGAATTAGTCAAAATTATAAGCTAAGAGTTATACATTGAAAAATATAATTTATGCCTTATTATTATCAATATAAATATTATCTTTAAAAAATTTAATTTTATAAAATTTAACAGTCTTTATATTTGTGTACAAATAATACTTTAAAAATCTAATTTTTAATATTTGTCAAAGTAAAAAAATATATACTTTCGTAATCAAATAGTAAGTTTTCACATTTAAATACTCAAGTGGTAGTTATAGAACGACATATTTAAACAATGAGATGGTAAATGTAATTTATTTAAATTCAATTGAAGTTGTATTTATAATCATAATTTTATAATTAATTAATAAACATAGAATATCACATGTATAAAATATAAATTAAAATCTTGATATTATAATTATAAATATTTTATTTATTATGTAAAAAAATAATAAGTATAATTTATTTAAATATTATTTAATCTATACATAAAACAAATGATACCCTCGTAACTTCGTATGCAAAATATCCCACAATACCACGAATAAAACATAAATTAGAATCATTTTCATTATCATGATCATGATCATGTGGACGTTTCATCTTCGCCAGAGATAGTCGAGTTGGTCTCGGCCAGAGCTACTGGGCTGATTTGCCGCCAGACCTGCTGATGGAAGTGCTTCTCAGAATCCAAGCATCAGAGATAACTTGGCGGCATTTGCTTGAATCTACTTATGGCCTGTGCTGGTGTGTGCTGTAGGTGGAGAATGGTTTCCATGAAGATTGTTAAGACCCTCGAATCTATGGAAAGTTTGTCTTCTCCGTTTCAATTAAGCATGTCTCTCTCTCTCTTACAGGGTTCTGCATTAGATTAAAATCGTTGATTTGATCATCCGATCGGATTTAATCACTTTTTAAATCTGATCCGTAATACATTCGAATTAGAACGGTTGAATATGAACAATCCATAATTTATTTGAATTAGATCGGTTAAATTTGATCAATCCGATCAATAAATTTAATTAACTCTATTTTAAATATTTTTAAATAAAAAATTTAAATTTTTACGTAACAAAAACTTATTTAAATTAAAAAAAATCTTAAAATATGATTAATATACGATTAATCAATGATAATATGACTAATATATAAAATATAAATATATATTTAAGTATTTTTAATCGGATTGGATGAGATAGGATGATATATAGTGAAATCTATCATTTGATTCGATCCGATCCGATCTAATTTGATGGTCGAATTAAAACCGTTAAAAAATTAATAGATTTAATTAGATTGATCAGATTAATCAGATGATTGGATTTTTTGTCACTTTTATATGTCAAAATTATATCATAATCATTCATTAATTATGAAAATATTACTTATGATTTATCGTAACATAATTAGAATTTTTCTTAATTATTATTATTATTATTATTTTATGTTTTTGTGAATTTGGTATTTTCTATGTAGTTGTTTCTAGTATCTCTTTTGTCCTGCTGATACGAAGGAGTGGCGTTTATATTAACTTAGACAAGTAACATTTGACTCGTAGAAGTTGGTGGGTTTAGACGTAAAAAGTAATATTTTAAAGCGTCTCATGTGTTATTTATTTTTAATGAATTTATATTATATTATTATTTATCTTATTTAAATTATATTTATAATAAATATTATTATTTTTATTACCTTTACATTATAAATAATTATATATAATATATTTTATTTAGATATATTAAGAATAATATGATATCTTAATTAATATTATTTTATTATTATTTAATTTTATTAAAAATTAATTAAAATAAGATAAGATAAATTTTAAAAATTAATAAAATATTATATTAAATGATGTATAAAATAAGATAAAACAGCATGAATGGTAAAATTTGGGTTTTGTTTTTAGACAATGTACATTTACGTAAAAAGTACGAACTTTTAGCTTGTAGCAATTAATAAATACTTAATTTTCTTCCATATTTTTTAGAATATTAATCATGTTAACATAAAAAAAAATTCACTTTTAGAAAGAAAATTTAAATATTGAAAAATTTCACATGAAATAATAAAATATTAAAATTTGTAACATAATGTTCTTATCTACGTATACACCTACTCAATGTCGTGAGCATCAAGTCTAGGGACAGGGGAGGCGACGTGTTAATAATAATAATTAGATTTTAAATTGTTTCAAATTACTATCCCTTAATTTTTTCACCCTTTAATCATAATTCTTATTTTTAATAGTTACTTAAAAATATATTTAATTAAAAATAATTAAAAAATTAACATAACATTTATTCTATTAAATTATTTAAAATATTAATATTGTTTTTCATTATTATTTAGTATATATTTCTAAATTTATAAAAAAAAAATTAATATATTTATTCTGAATGTGTTGCATGTTTAATACCAAAAGGGTCTCTTTGTGATATATATATATATATAATATAATATTTAATTATGTTAGGTTCAAAGTGATAACAATTTTAAAGTATGGAGAAAAACCATTGGAATTTTGTCTCTCATCAGAAGGAGGAATGGCACAGTTAAACATTTCACCTGTTACAGTAGAAACTAAGTTTTCATACCTTAGAAAACTTCACAACTTACTATTATATATAGTAATATATACACTCCCATATACATAAATGATCTAATGGACGACTTCTATTGGACGACAATCCATGCCCAACAAATAGGCTATCACATATCACATTGTGACTAATAAATACAGCAAAATGACATACATAGAGTATTATCAGAGAGAACAATCGAACCCACAAAATATATTCGATTTGAATCTGTTACGTCAACTGTGACCAGCACATAATAGTGCTCTTTATATCTTCTATATACAAATGTTCATCCAGCAAAGAGTCTGGCTTAGAAAACCAGAAATACAGTGAGAAAATAATCTTCCATGTTTGAGAAATGTTGGATTACAATTCCCTCCAGGCAGATAGTAGGTTAAATCGTTCACATTCTCATAGATCTATCAGACTAAGACAAGGATGTGATATGTAGTTGCCTGTTCTTCTTTTGCTTGTACTAACACAACTTCTTCACTACAATGATATTTACATGACCATAATCCTAGAGTCTAACTAAGCTGTTTGCATGTGCACACCTGAATTTGAAGATGTATGAACTGACCCATCAACTCCTTCTGTAGGTAGATCATCTAAATCTAGCTCTGGTTGATTAAGGCTCCGAACAAGCTCAGTGAATGAAGGAAAATGCTCAGGTGAGAAGAAATAAGCTCCCATTCTTTGATAAGTAAACAAGTCAATACCGCTCTCAGCCATCAAATTCTTCCTGATCCGTTCAAATCCCCTAGGTGCTCCTGAAACTGATGAGTTTTGTCCTGCAATCTCAACTCCGTTCTCTCTGCAAGCTGCCATAATTTGGTCAAGTAATAACTCAGGACTACACAGACAATCTTGTGGTTGATGTTCATCTGATAGATCCATTCCAGGCAATATTATTTTGCAAGAATTCCTTGCAAACATCCTTGCAACTGCTTGATAACCATCTCTTGAGTATGTGTTATAAAACCCAGAAGTCAGCTCAGAAGGGTGACAGTTAGTTTTGTACCAGGTGTGTGACAGCGGCAATTTACTGCAAATAGTCACATCATCGTCACCAAAAACTGAAGAAGCCATGGAGAGTATCCGATCTCCATGATTAACGAGCTGGTTTGAGTACCAAGAAAGAAAAAAGTCGCCATACACAGACTCCCACGAACCTCCATTAAACTTGAAGAAGTTGTTTGGATTTGGAATATCATCATAACTGGGAGCATCATGGGGACCTCCTAATCCCCATAAAGGATGTCCATTTGCTTCAGCATGTTGCTTAAGCATGCTAAGCATATTTTTGTCATAACATTGGAATTCTCCAACTCCAGAGATTTTACTACTTTTTGCCACCCTATGGTGAGAAGGATATCGCAACTCACCCTCAGGTCCTAAGCCCATGGTAATACCCTGAGATTAACAAAGCATGAGCAACAAAAAGAGTGAGCGGGACATTGAAACGGAAGATAATGAAATTTCATTTTATTATTCAAGATCGAAACTTCTTACCGTTATAGTTGAGCCCAAGTAAGGCAAGAAGGATGACTTAAAGCTCGTACAGAAATCACGATACACTTGGAGAGGAGTCTTTCCATTAAGTACAGGGAGTTCATCCACAGCAAGTGATAAGCACTGCTTGTATTGCAGCCCTGATCGATCTGTGAAGAAGATGTTGGAATCTTTATTACCAATTTGAGCAACCCAGTCAGGAAGTCCAATGATTGGTTGTTCAGATGCATGGAAACAGAGTGATACATGTAGTTTAAGACCCGCACACTGAACCAACTCTGCAAGAGCAATGTACCCTGACCACTCATATTTCCCCATGGCACCCTTCTCCACTATTCCCCACCAAATTGGGAGCTCCACACCTTCAACACCCAATAACTTCAGAGCCTTTAGTCCAGCTGCAATAGCTCTAGCATGGTTTACTGTATTGCAGTCTGAAACTGAATCCAAAGGCAACCCAACATATAATTTTACACCATCGACCTGCAAAACAGTGAAATGAAGTTAGCTACTGAAAAATACAGAGGCATATAAGTATAAAGCTGCTTTAAGTAAAATCCAAAATGTACTCTTAACAGTTACATCTATAAACGTGATGACTATGAACTTTTAACATTGAAGGGAAAATATTCAAAGTGGCAAATTCGTGAAAGGTTTTCCTCAAATCTTAATGAGATATAAACTCCTCCAAAGATAGAATACCTATCAATCATTTCAAAAAGTTTAAACCGAAACATACTTTTTCCAAGCTGCATGCTATCCTTTTTCATATTTCTTCTCTTCGTATCTCAAGACAAATGCAAATCTAAACTCCCCTATCATATATGGTTTTTAATTTCAAATTTCAAATTAAATTAAATTAATGATTTAATTGGGCTTTACATTTAAGGAACAAATGCTTCCACAGTCCTCTAGTTATATCAGTTAGAATAGATTATTACCTTTATTATTTTTTGTAAGAGTATAGTCTTTTTGTTATAAAAAGAGACTATTTAAGGATAATTAATTAAATTTTAAAACTTTGTTTATTTATATTTTATTTTTCATTAATTTTATAATCATTAACGTTTGTTACTAAAAATAATATTTGAATAATAGAAGAAAAAATGTGACAAAAAAATATAAAAATAAAATAAAAAAGAATAAAAGAAATAAATTGTAAAAAAAACAAAAATATAAAACTATTTTTCTTGACATAAATAAGGGACATGTATTATCACGCACCCTAAATTTAATTTCTTTCAAATATGTAAAATAATCAACCCTACTTCTTTCTTTTTATGATTAAAACTTCGATTATCTACCCTGCTTTTTTTTTTCTTTCTTTTAGTCTAGTAACTTTAATTTTGTAACTAAAGCTATTTTCTGGTCCGGAGTTAAATTTATTTAATACAATGACAGAAACTAATAAAACTTTATGTTATAAATGTTATAAAGTATTGGATAATAAATAAAGTTAATACTTTATATATATATATATATATATATATATATGTAAGATATTTTCTAAAATGTAAAATATTAAATTAATTATTTTATTTTTATTTACTTATATATAATAATAACATTTTATTTCAACAGAAGAAATCAAATATTTTATTTTATCTTTATAAATGTTAAAAATTATATACTAGTAAAAAACAGTGGCTCATCTTATTCCCCTACCTCAGCCCCTGGGTATTCTCTTTTAGTCTGGGTTTTTTAATTTTTGATGTGTAGCCCAATTATTTTTAGACAGAATCAAATTTGTCTAATTTTTCAATTAAAATTAGATTTTTTTTAAAATAACTTTTTTAAAACATTCTTAAAAATAAAACTAAAAGTCGAAAAAATATACTAGTATGTTCTCAGATAAAAATAATGTCTCTCCCCCAACATCTTTCCATATTTTCTTATTAAAAGAAAATAATAATATTTTTTTAAAGGAGAGAGAGGTATTTAGTTTTTTATTTTTAATTTTACTCTTAAAAATATTAGACTTAATTGAATCTAAGTTGACGGAGTAAATCTATTAAAAAATTATATATAAAAAACTAATCCTAATAAAATCTTAACATTTTTTATACTCCTTTCATTTCTGAAGAAAAATAAAATTCAAAATATAATTAGCAAGGAATAAGTAAGGGAACAGAAAACATAAAAATAAACACTTAATTTCTTTTCGTCCAATTTCTCAACAGCCAAACATAAATCAAAATCTATAAAAAATAGAAAACACGCACCGATTTTGACTTTCTGGCGAAGCCCAAAACATTATCGGTTAGGACTGGTTCCGTTTCCACGGCTGTCACAGCAAAGCGAAGCTTCGCTTGATCCCACCTTGATCTCCGAGGGAAGCAAATCCTTTCCCTCTTCGGAATCAATACCATACCACCAGTATTGACTCTCGAATTACAGAACCCTAATTCCCTATGAACCAATTCGGACCTTCCAGCCTTTACATGCGAGATCCCGATCACAGAGACCTCCATTTCTGAATCAGAAAAAAAAAACCTTTTGTTTGCAGATCTGAAAGTGCACGAATTTATGAAAACAGAATCGAAAATTTAAAAGGATTTTCTTTTATCTCTCACTCTGAATAGATTAGGGAAAATTGATATGAAGATGTTGAAATTTGCAAAGGATGAGACCTGATTTGAGAAGGCAATGAAAATTGGGGGTTTATTGATTTATATTTAAAAGAAAAATGGGACACCTGAAAAAGGTTAGGCGCGCTTTTTTTTCTTTTTTCTTTTGGGACAGTATAAATTAAATTATAATACTCAGGAAAATAAAAAAAAGTACTAAACTGACACGTGTGTGTGTGTATACAGTGATAAAGTTTTTTTTTCTTTTCTTTTCGAAGGAAAAGATGAAAGTTCAGTCACATAAAATTACTCAATGAAATTGTTTATTTGAATAATTTGGGATCTAGGGATCTTTTTTATTCTTAGATTATTTTATTTAATATTTATATTTATATTTAACTTATCCATTATTTTTTATCAACATTAAAAATTAAATTAGACATCTGGCAGAACATTTGACGGATAATTAAAAAATTAAAAATATTTTTTATAAGTTTACGTCAATCTATATTTGAAAATTTAATTGATTATTTAATTAAAAATAATTTTATAATTATTTTATATTTTTAATTTTATATCTAATTATTGATATATTAATTGCCGTAAATCATAAAGATACGCAATATCATCCCTTTTAAAATATAAATAACACAACATTTAAAAATATTGAACCACTGACAACGTATTTTATTGCAATATAAAATAATTTACTCATTTTATGTATATATATATATTAAGGAGGATTGTTAACTCTAGTTATTTTTACTTCCAACAATTTTATATTTTGAGCAAATTCAAATGCCATGGTAGTCTAATTAATTTAGGTTATTTAGTAAAAGACTGTAATGTCCTTTGTTCTCTAATTTGCACAAATAAATTTTAAATTTAATCTTGAATGTATATTGAATTATTTTAAAAAAATATATATATTAATTGAATGAAATCATAATACATTTAGAGAATTTAATTACAATATAAAAATAAATAAAAATTGAAAAATATTTTAAGGAACAAGCATTATTGTTCAACATTCTAATGATTATGTTGGCAATAATTATCTTTAAGGGTTTTTATTTATTTATTTAGATTGCTTTTTTCCGTACTTTTATGTTTTTAATTATTATACAAGAATCAATATCTTTAAATTATCAAATAAGGACCATTCTAATAAAAAAAAAAGTAAAAAATATAGGTTTAAATCTAAAATAAAAAATATTAAAAATAGTGATAAAAATCGCATTTATATAATAAATAAAAATACACCATAAATTATGATAATTTTATTAAACTTTCAAAAAAAAATTCACACGAAGAGAACAAACTTCTAGGAGATGAGAACTATTTTCGGTTTAATATTGATAAATAACAAAATTAAAATCAAAATATAAAAGTAAAAGGTATAGAAAGATTATAGAAATTGATAAGATTTTTAGGAACTTTATTATTATTAATTTAAATATAACATTTTTTTTATGTATATTGAAATTAAGATATAATATTGTTAAAATATAATAATTTATATTATTATAATAATATTTATAATTTTATTATATATCAAATATTTATAGGTTAATTATCTATCTAAAAATTAGATTAAATATTGCTAGATGAAATATTTATAAAATGGACTCTATGACAAGAGTAAAAGTAATGGGTTTTTTTTACTAGAATTATAAAAATAATATTTTAACTCTTTTATCTATTTTTATAACGGTTTAGTTTTATTATTATTAAAATGTTATAATATTATTATAATTTAAATAAATTTTAATAGCAAAAAAAATAAAAAAAAAATAATTTTTCATGATGCATTCGTTTTTAAATATTAAGATTAAATTCTCACAAAAATTAATATAAGACCTAAATATTATTTTTAGAATAAATATGATATTTATGTAGTTATTTTTTCTATTGATAAAAATTATTAGGGTTAATTTCTTTTATGCTGTTTAAAAATTATTTTGTTACCATAGCTTCCGGAAAAAAAAATCATATATATATAATAGTGAATCAACAAATTTTTTTTTAAGTGACATAGAAAGGGGGACAAATTAGAAGAGCGGTTTGTATTTTTGAATAAAACTACTTAATTATATTATTGTTTAGTAATAGATTATTTTATATAACTAATTATATTTTGGTATATTATTATTAAAAATGATCAGTTAACTTAAAAGTGTGGCAAAAATTCATATATTTTAAATTTAAAATAATCGAGATGTATTCAATTGATATTTATAATAATTATTATAAAGTTTTAAAATTCAAAGGTGTTCGATTAAAAATTGAAAAATTCTTCACATATTTTTTTAAAATGATATAAAAATTTATGCGCATTGAATTAAGATTTTATAAAAGTTTAAAAAAAATTTGTCTATATTTAAAAAATCTTTGATTTTAATAAATTTTTATTAGATTTTTTAATTCAAATTATAAGTAAAAAATCTATATTTATTGTTCCCACCATTCCAAAGATTTTTAAGAATTTTTATTCTTATGTATTTATAATATGTTTATTATTATTGATTTAACTATTGTAAATATAAAATTTATTATAATTTATAAAATAAAAATTGACAATATTTTATTAAAATTCCTTTAATTGAATTTCTTAAAATTCAAATTATAAAAGATAGGATTATTATTATATTAATATACGATGGAATGTATATAATTATATTTAACCAGAAGTGACTATGACATTTTTATATGTACATATTATAAAATTATAACCTTTAAAGTGTCATTATTAAAAGACGAGAAAGAAAAATAAGAGAAGGAAGCTTTTATTTAATTTTGTGGATATGGAGAGTGGATTGATTTGTTGACGTGGAAAATTAAGAATACACCTAATGCCAACAAACGGTTTACGACTTACAACTTACTACTTACCACTAGTAGAATCTATTTCTAACGACCTGACCATTGTACGCCGATTCTGACTCATTGGCGAATCAAAGTTGAGAAAAAGTATTAATTAATAATTAACAACTTAAAATTTGGAAGAAAAAAAAAAGATTTTATAAAATAAATATTAAAGTTAAAAGTTTAACATGGAATTTTTTCTAACGTATTAAAATATAAAACTTCTTATAATTTTACTGTGTTTTAATTAAAAAATAATAATGAAATACAAGTTAAATTTAAATTTAAAAGATTATGTACTTAAAATTTAAATTAATAGACAATGATATTAAGTGTTAAATATGAATTAATTTTTTTAAAAAAAATTATAACTTTTTTATTTTTTATTTTTATAAAATCACATGTTTAATAAAACAAAAACGGACACATCCTCTAAACATCATACATCCATCCACCGTAGCTCAGACACGTCTATTTTGTTGAGCTATATATTCTCATTTCTTAGTCCTCTGCCAAAGTATACAACATCTCTCTCCAGCACAAAGGATAGCAGTGGATAAGAAAATTTATATATTAGGAATTGGAAAACTAAATTTGGATTTATTCGTATATTTTATTACATCGTATGTGTACGTGTGATTTATGTATATAATAGATATGAATTTCAATCTTAAAATATTAATTAAATAGATAAAAAATAAATATAAATTTTATTATAATATTATATTTAATCAACGAGTCACGTTATATCTAGTAACATAAATAACTCATCTAATATGTGTTATTTTCAACTATCACTCTATTCATGTTTTGTAAAACCCTTAATTATATATAATAAGATCAGACAAAAAAAGATAATAATAAAATGTTAAAATAAAATAGTGGTCTATCTATCAATCAAGCATACAAAAATAATTGTTTTATAAAAATAGCTTTTTATGTGTCAAAATAAGTACAAAAATATGTAGAGAGAAGATATCATAAATCATATATTTTTTTAAAATAAAAAAAAATATATACAAAAATATTATAGCTATCAAATGGTATACAAACTTTTGTATAAACTTTTAAAAAATTTACGCATTAATCTTTAAGTTTTATTGAGATTAAAATCTAATTAATTTTTTATTAATTTATAATTTTAAAAAACACCTCTTAAAATATGTTAACGTGGTTTACAAATAATTACTATAAATTTTTTTTGTTAATTTAAAATTAATATATACCTTTATCGAAAAAATGGTGAGATTTTGGGTTTTTTTAAGCAACTTCATCCACATATTAACTGTCTTACATCGATCATGAGATTAATAACAGTGTTATTTATAAGTTTTGATAATTTTTAACCCAATAAGATTTTATTGTATTGATTTAGCCTTGAGTTTCTAATACGGTATCATAAGAGGTTCTTAGTTCTTCGATATATGACTTTCCTTTCAAGCTCACCATACCCGTCGATATTCAAGGGAAAAGACTCTTACCGATGTAAGAGAGAGGGTTAAAGAAGTCTCACATGAGTGAAAAGATCGATATCAATATTGTTTATAAATTTAGACAATTTTTAATCTAATGAAATTTTATTGAATTGAATTAGACATGCATTTTTAACACTATAAAATATAATAAGTTTTAAAATTAATTTAAATAATTACAATGAAACTACCAACAATTCCTAAACCTATCAATGTTATGTAGCATTTTCCTTTGTAATAATATTGGTGTATTTTTTAATTATTTTGAAAATATTAAAGAATACAAAAAAAAATGTATTATTCTTTTAAGTAAAAACAAAATTGAAAGGTAAGCGATGACTATAGATCTACGCAGGGTCAATCAAACGTTTATGCGGTGGAAGACCTAACAAGCTTGTTTTTGCTGGCTGAAATAAAAAGCTGACTCATTTCCTAGACATTTTGTTTTGTTTTGTAGTAATTTTTATTTTCTCAGAAATCATTAGCCAGTAACTACAAGTGTCACTTTCCTAGAGAAACACAAGTTGTGGTTGGATAAGAATATTTCGATCCTTGGTTTCCCAATTTGTATTTTCTTATTTTGTTTATGAAATTATTGGGTCCTTCATTTGTGTGGATGAGTTAATTTTAAAAGAGAATGATGTTTTGGAGTTTTGGTACGAATGTAAAAACTTACAAAAAAAAAAAATTTAATTTTAAACTTTTAACGTCAAATATTTTTAATTTTTTTTTATAATTTTAATATATTTGATTAAAATAAAATGCATATAATATTTTTTAATTAAAAAATAGCTAATATTATTTTATAATATGTATATAATGTCCTACCGAATATAAATCAAAAATCCCAAATTTTAGATAAGTAGCATGAAATGTGCTTTTATTTTTACCAGGTTGGATAACAATACATGTATGTATTATAGGTTATTGTAACATTGAAAATTAGTGATTTTTGATATTGTAAAGAAAGATTTTGCTTAATTTGTTCACGAAAATGATACTACTTTTGAAAAACTTAACTCACATTTTTGAAAAAAAAATTATTAAATAAAATCAAATCTCCATTGATAATAATTATTTCAATATTTTGTGAATCATGGAAATTTTCAAGTTTAATATTTGATGCTAATCATTGATCTTATGCTATAATATGCTAATGCCACCACTAATAAGGTGTTTTTGTTTTTATTTTTTATTATTATTGGAAATGTCTCTAATAATTTTTAAAAGGGAAGGTTACTATATATGATTAAGGGTGTAGAATGGTTAGAAAATGTAAATTTAAATGTTTAATGTCAATTTTGTCACATCTGACCATCCAGTGGGTAAGTAATATAAGTTTGAATTGGTTTGTCAACTTTACCGAGTGGGTAAGTAATATAAATTATCAAATTTAAAAAAATTAACTTAATACGGTGAATTTTATTATACTTATGAATATTATATTAAAATGTTTTTTAATTAATATAAGATATTTTATTTAAAAAATAACATTACCTTAAAATGTGAATAATTTCACTAAATAAATTATATTTTTATTATATTTGGTTAATTAACTTTTTTTCTTTTTCAAATATACATATATATATATAAATTTTGATAGATTAATTTTTTTTCTTTTTCTTAAATTGTTGATAGATTAAAGTTTTAATATGATATAAATTTTGTATAATTTACGAGCGAAATAAATTATTTAATTTTAAAAAATTAATCTCAAAAAATATAAATTATATATTACATATAAATTTTTTTATTAGTATATTTGTTATTAATATATAATATTTTTTTATATATATTTACATAGTTCAATTTATCTAAATTATTTTTAATTTTTAATCATTTTATTTTATTTTCTAATAATATATTTATATTTGATAATTAGTATAAAATAAAATCATTTTTACTTTATATTACAATAAAGTATAAAGTTATTATAATTAATAAATTTGTCTTACAATATCTAAACAATAGAAGGGAAATAAAATATTAAAATATATTAGATGATTGCTAACTAAGCAAAAGCAAAACCTACACGTTTAATCAATTATTTTATAACGTAATAATATATTATTTTTATAGAAATTTTGAGTATTCGAAGCTATGTATGAGTGGATAAATATTATACGTGTCTCCATCATCCTAGTGTAACAAATAAAAAAGATCCATATGTGTTTAATAATGGATACGGAATCAATCAATAGACCACTTCATTAATAGATAAGAGAAACTCAAATAGTTTTGAGAAAGTGACCCAACATTATTGATAGGTGTTTGATGGATTTCAATTCTAAGATGAGTTTTTTCATAGGTGGATCACGATGTTTATACTAAAATGAATTTCTTTAATCGTGATAATAATTTATTTTTGATGTTATTTGTTTAAAATAATGTGTTTTCTATTAGGTGGTTTATTTTTTTTCTAATCTCGTTGTTATTGATTAAAGAAACATTTCTTTTAAATTAAATGATTGATTATTAATTATTTATTTATAATTTTTTTAAGCTAATATCACTCTACATATATCTTTGATATGAATACGAGTAATTGTACATAAAAGTATAAATTGAGATAATTTATTAATTTTCAAAACATATCTTATTTTATGTAATTTAATTTTTAATAAGATGATAATTAAACGATATTAATTGAAATATTTTGTTTGTCTTTAACGAACCTAAATAAAACAAATAAGAATACAAAAATAATAAAAATTACGATAAATGATAATTTATAATTTAAATTTAATAAAAAAAATATATAATATGTATTTAAAGTTAAACCTATTAAAGTTATGATCTAAATGAGATGAGATTGTATTTAAATGAAATATAACAATACTTCATCATAATTCCATTAGAAATACTAAATAATATATGAGATTATATTTTTTATAACGTGAATTTCTTTCGCATATACATATCAAGTTATATACTTGGCATGAAACTATTTGCAAAATAGGATTATGTACAGCACTGCATTAAATTTCTAATTCGCAAGCATCCATCTACTCTAACCTTTAAAAATAAGAAAATATTTTGTCTCAAGTTGCGAAACAATTCAACCTATTTTTCACTCATTAACTAGCCCCTATTGAATGTGGTCTCTATCTTGTAGCAATTGAATCCACAATGCAACATTTCCACGACTCAAACATAGTACATTGATTGAAGTAAATGTTAAATTTATCTTTTGTGGTCGTGAAGTATGTGCCGAAATTTGTAGTATATAGCTTTACTCTAACAAATAATGCACCCTAGATTTAGTGCTATGCATGTAGTAGAGTACTACAAAACCATGTGGGATAAGATTCATATGATGGGATGACAATGATACATGCCACAAAACCTAGGTGCTTCAAACACATATCCCTAATAATTATATTCTTTGTATCACTACATTGTCAATATTTCAAAACTAAAACCAATGTATAATTTCTCACTTTGTGCCACCAAGTTTTGATAGGGTGGTCAGAGACTTGCGTGGTGTGGGACAAGTGCATCATTAACTCTACAAGTTCCATTTCTATGCATATCTGCCTGTCAAGACTTTACAATTTCTCTTCTTCGCCTAATCTTCACAGCTACATTTTCTAGTTTGACGCACTCTCATTGGTCTATGTTAGCAGTTGGATGGTCAAAGGTAGATTCATAATTTTAATCATAACTGACAAGCATCCACAAAATACTAGTGTATTTTTATATCATCTTCCATACTACTTTAAATCTTCATATTTGATGTAAAAGTCAATACCAAATTATTTTGGTCCAGCACTAAATCTTACCTTAAAGCTAAAACAAAAATTTAACAAAATTTTAAAAATATTGTTAAATTTTTTATTACATATAATAAATTAAAATCAAATACATAATACAAAATAACTTCAAAAAAAATACTAATACAATATAAAATTAAATATATAATATAAATTAAAACAACGATTTAATAATCAAGTAAATCATCGACTAATATTCTAATATTATTAAAATATTGACAAAAATATATACATTATTTTTAAATCTTACTCCTTGTTCATACGTAAGTAAACTTAGATAGGATATGAAATTCAAACTTTTGAATAATATCTATACATATGTAATTTAAATTGTGTTTTTTAATTAAATGTAATTTTTTATTTATATAATAAATATAATATTTTATTTAGTAAATGATTTATTTTTAATGAATTATTATTAACTAATAATAATATATAATTATTTTAATGGTTAAATACAAATAAAAGAAAAATAAAAAAAATATTATATTTCATAAAAGAATATACTTTTTAGTATAATGTTTAGTACTATGGAGTAAAAAATTCAAATTTTTAATGTAAATTTGAAATAAAATGAAATTTAATATCGGAGAAGGCCTTACGTTTTGCAGGATCAGAAAAGCAAAGGATACGGATAATACAAAAATCAATTTCAGCAACATACACGTGAAGTTGAGAACAAAAAAAGTGCCTGATATCGTTATTCACAATTTCAATATGTCACATTGTTATGTCTAGACAAGGAATGTCAAAAAAGATAACAAGATGATTCTTGAGTAGTGTCCCAATGTGATAAATGTAAAAAGTAACCACTCAGCAATATTAAATGAAACAAATAAATAATAATTCGATAAAAAGGCTTCTTCTTTTTTGGGTCCATATAAATTGGCAGATTCTGATGAATATATAAAATTAGAGTAATATAAAGTAATATTCCATTCAAACAAGAAGAAACCAACACATCCTAAAACATCAACCAGACTAACTAATAATCATAATTGGAGGAAAGACAGAGAGATGAACATAACTTTACTAAGTTATGAATTATAGCTAATAATGTTATAACATGAAGAACTGAATACAATATGGAGTTTCTGAAACAAATTTATTAAAAAATATGAACTAGACTGACTAGATGGTAGTACATTAACACAGGGAGAAATAATGACAAATATACATATGTAAAGCAGCTTCTTACCATACAAAAATAATAGAACAAAATGAGAAAAGTAAAATACAAGATATAATAATACCTCTTCATGAAACTTGCTTTTCCCGGCTCAGACTTGAGACACTCAATCAGCAGCATTTACAGTAGTTTCATTCTCACAAAACCACAGATATTATTTACCTCAAACTTTTTTCTTTCATCTGAGCAGCATTCTTATCTTTTTGAGTCTCCTTTTGATGACTTTGATTGCGTACGACTATCACTGGTTGTATGTTTCTTTCTCATTAGAGTGCTAACCCCAGAAGAGTCTACCAATGGGCCAGACCAAGTTTGGATTGGTTCCTTTGAATATGTGAAGTTCGTTGAGCTGAAAGGGATGTCAGGTGGATCAAAAGAAGGATCGATGTGATGAGAAGAACCCAATGGATAGCCAAGCGTTCCATCTTGATGTGGAGGAGGAAACTTCTCGCTCTTACTCTTCGCATTTGAATGTGTTATCAGACGCCGCCTCTGTAACAGACAAAAACATAATGTATAATATCAAAATTGATAACTTAAAATAAGATGAACAGCACAACCGGTAAATTCACAATTATGTCTAGTATGCAGAGACCGCTCACTTAAGCAAAAATGCCTACAAAATTTTGTTGATGACTACCAACATCCAACTCTTTAATAACAACTAGCTTCAGCTTCAACAACTCATCAACCTGTCAGTGCTATTCCCTCACTAGGATAGCAACATATGTTATCTGAATTCCAACCAGAAAAACCAAAATGCAACCTCTCCAAGAGAACAAAATTTGATACATGTTAATTATTCATTATTCAGATATGCAACACTTGGACTCTGATTTTGCCTCAAGCAAAAATCCTACAACATGAAAAGGGTCAGAGACCATTTAAATAATAGGAGAGCTTTGTCTGCATCTAATCAACCCATTGGAGCAACCAAAAATATAAAAAAAAAATTTGCATTATTCATTTGACTAAATGACAGACAAAACCACAGAAACGCCCTGTCAAAAAATAAACTCATGTATGAAAACAACCTAACTGTTATTTAATGTCGTAAGTTCCAAATATTATGAGACAAAGACTTGCTAAAACAAGAAGCTTATGTGGCATACATCAAGATTGGCTTGAAGCTCAGCATTGGCTTCTGGAGCAGGCATTGCCCTGACAGCTCGATCCCGAGCACGAGATTTCTTGACACCACCAGCATTAGATTTGCCTGCAGCTCTCAATCTACAGCCATAAAAGTCGCCCAGGTTAGGACTATCAAGATTGTTTGTAATCCCCTTTATGCTTTAAAGTGCAGAGAAGAAAAGAAAGAACTGCCATATTACAGAGAGGTGCATGGCAAATAGACAAAGAAATGATCAAATCAAGATAAGAAATGTTCAATAGCAGTAATATACTTTCTGGCTTCTTCATCCCGAAGTTTTGCATCCATCTCTTTACTGGGAGGATATTTTGGAAGACTAGAAGGGTCACAGGCATAAGGTTGGTTTGTGAAAAACTGAAAAATAAGACATAAGAACTCATTAATATTCTGTGAATTTATGAAAACGAAATATAACTTACAATTAGCAAATAAAAGACAAAGGAAAACTACTAGTCAATGTTGAAGCTAATAAGTCATGACCAACGGAGAAATGGGGGTAGTAGTGATTGTCTCTTCCCAGTGATACCAACCATAAAGACTGATTCTTCGAAACAAATTGGCTTAATTTAAAGGCATTTAGTATGGCTTAGTTAATTCAATTTTAAGTGCATATTAGTACGTCAGTCTCACGTAGCAGAGATATCAAAATTTATACAAATCTTATTATTGTATCTATGTCTCTTATCAATGGCAATGGGATCAACAAAAAATCACAAATATCAGAAGATGGACATTTCAGAAGCCAAGTCCAATAGTGACTATTAATTCATACTTCACTGTTCAATGCGGCAGTGGCAGTCAGGCGTTCAGAAGGCTCAATTGAAAGAAGGGTCTCAATTAGTGGCAATGATGATGGTGGAAAATCTTTGAAGGTTTCCACAATGCATCGCTTGTAGGATTGTTGAGGCTTGAATATTGTTGCATGTGGCAACTTTGACCTTTTCCAATAATCCTCCTTAGGAGAGCCACATAACTTAAAGATCTTATGCAGCTGCTCCACCTATTTGAAAAAGAAAAAGTTAAAAAAGAGAGACAAATTAGAGGCAAAAGGTAAAAGTTCTCAAACACAAACCAACAAAGAAGAATCACCAAAAATTCCATTTAACCAACAGAATCTCCATATCAAACAGGTTGTTCGGAGCATTTAAATTCTACAGATGAAATTAATTTGAAATAAAGTTGCTAAATAAACACAAGCAATTAGATCCTACTTCTGTGCGACCAGGCATGATAGGCTTCCCTGCCAGTAACTCAGCTAAAATGCAACCAGCACTCCACAGATCTACTCCTACTCCATAATCAGTGGCACCAAGAAGAAGCTCTGGGGGTCTATACCAAAGGGTAACCACCCTACTTGTCATGGGTTGCTTGTGATTGGGATCAAAGAAGGAAGCCAATCCAAAATCAGCAATCTTTAAGACTCCACCATTGTCAATAAGAAGATTTGATCCTTTAATATCACGATGCAATAAATGCTGGTTGTGACAGTGTTCAAGCCCTGACAAAAGTTGGTGCATATAACATTTCATCTGCCACATACCATACATAGAAAGAAGTAAGAACACCAATAGAACAAAACTATCTCAAGGAAAATGCAACTCAACCACCCACCTACGAAGCTAGAAAACTAAAAAATTTCTATAATACCTGCGACTCTGTGAACTTTACTCCCGGGCTTGCAGCAAGTCCAGCTAAATCATGCTCCATATATTCAAAAACAAGATACAAGCTGCAAGACATCCTCGAAGTTACTAAACCTTCCAATTTCACAACATTGGGATGATCTAGCCGTCGCAGAATCAGAATTTCCCTGGCCATGAATTTTACACTCTCAGGCTCCAAATTGTCAAAGCGAACTTTCTTCAGTGCAACAACTTTATCCGTTAGCGTATCCCTAGCTTTGTAAACATTGCTATATGTACCTTGTCCAATCTGTTCCAAGACAATACAAAAACAAGAAGATTGAGCCATGGACATCCCAAAATGAAGAAAAAAAAATTGGCAGTAAAATAAATTAAAATAAGATCGAGCTCTGCAACTTATCTGCATAAATGAGCTAATCTAATTCAGTTTTTAATACTCAATTAATAAAGTCGTCCTAATTCGAGTAAATATTTACTCTAAGCAACCAAAAACAAACTTCCAATACTAGTTTGAAGAAACTCCTCTCCTTCCCTAAACTTTTCTCAACAACCAAACACGATTCCACCAAACTCCGCACCAAGCAAAACAAATCAGGAAACCGAAGACACAAGATTAACCATCTTTCTAGGAAGAAATACAGTAAAGATCTTACCTTATCGATTTTCTCAAAACTATCAGCCCGGCGTGGTGTCCAGCCATTGATAGCCTCACCAGCAACAGCAGAGAGCCAAGATGGCCAACCAGCAGCTACTTGCTCACCATGAACATGCTTTGGAGGATTGCTCAACCTCGGATTCGGCTTCAGCTTCGACGATCGCCTCCTCTCACCTCTCGGCCTCCCACTCTTCTCCTCCACAACCACTTCATCTTCCTTCTTCTCTCGATTCCCAACATTCTCAGTTTCTGTCGTCACCACAACCTCACTCACTTCTCTTCTTCTTGAAACCCTACCTTCTTCTCCATCTCCTTCGTTCCTCACTTCTCTCCCTACTGGCTTGGCCGAGCTCTGTTTACCAAATACACACCCCATGAATTTGCCAGAGACCAAACGCCAACCTTCATTGACTCTTCATATCACGTTTCTTAGTCTTTCTTACCACATTTCTTCCATTGTCTTCCATGTTCTCAACGATCGGAAGTTGTACAACCTAAGAAAGAAACCCTAATGATTCCTCGGTTTTGATTAAAGAAGAAAATTATGTGCATAGCATAACCTTCTTGAAAGAGAAAGAGCTATAAGGGCTTAGCTTTTTTGAGACAAAAGTAAGAGAATGCAATGATTTCGAGTTGCCCGCAATTTTTGGGCACGGTAAGAGAATTAAATTATAGTCTCGAAGTTCCTCGTATTAACTTTGAAACCCCAAAAAATCAAAAACAATAAAATAATCATATATTGTATAAATAATTTAATTAGTTAATTGATTTTATTTTTAAAATTTTTTATAAAAAAAATTACATGTTTATTTTTATTTAAAAAACTAAATGTATATTTTTTATATTAAATATTAAAAATAAAACTTAACTTATAAAGAAACTGTAAATTAGTTAAACGATAAAATAATAATATTTATATCTACCTCCGTGTATAAAATTTTAAATTTTTATATAAAATTATTATCATATTTTAAAATAATAATTAACATTATCCTTAATTATTATCTAATATATATTTATAAAATATATAATAAATCATCAATAATTCACTATAAAAACTTTACTTTTATTTGAATTAAGTGATTTAAATAATTATCTTTTTTATTTAAGTTTATTATCAAAATTTTATATCAATAGTTATGGATTAAAATATATCTACATTTTTAAAACTTTAATTAAATTTATATATAGTTTATTAAAATTTTAAAATATATGTTTTTTTTAATTATATATATATTTTTTCAAATTTTTTTAATTTTATACATAAGTTTTAACTTAACTATTAAAATACATATTTTTAAATCAAATTTTTGAATCTATAGGTAAAGTTTTAAAAATTAAAAATTAAATTATATTATTTAAAAATTTATAAATCTATATTTAAAATTTTAACAATTTTAAAAATTAAAATTTATAGAATATTAATATATAACATTATTTTATAAAATAATATAAATCTTTATTTCTTTTTATTCTTTAATTGTTTTAATAATAATTATTTCACCTAACAATATATATATATATATATAATTTAAACTCGTGCTGTATATAACATTATATTACAAATAATTGTTTATTTCTCAAATTTTTAATATAGTTTAATTTTTTTTCTAATAAATATTATTTAAGTAGGAGTTGAAGAATCCATTAAAAAAATGCAGGAGTCGAAGAAATGAAGATTTTGTGGGAAAAGGAATGTTCAGAAAGAGAAAAAGGGGAATGTCGATCTTCTACTTTTGGGGGTTTACAGATTTTCTCTCTTCTTTTTTATTTTTGTGTGTAAATTTTTGACTGAGTTTTTGTTAGTGGGCCAAATTACACAGTTTTGTGAGAGGGTAATATCTTCACCAAACTCAGAATTGAAAAATAATACTTTTACTTTTTATTCGTTTGTGTCTTCTTTTAAATTAACCCTCTTCTTCTTCTATATTATCACAGCAACAAAACTCAAAATTCAAGTTTAATATTTTAACCATAAATAATTAAAATATTAATTCTTTTTAAAAATTAAACGATATTTTTTTAAATAATCGTAACCGATAAAATATACGTGAGAATGATTGTTATGATAACAAAATATTAAATATATATTAATATTATTATTTTATATACATATAAATAAATATAATTATATAACATACTTTATATATTTTATATTTTATTTTAAAATATGTATTAAATATTTAAAAATAAAAATTAATATCAATATTTTAAATAATATAATAAAATAATAATTAAATTGATATTTAATTTTTTTTAAAATAAATATTAAAAAATAAAAAAATAATTAAATCATGATACAATTTCTACTTACTCATACATAATACATGATTATTTGAAAATGATGTAAAATAAATATGATTATTAACATAATCATTCTCGTCCTTCTCCTTACCTATTCATACTCAAACCTCTACTCGACGATGTCTCTCTCAATGTCTCACGTAAAGCATTGCCAAAACTTGGTACATATTATTGTGTATTACCTTGTGAAAATTTAAATTTTGAATATAATAATAATAATAATAATAATAATAATAATAATAATAATAATAATAATAATAATAATAATAAACCTTTTATTCCGGATTCCAATTCATATAATCAATTTTATCTCCTTAATATTTTAAATGAGAATTTGCACTGAAGAGTTTGCAGGTTAGAGAGCAAATTAAAGAAGAAAAAAATAGTAATAAAGTCTGAAACAAATGAACACTTTAGTTGTAAGCAAGCAGAGTGTTGTAAAAAGGTAAAAGGGCTCGATGCATATTTATTTATAAATCAGAGAATCGTGGCAAAATCCATAAAGTAATACCTAATCCCAAGAGACAAATAGCCATGAAAATCAAAATAAAAAAAATGACATAGAAAATATATATATATATATATATATGAGATGAAGATTTATTGTTGTTTTTATTTATTTGGATTTTTAGTACAGTTGTACGTGGTGGGAAAATTAAGGTCGAATTATTTATTCCATTGAGGGTATAAATGTCCAATTGGAAGTGTGATTTTAAAAGCAATTTTTTTTGGCATAGAAACAAAAATTATCAAAAATAATAAGATATTTTTATCAATTTCAATAATTTATTTAAAATATAAGGTGAAATTAATAAAAAATGACGTGATGATAACTTAAATTCATGTCGCTCACTACCTAAACTCTACTTAATAACCCCAAAATTATTATTAAATTTACCAATATCCTTAAACTTTCCAATGTTGTAGTAAAATCTCTATTTTTTTTATTATTTAATTTAAGTTTTAGATAACAATAGACAAATATATTTATTAATTTATATTTATTTAAGATTTAAGATAAAAATTACACATGAATCATATATTCGTATTCCATAAAAACATTTTATCTTACTAGTAAGTTAATCATGTGTTATTAATTCAAATACAAAGATGAATATTTTTTTTATGATCTATTAATTATACGTGTAAACATAAATATCACGTTACTTAATATACAATAAATAAAAAAGATCTCCCAAAATAGGGATTCCACCCATTTCTAATTAATTACATTTCTCTAACTTTGTTAACAAAACAAAAACAAATATTCAATCCCCATTGGCGTGGCCACAGTCAATACTCTACTAACCAGTGATAAAATATTTATGAAACAATAGTCTTGCATTATTTAAGTGTGTCGTTACAAGATTTTCATCTATACTAAAACAATAAAAAAAATCTATATTTTTAGACATCACTAATTCTCATCATTTTTACTCATATTTTCAGTGAAAAACATATCAAATATCTTAATTTTAATTATTGATATATTTTTTTGTTTAATTTTAACAACAAAATTAATAAATTGTGATAATTTAAAAGTATCAATTAATATTAAATAATGTTTAAATTAACTAAAATATATACTAATAATCTAAAATATAATATTTAATACGTGATAGTTAAAAATAAAGATAAAATGAGATTAAAAACTATTTAAAAGTAATTCACCTAAAAAAATATTAGTTTATCTAAACTTGTTAATATGTAGCGTTATTACACATTATAAATTATGTAAGTCACATCTATCCCATATTTAAAATATTAATTTAATCTTAATTATTATAAATTTATTTTTAAAATAAAATATTATTTTAAATAATTAAATAAGTATAAATAGCCATGAATATAACTTATTTATCTCTTTTCAAAAATCATAATTGCCCTTATTTTTTTTATTTTATTAATTATTCTATTATATATGAGATAAAGTTTACTTTACATGTAAACTTTCTCTTCGATAAATTAATTACTATTTATTATTTATTTTAAATAAATATCATCAAAATTATTATTTTATTTTATATATATTTAAATTTAATGTGATAATTTTGTTTATGTAACTGTTATACTTTTGAAAACCAAAAACAATGGAAGAAGAAAGCTTGAAAAAATTGTTACGATTTTTATCATAATTTTAATAATTTAATATTTTTTGATTTTTGATTTAAATACAATTAATATATTCATATTTTAAATGATGAAAATTATATTTCTTTTAGAAAAATCGTTAGATTAAAATTTTCAAATATTTATATAAACCTTGTTACAGTAGATAGCTTATAAGAAATTGATTATAATAAGAAATTTATTCAATAATAATAATAAAAATTTATATTTTATATATTTTTATTATAATTATAAAAATTATTATAATAACATTATTAACAAAATTTACCATGTTTTAATATTTTCTTTTCTTGAAAGCAAGTATAAAATATTATATTGATTAAGCGTTTTAATTTTGAATTTTATAAATTATTATGATTTATCAACTAACAATGTTAAATTTATGATTTGATGGATAAGATGTAGTTTTTATTAAAATAATATTACAAACACACAAAGAAGAAAAATATTGTGCAACACTGAGATTCGATGAGTTGTTGTTGGTATAATGCAATAAAAATATTATTTGATAAAGGACAATAACGAATCATTATTGTATCAATTATTTGTGTTTTTTTTAAGAGACATTAAATAAATTGATAATTTTTTTTTGTATTTTTATTTACAATAGTTAAAATTAAAATGATATTTTAATATATAAAAATGGTGATTAATTATTACTCAAACATTATTTTTATTTTCATAATCATGTCCACGTATCAAAAATATGTCACTCTTAAATTTAATCTTCAAAATTTGACAATAATTATGATTTTTCTATCATAATGATATTACGTGATATAATGAATAATATCAATTAACATAATTACATTGAAGATAATAAAGATAACAATTGTTTTTTTTAGTAAAAGAAATAATTTGTTGGATGATTATTGCTAAATCTTAATGATAGCTTTCTAATAAAAGAATGGATTATCCTCAAATTGTAATTCAAACTAGTCTCTATTTTTCTCTTCATAAAAGAATGGTAGCACTCTTAGTGTTAGCATCTAAATGATGTGAAAGAATACTTATGTTGTATTGTGTATATGTATTATAATTGATAATGTATTTAAATTTTATATTTATTTTTAATTTTGATGAATATTAATGAAATATGTTATTAAAAAAATGATATGACTAATTTTGTTTTGTTTTTCCCCCTCGAAATATAAACATAGTTCGAAGCCCAACGAATATCAGTTCCTAAGCCCATTAGTGAAACCCACCTCCATTATGGAGTCATTGACTAGAAGTCTTGAACTACAACCCGCCAAATTTTCAGGTTCAGAAAAATACAGAAGGCACCGCCAATATTAAAAGTTAGATGGTTAGATTAGCATGTATGATCCGTGCCTCTCTTTTCCAGAAAATCATTACTGTCCATTTCAATAGAAATCAACGGTACAAATTTAACGTTTTGTAATCGAAAACTTCAAAGCTCCCGCATCTCTTTCCATCGTCCTCACTATATATTCTCCTTCGGTCCTTGGTAATTTTCACTATCTATTACTTGATAGTTGATACCCTCATTTTCTTAAGAAACAAACGCTATCAGACGCTTTTAGTTTTTCTCATATTCGAAATGGCTCGTACTAAGCAGACCGCTCGTAAATCCACCGGAGGTAAGGCACCTAGGAAACAGTTGGCAACAAAGGCCGCTCGGAAGTCAGCTCCCGCCACCGGAGGAGTAAAGAAACCCCACCGTTTCAGGCCAGGAACTGTGGCTCTTAGAGAAATCAGGAAATACCAGAAGAGTACAGAGCTTCTTATCAGGAAGCTTCCATTTCAGAGACTGGTGAGGGAAATCGCCCAAGACTTCAAGACTGACCTTCGCTTCCAGAGTAGTGCTGTGTCCGCTCTTCAAGAGGCCGCGGAGGCTTATTTGGTGGGTGTTTTCGAGGACACCAATCTTTGTGCAATTCATGCCAAGAGAGTCACTATTATGCCCAAAGACATTCAGCTCGCTCGTCGAATTAGGGGCGAGAGAGCTTAAAGTCATAACTAGGGTTTGTCTTCTTTTTTAAATATTTATTGTTAGATCTTGAAGGAATTTTGTACCCCACGGGTGAAATGGGAACGATGTAGTCTTTTGATAGAGCTTCCTGTCATTAATATAAAGAAATTGGATTACTATTCAATGGGTTGATTGGTTTCAGTTTTAAGTGCTTAAATATTTTTATTTATTTATTCATTCATTCTGCATATCTCAAACCTAGTAGCTTGAATTTATCATTAATATAAAAAAGTATATTATTAAGAATTTTTTCTAATATTATTCTATAAATAATATGATATGAAAATTGAAAAACAATATGTAACATTTTATGATGGTTACTTGGTGAGTTTATTCTTGCCTTATTTTGGTTTTAAATGTAGGTGGACTAATTTTTAAGTTATTTTATTTATATTATATTTTTACTGTATTGTGTGATAGTAAATGTTTTCTTTGATATATTTTCAAAATTAGTAATATTATTAACAAGATTGGTAGAAAATAGTTACGTTGTATTTAATATTTCTAATAATTAATTTAATATTTCTAATAATTAATGGTTGTTATTTGTTTTGTTAATTGTTGTCTTAATCTTGTTTAAATTTATTATCATTTGCTTGCAATTATTATGAAAAAATGGAAATTAATAAGATTTACATTGCATTCATTAATCATTTCTACATCTTCTTTTACTAAGTAATCATATGTATGGCCTTTGATGCCATAATTACATATGCTTGAGGTATGTCCATTAGCTTTTGGTGTTGTGATTATACATTTTGCATTAGTAACACCACTTGATATCTCTTCATGTGAATTGAATTTCACGAGAGCACTTTTTTACAACAAATGATGCCTTTAAGACATATATTATTCTTAGTCGATAATTTTTCATGCTTCTTTTGTAGAAGAGTTATAATATAAGTTTTGTTAAGAGTTTACAAAAGATGTATATGGATAATGTTACTTTTGGTTTGTTTATATTCTTTGTTCAACCTTATCAAAAACTTCATGATTTTTTACGTTTTAATGAAATCTTTGATCATAAAAGCAACCTTGTAACTACAAGAACTACAAGAAGAGAAAACACAGAGTGCATTTTTCTCATCTCATATGCCTTTACGCTTTGTAAAGAATGATGTGATCGTCGTTGTATGTATGACGTTTTCGATTTGAAAAAGGTCAATTGTATTGATTTAAGAAAATCTTTCTTTTAATTCCAACTATATACCTCCTGCATCCTTACACTAGATTACATAATTTGCAATATACTTCGACATAGCTCATAGTAACTAAGTTTTCATAAGGGTGTTGAATCGTTTCTAGTGTACCTGCTTAGAATCGTTGTGGTTGGTTTGATTAGGGTTCTATCAATGAAACTCTTTTTGTTTTTTATGATGAGTGTCATAATAATCTATTGTTCAATGTCGTATTGTTATCTTCTATAATAGGTTGTGTGACTAGGACGGTTCTTAGTTGTCTAAATGATGGAAAAAGAAAGAATGATTGGCTTTTTTCTATGATGGTAAGGCCTTGAAGGCATTATTTTGTCCACCCTTAGCCTTTTGTGCTTCTTTTTCACCCATGATAAATTATATTTTGTTAGTCTTTTTCTTAGGTTTTCAAGAATGTATGTTCTCATGACATTGAATTCTTAAAATATAAAACATGTATAAATTTTAATTGTTAAGATTAAGAAATAATTATACCTATTTACGCAATTAATTTACTAACTAATTGATATATATCTATATAATATATTATATAGATACAACAAATCATTTTAAATCATATTTTATATTAATACAACAAATCACATAAAAATATTAATACAACAAATCACGTAATAAAAACTTTTCTACATCAGTTAGTAACATTCCTTACTTTAATAAAAGCCTTTGCCCTTAGTGACCTATCTTCTCTACCATTAGAAAGTGGTAGCTTCTTCTTCCAACAACTATCATTCCTATATATAGCTGCTGCACACAGACAATCTTGCAAGCAAGCATTCTCACAATCTTCAACATTATAAGGTTGATACAGCTCATAATCACCCGTTGGCCAATCAACATTTGGTATAGTCTTCATGAAATCTCCTTGAGAATTGTGCCCACATCCGAGATAGAAGTCTGGTTTGCAGCCACTATACACATCACTTGGATCAAATAAAGAATACCCAGGTGGGCATTCACAAGTTGGTCTTCCATCTTCATTAAGTGTGCATATACTATTATATCCACAAGACCCAGTTCCTAGATCATTACGAAGAGAGATGCATATATTAATTGGTATATTCCTTGCAACACTCCAGCTTGCATTGGTAGAAGGATTCTTTGGATAGTAACTCAAAGTAAGAACTCCATCAAAATTAAGATTTAATCTATGATAATAGGAAGTAGCTGAAGGTACCTCTTGTGAAGATGTAATATTCAACTGTTCTCCGTTCCTTTTTAAGAGATACAAATAGCCTAATGCATCAAACACCACTCTGTAAACAGGGTCTGATTCGTTTACTGCATCAATTGGAGGAGCAGTCCAGTACGAATCGTATGGATATTGGGTGGGAACATTTATGGAATTGAGTACAGCAAAACCATTGCTAAGCAGACGAAATTGAAACCTACCTTTTGCAAAATTGTTGTCTCTAAGTTTGGAAGAAAGTACGCCACCTATTTCCATTATTTGAGTAGGCAATAAAGTATCAGTAGGAAGATTGAAGCTTTCCCATAAGGCTACAGAGTTTCTGTTAAGAAGTAGAAAGTTTCCTGTATTGTTCATTAGAGCATAGGCTACTTTAGAAGTAGTGGGTATTTGTGAACTCCACAACTCTGTATTAGCTTCGGGGTCTTTAAGTACAAGGCCATGATCAGCAGACAGCTCAAGTTTGGACTGTCTTGGTGCTGGTTTGTCTCCGTTTGCCGACCAAACTATTGTGTTTTCTGGTACTTTATAGTACCAAATGGAAAGTAAAAAGTGGTTTTGATCATTTGGAAGCTGTTGAAACCCAAAGGCAAAATCTTTGGATGCTGAAAGCCAAAATGCATCTTTATCTCCTGCTGTGAGAGAAGAGCCAATGCTTATATTGCCATTAGACTGAGCAATTACAACAGAAAAAGGTAGCAGCAGAAGAAAGAAGAGATGGAGAAGCTTAGAAGCCATATCCAAAGGTACACAGAATTTTAGAAATAAAACATATTTATATATAAAGAGAGAAATTATCCAGTGCCCAACACTGTGTATAACGACCGGTTATAAAATCATGTAATTCTGAAAAATCTAGTTACAATCAGTAACATATAAAATATCTATATGTATATTCGATGATGAGAGACAGAGAATAAATACCATATCGAATAATTGAGTCCACATAAAGAGGTAAAATCATTAGATAATGGACCGCCAACTACCAATGAAAATGTTCCAAGCAAAAACGAAACTGAGACATGTCATGTGTGTGGAGTTTGGAGTACTCAAAAGTAGTCAATGATTGGAAAAATAATTGAGAAAAAACATGAAATTCTTAAAATTTATATCATAAAACAGTATAATTTTACCCACTTTTTATATATTTTTATTATTATAAAAAATATCATATCATATTATTTTTAAGATATCTAATTAGATAAAATTTAAATTAAACTAAAATAATTAAAATTCATTCTATATTAAAAAATTTATTCAATATTATTTTTATTTTTATAAATATTATTTTTTTATTTTCTAAAAATATTTTGATTGTGAAATACTAAATAATGAATTTAGGATAATGATATAATCGTAAATAAATCTATATAAAATGTTAATTTTATTATTATTATTAATTATATTTTATTATTATTATTAATTAAATATTATTATAATAATAATAATTTGTATTTTGATAATATTATTATCCAAATTTATATTCTACAATAATTGTTAATAATATTTTAAAAATTAAAAAATGAGTTTTAAAATACAAGTAACGAGTAACAAAATCAAGAAACGGGACTAAGCATATATATTTTAATATATCAATATTATATATAAGACTTAAAAATTAATATTAATAAAATTTATTATTATTTAAAACCTGATTATAATTACAATCAATAATTTTAATGTAAAATAAGTTATTATTATTATTATTATTATTTATAATATATATCTTATAATGTTTGGATATAATTATTCAATGATTATAAAAAATATCATAAATAAAATAATACCGTAAAAGTACATTTGATAGATAATCGGTTTTTGTTAATTAAAATAAATTAGTGGAAAATAGAATATATGTTTCTAGAAAAATAATAATTATTAATCTTAATTGAAATCAAGTATACATTTTTTTAATACCCATGTGGCCATGCACCTTGTATCCAATATGTGGTATAAATTATGAGGTAATTTCTTTTAATAGATTTAAATTATTAAAAATATAAAAAGTTATCATGTACGTAGTTAACTAATAATAAATTATTTTTAACATAATATTAATTTAGATTAGAGCACGACCAAGTCTTCAACATGGATGGCATTGCGTGTCACATTCAGATTAGAGTGCAATTAGAAGTTGAACATTAAAATTTTAAGTGTTAATTTCATTATAAATAACCTAAGTGATTAAGAAATTGGGAAGCTTTGTAAAAAGCAACCTCCAACATGATAGTATGAATTAACTTTATTTTTTATTAAAATAAAAAGTAAAATTCCACGTGATCTCTTCTCATTATTATTTTCGTTGCTGGTAAAAATTAAAAATATTAAAAAAACTGTTAAAATCTAATTTAATTTATTTAAAATTTATTTAATGAATTTATCAATTAAAAAAAACTCATTTAATCTAATTTATAAGTTTAAATTTGAATAAGCATTTTAATTGAAGTTATGAGTAACTTATTAGTTTATTTAACATTTTTTTAACTGTTTTTTAATTAAATATGAAGAAAATATATAGAATATATATATATATATATATAAAATTAAAATTCATAACAAAATTATAATAAAGATGATTTAGGAAATAATGTTATGGAGTTATATTTATAGTAATGTAATTATGTCATCTATGTGTTTGATATTTATATTGAATGAAGTTATAATTTTAAATATTTTTTTTCATTTATTTATTTTTTAATAATTAATTAAATATTTTAAAATAATTAAAATGAACTTAATAAAATTTAAATATGAACCACCCAACTTAATTTACATAAATACGAATTTAATTTAATTTAGTTTATTTCAAAATTAGATATATTGAATTAAACTAAATTATAACATATTTAAAATAAATTAAAATTAAAAAAATAATTTAATTTAATCTATTTGATACTTATAAAAAAATAAAGATAAATGATAACATGGAAAAAATAGTATGAAAAATAAGTACGTGTTTATAACAATTGTAAAAGTTGGTAGATGTCAATTATCAAGTATCACGGAGTATTTAATTAAACTTTTTAGGAAGTTGAAAAATAAGATCATCTATAGCTTTTGGTGTAACATCTTTAGCCTTTGAATTTTCCATGGCTTTTTATTATCAGCTTATTATATGAATTTATACCTAAGATATCATAATTGGGTAGTAATTTTTTTTTATTCTAAACACACAAGAAACTATGTAGGAATTTGAGAATGAATATTGAAGCCATTTAAATGTTACGAAGAAAAATGTTAATGGTAACGAGATTCTATAATTATTTAGGAAAATAAATTACTTATTTATTTTTTAAAATATTTCTGTCACTTGTTATATGTTAGAATATTTTTAAAAATAAATGTTTATACCATTTGCATAAAAAGTTATATGTTTTTTAATAAAAGATATAATAAATAATCAAATGTAATGGTTTATGTTGATTTTTTTTAAATAAACATGTTTTTAGATAGATTGTAATTGTTTATTAACAATTATATTGGTTTCAAAAGAATATGACTTAAAAATTGTGACAATTTATCCAAAAGTTGTAATATATGTTAAATGGATGAATATTATTTTATAAATATATTATTTACTTAGCATGTTTGTAGAAAACAATAACGTAAAGTTAAAGACGTAAAAATGAATATTTTCTAACACTTATAATCACTATTTATATATAAATACACAAAATTCTCTTGTTCATAAATGATTTGAATATTCAATTGATTTTACTTTTAAATTCATCGGTAAAAAAAATATATGTTCATTTATATTATAAGAAAAATTAACATATGTTTTTGCCTTAAAGGTTAAAAAGAAAGGGATTGTGACAATAATTAAACTTAAAAAAAATTAATATTCTAAATATTGTAGATTTAAAACCTTAAATATTTTGAGTGCTTTTTGAAATTAAATGTGTTCGTAAATTATCTTCATGAATACACACTAACGACAATAAAATGTTTCTTATATCTAGAAAGTGTATTTGTTTAACTCTGATACATCGTCAAATTAATTGAGATAAGTAACGTCTTAATAGCAATGAGTTAGAGTAATATCTTGAAATTAAAATAAAAAATATTTTATTTAATAAGATTTTATAATATAATAATTAAAAATTTATAGACTTAATTTAAGGATTATAAATACGAGTGATTGTATTAAATTTAAGAATTTTTCTAATATTATTCTATAAATAATATGTTATTAAGATTGAAAAGCAATATTCAACATTTCAGGGTGGTTACTTGGTGAGTTTGCTACCTTGGTTTTATACACAAGGTCGCTAGTTTTTTAAGTAACTTTGTTTAAGTCAATTGGATGATTTGTTACTTCAATATTTTATAAATGGTGCATAAATAATTCAGATTTTAAAATTAATACACTTTAATCAAATAATTTTAAATAAAAGTGTGATTAAAATGTCTTTTTTTTTATATAATAAAGTGTTCAAATTTCAACGATCTAATAATTTATATATCTCTAGTGAAGAATGAGTAATCAAAACGCCAAAATGACATTAGAAAAAAAAAAGAATAAAGACAAATTAAGGTTCTTAATAAAAAAACCAAATCGTTAGATTATGATGATTTCATAAGTAGTTTCCTTTCTAGAATTTTTGTTTAATTTATAGCTAAATCATGCATGATGTACTTAGCAACGAAGACTTCTAGATGATTTCAAGTCAATAGATATTGTTAAATCAACCATGTTTTTGAAAGAACCGTGTGGAATAAGTGAACAAGACTTGTTTATTTTGCTAATAAAACGAAGACTAATATGTTTGTAACTTTGTATTTATTAGTTTGTTTGAAATAGAATATGAAAAAATATATGGTAGAAGAAGTGAGAATAAACTTAGATAAATTTTTGATGACTTAGATAAATATCTTTGATTTTAATAGTTCTAATAACAAACTCGTGTAGCACTTGATGTTCATATTAAATAATAAATCGAGAATTTAAGAAATTCAAAAATTGAGATATTTTAGAAAGAAAAAAAAAGACATTAATTGAATTGAATGGTCAAGAAATCGTCCTATTATTATTATTTTTGATAACAAAGACCTTATCTTTTTGGGCTTCAAACTTTATTTCACTTTTATTTTTTCCTTAATATTATTATTTTTCTTAACTAATAATATTGTAATTATTTATTATATTTCAATAATTAATTAGATTTAACTCTCTAAATTGGATAAAATTAAATGAAATTTTATTTAAAATAATAATATTAAAATATAATTAATAATTAATAATTAAAATAAAATAAAATAAATATTTTATATTATTATTAAAAAAAATCATATATATTTTTGTTACTAGAATAATAAAAGTAAGAAAAATTACTGCACATTTATTTGCTTCCCAGCTTTGGAACCTCATTAATTTGTTCAAAATATTTTGTGTATTCCAAACATGTTTTGATGTTCTTTTTGGAATCAGGGGTGTCACAGTTGGGTTTTGGAAGATTTTATATCTAAAATGATAACTAAATTAATATATATATTGGTCAAGAATCAAAATTATTCTATAAAATATCAGAACATTAAACTGAAGAATTGGCTCCCCAAAACTGCCTGAAAACTGGAGAAACAATGGGGCAGTGCAGTTATTAAAAAAAAAAATTGCTAGAATAATCGAACATTTTATTTCATATTTTTTCCCCCTTAACATATATAGAACTTCACCACTGAAAATTAAACTAATAATTAAATAAAAAATTAAAGATTAAACTAGGACAAAAACACTTGACATAAACAACTATCAGAGTTAACGAAGGTTAGAATTAATTCTTGCCTCTTCTAATAAATATACAAACTAAGATACTTAATAAGTTGTATTAAATACATTTTATGGGATGATCGGTAAAAATATTCCAAAAAAATGTAATTACCTTAACTTTGTATATAAAGATAAAATTATATTCAATCGATAACCGTCTTTAAATTTTTAATATAATTATATCGTCTGCATATTTTTTAAAATATTAAAATAAAATTATACATTTAGATTGTTGTAAACATGCATAAAACGTGTATAGATAGTTATAAACATAACCAATTTTAATGCACGTATAACGTATGTGATATTATTATGTTAAAAAAGTAAATAATAATTATGAATTAGATATGTTTTTATTGTTATACATAACATTATTGTATAATTGTTACCTAGTAAATTTTTTTTTTGAATATTTTTGCAATTTTATCGTGCGACAAAAAACCATAATTAACCTTAAAGAGTTAGAAACAGAAGTAGAGAACTGAATTCACTATCATATTCATTAAGATATTCACGTGGCTTCTTGTAATTCCTATAGAACATGAAGAAATCTGTTAATATAATGATACTCTTCAATGTATTCACTAATATTTTCATCACCAATCTGTACAATAAAAACGTTTAGATCCCCTTAATTAGTTTCTTTTTTCAAATAAAATATTATTTTGCTTCTTCGTGTTATTTCTTAAGGAATAATGTATTAATAAAGTTATAAATTCTAGTTGAACCTATTTTCCTCATCTACTTGAACTAAAACAGATGACATGATCGTAACGAATTCAATTTTGGTTGGAAAGTAAACGACTCAAAGCAATTTAACAAGTGTTAGTTTATTTAATTATTTAATTTAATCTTAATTATTTTAAATGAAAACAGATATAACATTAAATAATGTAAAAAATGAATTGTGTATTAGTTGCTAAATGTTGGTAAAACTCTGACTTTAAGATATAGTTCAAACTTAACGTCAACAATGATTTTGCTTTTTATAATATAATAAGGTATTGAATTATTTTCAGATTAATTAGGATTTAATAGCAGTCTCTTAAACGGATTAAATAGAAACATTTATAGTTATTATATTGTAAAACAAATAAAGTTACTAATAGATAGGTTGCGATTTTTGACATTCATACCAAAAGAGGAATCTGATTTGAACTAGTGGAACTAAAGGAATGAAGGAATAAGGGGTGGAGAAACTTGAACTATTCCTTCAAGCATTAACATAACCTTTTTCATTGTGGGTCTTATAGCAGGATCATCTTGAAGGCACCAAATGGCAACCGTAACAAACCTCTCCAATTGCTTCATGTCACTCATGACCTCTGTGTCATTTTTAACCAAAGCATCTAGTCTTCCACATTGGTAACAATCAGATGCCCAATCAGTTAATATGGCTTCTTCTCCTGCATCAACTTCTACATTTTTTCTGCAACATATGATTTCTAGTAGTAATACTCCAAAACTATACACATCAACCTTCACAGAGATCGGTGCTGACCTGAACCAATCAGGCGCGACATACCCTTTTGTCCCTCTGATGTTAGTTTTGGTATTACTTTGATTGATTTGTAGAAGCTTTGCCAACCCAAAGTCAGAAATTCGAGCATTGTAATACTCATCAAGAAGTATATTTTGAGGCTTTATGTCACAATGTATTATCTGGGTACTACATTCTTCGTGCAAATATTCAAGTCCTCTCGCAACTCCGTAGGCAATACAAGTTCTTTGATTCCAGCTTGGTTTTAGATCCCCAAAGAGAAAGCTTGCTAGTGTACCATTTCTTAGGAACTCATACACTAACAACCTATGTTGATTTTCATCACAATAACCAATTAATTTTATTAAATTCTTGTGATGTGTTTGGCCTATAACATTCACTTCAGCTTTAAATTCCTTTTCATTGTCTTCAAACACTCTGTCCAATTTCTTGACAGCAACTAAACCAAAATCTGTTTCTCCTTTGTAAACAATGCCACAAGATCCTCTTCCAAGCTCTTCTTTGAACCCATCTGTTGCTTCTCTAAGCTCTTTGTAACTAAAAAGATGCAAATTTCTTTGGAGCTGAGAGCTTTCCTTTGCACGATTTCCCATTGAAAGCTGCTTTTTGTAGAACATGAACAAACCCAAACATAGTCCACCCAACAAAATGAAATTGAATAAAACAGAACTACCTAAAAATGCAGCCATAATTATAACCAAAGTATTTTGGTTCTTTTTGTTTGATGTTGTACTATTTGGATTTCCAACTGCAGGAACATTCCTTTGTTTAATAAAGGCCTTTGCCCTGAGTGACCTATCTTCTCTTCCATTAGAAAGTGGTAGCTTCTTCTTCCAACAACTATTATTCCTATATATAGCTGCTGCACACAGACAATCTTGCAAGCAAACATTCTCACAATCTTCAACATTATAAGGTTGATACAGCTCATAATCAGCCATTGGCCAATCAACGTTTGGTATAGTCTTCATGTAATCTCCTTGAGAATTGTGCCCACATCCGAGATAGAAGTCTGGTTTGCAGCCACTATACACATCACTTGGATCAAATAAAGAATACCCAAGTGGGCATTCACAAGTTGGTCTTCCATCTTCATTAAGTGTGCATATACTATTATATCCACAAGACCCAGCTCCTAGCTCAAAAGAAATAGAGATGCATATATTAATTGGTATATTCCTTGCAACACTCCAGCTTTCATTGGTAGAAGGACTCTTTGGATAGTAACTCAAAGTAAGAACTCCATCAAAATTAAGATTTAATCTATGATAATAGGAAGTAGCTGAAGGTACGTCTTGTGAAGATGTAATATTCAACTGTTCTCCGTTCCTTTTGAAGAGATACAAATAGCCTAATGCATCAAACACCACTCTGTAAACAGGGTCTGATTCGTTTACTGCATCAATTGGAGGAGCAGTCCAGTACGAATCGTATGGATATTGGGTGGGAACATTTATGGAATTGAGTACAGCAAAACCATTGCTAAGCAGACGAAATTGAAACCTACCTTTTGCAAAATTGTTGTCTCTAAGTTTGGAAGAAAGTACGCCACCTATTTCCATTATTTGAGTAGGCAATAAAGTATCAGTAGGAAGATTGAAGCTTTCCCATAAGGCTACAGAGCTTTTGTTAAGAAGTAGAAAGTTTCCTGTATTGTTCATTAGAGCATGAGTGTACGCCCAATTTACCAGTAGCGATCGTGCGGTCTTGGATTCGGTCAGTTATCTTAAATCTGTGCAGCTTTTAAATCCAGAAAAGTAATTGCAAAAGAATAAAAGAGAGTTTGCAAGAATGCTTTGTATTCTTTAGAGAGTTTATGATCTGATTGTTAAGAATTCCCGAGGATTTCAAAGATGAATGCAAATGAAGAAGAGTGGTCTTATTTATAGTGTGGCTGAGCTTAGAGCATGCCACTTTCTAGAGTCTTCCTAGTCTAGAATGTACAAGGAAGTTCTAGATTTATGTACGATGTGCCACGAGGCTCTACAGGGCCTTCAGCTCTAGAGTCTTCTAGGTTTGTCTAGGCTCGCCGTACGCCATGGGGATGTTCGCGAGCTTCGGCGGCCTGACCTTCTAGAACCATCCGGTGCGATCTAGAATATTCGGCCCGTTCTGAGAATATTTCGGCCCATTCTAGCACCCTGGGTGCTCACAAAACGTCTAGGGTCTTGAAGTTTGAGTTGAGTCCGTCAGCTTTAGCCGCTTTCTAGACTTCCTGCAAGCTACAGAACTTTCCATATGTCTAGATCCTTTGGCGGACTATCGTTTGGATTTTTAGAGCGGATTTGGGCGGGACGTGACACCTCCCCCGCTCGAGTTCGCGATGCCTGCGTCGCGCCTTGATTGAAACCTCTGCATAGCATCTACGGATTGCCCTGAGAATCCTCGGGTTCCCACGACTTGTTTCTTCTTACGGGGCGTTTTCCATTTGACCTAGTATTCGCCTATAACTTGAGTACGCCGCCGTCGGATCGAGCGGTCGTCAAAATTGAGTCCAGCTTCCTGTCGAAAGAGGTTACCCTTTACGGTGGCGCCTGTGGATTCTCCACTTCATGTCTTCCTTCTCGTGAAAGGGTTTCGGCATGCCTTACATGAAAAGCCGAATAGATTTTAAGCTTTGGAGGGAGTTGCGGTTTGTATGACACCTTGACTTTCATCGGAACGAGGAAATGGTCCACTCGTATTTCCGCGCATGACCGCTTTATGAACCTTCGCGAGGACTTGAATTGTTGGGGCAATAATTTCACTAGGACGAATCACCTTCCACGAAACTACATCATCCTCCTCTTCTTGTCGGCCCGTTTCTTCGTGTGCTTGGACGCCTTGTGCATGAGAACAGGCTCGGGCCATTCTGCTTGTTCGTACCGAGGCCTTGCGAGCTTGAAAGCAGTGGGCTCTTTCCTTCGTAGCTCGTGGCCGAGCGTGAGGGTCGTGGGCACTTCCCGCTGACAATTTCGAAGGGACTCTTAGCGGTGGACTCAGCAGCACTGCAGTTATATGGGGGTGGGCTACGTCCGACGGCTTCGCCCGATCCGGGTTGATTGGCACTACAAAGTGCCTAAGATACGGTTCAGTGACGCGTTGGCGCGTTCCGTTTGTCCGTCACTTTGTGGATGAAAGCTTGTGGATAAATTCAAGTATGATCCCAATGACTTGAATAGTTAGTCCAAAATTTTCCCGTGAATCGTGGGTCTCGATCACTCACGATATTGGAAGGAATTCCCCCGTGCTTCCATGACATTCTTGAGGGAACAACCGCGCCATCTCATCTACATGCGGTCCGGGTTGAGGCGGGTATGAATGTCACGTATTTCTTTGAAACGATCAATGATGACAATAATCTTTGCCAAATCCTCGGATTTTTGGCAAGCGAGTGATAAGTCCGTAGAGACACTCTCGCGGTCTGCGGAATGGGCAATGGCTCGCAACCTCGGGTGCGTGTTGCTCAATCTTGTCCTGGTGACATACAAGACAAGTCTTCGCGTAAGCTTCGACATCGTCCCGAAGTTGAGGCCCAATAGTAGATGGACTTGATCGAAAGTAAGGGTGCGCTCGTTTCACGGGTGTCCGGCCCATGGGAATCGTGGCATTCCTTGATAAGCTCTTTCAGCTTAAGCTCCCGTTTCGGCACGAAGATACGACTCTTCTTGGCGTAGAGTAGTCCGTTACTCGGCCAAAATCGTCTCGTCTTCCGCCGCCTTGATGAGAGCGAGGAGGTTTTGAGCAGGGCATCGTCTCTAACCGCCTTTGATCCTTTCTAACAAAGGACTACTTGGCACCTTTCCAGAAAATTTAGTTAGTCTTTACGCTCGAGCGTGTCGGCCACGCGTTAGCTTTGCCAGGCTTGTACTCGACACTGTAGTCGAGCAAACTGCCAAGAAATCACGCCGTCGAGTTTGCTTGGGACTCGGCTTCTTTTTAGTGCGGAAGTAGCTTGTTGCAACATTGTCGTCGCTGATAACGAAATGAGAGCCCGATAAGTAGTGTCGCCCCACACCTTTAGACAATGAATGACAACGGTCATTTCCATAACTCTTGCGATTAATGGCGGCGTTTGGTGTCGTTGAGCTTGCGGCTCTCATGAGCTATCGGACGTCTTTCTGCGTCAATACTCTGCCAATGGCAAAATCAGGTGCATCGTATGCGACTCATTAGCTTCTTAGAAGGGTCACGGTAGGCAAAGCAGGTTCTTCGCTGCGACCTTCTTGAGTCTTCAAGCGAGGCTTGGCATTCACTTGTCCATTCCCAAACCTTGTTCTTTTTGAGCAAGTTAGTGAGAGAGAGGCTCTTCTTGAGTAGGACTTGATGACATACATGGTAGTTCTGGTCAGAAAAGAAGATCTTAACTCGGGAACTTTGGTAAGAGGTTCCCATTCTTGGATGGCTTTCACCTTGGTGCATCATCATCAATTTCCCGTCCTTTATCCTATGCCACACAGGAACATCACCTCATCTTGGGCAAAGGAATACTTCTCCTTCTTGACATATAGATCATTTTCCGCCAGGACCTCGAACACTTCTTCCAAATGCTCACAGATGTTCTTCCATCTAGTCCGGTATAGATCTGATGTCATCAAGATATACTACCACGAACTGGTCGAGGTAGGGATGGAAAATCTTGTTCATCAACGTGCGAGAAGGTGGCTAGTGCATTTTGTGAGGCCGAACGGCATAACAAGAAACTTCATGGGCACCGTACAGTTACCTGAGTAGTCTTGGGCTCGTCTCCGCGGCTTTATGCGTGCACAGTAGTATCCGTCGTAGGTCCAATTTTGTGAAGTATCTTGCACTCCCCGATTGATCAAACAAATCGGCAATAAGAGGGATAGGATACTTGTTCTTATTTGTGATCTTATTTAGAGCTACTGTCGTCGATGCCGTTCGCGACGAGCCATCCTTCTTCTTTTGAAATAGCAGGAGGCCGAAATGGGGCTTTAGAGGGCCTTATGAAGCCGCATCCGGCAATTCGTCGAGTTACTTCCGCAGTTACGCAACTACGAGTTTGCCATCCGATATGGGCTGCATTCTTTGGTGGCACAGTGGAGGTTTCTAGCTACATTTCGTAGTACACCTCCTCCCCTCGCTTGGAGGTAACGTTTGGGTAATGCTTCGACGTTACATCTTGGAACTTATCTAAGACAACTTGCACTTAGTTTGGCAAGTTTGGCTTTGATGACGTCTCTCGTCGTCATATTCTTTTAGAATGGCCAAATAACTCTCTTCGTCCACTATTCAATCCGCCTTGAATTGAAGTCTTTGAGAGAAACTTGGATAGTAGGTTTCTTGGTCCTTTCAGTCGGCACCACGCACGCGCTCGTACCATCCATGTGATACCATAGAGTTTGAGCGTGGCACCGAAAAGCTCTTTGATCCAAGAACTCCATGCCGAATACAAGCGTGAAATCGTCCATAGGCGCCACTAATAAGTCCCGGCAGCGATCCATTACACCGGTCGACCTTAACTCGCGGCGACTACGTGTAATGGTAGTCTTCTTGAGTTAAGCTGCTTTGAGAGAACCCACTCCATTGACAACCTTTAGGCAGTCTCCCTTTTGCTTCCAACTGTGAAACAAAGTTGTGAGATGCACTGTGTCGACCAATGCTTTGGCGCACTTTCCGTTAATGGTGGCATCCACGTACGTTAAGCCTTTCGGGGAGTGCTTTGGGGCGGCTCTGTATTGCCAAGTAGGCCTGAAAGAACCCATCTTCGCACCTTCGTCCGATTCACCTCCATCTTGACCATGTGTGGAAGGCAACTAAGGCCTTCCCGATATGCCTTCCTCTTGGACATTCACGTGCCCCGTGCGATCCGCAAATGAAGCACGTTACACGGAGCTTTTGAGGCATTCCAATCCTCACCTCCTTCCCACTTTGTCCGTGGCTTGAATGAGGAGGCTGCCTTTATGATTTTTGGATCCTTGACTTTTGGCATAGCCTCCATTACTCTTCTCTCCACCAAACTTCTTGTACGTGGCTTTGGAGCCACTCCTTGTTTGTGGAGTAGTCAATAAAGCTTTACGCGGTCGCGATAGTAGAAGATAAGTCTTGGACACCACGTCGGCTTGAGCTCGAGGTTAGCCCACGTGGAGACCGTCCGTGAACAAGAATAAGGCATCCTTGTCGGTTGTGTCGGGGACTTCGACAGGTTGTGAACTCCTTCACCTTAATCCCTTATGCTACCCGTGCAGCACTAGCCGTCGCGATCGGCCCTTGCCTCTGCTTCGGCATTTACGAGGAAGAGCGCATCTTGAACTCCCTTTTGAAAATCTTCCAAAAGAGTCGATTGTGCAAACCACTGCGTTGCACGTCTCCATGCCTCGCCTCCGCGACATAGCGGTGTCGGACAAATACATAGCGGCCGATTCGGATCTTCTTTGGCGGCATTAAGTTATGCTAGTAGCCTCGAAGTATTGTTCTGGCCCCGTAGGAAGTTCTCTCTTCCCCCAGCATTCCTAACGCCCGTTGAAGGTCTTGGGCTTGGGAACATCACCCTGCTTGGCCTCGATTACGGTGGTTGTGCTAGTTCCGCGGCCGTAGCCGCTTACGAAAACTAGATCATCACCACCGTATCCTCGGCTCTCAAAGCAAGACATTTGCGAGTTCTCTTTAGACGAGATCTCTTACCTTGGCAGAAGTTCGGACTTTCGGCCCCGTCGATCTCTTGCCTTAACCCACCATCTAGCTCGTTGAGTGACATCTTTACCGCTGCGTGGATCTCGCATCCTCGGCCTCCCGAGCCATTGCAACGGCTACTACAAGTTGTCTGCTCGGTCAAGCGGCTCCCACTGGGCATCTGCAGCTCCCCCGACACGTCTTCCAAGCTAGAAAGTATGTCTTTCGACTTGGCTCGGGCTTCTTTTGATGGTTTAGGGTTTCCTCACGTCCACGTTCCATAGGTGGAACATCGACGCTTGGAGTAGATGGACCAGCGTTCATTATATGCCAAGAATAAGATTGCTTCAACCTAATGCTGATACCGTGTCACGACCTTAATTTCTCAAGTAGCGATCGTGCGGTACTTAGTTCGGTCCGTTGTACTAAATCTGCCTTTAAATCCGAAAAGTAATTGCAAAAAGAATAAAAAGAGAGTTTGCAAAGAATGCTTTGTATTACTTTAGAGAGAGTTTATGATACAATTGTTAAGAATTCCCAAGGATTTCCAAGATGAATGCAAATGAAGACCAAGTGGTCTATTTATAGTGTGGCTCTAAGCTTAAGAGCATGCCACCACTTTCTAGAGTCTTCCTAGTCTAGAATGTACAAGGAAGTTCTAGATTTATGTACAATGTGCCACAAGGCTCACAGGACAGCCTATAGAGTCTTACAGGTTTGTCTAGGCTCGGCCTTCATGACCTTAGGGATGTTCCATGGCTTCCGGCCTGCAACCTTCTAGAACCATCAGGTGCGATCTAGAATATTCCAGGCCCATTCTAGCACCTACGGTGTGCTCTACAGAACATTCTAGGGTCTTGACTTGAATTGAGTCCGTCCCGACTCCGGCCACTTTCTAGACCTTAGGAAGCTCAGAACTTTCCATGTCTAGATCGCTTTGGCGGTATCATTTGGATTTTTAGGGGCAGTTTGGGCGGGACGTGACAATAGGCTACTTTAGAAGTAGTGGGTATTTGTGAACTCCACAACTCTGTATTAGCTTCGGGGTCTTTAAGTACAAGGCCATGATCAGCAGACAGCTCAAGTTTGGACTGTCTTGTTGCTGGTTTGTTTCCGTTTGCCGACCAAACTATTGTTATTTCAGGTACTTTATAGTACCAAATGGAAAGTAAAAAGTGTTTTTGATCATTTGGAAGCTGTTGAAACCCAAAGGCAAAATCTTTGGATGCTGAAAGCCAAAATGCATCTTTATCTCCTGCTGTGAGAGAAGAGCCAATGCTTATATTGCCATTAGACTGAGCAATTACAACAGAAAAAGGTAGCAGCAGAAGAAAGAAGAGATGGAGAAGCTCAGAAGCCATATCCAAAGGTACACAGAATTTTAGAAATAAAACATATTTATATATAAAGAGAGAAATGATCCAGTTAGCTATTTTCGAGTATTTGACTGTGTGTTATGTATTTGTTTTCTCATTATTTACGAAGCAAATTTGACAAAAAAAGCTGTTAGATGTATCTTTGTGAGATACGATAGTCAAAGAAATGGTGGAAATGTTGTGATCCAACGAGTGGAAGATGCTACACTTTACGAGATGTGGTGTTCGATGAAGCATCTTCTTGGTGGTTCTCAGAGAAGGAAGCATTGCCAGATTCAAGAGAATTTGGAGATAAGCTGCAACAAAAGATGGAGGAGCATATTATTCAATTCCAACCAAGTTTAGATTAATCCAGAGATCCAGACGATGATGGTGCCGAACAAAGAGTAGTTCAAAATCCTTGGTAAACTGGCATATATCAACAACTAAATGAAGAAGGTGGGCCTAGTGAAATAGAAGAATCAACTCCACAATCTCAACTCTGTAGGTCAACAAGAACACGAAGTCCAAATCCCAAATATGCCAATGCAGCCATAATTGAAGAAGCAATAGAACCTGAGACGTTTGAAGAAGCATCGCAAAGATCTGAGTGGATGACAGCTATGAGAGAAGAGATCGATGCACTTCAGCAAAATCAAACTTGGGATCTAGTGCGAAAGCCAAGAGATGTGAAACCCATATCCTACAAATGGGTTTACAAGATAAAGCGTAGACCAGATGGGTCAATCGAGAGATACAAGGCACGATTGGTAGCTTGTGGTTTCTCTCAACAGTATGGACTAGACTATGATGAAACGTTTAGTCCAGTGGTAAAACTTACAACTGTTCGAGTCCTACTTGCACTTGCAGCAAACAAAGATTGGAAGCTGTGGTAGATGGATGTGAAGAATGTTTTTCTTCATGGAGAGTTGGATCGGGAGATCTACATGATCCAACTAATGGGTTTTCAGAGCCAAGATCATCCTGAATATGTGTGTAAGCTGCAGAAAGCACTTTACGGATTAAAACAAGCACCCAAGATATGGTATGATAAGATTGCTGAATTTCTAACACAAAGTGGTTATTTAGTAACACCTGCAGATTCCAGCTTATTTGTTAAAGCCAATGAAGGAAAGCTAACTATTGTGCTAGTATATGTGGATGACTTAATCATAACTGGTGATAATGAGTCAGAAATTCTTCGAACAGAGGAGAATTTGTCAGTCCGTTTCCAGATGAAAGAACTTGGCCAGCTTAAGCACTTCCTTGGTTTAGAGGTTGATCACACACAAGAAGGAATATTTCTTTGTCAGCAAAAATATTCTAAAGATTTGATAAAACGGTTCGGAATGCTTGAATGCAAACCAATTTCGATGCCGATGGAGCCAAATGCCAACATGTGTGCACATGAAGGAAAATATTTGGAAGATGTGACAATGTATCGAAAATTGGTAGGCAGTCTGATCTACTTAATCTTAACTCGGCCTGACATTTCTTATGTAGTTAGTGTAATGAGTCGGTACATGCAAAATCCAAAGAAGCCACATTTGGAAGCAATTCGACGAATATTGAGATATGTGAAGAGTACAATTGACTATAGTCTTTTGTACAAGAAAGGTGGAGACAACAAGTTAGTTGGTTACTGCGATGCATACTATACAGGAGATCATGACACCAGGAGATCAACAATTGGGTATGTGTTTAAGCTGGGTTCTGGAACAATTTCTTGATGTACCAAAAGACAACCAACAGTATTATTATCAACCACTGAAGCTGAGTATCGAGCAACGGCAATGGCAGCCCAAGAGTGTACATGGTTGATACAGCTAATGAATAATCTACATCAATCAGTAGATTATGCAGTACCGTTGTATTGTGACAATCAATCAGCAATTCGTTTGGCAGAGAATCTAGTCTTTCATGCAAGAACTAAGCATGTTGAAATACACTATCACTTTATCAGAGAAAAGGTTCTACAAGAAGAAATTGAAATGAGTCAAATCAAGACAGATAATCAAGTTGAAGACTTGTTCACAAAAAGCTTAAGCGTTGGCAAGTTCGAAATGTTTCGCCATCAGCTTGACATAGTAAAAATAGTGAGAGTTGGTGTTGATGGGAGTGTTGAAAATCAACACCAAAATAATAATTAAAGAGGTAGAGAAATAAATGAAGTGGTTGAAAAGGTAGAGAAATAAATGAAGTAATTGAAAAGGTAGAGAAATAAATGAAATGGTTGAAGGTTGTAGAAATAAATGAATTAGTTGAAGGTTGTAGAAATAAATGAAGTGGTTGAAGGTTGTAGAAAAGAGAAGTGTGTAGATAAGATTTGTATGGCTAGGATTATTTCTTAGTTTTATATTTGTGTGGTGTAGATTGCATGGTGAGGACTATAAATAAATTTCACCAGATTTGGTTTAATCATTCCATCAAAAACAAATAAGTCTTTGTATTCTTAGTTTAAGTGTAAGTTAAGAGCTTTCTCTTTGAGTGTTTGTATTTCTATTCAATTTATGAGTTGTCTTTGAAAGTTGTTATAGTGAATATAATACAAGTAGTTTGTTTACTTGTTTCGATATAATATTAGTAAATTTAGAATTATTCATTCTAAATTATTCTAAACATGTTATGGTACCTAACGACCAGTTATAAAATCATATAATTATGAAAAATCTAGTTACAATCATTAACATATAAAATATCTATATGTATATTCTATGATGAGAGACAAGAGAATAAATACCATATTGAATAATTGAGTCCCCAAAAAGAGGTAAAATCATTTGATAATGGACTGCCAACCAATGAAAATGTTCCATGCAATAACGAAATAAATCATGCATGCTTTTGACATACGGCATTTGAAACCGAGACTGGTCTTGAATTTGGAGTTCCCAAAAGTAGTTAATGCTTAGAAAAAATATTTTACATTATTAAAATTTATTATCACAAACCATTATATTTTTATAACATCTTATATAATTTTATTATTATAAAAAAATATATTATATCATTTTATTTTAAAATTTTATCTATTTAGATATAATTTAAATTAAATTATCATCATTTATATCTACTATATGTTAAGATTTCGTTTAGTATTATTGAATATTATTTTTATTATTATAAGTTTTAGAAATATAATTTTTTTTTATTTTTCAAAAATATTTTGATTGTGTAATACTAAATAATGAATTTAGGATAATAATATGTTTATAATAAATATGTATAAAATATTTATTTTATTTTTAATATTAATTATATTTTAATATCATTATTATTAAATAATTTTTTTATTAATCAAATATTTTTATAAAAATAATAATTTATATTTACAATTTTATACTCTTTAATAATTGTTAATAATATTTAAAAAAATTTACTTACAAGTAACCAGTAACAAAATCAAGAAACGGGAGTAGCCATGTATATTTTAATATACCAAATATTATATATAAGATTTAAAAATTAATATTAGTAAAATTCATTATTATTTAAAATCTTATTATAATTATAATCAATAATTTTAATGTAAAATGAGTTATTATTATTATTTTATTTATATTTATATATCTTTAATATTTGAATATAATCGTTCAATGTTATTATAAAAAATATCATAAATAAAATAATACCGTAGAATTACATTTGATAGATAATCGGTTTTTGTTAATTAAAATAAATTAGTGGAAACTATAATATATGTTTGTAGAAAAATAATTGTTATTAATCTTAATTGAAATCAAGTATATAATAACATTGTATATAAAGTGGTTTAAATTATGAGTTAATTTTTTTAAAATAGATTTAAATTGTTGAAAATATAAAAAAATTCAATAAAATTCATTATTATACTCTTTAATAAATTTATCATTAATAAAATATTTTTATAAAAATAATAATTTCTATTTTGATAATATTATTATAAAAATAAAATATTTATCTTTAATAAAATATTATTATAAAAATAATAATTTATATTTTGATAATATTTTTATCCAAATTTATACTCTTTAATAATTGTTAATAATATTTCAGAAATTAAAAAAATTATTTTTAAAATACATGTAACGTAACAAAATATACTTTTAATATACCAAATATTATATATAAGATTCAACAATTAATATCGGTAAAATTGGTTATTATTTAAAACTTGATTATAATTATAATCAATAATTTTAATGTAAAATAGATTATTACTATTATTTTATTTATAATTATATATGTTATAATGCTTCAATATAATGCTTCAATGTTTTTATAAAAAAAATATCATAAAAAAATATTACAGTAAAAGTACATTTGATAGATAATAGGTTTTTGTTAATTAAAATAAATTAGTGGAAAATAGAATATATGTTTCTAGAAATATAATTATTTTTAGTCTTAATTGAAATCAAGTATACATTTTTTTAAACCCATCTGCACACCTTGTATCTAATATGTGGTTTAAATTATGAGTTACTTTTTTAAAATAAATTTAAATTATTAGAAGAAAAAAATTAATTTATAAGTCAGCCTAACTAATAATAAATTATTTTTAACAAAATATGGATTACAGCACGACAAAGTCTCCAACATGGCTGACATTGCGTGTCACATCCACATCCATTAGGTTGATTATAAATTTATCTATATCTAAGTATTTATAGGGAAGATTAGAGGGCAATTAGAAATTGACCGTTTAAGAGTCTAAGTGTTAATTTCATTATAAATAACCTGAGTGATTAAGAAATTCAGAAGCTTTGGAAAAAGTAACCTCCAACGTGACAGTATGAATTAACTTTACTTTTTATTAAAATAAAAATAAAATTCCACGGTATCTCTTCTCGTTATTATTTTCATTGCTGGAAAAAAATTAAAAAAATTAAATACATAACTTAATTTATTTAAAATTAATTTAATTTAATGAAACATCAATTAAAAAAAAACTCATTTTATCTTACTTTCAAATTTAAATAAACAATTCAATTAAATTTATAAATAACTTATTAATTTATTTAATAATTTTTTAACATAACATATTTTTTTAATTGTATTTTTAATTAAATATGAAGAAAATGTATTTACTTAAACGAAGATTTTTATTTATTTAATATATATATATATATATAATTAAAAATAATAATTACGATGATTTAGTAATTAATTTCGTGGATTTATATTTATAAAAATAATATTAATATGATATTTGTATTGAATTAAATTATAATTTTATCTAATATTTTTTATTTATTTATATTTTAATAATTAATTAAATATTTTAAAATAATTCAAATTAATTTAATAAAAAATTAAATGAATTGTATATGAATAAGTTAACTTAATTTTTATAAAAAATGAGTTTAATTTTACTAAATTTATTTAAATATTAAATAAATTGAATTGAATTGAATTATAATAAGTTTAAAATGAGTTAGAATTAAAGAGCTGAATTAATTTAACTCATTTAATAAATTTAAAAAAATAACGAGATATTATTATTGGAAAAAAAAACAAGTAGTTGTTTATAAAAAATAGGTAGATGACAATTATCAAGTATCACTGAGTATTTAACTAAACTTCTTGGGGAGGTGAAGAAAAATAGCATGTATAGGTTTTGGTGTCATATCTTTCTCCTTTGAATTTTCCATGGCTTTCTATTATGATCTTATTATATGAATTTATACCTAAGCTATCATAATTGAGTATGAATATTGAAGCCATTTAAATGTTATAAAGAAAAATGTTAATGAAAGACATGTTAAATACTTAAATGCTATAATTTAAGTAGAAGGATTTTAACTTTTTTTTGCAAAGTAATATGTCTTTTAGATAAGTTATAATGTAACTATTTATTAACAATTATGTTGATTCTAAAAAGATGTGATTATTGAAATAAGTTACAATTTATCAAAAAATTATAATTTAAATTGAATAGATGCATATAATTCTATAAATAAATTATTTAATTAGGATATTCTTAGAGGATAATAATGCGATTTTAAAGAACGAATAATAAATGTTCTCGAACATTTTACATCACTATTTATATATAAATAGACAAAACATTATAATACATATATGATTCGGGTGTTTAAATAGTTTTATTTTTAACAATATTTAGTAAAATATATATATTTATTTACGTTATAAGAAAAATAAATATATGTTTTTTTTTTCGATGAATTAAAAATAAAACTTCATATTTTAAGGGGATTATGATATGCAATTAAATCTAAACAAAATTAACATTCTAAATACTATAGATTTAAAACTTTAATTATCTTGAGTGTTTTTCGAAGTTAAAGGTATTCTTGAATTATCTTCGTGGATGCAAACTATGAATAACAAAATATTTTATTGTATCTTGAAAGCGTATTTTTTAAACTCTAGTACATTGTTCGAATTAATAAAGATAAGTAGCATATTAAGGGTAATAACTTCGAGTCTTATCTCGAAATTAAAATTAAAATATATATTATTTAATACGATTTTATAATATAATAGTTAAACAAATTATAAACTTAACTTAAAAAGATTATAAATACCAATAATATCAATTAATTTAAGAATTTTTTTAATATTATTCTATAAATAATGTGTATAAATTTATAAGTGTTTGATATTTTTATAATAAAAATGCTAAATTTGTATAAATTATAACCTGCGTCATTCGTTTAAGCTAAAAAAAATATAAATTTCTTATATTTATGTTATCAGTCAAATATATTTGCTTTATTTCTATACAAAAGGCTCTCGAAAATTCTATACAATGTGATCTTTTAAATAAATAAAATTTAAGATTAAAATAATTTTTTAAAAATAAATAAGTATATAAAAAAGAAAGCAATCTAATTATTGGAGATAAAATTAATGAATAATTTAATGAGTAAATTAAGGATAGTTAATTTATTCTTAATTCAATGAGTAAATTAAGAACCTTAATTTAATGAGTAAATCAATAACCTTAATTCAAAGAGTAAATGAAAAATATTAATTCATTGAGTAAATTAAGGAGTAAATCAAGTAGTTATCATCTTTGAATTAAAGATTCTTTATTTTTTTTCTTGAATTATTCCTTAAATTAAGGATGATAAGTTTTTAATTTACTCCTTAATTTATTCATTGAATTAAGATTTTTGATTTACTTATTGAATTAAGTAGTTAACACTCCTTAATTTACTTATTCATTAAATTACTTATTGATTTTATCTTCAATACTAATACCTTCTAAATCAGCTTAATTAGACACGTTATTGCAAGTGTTTCTAATAAGATAACTTATAACCTTAAGGTGGCGTTTGGTTAGTGGAATGGAATCGAAATGGAATGAAAATGAAACAATGCTGCTTGGTTTGATCACTGGAATCAAACTCGGAATTATGATTACAGTATTTAGTTTGTCACTGGCATATAATGAAAAAAAGTTGTAAATGACTTTAATACCCATATATGCTGTACAGCTCAAATAATGTCATTTAATTACTATTTTTTCGTCAAACAAAATACATTATTGAAATAATTATTTTTTTTAAATAATTACTACTTAATTAAAAAGAAATATATTATTAAAATTATTATTTTTCTAAATAAGATTTAGGGTTTTGAGGTTTGAGATATGGGATTTAGGATTTGGGGTTATATTTATGGGTTAAGGTTTATGGTTAAAATTATTATTTTTCTAAGAAGGGTTTAGGGTTTTAGAGTTTTGAATTTAGGGTTTAGGGTTTTAGGATTTAGAATTTGGGGTTTTGGGATTTATGTTTTAGGGTTGTAGGATTTAGGGTTTAGGGTTTATGGATTTGGGGTTTAGGGTTTAGTGTTTAGGGATTTGGGGTTTAGGGTTTTAGAGTTTAGGGATTTAGGGTTTAGGTTTTATGGTTTTAGGATTTGGATTTAGGGTTTAGGGTTTTGGAATTTTGGATTTAAGGTTTAAGATTTTAGAATTTAAAATTTGGGGTTTAAGGTTTTGGGTTTTGGGATTTATGTTTTAGAGTTTTGGGTTTAAGGATTTGGGTTTAAAGTTTAGGGTTTGGGTTTAAGGATTTGGGGTTTAAAGTTTAGGGTTTAGGGTTTAAGGTTTTAAGGTTTTAAGGTTTATGGATTTGGGATTTAGGTTTTAGGGTTTTAAAATTTTAGGTTTAGGGTTTTGGAATTTAGGGTTTAGGTTTTTGGGTTTTGGATTTTGGAATTTTGGGTTTGAGAATTTGGGATTTGAGTTTAATGTTATATTTTAAGTAATGATAAAATTAGAAAAAAAAGTTTAATTGGTAATGAAATTATGATTATCAAAAGTGTGAGAATGAATTGTGATTTTTTCTCTTTTAGTAATCAATTCTATTACGTCTAACCAAACATATAAAATAGAAGGAATTAATTCTGATTTCATTCGATTAACTCAGAACAAAAATGGGGTAACTTTTAAATACATATTTGAGTGATATATATTTCAGATGAAATTATAACAAGACAGAGAAAAGAGAAGAAACAATCAAATCATTTTAGCTGTAAAGGTTTTAAAGTTCACCTAAAAGGAGGTGCTGAATATTTTAATACTAATCAATGTAAATTGAAAATTGAATGTCAGCAGTATTTTTCATCAGGGATTAAAGAAAGTTAAGCTAGGCTGGGCAAAATATCATACACCTGTCAATTTTTCATACAGTAATTTCATAAACTTGCAAGTTTGAGTTAAAAAAAAAATACTATCATGTCACTTAGTTATAAAAAAAAAATATTTAAATTTTAGATTTTTATCGCTTTAATTTTATCGTTTTTAAAATTGATTAAATTTTTTAACCATATTATATAGAGATTATTTTAACTAAAATAATTATAATTAAAATATTTAAAAAATAAATAAATATAAACATAAAAAATAATTATTTTTTTACAATCATTTTTTTTAAATTAATATAAATTAAACTATAGTAAATAATAAATATAAGACTTACTTGGTATTCTTAAAATAATAATGAGAAGTAACCCTCCAAAAATTAAATAGAGTTACCAATGGGTATTTTCCAGAAAAAAATCAATACATGAATGCTAGTTACAGATTTATTTAGAAACATTTTCCCCTTAACTTGTCCTAAATCTAATAGTAAAGTAAGAAATTATAAAGAAGCTAGTAGTACATTAAATATGAAAAGAAAAAAAAAAGATTGTATATGGATACTCATAAATGTTACCTATCGATCCAACAGTAAAAATGAAGAAAAAGAATATTGGAATTTGGTTCCGCTTTCCTTTTGAGATCTCTAGAGAAATGTTTTGAAAGTTATTTGTTATGGGTAGGATTTGATTTGCTTGACGGTGCTTGCCTTAAACTTGTCTCTAAAGATTCGCTGAAATCTTTCTCGTTTTGATTCAACTTGTTTAGATTTCTAGCAAGTGAGGAAACTGAAACAAGCAATATTCTTCTGTATTAATTGGGTTATCTCTCTTACAAGAGCTTGTGACACATGGTTGAGTGCTAGTGGAGAAGACATAAGAATCAAACCAAGTATTAAGGCAAGGAGTAAAATCAAATCTCTCCGATTGATTTTCATGGTGGAGAATAGAAGAAAAGAAAATCTGAGGTTCTTAGAAGATGTAAATGTTGAGCTAAATATATGTGGTGGTCTGTTTGGAAAAGGATGCAGTGCATTATTGTCATAGCTCGTGAGAAGTTTTAAACATAGTAAGTAGATATAACTAAAGGGTTGAAGATAACTAAATTTTGTTAAAACTATTAAACTAATAACTATAAAATTTATGATATTAAAAATAACATCTCTTTTATTTATATAATATATTTTTAATGTTAAATACGGTTTATTTAAACATTATTTAATGATATTTTTATTATTATTACTTATAAAAATATTTTTTTTTAATTCCAAATTTTGTATGATGGCAAAATTCTATTCATCCACTACATATCATGATCTCAGGTGTTGGGTTAACTAGTATGTCTTCATTGAGCAAAGGCAATATGGAAAATACGGAAATTTATCCACATTATTATTAAAATTTAACTTATTTTTAATTGTGTTTTTAAAGTTTGTAAAAAATATTATAATACTATTTAAATCTAATTAATGGTGTCAAAATTTTCATTCCTATTATGTTTATATCACTAAATCTATGATTGTGATATTAAATTGAGAACAATTATTTAACTTTAATCGTTAATTCTTATATATTATTGATTAAATATAATTTTTTTATAATAACATTATTATGTTATTTTTATCTTAAATTGCAGGTAGTTTATTTAACGCTAGTTGTTAATTCCTGTATGTTATTTATTAAATATAGTTATTTAATTTCTTTATCATAACATTATGTTATTTATATCTTCATCTTCTTATTTATCAATATTATAAATTGTTGTAAAAAAGTGTTTAAACATTAAAAATTCTTAATTTACTTAAAATTTATAATTATTATATTATTGAATCTACCATAGTCTTTCCTTCTAATCATCTTCTCTTGTTACAAAAGGTCAACATTTAATACCCTCTTAGTAATTACGAGGATTTTGCATCCATATATAAATGATGTCTAATTTAAAATAATTAGAAAAAAAATAATGAATATAATTTATTTTATTCATAATATAATAATTATTACAATTCAAAAATCAATTAATAACCTTGAAGATATTCTTAATCACTTATAATTATTGAATACGTAATTATTGGTTGGAATTTTTGGATATAAGAGATTAAGAAAATTAGATGTAAATAATTCTTTTTTATATTCTATTAAATTATATTTCAGAACTTTAAAATATTTATGATGCTATTTTAAATCTTAAAGCATCTTTAAATATATTTCAGAACTTCAAAATATTTTTGATGCTATTCGGGAAAAAAAATTATGAAATTGTTTCATTTTAAGGAAAAAAATAATTTCAATTTCACCAAAAAGGAATAATGTTATTTGTCTCAACTTCAAAATTTTAATTAACACGGCACTTTATAAATATAAATATGAATATTTCTAGCATCTCAACAAGTAAAAAATAAAAATAAAAATAAAAATAAAAATATAATTCAAATATAATACTATTAAAACTTAAATCAATAAAATTAACATGAATCTTTTTAATTGTATTAAAAGTATTATTCTAGTTACAAGTCTCGTGAGACCCATATTGTTGAGAAATTTGTATGAATCCAAACAAATGAAATGAAATGAAATGAGACAATGAAGAAACAAACAGAACACGTAGAAGAACATGACTAAGAGAAAAGAATGACATATTATTGTCAGTTGAATAAACTCGTACTATTAGTATTAAATGAATAATATCTCTATAAGCTTGACAAACCGGAAACGTGCATACAATGTATTCATTTATTTGTTATGCTCCTTTTATAAAAGGTATATAATTTAATATTATATACAATGAGTTAAATCATTAAAAAAAAGTGAAAAAAAATCAAAGCATAATGCTGAAAACTCATTCCCTCATGCGTATCTGAGTAAAGTAGAAAGTACAAGAAAGAAACTGAATGGACTCACGAAGAACAAGAAAGCATCATAACGCCTGGCCTATATGCCCAAGCTGGGGGTAACTCGGCATTATTTTTCATATCCGGTTGTTCGTCAAACGGTCCTTCCATTATTCTAAGCAGCCTTCTTCACCGTCCAAAATCACCACCTTCTTCGTCATCTATGGCACTCTGGCATGAATAGTTCCTAAGAATATATTTTTGGGTTCACTCATTCATGGAGGCCTTCCTCTCCTTATCTGAGATGCCACTGGAAGCTAGCTTCAGAAAACATAGAAATGAAGCTATAAGATACTGAGCAAGAAGTTGAGAACTTAATTAGACATGAAGTGAGAACAGATTTTCTGTATGAGAGAAAGCACAAAGAATTCAACTCGTTCATCACTATTAATACGAGTGTCAAGTAACTCAGAATAGTTGCAGTGCCATACAATTGGCTTGGATGTTGCACAGATCCCGAAATTTTTGCGTACTCAATCTTGTAAACAGCCATATTGTTAAGGAGTTTATTGACCAACTGTTTATTATATTTAGGAAGACCAAGTGAAGACCAAGTTTTTTTTTTTTTTTTTTGCATTATAGCTTGATATTCGTCCATAAATTTGATTCCATATCTAAAACAAATCAGAAGACAAATGTTTTCAACCGCCTACCGATACCAGAATTTTCATCTTTTGAAAAGAAAGGTCGAGGAATTACTACCTTTCCATGGCATAATTTGCCTCTTCATCATCTATCAACTTAGTAGCTGACAAAGTTGTGGCAAACTGTGCAATGTTCCACAAACCAATTTCAGGATGATTTGCATAGCAGTATCTTCTCCTTGGAAGATCAATGGTATTTGGGTGCATCTTGGATCAAATGCATCAAGAAATCCAAATGGGTCATAATCAATGGTGAGGCCTAAGATGGTCATGGTTTCAGTGTTCAAAACACCATCAGTAAAACCAACACCCTGCCAATTGGCAACGCAACCATCACAGTCCAAGCTGTTAACAGCCATGGAAATGATTGAAGAGTTACTTGATGTACACATTTCATCATTACTCAACGCCCATATTTCACTAAGAAATAGATAGAATGATGCATGCCAATTGTGTATCAGCCTCACTTTTCCTATGCATTTTTAATATTACCTGAAAAGTGCTATTACAAACGTATGTTGTTGAGCATAAAATGCTATTTAACTTTATCATAATACAATTACAGATCGAAATATGACTTACAATCATACACAATTGGCATGCATCATTCTATCTATTTCTTATGATTAACAATAAATTTACTTACTATAAAAGGTTCAAGTGAGTAAGAAAATTTAAAAAATTGAAAACAACTTACCGAATGGGGTCCAAATCAGTTGTTTCTTATTTAATATTTAAATTCTATCAATTTCTTATGATTAATAGTGTTAAGTTATATTTGATATTGTAATTTACTTCACTTGTACTACACTTGTATTATTTCACTTGTACTACACTTCCACTATTTCACTTGTACTACACTTGTACTACACTTCCACTATTTCACTTGTACTACATTTGTACTACACTTCCACTATTACACTTGTACTACACTTGTACTACACTTGTACTATACTTGTTACAATCCTATAAATAGGGTTCTCTATGTACATTCTAAACACACCAATACAACATTAAATCATTCTTTCTTCTTATCTCTCTATACTCTTCACATGGTATCAGAGCCTCTCATATACCTCTAAAATTTCTATCAAAATTCTGCCTCTCTTCCTCGCTCCAAACCGGGCCCACCTCAACCCGACTCACCTCAACCCGGCTCATTCCAAACCCGGCCACCTCAACTCGGCCACCTCAAATCGGCTCACTCCAACCCTGGCCACCTCCACTTGGCCACTCCAACTCGGCCTCTTAACTCGGCTCTCTCAACCTCGGCCACCTCAACCCTTGCCTGTGCTTGTTTTCAACTCCTTTTTTCATTTTTAAGGATATCTCCTTTATCCTGTCTCTATTTATTTGCTTTATATATCCTCCATTATTTCGTTAAAATGGACCGAAATGATATCCTAAAACCAATGTCTACCACCCTTGATGATACTAACTGCCTAGCACAGGCACAAGCAATGAAAAGTTTCTTGAAAGGACGCAAGCTATGGCGTTTCATAACCGGTGATATCTCTATACCCATCCAAGAAACCACCGAAAACAACTCCTTATTCTTCGATCGCCTTGAAGGCGGGAGAGTAAACATCATCAAATTATTACCTGGTTCCGTAACACCACTTTACCCTCCATTCATGGTGAATTTGGGCGTTTTGACACTGCCAAAGAAGTTTGGGAATTTCTTGAGGCTCGCTTTACTACAACAGATTTAGCCAACCAATATCAACTTTTAACAACTCTTCATACCAAACGCCAAAGGGTTGATCAAACCATTAACCAATTTCTCTCTGAAATGCATACTATTTGGGATCAACTCGCTCTTTCTGAACCAACTTGGACGAACAAGATTGATGCTGAGATGTTTGCAACTTACCGTAATCACCAACGTCTTGTTATTTTTCTCATGGCTCTCCATGATCGATTTGAACCTGTTCGGGCTTCCTTACTCCATCGGAGTCCTTTTCCATCCTTAGATATCGGCCGTGACCGAAGCTTCGCTCCGAAGAAACTCGGATGGGGGTTTTCAAAGTTCATCATACAGATTCTGTTCTTGCCACCCCCTTTATCGCCCCAGCGAGGTTCTAAAGAGGACTTCAAACATCAAGGCTGCACCTACCGTCACAACCCCAATCACGAGCTTCTTACATGTCCCATTCGGGTATGTATATATTGTCACAAGAAGGGTCCAGACACTTTAATGTAGATTGCTTTCGGAATCCCTCTCAAGATTCCTCACGGAATCCCTCTCAAAGATTCCTCTCGGAATCCCTCTCGCATTCCTCTCGAATCCCTCTCAACATGCTTCGTAAAAATAGTAACTCATCTATCACCGCCGCTACTTCGAGGATAATCATGACAAATTTACTTTCTCTACTCAAGAACTTGAAGGTCTTCTTAAACATGTTCTCTCACAATCTAGTAATGCTTCTCCCATCGCCTTGTCTCTCACATCGTGTAAATCTTTATGGTATTTTGATTCTCGCTTGTTGTAACCATATGACTCATGATACTCACATCTTCTCTCCCACACAATCTTCCATCTCCAAACCTTTAATTCAAGCGCCAATGGTTCACATATGCATGTTAATGCCGTAGGACAAGTTTCCACATCTTCTATATCACTTTCTCGACACCTTTCATATTCCCAACCTTACTCTAAATCTTATCTCCGTTGGTCAATTATGTGAACTTGGTCTTACTATTACTTTTTCCTCTTCTGGTTGTCATGTGCGGGATCCACAGACGTGACAGATCCTCGGGATAGCCGTAAGGTTGGACGATTATTTGAACTTATCAACCTTCATCTACCCAATTCTCCTCACACTTCCGCTTTGCTTCTACCACTCCTATCAACCTATGGCATGCTCGTCTAGGCCATACGTCCATGTGACGTCTTCGTCCCTTAGCATCTTCTCGGTAAATTAGGATCCGTTTCTATTTCTCGATAATGTAAATTGTTTGCCTTGTCAATCGGGGAAAACAACCTCGCTTTATGTTTTAATAAAAGTGATTCTACTTCGTCTCCCTTTTGACTTAATTCATTCGATGTTTGGGGTCCATCCCCACATCCTACTACGGGATGTGTTTATTTTGTCATTTTTATTGATGATTATTCAAGATTCACATGGATTTTTCTCATGAAACATAGATCCGAATTACCCAAAATTTATTATGATTTTGCCCAAATGGTTAAAACCCAATTTTCTCAAAATATCAAAGTGCTTAGAGTGATAATGCTATGGAATATAAAGAAACAAATTTTTTAAATTTTCTTCGACAAAATGGGACTCTTTCTCAATATTCTTGTCTCCGGCACATCTCAACAAAATGGAAGAGTGAGCGAAAACACAGACATATTCTTAATAATCGTTCGTACTCTCCTCATTTCTAGTTCTTGTCTGAACGCTTTTGGGGTGAAGCGACTCTTACTACTGTTTATACCATCAATCGTGTTCCCATGCCTATTATTCACAATCAATCCCCATGAGCGTCTCTATAGTACTTCTCCATCTTATGAACTACTCAAAGTGTTTGGTTGTGCCTGTTTTGTTCTTCTTCACCCTCATGAACACAATAAATTAGAACCTCGTTCTCGTCTTTGTTGTTTCTTAGGGTATGGAATAGAACACAAAGGCTATCGTTGTTGGGACCCTATCTCTAAACGATCAAGATCTCTCGTCATGTCATCTTTTGGGAACATAAAATGTTTTCCTCTATTTCTTCATTTCATGTCTCATCTCCTACCTCACTCTCATTTTTTAATGACCCAACTATTGATTTATTTCCTCCTGACATTGCTCCATTACCCTCACCATCGTCTACTACGGCTTCTCCTGATGTGTCTGCTCCTTCTGCTGATCCTACCATAACAACATCTTCTGGAGACCAACATCTTCGTCGTTCTACTCGTGTAAGTAGTCTTCCTTTTCATCTTCGTGATTACCAATGTTTCTCTACTATTTTGTCTCATCATGAACCCCAAAACTATAGAGAAGCTAGTTCTAACCCTTATTGGCAGCAAGCTATGACAGATGAATTACAGGCATTAACAAAAGCACATACATGGGATCTTGTTGATCTTCCATCTAATAAATCTTTGATTGGTTGTAAGTGGATCTTCAAAATCAAAACTCATTCAGATGGGTCTGTGGAACGATATAAAGCTCGTCTGGTTGCAAAGGGTTTTACACAGGAATATGGAATCGACTATGAAGAAACTTTTGCACCTGTAGCTCGACTCACCTCTCGTTCAAGTATCATTGCCGTCATTGCTGCCCGAAATTGGAACATGTTTCAAATGGATGTCAAAAATGCTTTTCTCAATGGAGACATAACCGAGGAAGTTTATATGAAACCTCCTCCGGATACACTCATTCACCTCATCAAGTATGCAAACTTCGTCGTGCTTTCTACGGCCTCAAACAAGCTCCTCGAGCTTGGTTTGCCAAATTCACTCTACACTTACCGACTTTGGTTTCACTTCCAGCTCTTATGACTCCGCTCTCTTCATTCGGAAGGCTCCCACTGCTGTAACACTTCTACTCCTTTATGTAGATGATATGATCATAACCTGGAATGACTCTAATGGAATTATTGATCTCAAGCAGTTTCTGAGTCATCAATTTGAAATGAAAGACCTTGGTCGTCTCCACTACTTCTTGGGCCTAGAAATCTCATCTGATTCTCAAGGATATTATCTCTCTCAAGCAAAGTACTCTTCCGATATTCTTAATCGGGCTGGCCTTACTGATTGTAAACCGCATCAACACCTCTAGAAACCAATGTCAAACTTACTCCATTAGATGGTACTATTCTCTCGTATGCCACATTATACGTACAACCAAGTAGGCAGCCTTGTTTATCTCACAGTCACTCGTCCTGACATTGCCTATGCTGTTCATCTGGTAAGTCAATTCATGTCTGCTCCACGATCTACCCATTATACTGCGGTTCTTCGCATTCTTCGCTACATCAAAGGCACTATGTTTCACGGTCTCCATTTCTCCAACAAGTCTAATCTTCTTCTTTCCGCCTACTCGATTGACAAGGTGTGACCCAACCGATCGTCGCTCTACCACCGGATATTGTTTCTTGCTTGGAAAGTCTCTTATATCTTGGGGAAGCAAGAAGCAAGCTCTCGCTTCTCGATCCAGCACTGAAGCTGAATATCGTGCTCTTGCTGACACCACTCAAGAACTTCTTTGGCTCCGTTGGTTACTTGCTGATATGAGTGTTCTCCAATCAATCGCAACTATCCTATATTGTGACAATCGAGTTGCTATTCATTGCTCACAATAATGTATTTCATGAACGAACAAAACATATCGAGATTGATTGTCATTTTGTTCGTCAACATGTTCTTCAAGACACTGTTTGTCTCAAATCAATATCCTCCACAGATCAAACAGCTGACATCTTCACCAAATCTCATCTACCAGGTAGATTTCAAGAATTAGTTTCCAAACTCAAGTTGATTGTTTCTCTTCCTCCTTGAGTTTGAGGGGGGATGTTAAGTTATATTTGATATTGTAATTTACTTCACTTGTACTACACTTGTATTATTTCACTTGTACTACACTTCCACTATTTCACTTGTACTACACTTGTACTACACTTCCACTATTTCACTTGTACTACATTTGTACTACACTTCCACTATTTCACTTGTACTACACTTGTACTACACTTGTACTACACTTGTTACAATCCTATAAATAGGGTTCTCTATGTACATTCTAAACACACCAATACAACATTAAATCATTCTTTCTTCTTATCTCTCTATACTCTTCACAAATAGTAATCGTAATTACTTAAAATGGTTTAAATAAATAAGAAATTTTATTAAAGTGAAAAACAACCGAGGGATCCAACTAACTTGTTTCTTAATTAACATTTGAACTCTATCCATTTCTTATGGTTATATTAATTTTACTTACTCAAGAGACTACTAGATTGGTAGGGTTTGTCCCTCCCATGGATTAGATTCACATGTTTGATAGAATATATATATATATATATATATATAAATTAATATGTTATTTTTATCAAGATCACAAGTACCCATACAAAGACAAACCCATATAAGAACCAAAGCTAGAACGAGAAACAATATCAATGCCTAGAACGAGAAACAATAATTGCAGAGAAAAAATTGCATAACGAATAGCTCCAAAGCTAGAACGACAAACAATCATCACTTAGAAGAAAAAAAGGGAAAATATTAACAGAAAACATGATATTTGCATAGAAGAAAAAAACTTACAGGATTCAAAAGCCCTAAAATCACGATAAATTTTGACTTCTCTTCCTTGGTTCATAAAATTCCTTTTCGTTCGTGAACTACTTCTTTGTGAGCTACTCCAATTTCTTCGAGCAAGCTTCAAATGGAAAGAGACTTTATTCACCTAAAAATCATACTTGCTTGAAGATGCCATCATAAAAGACACCTTGAAAGATTGTCCATTTATCTAAGATTTGGAAACATTGCAACACTTCGGTGTTCCACGGAGCTCAGAGCACAGAAACAAAAAGACTCACTCTTTCGGATCCAAATAAGAAAGTCCACCACAGATTCTGATCACGCCACAAGCTGAGGCTTACCCACTTCAGGTGACGGAAATACGTTTGTATAACATGCATGCAATACCTGAGAAATAAAATTATGAGTAAACACATTTATTATAAGATAACCATAATATCATCGTTTAGGACATTTCAGATTAGAAAGCTCATGTCAATAGACATAGTCCTAGCTGCTCTTTTTTTTTTTCCTCTTCCTTTTCTTAATGTTAATATCTAATTTTATTTTGTTTTGGAGCATTGAATAACTAATTTCAATGTACGCAATTAATTTTAATAATCACTCCAATAGAGAAAGTAATTGTAGAAGATGTTTAAAAGCAAAAGTATATGATTTCTAATGTAGCATTTTTTCTCCTTTTTTTTGCTCAAAGAAGCATTTTTTTCTGTTCAAGGTCATTATTTGCACTGATTAAGACTGTATATTCCCCTGTTTCACTCCAAAAACTACGAATCTACAGAACAGCAACTAACTTCATTTGTGTATTGGGATGATAACTTTACTGAATAAGTTTATTTATTCTCATAATTTTATTTTTTATCAAATTAGTCCGATTTTTTTAAAATGATATACTTATAAGAATACAATTGAAATTTTCTTTTTTAATTAAAAAAAAAAAGTTATCTCCCTTCCTACTGTTCTCAATGGTTTAAAAAGAAACTGAAATTTTAATTATGTCCATAATGATAATACAAAATTAGATACTTTTATTTTCCAATTTGCATTAAAAAAATATTAATTTTTTTTGTTTTAAATTAAAAAATTCAATTTTACCTTTACAAAATATAATTTTAAATTTTCTTTTAAAAAAATTAGATTAACTTCACCAAAAAAATAAAATGAATCTAAGTTAAATGTTATCGAGTAAAATAAGACCCAAAATCCAACTTCGTTTTCTCTTTCCCAGCAGTCTAGGCATCAAAACACAACAGAACTCAAGAAAAAAGAATGAAAGGAATAAAATAAATAAAGAGGTAATATAAAAGTAAACCTTTCTTGGAATATGGTCAGTCCTAGGATCACCAGGGAGCTGTCGAACAAAAGAGTGGCCCCACTGAAGATCCTCGAGCTTCAATCCAACCTTCTTGGTATCATGACTAAGATAAAAGCTTTCATTATTATTGCTTCGGAATGTTTATTCAATTTTGTCTAACTCTATACTTTAAAACGCGATTTTAAGGGCGAAGACTACCTGTGCTTATAAACCAAATCTTTTACGCTTGCCTCGGCCGACAACATTAACACTCCCCTCACATCGACATGTCGACGGACGGTGGTGGTTATTATTGTCACGGGTGTCAGAAAGTGTGTCCTCCTCCATCGTCAAAGATCCTCGCTGATACCACGTTGATTCACGTATCTAACTCTACTCCTGAAAACGCGCTTACAAGGGTGATGACTGTCCAGACTTATAAACCAGCTCTTATACTGGTCCTTGGTCGACGTGGGACTCCTCAACACTCCCCCTCACATCGACTGTGTCGACGGACGGTGGTGATCTTATAGTTGTCACGGGTGTAAGTGTAGGGTAACTCTCCTCCATCGCCAAGGGTCCAGCTCTGATACCATGTTGATTCACCTGGGCCTAACTCTATCCCTGAAAACGCGCTTTCAAGAGTGAGGACTGCCCAGGCTTATAAACCAGCTCTTATGGTCGATGTGGGACTTCTCAACACGGAAGCTCTGATTCTATAAATCCTTAGCTACGGAGCGATGGATACGGAAACGTCCGTTGAGAGCGAGTCCATCGGAAGACGTGCGGAGTTGACGTGTCATGCGAAGCGGAGTCCTGGGAATTTGAGAGGAAACGAGGGGCAAAAACGTGATTTCGATCGGTAGAGATGGGTAATGAGGGCGGTGAAGGGGAGGCATGGCAGAAGAAGTGCGAGTGCGGAAGAGGTTTTGGATGAGAAATACGGAAGCATTTGCATTAGATTTTCGTTACCCTTTACCTTCTTATGTTCACCGACTCTGTGATGTATTTAAAATAAGTTTGGATTTCGCAGTGTAAAAACTCATTTGTGAATTTTTTTTATTTTTTTATTTTGGAAAATCCTACGTTTCATTTCATGTTTTTGTAGGGTGTTTATAAACATTTTATTATAATTTTTTTAATAATATTAAATTAAACAACATTTAATAGAAATAAATTTAAATAATTATATTTTAATTTTTAAATATTTTTATAATAATATAAATATAAAATATATTATTTTTATGATTATAAATTTTAAAAATATTATTATAATTATTTAAAAAAAAATCAATATTTTTAACTTTAAAACAAATGTAAGATAGAATCATTATATTTTTTTAAGTTAATCTTCTATAAAAATTTAATAAAGAATGATTTTAATAACCATCCAATAAACACATGATATATAATAAATATAACATGTACAATCTATACTCTAGAATTTCCTTTGATGATTGTACGTACCTATGGAATTTATCAGGAAAAATAACCCATTTTCTTCCCCTAAAAAAGAGATACTTTGTAAGTTGTTAAAATTAGATATATGTTTCTACCATGTCATAAAAATTGTAATATTTTTTAGGTCATGTTTTTTCCGCTAATGATATTCTTATGTTACTTGTATTTTTTTTTTGTTTTTTTATTATATTGACTATGGACGTTTCATGTTTATTTTTGAATTACAAACACATAAAATCAAATAAATTGATAAACTCAAGTTTAAATTGAAGAAAGTAAAACGAAACAGCTTATAAAAAATAAAAAAAATTATGCACAAACAATGTAATACTTTGAAAGAAATTTTTTACCATACATATAACTTTTACAATCTTCTACCTCCAAATTTCTCATGTTTAGTGTTTAAACTTTAAGTGGTAATTTTTAAGAGAAGTTTTGATTATTGGAAATTATTTAAATAAATATAAACTGTCAAATTTAAAAATACACCCATATAATTTTAGATGATTAAAATACATGAGTAATGAATGAAATGCATGGATTTCTAAAAAAAAAAAGGGTGAAAAAAAAATGGTTAAAAAAATTAAAAAAAAAAGGAAAGAAAAAAGAAGAAGACAGATATACACAAAAATCGCGTTCTCGCAGGGAAAACACGTTCCGGGAATGATCGGCAAATAACGGTGGCGGAACTCAAACTCGATAATTAACTGGGAAGAAATAGGGCGCTACAATAACTTATTTCGATTCCGCTCTACCTTCCAAAATCGCCAAATCCATCTTCTCGATCCATATTTTTTTCTTCAATTCACCCTGGCGTTAAACCCTAGTTACTCCTAAAATATAGAAAATCATATTGCGTGACTCTTCGCAAATCTGGTTAGTCCTCAAATCCGCATGTTGTCTTTCAAGCCTTAAGCCGCTGTCTGCAGCACCAATCAATCGTTTTCTCTGTTACTTTCTGCGTCTCAATTACAACTTTTTCTGAGCTTTTCGGACCGAGTTATGCCCGAAATTGAATCTATTTGCGGCGATTTCAACATATTTTTGTCGGCAGTGGTCGATACCAGTTAAAGCTTTGCAACAAATTGAGCCAATTATCACTCTTTTTGGGTTCATTCGACTTTATTTCGCTAGGGCTTTAGTGAAAGCTTTTATTTTTGAGTGGCTACTATGGACTACGAGCTCTCTGATAGCAGCGGTGAGCTAATCTTGATATGTATTTCAATGTGTTTTTTGTGTGTTCACTGAGTATTTATTTTTTCATTTATAATACTACTATGGTTGAATCGTTAGGATCTCGTCAATGAATTTCATAGTACCACCCTCTTTGCGGTCAAGTACTTTTTATTATGACCCTTGCTCAACTTGTTTGGTCCTTCCATCGTTCAGTTCTTAAAAAAAGTTTGTGAAATTACTGTTGATTGTTTGCGGCGAAACCTTTCCTTCTCGTGGTTTTAGTTTCTTTAAGTGAGCTTTATGTTTTCTTGGCATTTTTTTTAAAAATTTATAAACATGTTTCCTAAGTTGGGCCTAAAAGGAACTGTCGGATGAGAATTGTGAGTTCGACACAGTTTGTGGTACTTTAGTTGCAGAGCTTAGTGGTGAGAAGTTGAGAACTACTTGAGGTTCCATGGAGTCACTACATTACTATATGCTAAAGTTTTATTGTTTTTGATAAGCAAAACGTGATTATAAACACAGCTTGATGAGGGCTTCATGAAACGTTTATCTTTTTTTTATATATTAGAAAACGCTGCTATTGATTTGTCTGCAACTGAAAATAATTGCCTGAGTTGCAAACTATTCTCAAGCATTCTGACTATCTCCGAGATTGAATTGATCTGAGCTCATATCTGCAGATAAATTATTGTTCCTTCTTCTTTTAACAATTGTGTATAGATGCTTTTTGTAATTGGTAGAGATAAATGATTCCAGAGTCTTGTCAGCATTCATAATTTGTGATTTCAATGAAACATGGTTTACTTTTCACAGTTTTTAGTATTTTGTGAACGCTTTGTTTCAGGTTTTGTAGGTCCCTTGGTATAGGAAATGGAAGATCTCAATGAGTTACACATACATATTCAACTTCCACTTATTCCTTTATGTGGAATAGAAAAGTAATGTTAGTCTCAGAGGTCCACAAAATATTATGCGTCATTGATATCTATAAAAGTGGGTTTGAGTCTTTGACTCAAGTGTACACTGCAATGAAGCGTTATAGTTATCTGTATAAATTTATGCAACATATGCTGTCAGTATGATTATTCATTAGACAATGCTTCCTCATGTCTTGTTGGGAATGCTTAACAAATATTTCATTACATTATGAGTGTGCTCATTTTGCATATTATTAGATTTTTGGGGTACACGAACTATATTTCCCTTCTTGAACTGAGACGTGTTTATGGGAGATGCAAGAGTGTGCTAAACTTCTACTTGAAACATATGGAGTTACTTTTTCATAGGTTTATGAACATTGGAAAAGGATTGTCTTCCCTTCTAAAAATGTTTAGAAGCCTTGTGTTCTGGGATTGCTTCATGGATTCTTTTAATCTGAATCAATTGCAGGGACTGATGATGACCTTCCCCCCTCTCATCAAAATAGATTCCAACGGGGAGCCCGTGCTTCTGGAAATGGAAGATCTACAGCTGTTGGTCCTCCCCCATTGCCTAGGTTGCATGGAGACATGGAAATCCAGATTCATCTCATTGAGCAAGAAGCATATTGTTCTGTCCTTCGGGCCTTTAAAGCTCAATCTGATGCCATTACTTGGGTAGATTTTAATTGTTATTATTTTTTATGTTTTTGTCTTTTTCTCACTTAGATTCCATCTGAAAAGGAATTTTAAAAAAAAAATCACTTTAATGCTTATCTCTATGTCCTACAGGATAAAGAAAGTTTGATTACAGAACTTCGGAAGGAGCTAAGAGTATCCGATGAGGAACACAGAGAACTTCTTTCCAGGGTTAACTCTGATGACATGATCCGGAGGATAAGGTCTGACAATATTTTGACCTCTTCTGCTGACCAGATTTCATTGAATATTCAGTTGCATTTTTCCCGTTCCACAATTTAACAGTGTAACATTTGCTGTTAGGGAGTGGAGAAAAGCCAGTGGGCTTCAACCTGGTATGCTTAGCATCCCTCAGCCTGTTCACGACCCCATACCCAGTCCATCTGTTTCAGCATCTCACAAGAAACAAAAAACATCACAATCTGTGGCTTCCTTATCTCTTGGTGCTCCTTCACCGGGATTGCCTCCTATGCAACCATCCTCATCAGCCTTGAGGTGCGGTCCTCCTCCAGGAGCTCGGAGCAAGAAGTCAAAATCAGTATGTTGAAATGATATTTTAGAATTAAGATAAGAAAAGCATGAGACAATCTTGTGTCTTAACTAATATGTTGCCTGTTGCATCTACTATGAAGTCCATGCAGCACCCTAGTACAGGTCTCACTGGAGGACCCCAGGCCAATAATAGAGGTTCCTCGGGTGCTTTTGTGACATCAGAAGCTGTGGAAGCAGCAAGTTATGATCCATTAATAGGAAGGAAAGTTTGGACAAGGTGGCCTGAAGACAACCATTTTTATGAGGCTATTATTACTGACTATAATGCAGCTGAGGTTTTTTTTTTAAATGCTTGCAGTTGTTTAGATCAACTAATCCCTTTGCTGCTCTTAACAAATAGTATTTGACTGTTTGATTTTTGTTCTTCATTTATTATTCCCTATTTTGACAGGGAAGACATGCACTTGTCTATGATATGAATACAGCGGATGAGACATGGGAATGGGTTAATCTTAAAGAGGTGTAGCTTCCTTTAGTTTAGTTTTTTTTTAATTATTTGGCCCGAAAGAGTCTTCTTCTACTACTGCCTTTCAAGCTCCTCTTTGCCTTATAGATTTTTTGATGCATATCATAGTATCTTGAATTCTTTGTGGAAACAAATTGTGTCATTTTCATATGAGTGTTTGAATGACAAAATTTCTGTCAATTTATTACTCATTTTAATTTTTAACGATTAACTTGCCACCATACAAGATTATTACATCCAAGAAATTATCCATTGTGATTAATCTTTGGGAATTAACTTTTAATACAACCTGCTGGTAACTGAAACCGAATGCATTCTAGTGCATGCTCTTATGTGGACTTTATCTAGTTAGGGAGCTGTCCCTTTGCACTTGTAATATTGTGAACAGGCTCATAGATAAAGTTTATTAAGGAATCAATAATGTCTATGATGTCACACGTCTTATAATAGAAGTTGCTACCAGCAGGGTTGGTAGTCAGTTAGATTTTGTTCTGTAATTGGCTTTTGAACTTTTACTAGAGCTGTACGGATATCTAACCATCTTATCCTTTTTAAGCTGGGTTGGTAGTCAGTCAGATTTTGTTCTGTAGTTGCCTTTTGAACTCTTTGCAGGAAGTGTAAATATCTAATCATGTCCTTTTTAGCTGCATGCCCTTCTTCTTGCTCAGTATTTTACTTTTAATGGCAGATATCTCCTGATGATATCCGATGGGAAGGTGAAGATCCTGGCATTTTTTGTAAAACTGGCCGCTCTGGACCTGGCCGAGGTGTTAAGAAGTCCATGACACGTGGTGGTGCAGTTCCTGGCACAGGAAGAGGTCGAGGAACCGCAAAGGGCCGATCAAAGAAAGATTTCCCTTTACAGCAGAATGGTATTGGGAAGAAGGCTTTAGGTGACATAGAAATACTTCACACAGAGACTTTGATTAAGGAGGTATAAAATAGTTGGTATCTTGGCATTTTTTATTCTTGTCTCCCAATTGTCTGTTCATGTATTAACTTGATTTCCCCACTATGCCTAAATCTAAACAGGTTGAAAAAGTTTTTGGTGCTAGCCATCCTGACCCAATGGAAATCGAGAAAGCAAAGAAAGTTCTAAAAGTAAGAGCAATTTTTTTTTATAAATCTCTGTCCTAATTATGCTGTTCTACATGGTAGTAATTATGGTGGGTCTTGTAAAATGCAGGAACATGAACAAGCATTGATTGATGCAATTGCAAAGCTTGAAGATGCATCTGACGGTGAGAGTGGTAATAATTAAGCATATGTAGTCTTCTTAAATGATAGTTGAGGTTAATTAAGCAATTCTACCCTCTGTTGTATCTTAGTCATGAGTAGCCAGTTTTGACTTTACTGGCTGGGTATAATTTTTTATTGAGTTTTTTATTTTACTCCTTTTCTTTCTCAAAGGCTTCCGAAAAGCTGCATAATTTTTTTTGTTAATAGGTTCCAAATCATTGGCTGACCTCTTTAAGTGATGAACATGGAGAGGTTGAGTATAAACCAGTATCTATTTTAAACGTTAGCTAGATGGAACACATGTAATGTGTTGTTTTATGTTCGGCCACCAATTATGTTACCTTATGAGCAAAATGACAACGCTCATTATCTTTTGCGTTGGATGTGTAATATTATTCTCTTTTAGTGAATTTCAGATTCTTATAGGAAGAAGCATTAGGTTTTGCAAGTTTAATCAATGATGGGGAAGGTACCATTTTCCTTTTGTTTTGCGATTGAAGCAGATGAGGGAGATCATCCATTTTTGCAAGGGCAATGAATGGACCAATGTGGATGGAGGTAAAAACAATTTGATGAGATGGGAGAAGTCAAGCAGTTGAAGCTTCAAATGGTGATAAAATAGCAAGTTAGCATAATTTGGGAGAGGGGGAGTGGTGAGATGTAATACCAGGTTGCTCAAAGCACTTTACAGTGTGACATTCTAATTTAATGACTGAACCAGGTGAATCCCTCTGCTTATTTTAAGATAATTAGTGCAGGCATTAGGCTCTGTTTCATGTAAGTGATTATTTATGTAAAATTCCTTCTAACGAATGACAATCGTGTAATGTATGTCCAATCATGGCCAATTTTTGTCATTTTGCCTACTATATTATTAATCAGCAAAATTTACCGGGGTGACAAAAGATTTGAACATTATCACATTAAGCAAACAAGCCACAAGTAATTATTGATTAAGTGACATGAATACTCCTAACTGATGATAGCAGACTAAAGTTTTTTGTATAAAACACGACACATTCCAAGAAAATGTTAAGAGTACAAATCCAACTAGGCTGTAGTATTGGGAGCAATAAATAATTTCTCCAAGGTACGTAGTCTAGCATCCTGTATTGCACATAATAATTAGTTATATTTACGAACAAATCACTCACAAGGCTAAGAGAAAATTTCTGAATACCGTGCCCATGGACTATGAAATGGTTGTGGTGCCCATGGATTCTAAAATCGTTTTGTGGTGTCTTCCAAAGAGAATAGAAGCAATCATGCCAAAAGGGTACCCAAGGCTTACATAGCCCACGGCTTGCTCAATTTTATTAACTGCTGAGCCTGCAATTGGCGCACCTGGCCAAAACATGGGAGGATATTGTAAGATAGTGGTAAGATTGTATAACTTGTGCAAATAAAGATGGAATAAATGTTGTCAAGTTTGTGTCCCCCAAGTCCTATCAATAATATTTAAAATTATATTTACTTCTTAATCTTCAAATATTATAAAAAAATAAATTATAGTTATATTCTACAAAATGAACGTGTAATACGACAATTTGATAATTTTATTTTTATAAATTGAATACAATAATTATTATTTTTTAAATTATTACATTTTAATTATATTATTGATGTATTTTGAACGTTTTAGTTATTTGTTGTAAATTTTATATTTGTAAGATTTATTTTTTGTTTAAAAGCTCGATTTAAATTAAAATAAATATAATGTTTGAAGAATAAAATGTCTTAAAAAGTTATAAAAAGAGTAAAAAATAAAGTAAATTAAAATTATTAAAATTTATTTAAAATATCTATAAATATAAAATTAAAATTTATTAACATGTATTAATTTAAATTAAAGTTATTAATATATTTAATTTGTTAAATTAAAGTGATTTTAAATATAATTTTTTTAATTAATTATTTTTTTGACTCCACCACAAAGACAAAGGCCCACAGAGATGAGAGAGAGATGGAGAGATGTGTGTTGGACAATAGAAAGATTGAGATTGATAAGGCCTTAGGGTTATAAAGTTTACTGAGCTGGTTCTTTAAAATGAATGAATTTTTGTTCAAATTAAACTTGTGATTTTAACTTTTAATCCATCGTTATATATAAAAATGCCTGAAAGTTTGTTCTTGCGATTTTTTTTCCTTTCTTCTATGTATTTTTGTTTTTAATTTTTTTTTTTCCGTTTATACATGATAAATATTAAAATATTTTTATAATAAATAATAATTATATAATTTATATTTAATCATTTTATTTAAATTAATTATTTTTTAAAAATTTTATTAAAAAATATTCGATTAATATATGTGTTTATATGTCATATTTGATTATCTATTAAATAAAATATCAATTATATTTAAATTGTACGATACTATCATAACGTAACATATCTATCCCCATAAAATAATAAATTATTTATTTATTTATTAATAAAAAATTATTATTATTCTTAGAATATTTTTGTAGATATGTAATTTTTATACAATAAAGGGTCATTGGATTCTACTTTTAAACTAAATTACGACGAGTTTTTTTCGTCTTTTATAAACTTCGAACCTGTGACCAAACCTTGAAGTACACAGATTCATAAAAACTTGATATCAACCTCTAAAAACCTTACTTATTTAAAGACTAGGTTCCTTATTCGAGATTTTGAGAAGACGAAAAAAATTCGTCGTAATTCAATTTGGAGGTAAAATTTAAGGATCTAGAATGTATAAAAGTTATGAATACACGAGTATATCTTAATAATTATTAATTAATAATATTATTATATATTTATTAAATTTAAATAATTTATTATCGTATTTCTTGTATTTGTACTAATACAAAACTAACTTTAGCGATATAAAGTTTAACTGCCCGATCCCGCCAGATAACTAGAGGAATGAATTTAACGTGAAGAAAGTGTCAACTACAAATGCCCTTATATACATTATGGCTGAGATTGGCTCAAAAATATAATAAATACTAATTTACTAACAACTTTTATGGGATAGGTTTCGACATTTCGGATTTCAAATTGTTTGTAATAAATAATTGAAAAACGTGTATTTCTTTTAGTCAAACAAATTTGTTTCTTACCTACCAACTATAATTTTCTTATATTTTTTTAAAAATAAAAAATAATATCATTAAAAATTATAATTATAAAAATAATATTTTTTATATTCATTTTATATATATTTATTATAAAAAAATTTAAAATATTATTATAATTTAAATATCATTTAATTAAATACATTTTAAATTAAAATACAAACATTTTAAATTATATAACTTTAAATATCAATCAAATTAAATCCGTTTAATATTATTATATTTTTATTGTTATAAATTTTTAAAATATTATTTTTATAATTTTTATTTATTTAATAAATATTTGAGGTTAAAGATAGAGAAAAAAATACATATAATTTAGTACATAATTCCGACTCTTGATTGTTTCTCTCTCTCTCTCTCTTTTATTTTTTTAAACATTTCATTTGATCCTTATACCTATTTAGTCAGGCCTCTTTTTAAACTGTACCATTTTGGGTATTTTTCTAGTTAAATTAATTATGATAACTTCTTCTTATTTTTTTTTTGTATTTTTTATTAAATTATATATAATAACTTTTTTATAAATATAGTTTTATTTTTAGCTTTCTTTACATACATTTATTATTTTTCTTGTAATATAAATTTTTTTTCTATATTTCAAAATATTATCTACATATTTTATTATAATATTACTTTTTTATAATAACTAAAAATAAAATCACATAAATAAATAAATAAATTATATAAAAATTATGAGTATATTTAAAAAAAAATAAGAAAAGTAAAACTTTCCTCTCACGTGTTCCAATATTTTAAATAAGAAGTCAAGAATTGTATTCCTTAGTCTATTAAATCAAAACATAAGCACCATTTTTAATCATATTCTGGGTTTTTTTGTTTGCTGCATGGGAACTGAAAAAGTCCTTCCGTCCCGATCATGAACAGCCAGGACCTTAATTTAATCCATAAATGATTTTTGTAATATATTTTCGTTTAAATTTATTGGGAATAATTACTCTATATTAATATCAATATCTTTAAATCATACATTATAATTGTTTTTGGACAAATTGTGTACATAATTTATAATAGCGTTTAATATTGATTTTAATCGTTGTATAATTTATCAAAACAAATTATTTATTAAATTATTAATAATTGTCTAAATTAATGTTATTTGTATTACGTTAATAAATAATTATATTTTTATTAATTATCTTAAATATATTTTTTCTTATATAAATTAAATAATAAATTATTATTAACTAAAATATTGATAATTTTTATATTATAATTTTTTTATACAATGTTATTTATCCTAAATAACATAAATAATTTATCTTTTATTTAATTATTTTAAATTTTATTTTTATCAATTAAAAAATAAATTAACACTTAAATATATATAAATTTATATTTTGAGTACTATTTTAATAAATGTTAAAATAGTCCTCTAATCCTTGATTATAAAACCATGGATTAAAAAATCACCATATGCTCAAAATTTTGGTATATCCATATATAAATATCTATAGGTAGAAATGAATTTTGTTCAAAATATAAAAAATATTGGAAAAATTATCAACAAAAATGTCGATAAATATCGATTAAAATGTATTGAGAAATCAAATTGCAACACCCATGTGAAATAGCAAGAAAAAAAATTGTATATTTAAGTTTGACAATAATCTAATTATAAGAATTATTATCCGTAGTTGTGATGAATTAAATAGATGAAGTATTCGCTTAAGGTTGGAATTATACATTATGCCTAGGAATAGACATTTTAATTATGATTATCCACAAAAATTTGACAATTTTTTTCAAAAATAAGAATAATGGATAAGGCATGTATGATGATGATTATTGAAATAATTAAAGTGTGGTTAACTAAAATCGAACATATAATAAATTTTTTTTATATACATATAATTATATAAAATTATATTTTAATAATTACACACAATACTTAAAATAATTATATTGAAATTTTTTAGTCTTACTTTTATATTTTATTTAGAAATATATGTTAAATAGTTAAAAAAAATAAAAATTAAATTAATATTTTAAATAATATAATAGAATATGAATTATGTTAATATTTAATTCTTTTAAATTAAATCTATTTTTGAGTAACTGTTAAAAAAAGAAGCGTGGTTAAATTATTAAAATACTGTTATTCTTTCATGATCAACAGTTATTACCCGAATGTACTTGAAATTGAGACATAATAGCTATTATTATTAGTATAATCGTTTCTGAATGTCCTCACGTCCATTCATAATAATGACTTTTAACATGAATAACATCAATGTTCATTTTGAAATAAATATTTTTAAAATTATAAGAATTTGATTAATCAAGAATTTCATTTGTATGAAAATACTATTTGGAGACATCACACAATTTATACATGACATATAAATAATTACAAGTAAAATTTGAATTATTTCATACGATGATATGATTATTGTATCTTTATTCGTATTCATGTTTTCATATCTATAGAATTTAAACTAACAAGATAAAATTGTTTTAATTAAACGTTTAATGCATGTAATTTAATGCACTTAGAATTATATTATATAACTTATATTTATATTTGTTAAATAAATATTCTTCTTATATGTGTACATTATGTATATTACATATATCATAACTATGCTACTTAAATGAAAAATTAGTTAAATTAGTATATTTTTTATTTTAATATTTGTTGAAATTTTATCAAATATTTCAAAAAATTTACAACAATTTTTATAATTTTTGTAAACTTTCTTCAAATGTCAATCGATATTGATAATATTTTCGGTACTTTTACAAAATAAAAATCTCACTATTTTTATCGATATCAATATTTTAGTTAAATGTCATATTGGTTCATTGATTATAATAAGTCTTACATTTTAGTAGTTAATTTTTAGGTAGAACATAACAATCAATTAAGTTTATAAAATAGAATATAAAAAGTCTTAATGGATGTATGGTTTCAAATTTTTTAAAATTAATGTAAATATATTATACTATAAATAATACGCTAAAATTTCATTAACTTTTTTTTTTAAAGGAGACAAAAAAGTGTTTTAGGTTTAAAAACTCGAAGAATTATGCTATTGGTTCTAACATATTTTCACCGTGACGCTTATGTCCACTTTTGTTCACCGTGACCCTTATCTACACTTTTGTTCACCGTGACCCTTATGTACACTTTTGTTTACCGTGTGAAAAATAATTGTTAAATATTATTGTCTCACATCGACTAGAAACAAGTTATCAATAATGCTTATAAATTTAAACAATTATTAACTTAATAAAATCTTATTAGATTAAATTAGACTCAAGTTTCTAATACTATTTAAATAAATTTTGATGTATTGAACTATAGTATTTTTACCATTAATACTAAGTTGCAAACTATGGATTGTAATTTGAGCAAGTCTACTGGCTAGCGGTCCACTATCCTTTTTATCTTTTTTTTTTCTTTTTTCGGTGCCTTCGATATGTATAAACGGAAAGAATTCTCTCCTTTAGTAAGGTGATGTTATTTCTACAGGTAAGTTTATTCTACTTTGCTTAGCTTTATTTTTATTAGGTTTAATTAATAAATTAATTATATGTATTTATACTTCAATTTTAATTTAGTTAAAATTAATTTTTACATAGATTTATTCTAGATTTCTGATATTTTTTAATAAGTTTTCTTATTAAAATTATTACCGCGCGCCTTAATAACTAAAATATGGATTCAATTGTACTGATTGAATAAATAAAGATAATAATAAGAACAATATAGACAAATAAATTAAAACTCGTGAAAGATTTGATAATTATCGACACTATCACCTAGAAAATAATACTTATATATTAATTTATTTGTCAGTTTTTATTTATTTTTGTCAATTTTAATAAATTAATGTAAATTTATTTTTTCTCAACAAAAAAAAAAGTTGTGCAGTTCTATATATTGTAAGATTAACCATAATAATTATATGTGGTGCATCGGGCAAAAGAAAAAAGAAATTATTGATTTTTTTTATTTAAGAAATTATTGATTGAGAACATTAAGTTCCATTAAATTAATTTATTGTGTAAGCTATAGTAACCGAAGAAAGATATTAATTTATATTTTTTAAATCGTACAGCTACCACTATTCAGTTGTTATTTAAATAAATATATCTAGCATTCCATTTTATTTTATAAGTATACTAAATAAATAGTCATGACAAATTGACAATATTCAAACAATTATATCAAAGTGTGAAGAGTCTAAGAAACAATGATCAAATTCTCATATTAGGGTGTTTGTATAACCTGTATTTTAATTGAAAAGTTAGTGAGGTTTAAAATTTAAATTTTAGTAGATGCTGAGTAAATGTGTAATTAAGATAAAATTTATTCTAAATCGTAGATGAAGCAAATTTATATGCCTAAACCGTAAAGCCTCAAAATATCATTTTCAATAACTATTGGAGATAAAATTAAGGAGTAATTTAATGAGTAATTTAAGGAGTGTGAACTTCTTAATTTAAGGATTAAATCAAGAACCTTAATTTAAGGAATAAATTAAGGAGTAAATCAAAGAGTTATCATCCTTAATTTAAGGATTAAATGAAGGAGAAAAACAAGGAATCCTTAATTCAAGGAGTAATTCAAGGAGTAAATCCGCTTATATATAGCTATAGAATTGTAATGAAAATATGAAAGAAACAATACAACTTTGAGATAACTTGTTTTATTTAGAAAGGTCTTTAGGCCTTGGCCTTTGGCCTTGACGTTTTCGACACTAATTTTTCAACATGGTATCAAAGCAAGCGATCTTCTTGAACAAAAAATTATTATTCCTCTGCTCAAAGTGCGTTTGACACTCTATCAGAGTGATTTCTTATTTTATTTGTTTTTTCAAACCAAATTCTCTTGGTGATGATGGATTAAATCTCTCTTGAAGCTTCTAACGACTTGATGCGGAGGAGAAGTATTGTGATAAAAGGAAAGGTCCCACATTGAAACCAAGCTCTTGGCGATGATGGATTAAATCTCTCTTATAGCTTCTACCGACTTTATGTGGAGGAGGAGTATTATGGTAAAAGGAAAGGTCTCACATTGAAACCAAGCTCTTGGCGATGATGGATTAAATCTCTCCTATAACTTCTACCGACTTGATGTGGAGTAGGAGTATTATGGTAAAAAGAAAGGTCCCACATTGAAACCAAGCTCTTAGCGATGATGGATTAAATCTATCCTGCAGCTTCTACCTACCTGATGTGGAGGAGGAGTATTATGGTAAAATGAAAGGTCCCACATTGAAACCAAGCTCTTGGCGATGATGGATTAAATCTCTCCTGCAGCTCCTACCTGCCCGATGTGGAGGGGAAGTATTGTGGTAAAAGGAAAGGTCCCACATCGACAACAATAAATTTTTTTTTTGTTTTGCTATCATAATCAGCATTTTTGTTAGTTTTACCTTTGCTGCCTTGGCTTCTCATCAGTTTCAACGACTTCTGTGCAAGCTTAGATCTATAAACCTTATGGATCCAGCTTGAGGGGGAGTATTGGAGATAAAATTAAGGAGTAATTTAATGAGTAATTTAATGAGTAATTTAAGGAGTAAATTAAGGAGTGTGAACTTCTTAATTTAAGGAGTAAATCAAGAACCTTAATTTAAGAAATAAATTAAGGAGTAAATCAATGAGTTATCATCCTTAATTTAAGGATTAATTTCAAGGAGAAAAACAAGGAATCCTTAATTCAAGGAGTAATTCAAGGAGTAAATCTCCTTATATATAGCTATAGAATTGTAATGAAAATATGAAAGAAACAATACAACTTTGAGAGAACTTGTTTTATTTGGTTAGGCCTAGGCCTTTGCGTTCTCAACACTAATTTTTCAACAATAACATAATGAATTTATTTAAAAGATAACACATTATATATTATATATGGGAAACCAATTTATTCTTGTTGAATTTTTCATTTTATACTTTCATTGTTTGAAAATGTGGTTTAAAATCAATGATAAAATGTTATTTTTGAGCTAGACATACTTACGTCGTTTTTATTAATTTGAATTCTCGTCTATGAATTCTTTAAAATCATGTTTAAAATAATATAATAATGAATGAAAAATTGAGTCTCAAAATTAAATGGTTGAATCTTAGTATCCATTCAATGTCATTGCAAAATCAATTTTGAGCTCCAACGGTCATAAGTGAATGTTGTATAATTTGTTTTACAATTAAGAAAAAAAAAACGCATAAAATACAATAAGTAATATATATATTTTCCAGAAGATTATTATAGATCTAAAATTCAGTGTGATAAATACGATACAAATATATTCTTAATTCGTCGTAGTAGTATTTAGTGTTGTATAAACTTTATTAGTTTATCGTTTTTATCTTAGAAGATATATTTTTCCTTTATTTTTAAACATGAAAAAAATTATCTTAAAGAGAATATATAATAAGAGATTTGATCTTTATTTTAATCGTAACTTTACAATTTATTCATTTTAGTTTATATATAAAGTAAAATCTTATTTGTTAATTTCAATATTTCCTACCCCAACTTGATCAGTTAAGTATTTTATGAATTAAAATCATCCTACATATTAAAGCTAACTGAACAGAAGACCAATCTAGTTAATCATTTTTTTATTAGATTAATCAGTTTGAATCTATTATATTTTTTAAATAAATAAAAAAGAGACTAATACATGCATACAAAAATATCAAATCACAATATCATATCATATTTAATTGAGTAAATCACCCTAACTAAAGTTTGAAGTTTATATAGATAAACTAATATCATAATATTTAAATTTAATCATATATAAATACCAATAAAAATAAAAATAAAAACAAGTCATATTTTTTATAAAATACATGAAATTATATTATTTTAAATATCTCGATTTAGTTCGATTATATGATACTTTTTATACTAAAAACTATAACTAAACAGTTTTGTTTGCTTTTAAAAATAGTTAACTGAACCGAAATTTATAAACCTATAAAAATTGACATATAAGGTTCAATTTAGATTTGGACTGATCGATTCAATCAGTTTACATGTTTCATGCCCATTCTTAATTTAGATGTTTGGTAGAGGAAGTTTGGTTACCGACAACATGGTATGGTAATCGACGACATCATTTCAATTAACGATATAATGGATCAGGTATCTATCTAGTAATGAGATAGGGTCTCTGGCTAGAAGTAACCACCTATTATAATATACATTTTAATGTATTTATATACATGAGTATATTTACTTTCTAAAGTGATGTAATATATATATATATATATATATATATATATATATATATATATATTTCCATAATCATGTACGCGAATATATTTCTTATTTCTTTTATAAAGTAACGTACATATTTTATTTTTTTTACAATTATATATATATATATACATATATTCATCTATTAGAATGATACATATGTGTATATTTTTATACAATTATATGTATACGTACTATTATTTTCTAAAGTAGTGTATGTATGCATGCACTTACTTAATTGCGTCTATTCATCTTTTAAGGTAATATATATATATTTATTTCTCCGATTACATTTATTTTTAAATTAATATACATGCATACTTTCTATAATTATGTACAAGCATACTCCCATGTTCTAAAGCAATGTACATGAACTTACCTACAATTATATATCTGTGTACGTTCATTTTTTAAAAGTAACATATATATATTGCTTATGATCACCAGAATGAGTCATTAGAGGTGATATCCGATCATCGATCTTCGGTCATTGTTCATAGTGATTGTCTTGTTATAATAAATTTAATAAGAGAATTCTATTTCATACAAAGTATGCTACTAGGCGGCATATTAAACACAAAACAAACGCCATTTGTTTTGGGCCAATTCAAGTCATAATTAAACAGCTTAAAGATAGCTGACACATTATGTGCATTTGCAAATGGTTGCCACGAGACATTCTACAACTCCAAATACTTCTCTATTCCTTTCTCATCTATGATTCATTCCCTTTGTTTGGCAACTAAATGCTGCACACAACAAAAAAACAAAAAAAAGAAAGAAAGAAACGATCTCGACCCCAAGAGAAGAAAACAAATAAATAAATTTACATTATACAAACAATATCCACCTATCTCTTATAACGCTTCTTAGTCGTCCCTCCAACGTCCACCTGAGACTGACGATTATCATCTCTCCTCCTTTTCCCAGACGACTCCGGTTTCTTGAGCGGCCTACCGACCCCTCTCTTTCCCTTCTCACACTCCTTTTCTCTCACACGTCTTCCCAAAGTAGAACTCCTTGTAACCCTCTCACTGATCTTCCCTTTCTTTTCTTCCTCTTCCTCCTCCTCCTCCTCCTCTTCTTCTTCTTCTTCTTCTTCCACCTTAGTATCATCTTCTGAAACATTCCCATATTCATCCTCACGTTCTTCTTTTGGTGAGTTTTGCTTCATTCTCTTCAAGAATCTCGCCACACCATGCTTCTTCTTGGTGTTTTCTTTCTTCTCCATCTTTACCTCCAAAGCATCATGAGAACTAAGTTCATTTCCACCATATTCATGCTTTATATCCACACTCTTGCAATTGCTCCCTTTCTGCCTTCCTATTTCTTGAGACCTCTTCTTGTTAATACTCATCTCTTTCTTAACAAATATCCCATCCATCTTCTTCTCATTAGACTTTGACTTTGACTTTGGCTTTCTGTTTTGATCTTCATCATCTATTTCTTTTTCTTTCTTATCTGATCCCTTTTTGCTGGCACTTTGATTAGGTGCTCTAGTATTATTACGTTTACGGGACATGGTAGCAGTTGAAGACTTGTTGATGGTTTTGGATTCAGGCTTTCCATTGACCATGGGTTTGGATTTTTCAATGTTAACCTTCATTTCTTTCAGAACTAGACCCCTCAGATCTTGTGCTGCTATGTGCTCCGGAGAATTTCTTCCGAAGAAGATGATGGCATTGTTGAATAAGAGGAGGATATCCCTGAAGAACTTGGGGGTACAATCAGAGTAAATGCCTCTGTCAAGTCTAGCTTGAACCGTTTGAAGGTCCATGTGTTGTCTGATCAAATTTTTGCACCTCTCAGATTCCTGCAAAATATTATCAAGCGTCTTGAACAGCCATATCATTAGATATTCTGAACCCAAGGAATTGTGGAGCTCATGGGTCAGGACAAAAATACTACGAGTCAGTGATGGTGGATTGGGATGTGTGGTATTTCGGTAAATTTGATTGGCCAAGCTAACTTTGTATTTAATTGGCTCAACTATATTGGTCCCAAACTTAAGTTTTGCCTTTAGGGATACAGGATACAATTATTTTTACCTTTTAAATTTAACACAATATTTTGCAATAGCGAAAGTTCCCGAAAAATAAAATCACAAAATCATCTAATTGACACATTTTTATGGAAACTTAAACAATTGATATAACACAATCTAATTTTAACATATTATTTAATATATATAACAATTTAATACATAAAAATTATAATTTAACTATATATATATATATATATATGCTCACAAGCTATTGACCCTAATACACGTTCATCTATTAAATCTTTGGTAGTATTAATGTTCATGATTTGATGTTAGAGATAAAAAGAATACCGAGGTCGGATTATTTAATTTGTTATTCCTGTGACACGTACATTTTTTTCCTAAACATGTGACACGTGCACCTATGGTTAAGGGTTAATTAAGCAATGTTAAAACGAAAAATATTTTATTGTTAATTACAAAATGTAATCTTGTTTTAAAATTAAAAAATTATGGACAAATTAGAAAGAAAAAAAATATAAAAATAAACTTTTGTTTTAAAGTTATGGGAAGTATAAATAAATTACTATTATATATATGATAAATTTGTGTACATATTAAATGTGTGTGGGTATTTGGTTCACCAGACTTTAAATTACTTGTGCATGTTGTTACGTGACTTTATGTATCTTGACTAGTGCATATAGAAAAAAAATTCTAATCTACTTTTACAATCAGTTTATCCACATATATAGTGTAAATCATTGCACATACAGTAATACATTAAAATATCACAACAAAATTCATCTCTATAACAACATGAATTCCATGTTCTCCGATATAATTTCACCTCTTTTCGAGATGGTGACAATTTTGTGAACAAACGTTTTTCATTTAGAAAAAAATTATATAAAATACTGAAAAATAAAACAAAAATAACATCTTAAAACTATAAAATAGCAACTTTTATATACATTTTTAAGGATTAAAAAAAATTTAATATATCATTTTATTTTAATCGCAGTTAAATTAAACATTTAAATTAAACTTCAATCATTAAAATCATTCAATATATTAAAATTTATTCAATTTAAGTATACCATTTTAGTTATAAATTTTTAGAGTATTTTTTTATTTTATTTCTCAACAAAGTTATAGCACTAGGACTAAAAAATAACCGACATCCTTGGTGGTCAGTGCGGAGATTTGTGTTTTTAAATCAAATTTCTTTGCTGATACTCAAACCACGATGGAGCTCTTATTCTCAATAAATTCCCTTTCATTTCTCATGCGGTACTCGCTCACATTATGCATTAAATGGATTGTATAATTTGTATTTGACAAATAATCGCCTTTCAAACGTAAAAGAAAACGTTGAAATCAATGATCCTGGTAAAACTGGAATGAAGAAAAAAATATTCAAATACTTCGACGTTATTTTTTCGTTTCTAGTTTTAATTCTTCACTTTATTATTTAAGACCTTTGATATTTACCTTAACAAAGCTTTCTTATACTATATGGATTTTTTTTTTAATTTTAGTTTTTAGCGTATGAAACACGATGATATAGTTAGAAAAGAATGATAAAAATTCATTGAAAATAACTTAATTATTTTATTAATCTCTAAATTTACCCATAAATTATTAAATTCTTAAAATCTATAATTTAACTCTAAATTTTCCAGAAAAAATTACACATTTTTCTATTAAAATTTTAAAAATTATATGTAAAGCCTTAAAAATTAAATAAATTAAAATATAAGTTTTAAATATTTAAAAACTTACCTATAAAATTTAAAAATTAAAGAAATTGCATATAAAATTTAAAAATTAAGACCAATCCAATCAAAAAAAATTTAAGAACGTGTGAATTTAGTTAAACCATAAAAAATAATACCTGGCTCCGAAGCCGCCGTTCGAAGACGGAGCCGAGCCGATGAGAGCGGATATTTCCGAGGAGTTTAACCAAAGACTCTACTTTGACGGCCAAAACCTTTTTGATGGCGGGAGATACCTCATCACCTTTAGGCTCGTAGTCGGCGCCGCTAATCCCACTATTCCGGCTTCCATTTTTTTTCAACTTTTTCCGTTCACTGCTCTGCTTTGACGGTACAACTTCATTTCTTTCACGTTCGAATTCACAAACCGATTCCCACGCCTCCTTTGACTCACCGGGTCCACTCGTCGCACGGGATTCACCTCTCCTCTCGTCGTCCACCTTAGCCATCATCTCATCATCATCATTTAGTGCCTTGCTGTTAACAGACCAATCACACTCTCGTTCTGGTCCGGTTCGTGCTGGATCCGGTTCGGATTTTACTTGTTCCGATAAGACTCCGCCTATTTCTGCATCACCTTTTTCACTCGTGAAGTTAGATTCGTTGAACGATCGGTTGTCGCGTTCGTAACAATCGGATACGTCACATGAGTTTGTATTTTCAGCATGATTTTCCGGCAACGGCTCTCCGTCAACTTCGAGATTATTATTCTTCTTCTTCAGATCGACTTGCAACTCCGCCGGAGCCTCGTCTTTCGACCTACCATCCCTGTCTTCTTCTAGTCTCTTCACCTTCAACTCCAATGACCTGTAAAAACGAACAAAGAAAGAGAGACAGACACTAAGATCTCAATAACCCGACCAACGATTGATAGATCTCTGACGAAAAGCACGCGATTTACAGGATTGAGACGTCGCAAAGGCGGACCTCTCGCCGCAGCTCCTCGACGCGAAGCCTCCTGAGCTCGTCAACCATTGGAATCAAGCTGACCGATTCGTCGTCGTTTGGGGATTCGAAATTGAAACGTCGCTGGAGAATATGAAATTTATCCTCACAGTTTTGCGGAGTTGGTGAGAAGGTGAATGTCCTGTTTTGGAGCTCCATAGCTATGGAGTCCCAGTTGTTGGTACCGTGCCGGCTTACAGCGCACACTAGCAACAGCTCCGCTAATGTGCCCCAAGGTTGCACGCTCATTTCATGTTTTCTATCCATGCCCTCTCATGTCATCATCGAAAATCAAATTAGGGTTTTCAGTTTTTATAATAAGTTGATATTGTTTTCCAATAATAATTGGTACATAAGTTTTGTTCTGTGTGTTTCTAAAGTTTCGTGTTGCTCTAAGTTCGAAGTTGGGAGGGTGCCGTCTCTATGTAGTTGGACGTCTTCTTCAGTCTTTACTAATTACTACTATTTCCTTTCTTTTAAATTGGTTTTTCCACAAGACAGGACTCAGCAAACGGGCCTTGGGCTGACTTTGAAAACTGAGAATTGAAATATCTTTTTTACAACTTTGAAATATAGAGAGGTATATGTTTTTCCATGACTCATATTAATAAAAATCAGATATTATTTTTTAAATTTAATTTTCCTGTTATTATTTTAAATTTTACATATAATAACTTCTTTTTATATCAGCAAACGTAAAAATGTCCGATGAACAAAACATACACAGATTTACGTCAGATTCGCATCTAGATAGCTAGGAATTGATAGCTAAAATGTAATTATGATTTTTTTTTTTAAAGCAGTCATAAGTTACAGATACAATATTAGAATTATATTTAATTAAACTGAAATATATATTAATAATAAAACTTATAATATTTAAAATAATTGATAAAATTTTATTTTTAAATTCTTTATTAACATGTGTTAAATAAGTAAAAAAATTATAAATAAATAATATTATGATAAAAATTACCGTTAATATTTAATTTTTTAAATTAAAAATATTTTTGAATAAATTTTAAAAAATAAAAGCCCGAAAATTGATATTAAAGTTTTTATAATTATTAACGTGACCGTTATGGTCGTGACACACAACAAGATGCTATCTTTCAATACTAAATCAACAAGGAGGAGGATTCTTGTAGCCAAACTATCTCGTACCACCTGTTGTACACAACATTACACTAGGTGGTATGAGACATTGAGAACATCGTTTACCAGGTTTCTCTAGACAGTTAAATACTCAGCCTTTCTTTTAAGAAGTTATGTGTTGGTAGGGAAAACCTGCTTCCATTGACAGACAAATGCACTTGTAAAGATAAATAGAAAATTAAATCAACGACTATTCCCCTTTAACATAATTTAAGGAATTTAGAAAAAAAAATAGTTTCCTTCAAAACTGCATTAGTATAATAATGGCACAACCACAATGCATGCATGATGTTCTCATCACCACTATCCCCAATGAAAACACGAAGGCAACTGAGTCACCCTTTGCCTGAACAAGTTGGCAGCAGATAGGCGTGCATCCCTTCGCGTTTGCCGCCTGTTTGGCCATGACACTCAAACAATTTACTATTTTAAGAACAAAAAATGATTTTTAAATTCATTATGCTATTTTTTCAATTGTATATATTAATTCACATGTTAATAAATAATTAATAATCATTTTATTATTTCGTATCTTTAACTTTAAATCTAATAAATAAATAAAATCTCAATTAATATATATAACAAGTGGATGCATACATCAGTAATCTTTTTATTATTTGTTACTTTGACGAAAAAGAAAAATGTAAAATTGTTTGGACATGTTTATGGTCTGGTATAAGGGTGGTCCAAACATTGGGCCCAAGCCCACTCAAGAAGAAACCCTAACAATTGATTACATGAGCCCTCATGTTTATTTTCAATAGTCAAAGGGCCAAGAGCCAATAGCAGAGAAACTACACGATCATCTTGAACCTCCCAACCTTATAGGCAATGTTGCCTCGTCATCGTCAACATTTGGTGCCCACTGTGGGACATCTGTTGTTATCCGACGATGGTGGAGGCCCTCCATTTTTCTCTCTGTCAAATCTGTTCCATTTCTGCAAGTTCCCATTTACCTTTGGTCGTTTATCTTTTGTTCCCATAATGATATAGAAAGACGAAGCAAAACCAACATCTAACGTTCAAAGCTTCTCGAATATGGCTTCAGTAAAGGTGTCCTTCAAACTCTTACCCGAATACCCAATCAACACTCATCGTCACCATCGCCTGGTTCATTCACAAAATCTCGACTGACATCGAGTTCATGCATTCGTGGATAATTAGACCACCCATAGCTCCTACGTACCTTGGAACCACCAAATCTAGAAGTGGATCTTTGTTTGAAGCCTTTTTTTTCCTCTACCACTTGCTTGATTTTCAATACTCACAGCATATTTTGCTTAATCTTAATAGTTGCTTAATTTTATATTTGTTGGGACATGGGCTAAAATTTGTGTCAATGGGTTTCTATGCTTAATGATTAATTATTAGGACTTTTGCATCTCTTTTCCATCTTAATGTTTAGTCATGCTAAAAAGCTTTGTTCCCAGATATCACTCTTTATTGGGAGGCTTAAATGGATATGCACTAGGAAGTTTGATTCAGAAATATACACCCATTCTTGGTACGGTGCCCCTACAAACAAGAGCACAATTATGTCAAGATCCAAAATGATTACTAAGTCAACATGAATAACAAACTTTTAAATATATAAAGTACCTTGAAAATATGGTTAAAGTTTGCTAGTAAAGATGATATCAAATTCTCAAACATGTAGATATGCTTAAAGCTCATATTAAGAAGTATCAAAGAACATTAAGATATCATAACATATAAAAAGCGAAATGAATATTTGTTTCTATGATATATAATTTCAAATATAAAATTACTACTAAAATCTAGCTTTTAAGTTATAACTATGCAAGGACGTTTTGAGGTTTTTTTCTCGTGAAAATAAGTATAATTAGAAAATATCAACCCGTTTTCCAAATGATATTTAAGTACTTTTTTTTTTGGGAACTATAGGTTTTACATAGTAAATACAAAGAGCATAAAATGTAATTCAAGTATTTTACTATTTTTATCTGTATTTACTATATAAAAAACACTAATTCTTCGATTTTAAATAGTATAGAAGTAACATTAGAGATATAATTCTAGTTAGACGTTATTTATAAATATTATATTGATATTTTTCTTAATTAATATAGAACGTTATTTTTATATAATAACACAATTATTACTCGTAGAAAATTATCATGCATCAACCAAGACCAAACACCATTTTTAAATTCTACTCCTCATATATTCTTATAAAAGTTCCATCTAGCATGTTCCTCGTATATTCACCATTTGTGTGAATTGGAAAAACCGGCCCAAGCCCAGGTTGTTAGCTAACTTATTTTGGTCCCAAATTAAATTGTAAGGCGAATCTTACAGAGGCCCAATAAGTAGAAGAGTGGATGTCCCCAATCCTTTAAACGAAGCGTGTCATGGAAGCCAACGAAGCGTGCTATCTAAGATTAAGACTAGATTCCCAATCCAAAATATAAAAGAGATATAGATAAAATAATTTTTAGTTTTGGTTAGGGCGGCAAAGTTACCCTCCAACTTGAAATTCCGGCTAAAGAGCAAAAAACAAAAAAGCTTTTCAGATCTTCCTTATTTGCTCTGGTCTGGTCGTCAATTTTCCAATAAGCTTCTTTTGAGCACCTCTGCTTCTTCAATCACGATAATGGTGAAGACTCGCAGAGTCGGGTACGATTCGGAACAACTCAGGTCCGTCAAGCGCGAGCGGCTTAATTCGGGTACTAATCAGGATGACTCGGCCGAGCAAGGCCACACCGAGCGTCGAGTTCTTCGCTCCGAATACCTTGCTGTTCTTGACGAAATCAAGGGTACCTAATTTTTTTGACTTATTTTCAAATTGTAAATTGTATTTTTTTTTATTTGAAAGCATTTGAATTTTGTAACAATTATTGGTTTCCATTCAGATAAAAGAGATGATTTAGAGCGACCAGATTCCGAAAAGTTCAATAGAATCTTCAGTAGAGTAGAGGAGCTACACCGTAAAGGTAATTTATTTGAATTCAAAACTTTTATTATACCGACTTTTTCTTGTTTAGACAATGTGGGGCAATTGACATTACATGGTTTTTGGGAGATTTTTTTTATTTTATTGTGATTGTTCATTGTTCTTGTTTTGGCTTTAGGAAGCGACTATAGAAATAGAGAGTTAATGTATTTTCATGTGAATTTTGGATTTCAGTTTCAAAGCCAAGGGAACAAGTTGCAGATGCAGAGGCATTATTAGACATTACTAACACCTTGGTGAACTCCGTTAAATCGCATTCCAATGAAGGGATTACCCCATCAGATTTTGTTTTTGGTTTTATTAGAGATTTTGGTAAATCCATTGGAGGAATGGCCAGTGAAGATAATGCCCAGAATTTAGTTTGCTGGAAAGATGTTGGGCTTGCCGTTTCACCCATTTTCAGAAAAGCTCATGGATGCTGCACCATGTGAGTTTTTGTGTACTTCCTTTGTTCCAGAATTAAGTCGTCCCCTTACTGATTTTGCTGCTTTTTCTTTGACTTGTAATAATTACTAGATTGTTTTGTTATCTTTTCCCTTCAGGCTTGGACCCATGAATACTGAGTTGAAGCAACGGAAGACTGCAGTTCATAGAAAACGAGAAAGACCAACTGTAACTGCACAACCCGAAGAGGTAAAATTGGTCTCTTTTATGCTCCAACTTCACTTGTGATTACTGGGGTGTTTAGTCTATGTGGGTGAAGATTGTTCTCCATGGAGTTGAAAGAAAAAAGAAGACTCTAAAATGTTATCTTCAAGTACATGAGTGCTTATGATACATAACTCTTTGGTTTGCAGCTATATTAAGCTGTCAGTGTTTATCGATTATGTTAGTTGGTGATAATTATAGTTAGTCCCTACTTCCCTGAATTATGCTCGCTAAATTTTAGAAATGTAATGGTATTATGATCAAATTTTTAATAAACTCTATATTACAATTTCAAAATTCTGACACAACAAATGTTCACGGTGCTAATGACAATGCAACCTGCTACTATTCATGATTGACCAATGTAGCTTTTAGTGCCAGAATTTAAATTATCTTTTTCTATAGTTCTTTCAATGATATGCACTTACATGGTTATAGTGTGTTTGCCACAGCTTGATGATACCGGAACAGAAGATAAAACCGATACAGACAAGAATATGTCAACAATGTTTGAGGTCTTGAGAAGAAAGAAGTGTGTTAGACTTGAAAGTTTGATATTAAATAGAAATTCTTTTGCCCAAACCGTGGAAAATTTATTTGCTCTGTCATTTCTAGTTAAAGATGGCCGGGCAGAAATAGCAGTGGATGCCAGTGGTTCTCATACTGTTTGTAAGCATGTTTTAATTTAGAAATTTTCCTTTTTCTTATACTTTGTACGTTGGATTAAAACTATCAACACCAATCTTGTTCACTGATCTTCCTTTCTCTTGACAGGCCCAAGGAATGCTCCAGCCGCCAATTCTGTTATGTCAGGGGAAATCGTTTACAGTCATTTTGTCTTCAGATGTGATTTTGCTGACTGGAAGGTACACTATTACCTCCTTTTTATGTGAATTATGAATTAGATCCAAATGTCTTGTCCCTTTGTGGGTTTATTTATTATATCAAGAAGAAAAGGCATGGGTTCTAATGGAAAAGTTGTCTTGCAGAAACTTTAAAACTTCAAATTGTAATATGATTTCATATGGAAATATTAGTATAACAAAATTGTTTCAGTAATAATAAAGATATCATAATTTGATAACAAGAAGAAAATATTCTCAGCAAGAACAGCATTGGAAACAATACTTCTAGATCTTGAGTGTAACTATCTTTTGTAGTTGTGTATTTATAAAAGATAATGGGGAAAGCTTTTTTCTGGTTTTATAGTTTGGATTCTTCAACGATTTCATTTAGCTAAAAAGTTATGTTTTACAATTTAATATTTATGAGTTTGTGGAATTTGGCCCTCCAGTTTATCATGGTCAGTTGATCCATTTCTGTTATGGTTCTTAATTGCCTTTTAGATTGCCCTGAACTTGTTTTTGCCTTCTATTTTTGATTTATATGATTATCCTCAGTTAATGACGGACTTAGTTCCAGTTGGAGAGGAGCTGATGCCTCCTAGATTAAACTCAATCCCCTTTGGTGCATCTCAGATGGATACTGTCGCCAACAGTTCCCATGAAGTATTGCCCTCCACACCAATCAGAAAACTGTCAAGGAACCAAGGGCGGGTGGTGAGGGAAGAATCTATAATAGAAGATTCTCCCGAAACTGAGAAGAAAGAAGCTCCAAAAGGCAATGCTATTCGAAATTGTAGACGCAGACTTAAGTGAACCAATCTCGCTGTTTAGCTGTCTTTTGCACATCCATCTTTTATCCTGAGCCGTATATATGCTTGTTATTGGGTGTCGGGGTTTAATATGTATTTTGATAAGATTCTTTGCATCAGATTGCTTCAACATATAGTTGTTTCAAGTAGCTCTCTATCCTTTTGGGTTAATAGTATTTGCCATTTTTAGGTTTGACCGGCGTGAAAATGTGTTATCCCATACGTGGACAAGCCCACGTATTTGAGGTGATGGTAAAAGGAAGTACCAAAGCGTTTAAGACTTTGATAAATGCTAACTCCCAAGTTTTCTAATCTGAACTTTCTTTGTGATCTCTTTAATGCCTTGATTGAATGCCATTTGGTTCTAATTCTAGAGCACGAGGCAAAGCAGCATTAAGCACATTATGGAACCAAAGTTACTGAAATGATTGCCAAGCATTGTGCAGCCAGGCACATTGATTTATATTAAAATTCATTGTGATTTAAAGTTGCAAAATTTCTCAGGAAAAACAAAGGAGCTGCTGTCTACGCCGGACCTAAGGGCTAAGATCCAAACATTGGGAAAGAAAATGAAACTTGCCACATTTTAATCAAATCCAGTAATTAAATGTTTGGCCTCAATTTTCAAAATCAACAATAGTTATTTCTAGTGGGACTTAGGAATGTCAAGGTCGTCAAAAATAGGACTGTCAACTCCAACACCCATCGCATTTAGTCCATTGTCAACATATATAACCGCACCAGTGATGGCAGATGACAGGGGTGATGCCAAAAAAGCAGCTGTGTTCCCAACCTCGTCTGTTTGAAGTTAATTGTTATGGTTTCGATATTATGTTGATCTTTGAGAAAAGGAAACATGAAACTAAAACTGAAGGATGAAAAGGATGAAACATTCACCTGCAGATAACTCCTTCTGAAGAGGTGCATTGGCCAATGAATAGTCGATCATCATATCTATGAATCCGATTGCTTTCGCAGCTCGGCTTCTTAGTGGACCTGAGGATAAATACATCAACTTCAGAAGCAATGGTAGCCAAAAAGATGTGAACAAAATACAAAATATACAGGAGGTGTGCTTATGCCTTCTTCCTTTTAAGAAAAACAAAGTCATCCTTTTGACATTGATTAGTGAAAATTAATTGTAAAAACTTAGGAGAGCAAATCTTGACCCGAAAATGATGTTAGTGCAGGTCAACGAACCTGAAAAATGCAGGTCAAATAGCAGGGTAATACACAACTTGAGTAGGATTTCTTAAGACTTCTTAATACTCGTTTAGAAAAACTTAAAAAAAAGGGCAATAATTACATGAAAAGGATAAACATACTTCATGTTGAGGAGAAATAACATCATATTCACAAGATAGAATCTTATACTTCATGTCATCTGTAAAGCAAATATGAAATTTGAACAACAAAATAAGGAAGGTACCTGCAGATATTACGTTGACTCGAACTTTGTATTTTCTACCAGCTTCAAAAGCAAGCACCTGAATGAATTGATATTAAAACATTGACCAAAAAAATAGCCAAAAAAGCTTCAAAGGCATGTAGGTGCCTAAACAGAAACTCACTCGGGTGTCACTTTCAAGAGCAGCTTTTGCAGAGCTCATGCCGCCACCATATCTGTGTATGGAGTTTCAAGAACTTCATTATTGTATGAGTAGAGTAATAAATCCAAACACTTCACAAGAAGCAGAAATTCTGAACTCACCCAGGAATGATTCTCTCTGATGCAATGTATGTAAGAGAAATTGAAGAACCACCTACCCAAGCAAATGCAAATTAGAAATAATGATACAAACCTTCAGGGTAAATTTTATCAGAAAACACATTAAATTTGGAGAAGCATACCTGGATTCATTATAGGGACAAAATGCTTGAGCAAAGATACATAGGAATAGCTTGATGCAGATATAGCTGCAAGATATCCCTTCCTAGATGTCTCCAAAAGAGGTTTAGTAACCTACAAAACAGGAACACTACTTGTTATTTCGCAAAAGAATCGAGCAAAGAGGTTTGTCAAAAGAATAGGTTTACCTCTGGTCCATTTGCGAGAGAGTGCACCAAGATGTCAATGCTTCCAAAATCCTTCTTTACAGATTCAACAACTTCCTACAAGACATTTTAAAAGAAAGCAGAACATAAAAACGATTATTAGGCATAAGCATTCTGAAATCCCTATCAGCTGTCAGTAGCATTTTAAGCAGGAATGTTATTAATATTTCAATCCATACCTGAACAGTCCAGTCGCTGGATCCTGCATAACGTTTATTTGCTTTTACCTGCATTGAAAAAAGTAAGGGGTAAAATGTGTACGATAATTAAATGTATTTTGACCATCTCCAAAATAATTATGAAGAGATTTCTTCAATTACATCTTCAGGTACATCCTCAGGGCTGTCATAAACTGCATCTAGGGGATATACTTTGGTAATCTCCATTAAAGAACCATCAGGTAACCTGAAACATCATACGTTTTATCAGAACAATCTGTTTATTGTATTACCTTTTTGAAATATAAATAATATACAGCCAGCTCTAACATCTTACACGCGTGATTCATCAAACTTTCCACGTCGTAGGCTGGACTCAAAAATGTTCAAAGCCTGCACGAGAAAGTTTCTCATTAGTAACTACGCCAGAAATCAACTTAGAGAAGTACAAATAATGAGTCAATTTACTTACAGGCACCCAGGTCCCAACAAGAATTTCAGCACCTGCCGCAGCAAGAGATTTTGCTATTGCCCAGCCATATCCGTGGTCATCAGCTACACCAGCAATAAATGCCCTCTTACCTGCACGAGGAAAGCATGAAACTGTCAACTGACAGAGACCTCTGCACATTTATTTGCAACCTTCTAATATTAGTGGAATATATGGAGGCTTAGAGAGCTAATAATTAGAGAACAAACAAATATGCCGTGATCTACCATCATAAAATTGGTTATTCAATTAAATTTATCGACATAGAAGAATACTCCTTTCGAGTCTCGACACACTGATAATAGCCTTTTTACATACAAAAGAAGGAAAAGCATGCAAACTGGAAAACTTTTTTTAATCAGAAACAGGGATCACTTCGCTCATGCAATGTTAACATAGTGGTATTTGTAATAGAACTGTAAAATATACCAAGAAGCATATGTCAACCTTTCAGATCAATTGGCAATCCTGAGTCTGGCTTGATTTCACTAGTTTCAGCCATTGCCTTTGTAACAACTTTATCAAACTTTATGGAAGACGAGGTAAAGGTTCGCTGGAATGATTGTATTGACGATATATGACAGGCACTAGAAACCTTTGTCCATGACGTGGCTTTGGAATTCGTGTGGAACATTGTAGCACTTTCCCTAACTGCTTTATGAGAAGAGGAAATGCAAGGTCTTGCTGCAGCCATTTGAAGGCTGGAGGCTGCTGTTGTTGCCATCTTTAACAATTGGAAGCTTGCTGAGGAGAACAGAGATCTACATAGCCCAAAGACATCAGATCTACTATCCAAAAAAAAAAAAAAAACCTAGGAAAACTACTCAGTAAAATGTTAAAGAAAAAGAATACATTTTATAACTTTCTATAAAACATCAAATTTAAACTAACTATGCATGGATGAATAAACCAAATCATTAAGCATTTCATGCAGGTCGTTTGTCATAATGAATAATAACACCAGTCAAACGTCCATAGAAACTTATTTGACATATGAGGTTGTGGCAAGAAATGGAAGCCATGGTAACCTGCTTATGACAATAAATAAACAAATTTTAAACCAAAAAGTAGAGGTGGCAATGTTTAACACCGTGGCCGATCTACGTACTAGTAAGGAGGGACACATCTCAACTTTTGACAAATAGATTTTTAGTCGTAATATTTATGAAATTATAAATAAATTAATGTATAAAATAGAATTATATTCACCCAAATTTTAAATTTTAAGCTTTTAACAACATTCAATACATCAACAAAAATCAATAATTTAAATATATTTTTACTAAAATGAGATACATATAATATCTTTTTAAAATTAAAATAAATAACTAATATTATTTTTATTGTTTATTTAGTGTCTCTAAAGATGTAAATCTTAAATTTGTCAATGTCTAACACGCACGATAAGGACAAAAAAATTGACTTATAATTGATCAATAGTTTTTCATGTTTTACTATTTCTTATTACAAATGGACAATACAAAAAAAAAAGTTTAATTTTTTTCATGCTTCAAGTAACACATGAAAACGGAAATGCTGGAACGCAACACAAACATGGAAAATACGACACGGTTGCAAAACCTACCAAACAGGGCAAATAATAATCTCATGTTAGTGGCAACAAATTCAGAAGTTCAAGTCACAGACAGACGAACTAAAATTTACAGAACCAAAAGGTACTAGGGCCACATAATATTGTAGAACAGTTAAAAGATCCAGCTTTTAAGATACTCCCTAAGGCTCAGCCTTCCTTTCAAGCAAAAAAAAAAGAAAACAACTATAGTAAAAAGAAAGAAAGATATATGCTTTTTTTTGCTCCTAATCTCATTCTCAAGTGACTTCTAACCATTCGCTACAATTTGCCAAACACAATCCTCCAATTCTATACAACCATAATCCAAATTATATCAACAACTGTTTAAATAATCCATATATAAATGCAGCAACACACCACATCTACGAGAACCTCACGAAAGAAATTTAAAATTTTGCCAAGTACAGCATATGCAGACATGACATTAGTTCGCTCAATCAATCTGAGCCAAGAATATATAACCAACACAGACCCCATCTAAATTCAATCGACAGTGTTAATAGAATTAATCAGAAAATTAAGTTGAACCCTCAAGCCAATCTGTCAATTGAACACAAAACCACAAATAGTTAGCAAAATAAAATAAGATCAGCCCAGTCTAAGCTTCCTGACCCACTTCAGTTCGAAAAAGAATGTACCCATTTCTCATTCAACTCCACCAAGACACAGCAACAATGAAACACATTTGACAACAAATCTGAAAATCATAATAAGACTGGAAGATCTAAAAATGAAGAAGCTAAAACAGTCGTTCATAAAGAACATAAATTTCTTACATTTCTGATATGAGAAGCGCCAATGTGGAGGTTTAAAGCAGTCCGTATTTGTTCTATGAAGGATGAAGCAAGTTAGATGAACTTCTCTTGAAGTTATAAGCTAATTTCTCATACACAGAAGAGAGACGTTGAATACGGTAGTAGTTGAACCAACGTCGATGATAACTATGAGGAGCTTAAAATCGTTTCTTTTCTTCTTGTGTTTTTTTTTTAATCGATGATAACTATGGCAAATATTGTAGCCGAAAAAAATATTAATCTTTAAATTTATAATTATAAAAATATTTAATTTAAATCATTTAAATTTATTTAATATTAAATATTATTTAAATAAAATCTGTTAAATATTATTAATACTATTTTTCAAAGTAGTATTTTTTATAATTTTCCTTTTTAATATGATTATACATTTTTTTTAAATTTTTCATTTAGTCTTCAATAACATATTAAAATTTTCTAATATATATTAATTTTAATTTTTAATTTTTATCAAATTAATATAATAATATTATATTTAATTAAAATATTAATTATAAAATTATTAATTTTTTTTACATAAAATCATTATTTTAAAATAATTATATTATATTATTATTTTAAAATAGGTTTGAATAAATGAATTAAAATATTAAATCATAACATAATTTTGTTAAATCATTATGATAAAAAAATAAAATATTGAATTATAATTATTAAATTTAAAAATATTATAAATTAAATTATATAGACTGAAAAAATAATTATTAAATTATAATATTTAAAATAAATTAAGTATCATTATTTTTTTATTTTATTTTAGAAGTGTTTTTTATGGTTTTGTTAACAAATAGAGTTCGGCCTAGCTGCTTGGGCTAAACCAAGTTCTAAGAGGTCTACTTTGTAAATACAGTCCAGTCAACTAGGCTCTCACTTTTAAGAGGTACGATGAGTGTGCTATTCGCTATTGCGCACACAACTTCTGTTCACCACACACCTTTTCTCTCGACACTTCTTAGGCTCTCTCACCCATATGAAAAACGTAAATATATATTTTGATGTAAATAATAAATAAAATAATAGTCAAAGGTATAGCGATAACAAATTGAAATGAAAAAAATGCATCATAAATAAAACTGACAACTTAATAGAGACGTAAGAATAGTACATACACAATCATAAAAAAATTTGAAATAAAATACTAAAAATTAACTAAATTATTTGAAAAAAAAATGTGAAAATAAAAATATATTATAAAATAGTTAAATATTTATTTTTAGGTGCGGGTTTAGAATATCATTAAATTATTATTTTTTTATTGTGATTGATGAATGTTATTTTTGATATGTTATTATATATGATATTATTACGTAATAATAAATATGTAAATAAAAATATTACTATATATAAAATAAGATTTGAAATTTGAAATCTTAGTTTAACGAAGTGTATGATTAGGATGTTAATTTTAAAGTATATTTAAAAATGAGTTTAAAAAATTAAATATTTTGATTTAAGTTATTTTTTGTGGAAGGAAAATAAAATTAATCCTAGGAAATTATGTTAAAATTAGTCCAAAACTCTTTGAAAACAAAAATGGTATATTTTTTGAATTTGGGTGAAGTAGGGATAACTTTTTTTCAAAAAAAAAAAAAACAATGATATTTTCATTAGTGATGATATATAGTCTTCTACGTATCTATCATAACCAATCTCCAATTCTTCAAAAAACACAGAAGGAGATTGCGCTAAGACCATTAAAAAATGAACATTGAATTATGACTCTACAACAAAAGATGATTTGGTCAATAAATTTTACTTCGTGAGACCAATTAATAATGTTATTTATATACAAAACTGTTCTATAGTCTAACTTTGTGATTTTTAAAATGAGAAACTGTTTCAAACTGTTCCAATTTTCATATTCCATACCTGCTATATTTTAAAATACACCTTCTATGTTAAATAATGTAAAAAAAGTTTATAGGTCTTTTTGTCCATCTATCGATCATATTTTATAAAGAGTTATTTTTATTACTATAAGTTTTAAAAATATTATTTTGTATAATTATAAATTTTAAGAATATTATTTTTCTTATTTTTTTTTCTTTTTAAAGATTTTATCAATTTTGATACCAAAAGTTATAATATCTTTAACCTATGGCAATTTTTATTCAAAACTTATTTTTAACCATGGAAAATTATAAAAAATATATTAATTTTAAAATTTATAACAATAAATATAGTACTACAGTAATATTAAAATGATTTGTTAGAATGATATTTAATATTAAATAAATTTAAATAATTATAAATTAATTTAAATAATATTCAAAATAAAATTATATATAATATTTTTTTAATAGTGAAAATATACGAGGAAGAAATAATAAATATTATCTTATTTTATAAGTTTTAAGTTATTTTCATAAAATAAGATTCTAAGTTTTTTTTGTTATATTTGAATTATTTTTTCTTTCTAATTTTTTTCTTAACTTGAAATATTACATTAATTTTATTATTTTTATTAAATTATAATTTATAAGATTTAATTAACTCAATCAATAAAAATAAAATATATATTTTATTATAATTATATAAAAAAATGGGATAATTTCAATGGACTTATTAGTTCACGGATCCCTTCCACGCAGTATATTAAAAAAAAGTGCATAACAATATAAAATTTGATCCTTGATACATAAAACACAACACTGGCTTTATTTTGTGGAATTGCACTTCAGTTTTTTCTATTTCGAGAGAGAGAAAAAACAAATAAATAAATATACCCCTTTCATAATAAATTGACTTTGTATTTAGGTTATATTTGATTTCTATAATGAAAATAATAATGGTATAAAAATTGAATTTAATAAAAATAATATTAATTATTATTATGTTTATTTGAGAGTAAAAATAAAATTATAAACTAAACAAAATTAGAAATAACTTTTTTTTACTCGAGGAAAAATGTAAAATAATAATAAATGGTAATATAAATATGTAAATAAAATATTATATTTCAAAGTATTTTTAAAGAAGGTAAAAGAAATAAACTTTTGTGACATTGAAGTAATGTTTTTAATTTTATTTTAAATTAACAATTAAATAACGTATAAAAATATTAAAAATTATTTGTCATTATCATTTTTATTAGTGTATATTAAACATGAACATATATACACATAAAGAAATAATTAGAAACTTTTTCATAATAAAATTACACTGTACCTGTTTTATATGAATAAAAAAGCCAGGGTCCACCGTCAATTTTCTTTTCTTTTCTTTGATAGTATTATAATTTAAACGAAATAAATATTTTAATCTTATAATTTTAAAAAATATTAAATTTTAATATGAAAATTTAAAATAAAAAAAATTAAAAGTGAATATTTTACATTAAACATATGAAATTAAAATAAACATTTTTCAAAAGTACAAGAAATAAAAAGCTATTTTCTCCGAGCTACGAAAAAAGCTAAGGTCATGGCTTTGTGTTTATTTTTACTTCATTGGACTTGTTTTGTATCTCAATGATATCTTTTTTTTATAAACTAGTTAGAGTAATGAGATTTAGGTGTTGAACCGTATAATATAATTATTTAAAAAATTAAATAATATTAAAGGATAATGATATTGATAAAATTATTTTTTTTATGTATATTCAATTAGTTATATTATTATTATCGTTTAATAAAATTATTATTAATAAAAAGTATTTAATAATAATAATAATAATATAAATGGTATAAATATCATTACTCATTTTGACGTCATAAATTTAATATAATTATAACCGATAGATAGAATAAATAATTATTAATTAAAATATCTTAAAATATTTTTTTAATTATTGAAATTAATTGTGATATGACTTTTTCTTTGGTAAAGAAATGTGACAGCTATAAATTTCAGACCCTTTGCTCATGCAATCAATTATGCATTTAAAATTCTAAATCACAATACCCAAGTTTCTGGTAATTAAAAATTTTAAAAGTGTTTTTGGAGTGAGGAGCTGTAAGACTTATATTTAATATATCAAGAGATAAAAAATATATATAAAATTTATCTATTAAAAATAAAATAAAATTAATTTTTTATTTAAATATTAATAATACATCTTAAAATTTGTAAAAAAGAAATAACATTTTGCTCAGTCTGTCAAACACTGTTTAAAGTATTTTATAGCATATAAAAACAACACAGTTTCAATCTAAATATGTGAAGAATAATGAATTGATTAAAAGAGGAACAACATATTAGAAACATCCACATCAGCAGATGGAGTCGACAATGAGTTGGAAGCAGCTATATACTACATTGTCGGTAATAATTTTATTTGAAAAAGCCATTACTCTTGTATTTATTTGATAAGTGATTTATTCTTTCAAAATAAATAAATAAATAAATAAATGATAAGTTACTATTGTCGATCACAGGCTAATATGATCTTGTCCTTATCAATATATATTTGTATATTTTAGTGAGGTCACTCCAAATTAAGTTCGACTTATAATTTCAATTCTAAATAAGCATTCTCTCGTGTAAAATGCGATCCTTTTACGATAATTATTATTAATTAATTAGATGATGATTAAAGTGATCACATAAATTTATAATCACGCACTATAAAAAATTGGTTAGCTTCTAGAAAATTATGAAAATCTTTAAAATAACTAGTTAAAGAAATATTGTTATATATTTCTTAATTTTTTTTTCTTTAGTTAATTTCTACAACATATTTTAAAAAATAAAATTCTTAAGCTTCAAAAATCAAAAAGTTAATCGTAAAAGTAAATTTGTTAATACCACTAATTAGTGAGTCAATCAAAATTCCATAAAAACTCTTTAACTAAATGGATACATATAGAAAATAATTATGACAAATAATATTAATTAAACTATTTATGTTTTATAATTGAGTTTAATGTTGTATAATTTATTTTCTTCTAATAAGTTCTAAAAAAATAAAGATAGATATATATTAGGAAAATATAATTTCTAATACTATAAAAAAATTCTTATATAAGATGTTTGGCTTACATTTTTTTCTTCTAAAATTTAGATAAAATATAAAGGATAAGTTATGTCAATATTTTAAAATATAAAGATATTTTTTTCTAAAATTATTTGTTTATATATATAAAGTTTAAAATGTTAATGAGGATCTAAATATTAAGTCTTAAATTTTATAAAAATATCGAAAATATTATCGTTGTAGATAAAAGTTTTGAAATTTTAAAAAAAAGTTATAAAAACTCTATCAAAATCATAGAATTTATTTTAAAAACTTTATAAAATATCTAAACAATTAATTACTTATATTTTTTTAACTAGTTTCTTATTTAATACATATATTTATAAAAGTTATGGTATTTAATTTGATCAAAAGTCAACTCTTAATCAAAATATTGCAAAATAAATAATTAAAAGCTAAAATAATTATTTAGATTATCATTTTAATATTATTATAAATGGAGTACATAATTGAATTTAAATTATTAAAAAAATATATAGATAAAACTAGTAAATTAAGTATAAATAAAAAAATATATATGAAACTATTACAAATTATTGTATTAAATAAATAATATTTTGATTGAAGATAAAAAACTATAAATAAATAAATTTAAAGGTAAATTATTTAAAAAATCCAAAAACTTGTTGTCTCTTTTAGGAGAGCATAAAACGTGCAAGTATACACTGTCACAAGTAATAAGATTTGTAAGTAAAGTATCGTTCCCACGGAGATTTGTTACTACAGTTTGTTGAATACTAAAATTATTTTCCTCTTATTTTATCTAAAACATTCGTTGATTTGGAACAAGTTAAAGAAAATAGTTTAATAACAAAATAAAAGAAATCTAGGATTGCAATTTTTCACCAAACTAATCCACTCAAATCGTGTTATTTTCTTTTGATTTATATTTTTTAGTACATTTAATTTGTCAACCGAAAACTTCTAATTTTATTCATACATCTTTTCCGAGCTCCGTACAAACACACTTAGTTAAATTAATCCACTATATCTCTATGAGAATTAAATTCACTAAGATTCATTACGTTCTAAGTTTTCAAATGGCCATACATACAATTAGAGTATATTACTATCCTTCATCATACATGTCATTCTATTTACGAGCAATATACACACAAATGCCTCTTCCAAGTTAATTTATGTGCTACGGATCGTTTTGATAAAATTCGTAAATAATAAAAAAGCATTAAGCACAAAATAGAATGAACAATTCGAACGTCTTATAAATCTATCAAAAATAATTAAAATCAAAACTTCATAAATTTAGATCAAATACAACCCTAGAAAAATTAAATTACTTCATAAAATTAAAATAAAAATTACAGCAGATACAGAAAAATTAGATGAAGAAAATAGAAAATTATATCATTTGGTATCGTTAATATTTGGCACATGTAGAACACAACAGAAGCCAAAAATGGTTTCTGTGTGTTCCACAGTCCAGAACCGAACAACACAAAAATTACAAACTCTCAAAAAAACTCTCAAAAACTCTATCATAATATCTCCTATTTATAGCTAAAAAATACATCTAAAATATTACAATATAATACACGCGTAACAGAGAGATATGACAAAAATAATAAAATATTACGCGTGGGGACAAAACTGGTATCGAAAAAGCGTTTAAATCTGAGTGGAAGAGAGCTGCGCGTTTCTGATTTTGTTTTCAATACACTCTGACACGTGTTGCGATATTATTCACTAAAAAAAATAGTAGGACACACGAATTGGTCAGGTCTGATAGAGACGCGTGAATAATAGCCGTTTCTTTTTTGATCGGACGGTCCACGTTGCGTGCTTGGTTTATGGCGCGTGGCTTTTTCTCACCTACACAGAAATGTAAATTTTACTTAATTGCATTTTAACCCACAAATATATTCCAAACTACATTTTAAACTTTTTTAATTACAATAAAGCCATTTTCTAATTTAAATTAAATTTTAAACTTTTAATAATTAAAATTAAGCCTAACTTTAATTTAAATTATATTTTTATACTTTTTATAAATTGAAATTAACCACTATTTTATTTGAAATTATATTTTTATACATAAATTTGTAATTAAATAAGTTTTCAATACAAATTATTTAATTTTCTTAAAATATATAAAAAAACAGTAAATACTAATTTATTAAACTAAAATTAACTAAACATATTAAAAACATAGCAATAATAACTAATAAAATAGATGAAAATAACTATATAAAATACAATTATCAATGATTCTTCAATATTTGTCGATATTTTGTTGATAGTTTCACGAAAATATTCATAATATCTACGATATTTTGATGAAAAAATGATTTTTTTGACATTTTATTGACAACAATATTTTGTTGATAATGTCACAAAATTCTAAACATGTTTTCAACATTTTAACTAAAATATATTAATATCATGTTTCAATGTTGGTATGTGTAAAAAAATCAATAATATCGCGACAATGTCGATAATATCGTTGACATTTCAATCCTTGTATATACATGATAAATGCTTGAAAAACACTATTATTTTATAATTTTATTATGCTTAATTGAAATAAATATGTTTGATTATAACATTATATTTGATTATTTATACAAATCTATTTGTTTAGATTTACATGTATGTTTTGTTATATTTTAGGTGCTTTTAACTTCAAAATTTAAAAACGTGTCAACAACCAAAGACACGATATTTGAAATTCTTAAATAGCATCCTAAGAGTTTAAAAGACTAAGGCATGTAATTCTTACAATTAATAAATTTGCAAGGGATACAAGGTAAAATTCAAAACAAACAAAGCATACTGCGACGAAGAACTTTGTGTACTGTACACACACTTTTCGAGAAGAATATGTGAAATGATTGAACCTTGTGTTGTGACGAGGAAAATATTATATCGCTATGTGCGAATGTAATTTTTAATCCCAAGCCCTCTGTAGACGACTTTTCTTATAAATAAACTACAAAATATAAGTTTTGATATAGCTTTTCATATTAGAATTTCATTAGCGTTACTTTTTAGTTTTATGTAGTTCTTAGTTTTAGTTTATTATTTTCTTAGAAATAATTTAGATTAGACAAAAATAAACAGAGAGGTAATATTAGAAAGTTTTTCTAGATTAAGAAAGAAAAAAAATTGCAAAAAATTCATGAATACTTTGAAAATCAAGATTATATTTTTCAAGTATAACACATTATTCATCAATTGTTGGTATTTAGATCTAATTTGTAGTATTTTATTTTTATATTAATCTTTTTTGTAATTTCTTGAATTAATGTTAATTTTAAACCACTGATCATGGAATTTAATGTAAACATGTTTGATTAATTTTTATAATGAAAATTTAACTTTGTTGTTATATTTGTATGAATTATTTAGGTAAGCATTTTTATAATAAAATAAATAAAGATTATTTTTTGATTCAATATTCGTCATAAGATTTATTTACAAATAATTTATTAGTTATTTATTTTTCATTATAAATTTAAAATATGAGAATTAGATTTCAGACACATCATCTAGATCTAATTTGGATAGTTTAAATAAGAGTTTGAATTGATAACTTAACCGAGATGAATTAAACGAGAGTTTGAATTGGTAACTTAACCTCGATGAATTTAACAATTTGTTATTTCCTTAAGCATTAGACATAATTTAATAAATTATTGGTTTGATTAATAAAGAAGGATTATCTCAACCGAAGGCATTTATCATATTTAAAATAAAAAATCAATAATATAAATTTATACTTTAATTGATCTAAATATTTCTAAACAATAATGGTGAACTAGATAAATATTCTCATAACTCTTCCTTGATTATTAATTATATATTTGCCTTGATTTGTTCAAATCGAATCTATATTTAGTTAAGATTTTCAAAACCAACCCATTATGATAGAATATTTGGATTTTATTTTCATATTTTTTAAAGTTTTTAAAATAATTAAAGAATTATCTAAAACCACTACAATCTCAAATGAAGATGCAATATGCATAGTAAGATAATGATAATAAGTTATAGAATTAAGTTTTAAATTTCATTTGTCTATTTGAACCTAAGACTTCATGTTTCTTAACATAATTTTTGAACATGTTACTATAATTTTTATTCATCCTAGAATATAATGCATCATGCACATATGTATGATGGTTATGTGTCATACTACGTGAAATATGAAAATAAATTATTAAATTTAAAAACATTCATCAAAAACATACATTTTAATATGAATGTATGTTAAGTTCTAAAGTTTTGGTGACTTAGATTTTTTTTTATTGGTTTGTTTTTCTTAACACACCTAACAGGAATATTAGCTCACAAATGTATCTATGTATAAGTTATAAATACAAAATTTATTTAACACTCTCTCTCTCACACACACACACACACACATATATATATATATATATATATATATATATATATATATATATATATATATATTATATATATATAAACACAATCTAATTATATATCTAAATTTAATTATAATTAAATAATTTTAAAAAATATTTATTAATTTATATATGTAATTTGAGTTATAATTAAATAATTTTAAAAAATATTCATTAATTTAAATTTTTATTAATATTTATATACTTTTGGCAATGTTAGTTAACGTTAACAAATTGTAAACATCATTATCAATCTGTCATTATTCTAAATTGACAGTTGATTGTTATCCACAAATCAATTAAGTTCAAATGAACTAAGTTTCTTATCAATATATATATATATATATATGATTATTAATATTTATATAAGTTGAGTAATCGTTACTTAATAATGTTAACAAATTGTAAACATCATTATCGATCTATCATTATTCTAAATTGACCATTGATTGTTATCAACAAATCAATTAAGGTCAAATGAAGTAAGTTTCTTATATATATATTGAACTGCTGCAAATAAATTGGTCAACCAGGACTAAATTGATTAACCAAAAAAAGTAAGTTGTGAAACAAACCGATCTTATAATAAAAATGATATTAAATTAGTCCATTTAAAAACTTACAACTAATTACTTATTGATTTTATTTTATTTTTTTCTTTAAAAGACATATTTATCTTCGTGAAATAAAAATTAAAAAAATAATAATTCAATAATAAAAAGTAGTTATGATGATTTAATCTTATCATAAAAACTAAGTAACAAATTATCACTTCATTTTCAAAACAGTTGTTTTGCAATTATACCTTTAATATTCTATACAATACATACTAACTTTCACAAAATAATTAAAACTCAAATATATTTTTATTATGATTATAGTATTAACTGAGCCATATCTTGTCGTAGGACTGATAAGAGGGTACTTTCCCCATTAGCTTAGTTAAAATATCCGTAGGTAATATAACTTTTTTCTTCTTTACAAAGGCAATATATTTTTAAGAGAAAATTAACCTAATGTTAACTTTTTAATAACAACTATATTTTTCTTCTTCCAAAAAAAAAATAACAGTTCTATTTATTTATATTATATGTTCAATTTTACCCATTTATATATGCTCAATTGTATTGTTAAAAATCTGATTTAAAAACTATACAATTGGACATAAAATGCATATGTGCAAAAAATTGTACATTATGTAAAAAAGATAGTATATAAGCCAATCACAAGTTGGTTTTATTATTGGGAAAACTTTCATTTTAATATTTATATTATGTGAAAACTTTTAAGCGTATTATTTTTCTTATTTTTATTATAATCGAGTACTTATGTTATTATAATCTCTTTAAATCAATTATTTCATTAAAAAAAATACAAAAAAATCATCCACAATCATCTAATTACTCTCATTCTAATAAAGATATGGATTGTAAAACTATAAATAGATGTTGGGATTTGAATGATAGAAAAAGATAGCGTGGAGATAGAAAAAATTTTTAATTTTTTTTTTGAATGAAATATTTGATTGAAAGAGATTATAATAATATAAGTGATAAGTTGCAATAAAAAATAACAAAAGTAATAAAAAAGAAGAAGTAAAGATTCTTGTATTAGTTCTTTTCTTCTAAATTTTAATTAATAAAAAACAAATTTAGATCATACAATACGGACATAGTTGCATCTGAACTATACACCTAAAAATACAATAACATTCTCCATTCTCCAAATTTGGGGAGATGAAAATTTCATAATTTGAAAAGATAAAATCAAGATTAATTTATTGCAATATTGTTTCTAAACAAAGAAGTAAAGGGTTAGCATATAGCTAGTGTTTTCTCTATTCTTCATCTTACTCAAGAGGTTGAGATCAATATATAGATGTAAAAAAAACTCACATAACTGTAAAACTGTATATAGGTATATAATAGGATGGAGGTGTGAGACAGTACAGAAATTTATTGTTTAGTACAACTGCTGCCTTACAGGATTCAGCAAGAAAAACTAACTATTCAAATGCCAAGCAATTAATATAAAGAGATGGATATATTTATTTTTAATAATTTTGTTAAGGACAATAATTGGAATATTATTTTTGGATATATATGCTTTCTAAGGAGCGTCAGCTATTATAATTTGTTTGTTTTCACATTTCAAAAACAAAGTGACTCCATTGAAATTTTTTGTCATTAAAACTAAATATGTTCATTTGTTTTCCAAAATGTTATTTTTTATGTAATAGTTTTCATAAAAAATGAATTATTTGATAAATTAATGATACATGAACCCTAGTGACCATTTTGATAACAAAATAAAATAAAAAACGTGTATGATTTGATCACAGATAAAGCTTTTAATTCTCTCTTTTTAATTAAAAAGAAAATAAAAATAAAAACTTAATAATCTTCCTAAAATAATTCTCATGAATGCTCATGTATGAAACATAACATTGTTATATATCAATTATCATCCACCAAAATAGAGTAAAAATTGAAATTCATGATCAAACCAATCAATGTTCATATATCACATCATGAAATACTATAATCAAATAAAAAATGAAAATAATAATTAACAAAAAAAATATCATTGTCCATCTATGCGTACACCAAATAGCCTAACTTCTTTATCCTCCTCATTATTACATATTTTTGCTTTTTTGTAGGTTGGTTCAGTTGGATCAAACTTGTAGCTGCAATTTTCTTCCCATTTATGCTTCAATTCCAGCTGCAATAATTTTTCATAGCTATCAACCCCTTCTTCATTCAAATCCTTCTTGCTTCCATCCCCAATTATATGCACTACATCAATTAAGCAAAAGGTTTGATCATTTTGATGATCTTTATTATCACCACATTCACATGAGTAAAATGTGATAATGTCATTTGCCTTCAAACATTTTTCCTTCACAAAACGATTCCAACCCCTCGTGAACACAAAACTTTGGCTACTTTTCCAATAGCAATAACGGAATTTCCAAGACTTCATTAACTTGTCAAAGAAAATTAGCTCAATGTCATCTACCATATTTTTCTCCTCATTCTCACAAGTTTGTGGAAAATATTTAACAGCGTACTTTTTAGGAATGACAAGTCTATTAAGCTTACCGACATCACTTGGTGTCAATTCCTTTTGAAATAGTTGCTTACATAAAAAATTTCCATCTCCAAGGCCACTACCACTATGAACCCTAATTTGATTGAGACTTGTCCCGATTTCTTTACTATAGGATCGAGTCCTCAAAAACTCGACAAATTTTGATGTATAAGATCCATCTTTAATCATTTCCAAAATTACTTCCGTGCTATAATGATTTTGGAAATAAGGTTCTTGAAGAGTGAGTTTTGTCCATGGAAAATTTCGATGTGTTTCACCACTCCTAAGCTTGATTGCAGCACTATCATAAGCCATAGCTGCTTCTTTTTCAGTCTTGAATGTGCCAAGCCAAATCCTTTGATGATTTGCATAGATTTGTGCACCCCAATTTCCATTTTGTAGTGGCACAACACCTTTGAATTTTGCACATGAAACATCGTTGAAGTGATCTTGTAATATTGTTCTTGAACCCTTGTTCGATTGAATTGCATAATTGATCATAATGTTTGAATCTGAATTTTCAAGGGTTGAGTTGATTTTCTCACTTGATGAAATCCTGCTTGATGCATCATCTACCATTATTAATTTCATAATCAAAACCAAATTGATTATTTGTTAGGGTAATTGGGAAATCAAAGAATTAATTAGTCAGAGAGATTGAATGGAAAATATTGAAGAAGATGAATTGATATATAATAATATAAAAAAGTGTTTTAAGATGGGATCAAGCTAGTTATCAAAGAAAATTGAGGAGTGATCGGATGTAGAAGATGTTTAGCCTGAGACATAAACCTTTCTCCTTGGAGAGAATGAAGGAGGAAATCTGGGCATTAAAGGCTTCTTGTTGCATGAAAAATTGGTACCTTTGCATTTTAGACGGCGGAGATCAAACTTGTAATACTCAAACTAAATTAGGTAGTAAAAACTGAACTTTAGAGAATTTAATTTTTCTTAGTGTGAGAAAAAAAAAGATACAAATTATTATAGTGAACAAACTTAGAAGTGTATTTTTCTTTATTTAGGTATAAAGTTATTACAAATTATAACTAAATTATTAACCAATTTTTTTTTTAAAATATATTTTAAATTATATTACATGTGAAAATGTGAATTATTGAAGCATTATTTTTAATATTTTTTACACTATATATTGTGCATTTATGAGAGACATAATTTTCCCAGCTAAATTAAGAAACCATAATTTTTGGAATTTTGTGGGTCAATAAATTAACCGTCGTGAAATATTGGAAAATTAAAATGCAAGAGATAGACATTGTTAGTCTGTTGATATTTCAACAAAATATGAGGGAAAAAATGGTTTTCAAGTACTGATTCTGATTCTAATTGAGTTATTTTCAAATAACCAATCGGCAATATCTGCAACATTTATATATTTAGTTTAGCTACAGTAGATCAATTTTGTATTCTTAATTAGTTGTAACTTTTAAGTTTTTTTAGAGCTGTAAATTTTAAGCTTAATTATAGAGAGAATATTGAACTATATATGGTTTAGATTATACTATATTTTAAACCTGGAAATAATTAGTTATTATTTGAAAAAAATATAATTATCCCATGAGACATATTTTTATTATTTATTGGTTATTATAATATATCAATTTCTACGTAATTAAATTTATCTTAAAATAACACGTTAACTTATATATAAAATATATCTATTTAATTAATTATATATATTATATGTACATATTATATATAATTTATTTATTATTTTATGACCAATTTAATTATATCTATATAGTAAATGTTATTTATCCTAGAATACAAAATTTCAAACTATAACAAGAGCTAAAAACTCAACAACAAAAGATGAAAGATACAAAATTTATATGTTACAACTAATTTCATTACATTTATATTATAAAATTACTTTTGTTTTTGCTAATTAATGTTCTCTTTCCAAAAATCTTGAAATAAAAAAAAATAAGTTGTTTGATTTGTTATATTTTTATTGGTAGTACTACACACAAATATACAAGTTATTTGGTAATTGTTTATAGTAGGAAATTTTTTATAATTGTTTATTTATTTGTAACAATAAAAAATTTGTAATTTCTTTTAAGAATATTAATAATACAAATTTATTGAAAAATCACAAAACTAATTTCTTTGAAACCAATAAATATAGCATGATACCCCCTCGTGGCTCAGATTAATTACTCATTTTGTGATTTTAAATTTTAAACGTGATTCCATATGTATTTTTTTTAATTTAATTTTGGAATATTATGTTAATTTATAGAGAATGATTATATTGTTAGAAATACTTAATGATTGTATTATATTATGTATTTAAATAAATATACATGGTGTCTTTATATAGGAGTTGCAAGTAAATTAGATATATCTAAAGTAACTAGGTATAGATATATCTAAGGTAAATAGATATACATTAGCAGATATATATACATTAATATATTATTAGATATATATTAATAGTCCCCTCGAGCTTCGAGGTGGATGTGAGAGGCAGGGTTGTCAAAAAATTACGAGTCGTCGCTGGGAAGTGTCTTAGTGAAGATAGAGCAAGTTGATCGTTGTAGGAAACATGAAAAAGCTTGAGAGCACCATGGATAAGATGAGAGCGAATAAAGTGACAATCAATCTCGATGTGTTTAGTCCGTTCATGGAAGACATCGTTGTGAGCAATATGAATGGCACTCGGATTATTACAATAAATGGGAGTTTCAGAAGATGTGGACACACCCAAATCCTTAAGGAGCCATCGTAGTCAAAGGAGCTCGGATGTGGTATCAGCAAGAGCACGATATTCTGCTTCAATACTGGAGCGGGCCACGAAGGTTTGTTTCTTACTTCGCCAAGAAATCAAAAAGGAACCAAGGAGAAAGCAATAACCTGTAGTGGACCTACGATCAGTGGGATCTCTATACTTGATCGGCATCGAGAGAATGCACGAAGTACTAAAGGAGGCGAGGCGAGTAGAAAGGAACGTGGAATATAGTGCACTTTCAAGTATCGTAGAATACGTGGAGCAACAACATAATGAGTCGATCGTAGGCGTACAAATCTTGGCTCACGATGAGCAACGCATAAGAAAATGTACGGACGAGTAACGTAAGATAAACAGCCTTGACCAATCGTCTGTAAAGATAGGGATTAGACAATGGTTTCCCTTCCGATGGTGTCGGTCTTGGCATTAAGTTCAATCGAAGTGTCAGCCGATCTTCTTTGTCGATGAGACCCGACTTGAGATAAGAGGTCGAGATGCATACTTAGCTTGAGTAATATAAAGACCATACGTGGAGCACGGTGATCTCGAGTCCCGAAAATAACTTAGGCGTCAGTGTCTTTCATCTCGGTCGACTAAGGAAATCCTTGAGTTCTTGAATGCCACTAAGGTCATCACCAATTATGATCATATCATCCACATATAGAAGAAACAAAATAATGCCTTTATCATTGCGACGAAGAAATAAGGCAGAATCATAAGGACTAGCAGTGTAACCCAAGCGAAGGATGATAGAGAGGCGAACTTGCAAGAACCGTACTCGTGGAGCTTGTTTAAGGCCCGTAAAGTGCACGTCGAAGGCGACAAGCGATTTGTTTCAATAGAAAGACCGGGAGGAGGTTTCATATAGACTTCTTATGCGGATCCCCATTAAGGAATGCATTTTTAACATCCGTACGAAAAGGTCCCGTTCTTACTAGCGGCGACGGCTAAGAGGGTACGAGCAGAAAGGAAATACGGGCAAATGAAGAAAAGTCTCTTCATAATCAATCCCATTACTCTTTGTGTAAAACCTCTTGCTACGGGACGGAGTCTTGTATCGATGGATGGACCATCGTGAGCTAGTCTTGATCTTATATCCACTACTTTACCAGACCACGGAGGTGACCGGGGAGCTTGTTTAAGGCCATAAAGTGCACGTCGAAGGCGACAAACCTTATTTGTTTCAATAGAAAGACCAGGAAGATGTTTCATATAGACTTCTTATGCAGATCCCCATTAAGGAATGCATTTTTAACATCCATCTAAAAAATGTCCCATTTACTAGCAGCGTCAACAGCTAAGAGGGTACGAACAGAGGAAATACGGACAAATGAAGCAAAAGTCTCTTCATAATCAATCCCATACTCTTATGTAAAACCTCTTGCTACAGGACGAGCCTTGTATCGATCAATGGACCCATCAGAGCGAGGCTTGATCTTATAGATCCACTTACTACCAACCACAGACTGACCAGGAGCTTGTTTAAGGCCATAAAGTGCACGTCGAAGGCGACAAACCTTATTTGTTTCAATAGAAAGACCAGGAAGAGGTTTCATATAGACTTCTTATGCAGACCCTCATTAAGGAATGCATTTTTAACATCCATCTGAAAAAGGTCCCATTTACTAGCAGCGGTAACAGCTAAAAGGGTACGAACAGAGGAAATACGGGCAACTGAAGCAAAAGTCTCTTCATAATCAATCCCATACTCTTGTGTAAAACCTCTTGCTACAAGACGAGCCTTGTATCGATCGATGAACCCATCAGAGCGAGTCTTGATCTTATAGATCCAGCTACTTACTGACCACGGAGGCGGCCGGGAGGGAGAGTAACCCGGATCAGTATGGTTTTGGTTAATGCATCGATTTCTTTCTTTCATTGCAATTTGCCAAAAAGGGTTAGTAGATGCCTCGCGATAGGTATGAGGCTCGTAGGTGTAGCAAGAGCGGTGTAACAATGATAGTCAAGTAAATGTGTAGGAATGGATCTTACACGGGTTGGTGGCGAGGTGGAATGTCTTGTGGATGATCTTCGGGCGAGACGAAGTAGAGGGACCTGTGTTCGAGTGGGGTAGCTCGTTATCAACCTGTTCTTCTACAACCTGTGTAGGATAATCATAAAAAATACCTAAAGATTGAATAGTGAAATCCAATGGTGGATTAGAAGATCTGTAGAAGGAACATGAGACTCATTTGGAAAGATTTCTAAAACATTTGAATTAGATAGGGAAGAACGAAAGTGAGAAAGTTCAACAAATAAGCGGTTTTCCCAAAAGACAACATTTCGGGAAACATGAAGGCGATGTGAGACAAGATCATAACATCGATACCCTTTTTGAGTTTCACCATACCCAAGAAAACAACAAAGTCTAGATCGAGGCTCAAGTTTGTTGTGTTCATGAGGTTGAAGAAGAACGAAACAGGCAAATCCGAATGAGCGAAGGTAATGATAGTCAGAAGATGACCCAAAAAGGCGCTCATACGGAGTCTGATTATGAATGACAGTGCTTGGAATGCAATTAATGGCATGAACATCATGAAGAGCAGATTCACCCCAAAATGGGGCAGGAACTTTGGCAGAAAGAAAAAGAGCACGAATAATGTCAAGAATATGATGAAGTTTTCTTTCGGTTCGACAATTTTGTTTAGTGGTTCCTAAACAGGTTAGATGATGTACCATGTCATAGGAGTATACCAGAGCTTGAAAAGCATTTTGAGTATATTCAAGAGCCATTAATATATTTTGAACTTATATGTTTCATTTAATTTAATATATAAGTAACAAAATTGTATATACAAATGTGCGTATTCTTTCAAAATTAGATAATATCACTCGAAGAATAAATTATTTTATGGAGAATCATTTAAAAATTAGGTAACATGAAGGAACTATAATTATCTCATTGTTTTTTCTATTATATATTTTTTTGAATTGCCTAGGATAATTTAAATAATTATATTTGAAAATATTTTAAAAATATCTATTAATAATCAAAAACTTATAAGATGTATTGAATATAAAATACAAGGTTTACATAAAAAGTCAAACAAAATTAAGGTAAAACACTATGAGATATGACAAAAGTTTTATTAAAAACTCTTTATTATTATTATATATATATATATATAAGTAGTTAATAGCTTGTGTTTTAATTCTATACATAACTTTTTTTTATAAATTGAATTTTATTTTTAACTTTCATTCATGTATTAAACATATATCTTTTAAGCTTAAATATACAATTAGTAACAAATTACACCAAAAGTTTAAATTATTACAAAAATATCCCTAATATTTATTAATGTATAACATTTATATCATTTTCATCATTTATGTTAACCACATTTGTTTTCTAACATCATCTATGTTATAGGTTTGTTAAAAAACAAAAGTTGTTAGTGAAAATGATAAAAAATGTTAAACAGTAATAAACCGTTAGTGTATTTTTATAGTAACTTAATTATTAAAATATTTTTGCTACCAGTATTCAACGCAAAGAGTATAAAACATATTTAATTTTTTTTTTCTATTAAGATAATGAACGTACATTTAATGCATATTTATTTTTTAAAAGGTTTTAAAAATAAACCTTTCATTAATTAAGTTACATATAAAAATGGAATAAAAGATCTTCATATTTACTCTTATCTTTAAATTACATTTAAGTTAGATATAATTTTTTTTAAAAGGTGTTAAAAATAAAAGCCTTCAATAATTAAGTTATACATAAAAAATGGAATGAAAGATCTTCATATTTGCTATTATCTTTAAATTACAATTCTTCGAGAAGACCCTCTTTGTACGGATCCATACCGAATTAAGTAGCTCCTTTTATTTTTAAATTGTTTTAAAGGTTTGAATTCTCTAATTTAAAATTTTTACTTCAGTAAAAATATTTAAAAAGAAAAAACATAATAAGATATAATAAGATGGGCACTACCACTCGAACAAATGAATACTTAAATTTCTAAGTTTTTAAAGTGTATTATTTTATTTGGTGACGAATCTATGATATACTCTTAAAGAAAAAAATTATATGTATCATTTTATTAAAATTATGTTTTCTAGAATTTTCATCCAAGGCTAACTATTAGTTTATGTGGATGTTCTACCTCACATGCTAATGAAATTAGTTTATTTGTAAAATTAATTAGGTAACATCTAATTAATTAAGTACTTATTATTTTGGGAAAAAATATATCGGTGTTTAATGTGGCTAGTCAAATTTTAATTAATTTTTTAAAAAATAAAATTTCTTTTAGGCCAAATAGCAATTATACGTAACTAACTTCCCCTGAGCAAAATAATATTACACAAAAAAAAAATCCACCAAAATAACAATAGAATTGGGAAAATTACCTTTGACATTACATATTTACATTAATAATTATTTTAGGCATGTATAAGAATTAGTTATAATTTATCTGTCACTATTTGCAAAGCAGTACGTGTAGAGTGAAAACTGAAAAGTAAGATTGTAACAAAACATCATTTTTCCACATATATGCTTTAATTTCATAAATATCTATAAAAAAAATCATTAAAGTACTCGAAAATTATTGTCTAATATTTTATGTTTTCAAGAAACATGATTAGGTCAATGGTAACACTAATGCACCATAAAGATGGGCAACATAATGATAATACATATAGTGAGTCGGGGAGAAAATATGTCTTCCTATATATATATATATATATAACTAGTTAACTTTTGTTATTTTCGATTTAGGGTCAAAAAGCTCCAATAAATATAGTGATAATACACTTTACTATCCTAAATATTTTGCAATTCTATTCAATCTTGTAATTAAAACAAAAAAGTTCAATTAATTTTATTATTTTAAAATTGATTATTCTTAGGGGTAAAATGCTAATTCTTTTTTAATTAAAAAAATTGAATTTCTATTATTTTTAAAAGATTGAGTCGAATTTAGGAGAAAGAAAAGATGTATATTAAAAAAAAGGTAAGAAATTGAAATTAAAAATAATAATTTACTTAAGTTTTATTTTAAAATTAATAATTATTAATATAAAATTAAATTAAATTAAAAATTATTTCATAATTTTGTATTTACATACCGTAAATTCGAAAAAAAATCAATAACTAGGAATATAGGAATATAATTAATGAGAATGAATAATAAATTTATAGATTATTAATTATTTATGTTTCATCGAGATGGACACGGATATGAGTTGAGACGAATTTTAATATAATCATCCCTGAATTGAATTATAAAATTTATCTCCAAAATCGTCTTAAAATCGTTGCAATTTGGGGACGGTTTGTTACCCACAGATAACAGTTCGAAATAATTATTAAAAAAATGAAAAAAAAAACTATTTTTCAAAATTTAAAAAAAAATCATATTCAATTAGGCTCATTTTGTCTATGCAATCAACCTAAATCAAATGGACAAGTCTATTGAACTTGTTATCTCAATTTGTTATTTTGAGTTTATAATAAAAAATTTAACATTTAATAATATATATTTCTATGAATATAGATAAGGTTAAATACATATAAATGAGAAACACAAGATATAAATAAAATATTTTAAACTAATACCAATATTGAAAACTAATTAAATAAATTTAAGAAAACTTCAAGTACAATAAATCAAAACTTTTCTCTTCTAATTATTCATCAACAACACGAGTATCTTGCAAAAATCAAGCATATAAAATCACTTTTATAAATCAAAATAAAAAATTGATTAATCAATAATGTAATTTTTACCTCAATATCATCTTCTACAATAGTAATAGTGGAACGGGATGAACCAGGAACTAACATATCTGAATAAGTTATAAAATATTTGAATACACAATTAAATAATTAATATATAGTACATAAAATAAGTGTTAATAAAATATAATATGTACAAGTATTAAATATATAGACTTATACCTTGTTTATGAATACTAGCCCATAACCAATCTTGAGTACACATTAAAGCTTCCAATGTGTTTTCTTTGAGTCTACTATTATGTTTGCTCACTACTCCACCACTTGTGCTAAATGCATATTTCGAAGCAACTGTGATGACTAGAATAACCAAGATATCTCTAGTCATGTCATGCATTATTGGATACTTATGTTTGTTACACTTCCACCAAGATAATATATCAAACTCTTTATCTGAAATTTCTACATCAACATCCTCTAAATAAGAGTCTAACTCATATTTCAAAAATCCAGCTTTATTTTGCATTAATTTCCATTGTTTATACTCATTTATATCACTAGGATTAAGAACACTAGTACCTTTTGAACTTTGAGATGTATTAGAGCGTGTTGAAAACTCCATTTGTCGACTCTCTTCTATAATTCATTTATTTCGGTACATATTTATCAAATCAGAACACTTTCTTCTCACCTTTTCAATTTCAAAATAGCATTCTTCCCATATATTCTTGGAAAATAGAATTTGAGATAATTCATCTTAAACCTAGGATCCAAAACAACTCCTATAGCCATGACAATATTAATTTCTTGCCAATACTTATCAAATTTTACAAGCATGTTTTTAGCCATTCTCTTGATCAAATCATCCTCATCATTAATCCAATTATATAATGACAATTTGATGTCACAAATATGAGAAAATAACATGTTTATGGTGGGATAGTTGGAACCAGAAATCAATTCAGTAACCTTGTAAAATACCTCTAACTTATCACAAATTGTACTTGCCATTTTCCAATCCAATGCATCAAGAAGAGTATTATAATTCTTATCCAATTGTTTTAAATAAGTAAACACTTTCTCATAAAACAATGCATTTTTAAGCATTAAAAAAGTAGAATTCCAATGAGTTTGACAATCAAGAGATAAATTCTTACAAGAAGACTTTATCTCTTGAGATGCAATTTTTTTAATTTTTTTAATTTTTTCTCCCTCTTTTGTGTTGTTGTTCAATATGCAACACTATCTCTAACTTTAACAATGCATTGAAAAATTAGATTTAATCCATCTTTCACTACTAAGTTTAATATGTGAGTAGCACAACGCATGTGAAAAATATCTTCATACAATAACATTGAAGTTCTATCTAATGAATCTAGCAGATCATGTAGCATTGAGTCATTAGTAGAACAATTATCTAAAGTTAAGGTTGAAATCTTACGATCAATATTCCAATCCAAAAAGCAACTCATTAATTCTTGACCAATAACTACAACATTGTGTGGAGCAGGAACATATATAAACCTACAAAAAATTATATAGTAACAATAAAATTGTTATATACAATCATTTAATACATCAAATCTCTAAAAAAAATATTTCATAGGAATTGTATAAATTTCAACAATAAACTAAAAAAATTTACCTTATTATTTTATTATGCAAATACCAATTGTCATCAATGAAATGAGAAGTTATAGCCATGAATCATTTGTTCTGATTTCCAGACTTCTACATATCACTCGTGATTCCAACTTTATAATGTCTTTCCAGACTTCTACATATCATTTTCTTTTCTCAACATCATAAATCTTTATAATGTCTCTCTTAACTATTGCACGAGAAATAGGCTTCTATATTGGTTGTAATGAATGTGAATACTTCCTAAATCCATGATGCTCAACAATACTAAGAGGATACTCATGTAGAATTATCATCTTTGCACATTTATCACGAGAAACTTGAGAATCAAAGTTCCAATGTCCTAACTCAATTTTATTCCTCTTCTTGTTAGGATTTAATAATGATTGACCGATACCCCTTTCTTGCCGTTTGAATGGACAACCTTTTGTATGTGCTTTCAAATGAGATGTCTCATTTCTTGTATCACCTCCTAACCGTTTTCCGCAATAATTACATATTGTCTTCCATATCCCATTAATTTTCTTCCTATCAAAATGAACCCATGCTTCAAACTTTAATTTAGCCTTCTCATCTTCTTCCTCACTACATTCATTTGATGGTTGACTTTGTGTATTTTCAGGTGAAGAGGTTAATGTAAGGAGAGGAACATTTGTATGTTGATCGGCACCTAAAGTTCCACCACTTGTTACCTCCACATTAAGTTCAATGTCATTTACTCCTTGAGAGGATTGTGGTGAAATTTTTTTGAAAAAGTAACTTTCAAAGTAAATTAATATATAAAAAAAATATACATATGCTTTTTATTATCTCACGTTACCTTTTCAACATATCCACACTTGTCATAATGTTTTAAAGTTTCTGTCTTCTTCACAAATCTCAAACTCTACAAGACATGATAAAAAATTATCATCATACTATATTACATATTCACTATGAATCGATAATAAGATTTTACCATATACACTATAAATCGATAAAAGAGTAGCACTAATCTCATAACATGGAGGTCCATACACAAAACAGAGTAGTCATTTTATTCCATATACACTATGAATCGATAATACATTATCCAGATGACTTCAGGCATTTAAATATGTTATGCCGAAGCTGTTATGCTCAAAAAATAAAATAAAGTGTCTGACTAAATCTATCAAAGCACAAATCAAATAAAATTTTACCATGATCACTTAAAATGGTTAGAAATTTTTGTAACAAAAACAAAGTAGCCAATAGCCATGTCTCGTAATAGGAACGTCCATACACAAAACAGAATAATCAATTTATTCCATATACACTATGAATCGATAATACATTGTCCAGATGACTTTAGGCATTTAAATATATGTTATGCTGAAGCTGTTCTACTTAAGAAACAGAGTAGCAAAAATCTCATAACAGTGAGGTTCATACACAAAATAGAGTAACCATGTATCAGCTACCAAGAAAAGCAATCTAAGTAAAACTGTAAAAGAAAACATGAAGCATAGAACATAAAGTAAGTTGGAGATTTACTTCATACGAGAAAAGGAAATACTTACCTGATAAGATCACGAAGAAGAATGGGTCTACTTCAACGATTGGACTCAACATCTGGCGACTCAACGATTGGACTCAGCGCCGCGACTCAACGTATGGACTCAGCGACTGGCGATTGGCGACTGGTGAGAACTGAAAAGTTTGAGAGAATTGAGTTCTGTGAGAGGCGAGAGACGGAGAGAGTGAAATGAAAAAAAATTAGGTTGATTTATATACGTGGGAAAAATAAATAAACCCTAATTAATATATAATTTATTTAAATAAATATAATTAATTTTAAGTACAAACATATACGGTTTTGAATATAATCGTAACCGTTCTTTTATGTTCGATTTTTATCCAAAATCGTATATATCTTCAAAATTAAACGGATAAAAACTAAACCCGTGGTTTTTTTTTCACCCAACTTTTAGGAAATAAATAAATAAATGATAATGAATTATTTTCCTATTAATCTTGTTGCTTGTTATAGTAATTAAACACTTGATTTTTTTTATCTAAAATTAATCATCTACGTCCATTTCATTGGTCAGATATTATATAAAATTTGATCAATGCAATAGACGTTGATGGTTAATTTTGGATGAAAAATCCTATGTTTACTATAACAAGCAACAGGATCAGGTGGAAGGTAATTCATTCTCATTCCTTTATTCACAGAGTAAATAAGTTTTATGATTTGCATAGGTATAAATATTATAGATGTGTATAAATATTGAAAAAATGATAAAAAAAAAACATTATATTATAGAGTTAAAAAGTTTTATGATTTTAATGTGCATAAATATTGAAAAAATGATTAAAAATATTAAAAAATTATAAAATTTATAAATAATAACTAAAATTTTTATTAATTCTTTATTTAAAAATAATTAAAAAATATAAATTATATTAAACAATTTATACATGATTTTTAATTTTTAGCTTAAAAATTATCAAATAAAAATTATTATCAAACATATTTATAATTATTATTATTATAAAAAAATAAAAAAAATTATAAAATTAATTATTTAATCATAAATCATAAACTATATGAAATCAAAATCTATACACGTGAAAATTATCTAAACATAATTATTGCTTTTAAGGAATTTTCAATGATTTCAACTACTAAAATCTCCAAATATCTTAACACATTTTTCACTTCACTGTGAGTTTGTTCGTTGATTTCACTAGTTGAGTTGTTCTTGTTGTGGGCGGAAGCAATAAATGACGGTATATGAATATATCAAAGCAATAAAATGAACACACAGAATTTACGTGGTTCGGCAATTCGCCTAGGTCCACGGGAGGCAGCAGATATTATTTGAGGCCCTGAGGTAGAAAATATACGAGAATACGGTCTGATTCTTGCTAATAATATCTCTCGAGTGTTTCCCAGAAACTCACCCAGTATTTTCTCTCTTTGAGTTTTGCTTATACTACTCTCTGATTTTTCGATTTTTGTCTTGTTCTTGTCAATGCATGAACTCTTCCACTATTTATAGATGAAGAAAGACTCCGAATTTCCACTAAAAGTGTGCCGTAATTTAAGCGCTTAAATTAGGCATGATTCAACAAATTATCTTACTTAATTTCCTTAAATCATGCCACAAATCATGCCCTGAGAATTAGGACACTAATTTCCACTAAATTATGCCACTAATTTGTTACTTTTAGAAAGCCAATATTCAACAATGTCTCCACCTTGGCGAAAAGTTCAATATATTTGCGCTGCACTCAATGCGCCACTGGCGCCACTAGCTCGAGAGATGTTGATCAAGTTCAAGCGGTGTTGAAACTTGATCCACTGTAACCACCTTTGTAAGCATATGCTCTGAGGGTTATACGATTCAGGCTACGGAGTATAACATTCCCTTCGTGACGATTTCCCGAACAAAATGAAATCGAACATCGATGTCTTGGTGCGACACGTGATCTGCCCTTGGTTCTTTGCGAACAAATAGCCTTTCTGGTTTGTCGAGAAAAAACCTCAGCGTTCTTAAACAATACCCGAATCCTTGAGTCAGCAGAAGCCATATAGCTTAACACAGATATACATGTTACGGCCCGTATACTCTGCCTCTGTAGTAGACAAAGCTACGGTTGAGCGCAATGTTGATCTCAAGCATAGCCAGGTCCCTCACTGTCGTTGTGAACACATAACCGGTTGTAGATCGACGCTTATCCGGATCTCCCGGCGTAGTCGGAATCCACGTATCGACTAGGTGTTTACCTTCGGTCTTGTCTCTCGAACTTCAAACCAATATCCAACGGTTACCGTAGATGTGCCGTAGAATCCCACTTCCTTCTTTGCCGGGTGTCGCTTTACCGGAATTATGCATGTGCTGACTCACCGTACTATGGCGTGGGAAATATCGGTGCCGGTGCGATCCGTTGCATACGTCGAAACGCACGACGGCATTTGCATATGGAACACGTTCCATTTACTTCTTCATCGGTGGTCTTGGTGACATTAATGCTTAGCCCCGAAAGTGAAGAAGCGGCGGTGTCTTTCTTGGTTTGGTTTTTCATCAATGTCGAACCTTTGTAGTACTTTCTTGAATCTTGAGTCAATGTCGAATAATTTGTACTTGACTCATCTCTTGTGATTTCCGTCCCAATTTTCTTAGCTCTCCCGAATCTTTCATTTCAAATTACGAACTCGACGAGCCTTGATACGTCGATCTCGCGCTTGCTCTTAGATCTTGATCAACATATCATCGACATATAAGAGCAAATAAATGAAGAGTCACCGTCTTGGAGTTTCCAAAAGTATACACTGATGATCAAGCCCGACTACGTGTGTACTTACCAACACTCGATGAAGCTATCAAAGCGCTTGTACCGTTGTCGCGGTGATTGCTTCAGCAGTAAATTGACTTACTCGACTTGCGAGCCCGATTCTCATCCTGGAATTTTAAAGCCATCAGGTTGAGACATGTAGATTTCTTCGTTCAAAGTACCGTGGAGAAAATTTGTTTTGACATCGAGTTGAGCTAACTCGAGATCAAATGCTACAAGCCAATAGTATCGAATAGATGAATCTTGCAACTTGGTGAGAATACCTCGTTGTAGTCTATTCATAACTACGGCGTAAGCCTTTTGCTACGGTGAACTTTGTATACGATCTTGTCTTTACCAGGGAGCGCCCGTACTTAGCGTAGACCCGTTTACAACCAATAGTTTTCTTTCCTTTGGAAAGTTGAACCAAGCTCAAGTCGGATTCGATGTAGAGACTTCATCTCTTCATCCATTGCCATTTTCAACGTCCATCTTATCAACTCTTTTGCGGCTTACTCTGTAAGTGCATGGAACATCATCATCGGATTCTTTGGAAGTGCGAATGCTACCATGTATGCGTGTGTCTGGTAGGCTTCGCTAATCTCCCTATCTCGGTCGAGTAGTGGCGATAGATTACATTTCTTGATTAATCGGTAGTGATGGTGAGAGAACATCGTCTCACCTGTGAGATCTCTTCGATCATCAATTTCATCTTCACCGATCGGTAATTGGTGCAATATTTTGGATCTTCAGAAGTCTCGAGCATCGCCTTAGAAAGAGTATTTGGACTTTCATTCTCTTTCTGCGAGATTTGTTTGTCTCGGCCTTGATTCGTCGAATGTAACATCTCGGCTTAAGGCGATCTTCTTGGATTCACCACGCCCAAGTCGAAATCCTTTAACTCTTCCTTAAAGCCCGAAAGCTTTCTTTGCTCTCGGATCCGATTTGGATTCAACTAACATGAAAATATACGGGACATCCAAATATTACGCCAATGAATCATGTCGGTAGCGAGGTTGTCCGGACCATTACCTCTTTAGGAGTTTTCCATCTAATGCGGTCGCGAAGTCATTGACTATATGAGTTGCATATGACAATAGCCTCGATCCAAAATGCCTTGCTTCGATTTGGAATGAGATAGCATCTGTCGAACTTTCTCGACCAAGTACGATTCATTAGTTCTTGACTCCGTTCTGGCGTGGTGTACGAGGCGAAAAAATGTACGATTATCCGCTTCATCTTGACAAACTTTAAAGAAAGGATCGGTTATACTCGCGGCCATTATCGAGATCTGAGCCTTTTAATCTTCTGCACATGCGAGTCTCGATCATTTTCTTCCATTTAAGAAAGATATCCGAACTTCGTCTTTGTGACTCGTAGTGTATATCCAGGACATATCTAGAGAAATCATCAATAAAAGTCACGAGCCAACGTTTACCTCCAAGTGAAGCATTCTTGGAAGGTCCCAGAACATCAGGTGTGAATATAATCGAGATCCGCAGTACGATGAATGGCGGTGCGAACTTGACTCTTGTTTGTTTTCCCCGTTACACTGATACTCGCCGAGAAATCAAACTTTCCGGTCTTGGCACCTTTCAAAGACCTTGCTTACGTTAAGCCTTGCAAAAGCACTGCCATTACCCTAGCGCGTGTGCCACGGTAGGAAGAATCATTGCCTTTTCTTCGGAACTACTTGAGACGCAGTTGTCCTTCCTGTGCTTGTACACCCGTCTAGGAAATACAAGTTCGCCTTAAGTACCGTTCTTGCTACAAATGCACCTCGTCTGACTTTCAAGACTCCATTTTCCAATGTTACCTTGTAACCCGAGTCTAGAACACACAAGAAATAAGGTTTTCTTTGGAGGTCGAGAATATACCTTACATTTGTAAGTCGTTTGATTGTACCATCGTGCATCTTTAGTCGTATTGTTCCGATACCTTTTTGTACGACGGGCATTGTGGTTGCCCGTAAGCACGACTCTCTCGTCGAGCTCTTGAAACTTCGAAAACCAATGTACGTTTGGACACGTATGATAAGAACATCCAGGAATCGAGGATCAGCTTATACGGAGTAGGTTTTGATTATGAAGCGAAAAGAGGCGATTCTTCGTCTTCATTGACATACGTACTGACATTTGCATTTGACTTGTCCTTGTTTGGACAATCTTTCTTCCAGTGCCACTACGGTGACAATAGGCACGCTCGTCCTTCGCGGGGCGTCTTACGGATGACTCTCCTCGGACTTTGATCTAGATTTCCCCTGATATTTGATCCATGATTTTTTGTTGTTAGTTACACCTCAAAATTGCCGTCGATAATGCCGATATTGAGTCTGTGATCATGTTGATCCTTAACCCAGATACTCGTTATTTACCAAAGCATTTGAAACATCTCTGAACTTAACCTCGTCGCTTTCCGTATAACGGGTTGTAGTTAAATGCTTTCGTAGCTCTCGAGTAATGAATTCAAGCCAATAGCTTTATCTTCGTGATAATTTCAACATCTAAATTTTGCGGATCGGCCAAATTTTATTGAAGTATCTAAGTGCTCAATCGTAGGGGGTACCTTTCTTGTCTTTGGAAACGGAAAAGTTTCTTCCAGTAGAGTACGTTCTCAATACTTTTCGTCGTGTATTTGTCCTCTAGTTTCTTCGAGGAAAGCTGCGACTACATTATAACTTTCCATGACAAAGTACTTTTGATCTTTTCCTAAGCACGATCGAATTGTGCCGCTTGTCGATTGACATAATTCCAATCTTCATTTGAATAATCTCCTGGCCTGAGTCTCCCGAGGCTATATTAGATCATTCTCGAACGATAGATCTAATACTTCGCATTGCCACGTACGAAGTTATTTGTCTTGATCAGAATTTCTCCACCTCAAACTGCGTTGGAAAACATAGTTCTTGAGTAGAACTTGGTTTGCCATAAATTCTATGGTCGACTTGTTCACGCCTTCGATCTCTCGCTTTATGCTCGGCCGTAAGTACAAGCCGATAGCAGAAATTTTTTCCTGACTTAAAAGCAGGTGTTTTCCAAATTTTATACCTTATTTGAAAAAAGCAGTCGTAGTTGAATTTGGAATGGTCCAATTAGCTAAGAATAGATCCAACTCGGTTGAAAGCGGATGAAAAACAGACGGCTTCGGTCCAAATATCACTAGTGACTAAGTTGACTCGGTCAACCTTCGCGGGATTGACTCGATTCTTGTTGGCGAGGATTCGGCGACTTACGGCGGTGATTGACTTCGATTTGAAGCGATTCTTTCACCGATTGCGTTCGTATCGTCAAGAACCTTCGATTTGATATATAATACTACTATATTTGGCTTTGATACCAATTTGTTGTGAAGGCGGAAGCAATAAATAGCGGTATATGAATATATCAAGCGATAAAATGAGCAACAGAATTTACGTGGTTGACGATTTCTTTGGAAGTCGCGGGAGAAGCGTGATATTATTTGAGCGGTAGGAAATATCTGATCTGAATCTGATTTCTTCTAATAATATCTACCGAGTGTTTCACGAAAACTTCATGATATTTTCTATCTTTGGGTTTCTTTATCTTTCTCTGATTTTTACGATTTTTCATTCTTGTTCTTGATCATGAACTCTTACTGTTATAGATAAAGAAAGGCTCCATTTCGCAAGTGTGCCATAATTTAAGCCTTAAATTAGTATGCGATTCCAATTTACTAAATTATCTTATTTAATTATCATCTGTAGTAAATGCCATAGAATTAGGACACTAATTTCGCCTTAAATTATGTCACATTAATTTGTTCTTTTAAATGATATTAATGGAGTTATTGTATTAGTTAGCCATCACTATTCAGTACTAATCATAATTGCTTCTGTCTTTAATCTGTCTGATCAATCAGCCTCTCACAACAGTTAAAGAGTAAAGGTTTTGAGTATGATATTTGGAAAAAAGAAGTTGTGATATTGAAGTGGTTTGGGATTGAGAAATTAGACACAGGCTTTTTTAGTTCAAATTCAATTATCAATTTTATTCTTACCATACATGACAGAAGGTTTTAACAAGATTGCTAGTTTTCCGGTAAGTCCAGTGATTGCCCGGCCTGCGTTCCTGCTTGAAGTTATCAGCACACGTTCTTCTCCGTCATCGGGTGTTGTTCCCGGACAACTTACTTATTCAGTGATCAAATTTTGCAAAAGGTTGGTAATCTTTTTTTTTTTCTTTTTAATTAAACACAACCCACTTTAGTAAATAGTTTTCGATATATTTGATAACAAATTTGATTTTTTATTTTTTTATTTTTTTCAAATGATTTTTAATCACTCATTTTTTATAACAATTTTTTTATTTTTGATTGTTACATATTTAAATAATTACTATCTTGAAAACGGAGATTCTTTAATCATATTTATAATTTATGAATTTTGTATTTTCATGAAATATTAAAAAAAATCAATTCTTATTACTTTTATATTTATAAATATTTTGAAAAAAAAAATTATTAAAAAGTTAAAATTTATAAATAATAACAAACAAAAAATATACATCATAACTTGTAGATAATTTTTGATATTTTATCATTGAAAATCACTAAATATAAATTGTTCTTTTAACGCAATCACAAATCACAAAATCATTCGTTTAATTATAAATGATAAATAAGAGTCCTTATCAATCATGTCGGAAGCAATGAAAATATAACAAATTACAAAAGAATAGGAAAAGGACGGTTTGCATTGTTTATTTGTGATACACTCACTAGTAAAAAAAACTGTGGAAACAGTGGAAGACTAAACATCATATCATACGAAAGGGAAAGCTAGTGTGTTTTATATGAGAGGAGTGAAATAGTAATACATAAAATCACAATCACGTAAGAAATGACTAAACTTTGTGGTGGAGACTCTTCCAAGCTCATGACCTCTCTGCATTCTCCTGCTCCACTCAATCTTTCTTTGATTTCACAATTTTGTGTTCAAAACATGAGAAGGGTCATTTTGAAAACAACGTTTGCTCTCAAACTCTCTGCTCTTTTAACTATTTCTTTTTCTATATATTGGTCTTTATTACCTTCCTTTCCTCAATATCTTCTTCCTGGTTCCTTCTTAATCCTCTTTCTTTGTTTACTACACCTTATTTCAGGTATAACCAACTTGTTCTGTTTATAAATATTGATGACATTACTTTGAACTAGTTGCAGAGTTTTCTAGTTTGTGTTATTTGTTAGTGGCAATTTTATCCATCATTTTATTATGCTTTGCAGAATATACCTTCAATATTGGTCATTATGGATTCAATCACCTTCAACCTCCCTGAGGCTACTCTAAATGTCAGTGATGATTTGTTGTACAAGTTTAGTAATATTAAGGGTGAACTTAACTTTATTTGTATAATTAAGACATTTTGTTATATGAGTTTAATAATACTAAAATATCCATTTTTTATAGTAAAAAATGAGAAATTTTAATCAAAAATTGTTTCAATCTAAAGTGTCACATTTAAAAAAAATAAGTGATTTATATATTTCTTGTAAAAGTTATGTGATCAAAGTATCCAAATTACACAAATAAGGTGATTCTTAGAGTATTTTTCCCTGATGTTAATATTAGACTATATAATGAGTTATTGATATATATGGCATTTTTTTCTTGTTAAATTAACAAACAGGTAAGAGAGGAAGACAAGGGTATTGAAAATTTAGAAGTTTTGAAAAGAAACTGCAATGAGGATGTGAAAAGAAGAGGAGGTTGGAGATCTGCAAGTCTCTTGCTCGGTATCTAAAATTTCCTTTAATTATTATTTGGTGTGTTTTTAAGGTTAGATTTTATGTTTTTAACTATTATTTGGTGGTGTTTTTAAATATACTGCAGTGAATCAAAGTCTAGCAACAATGGCTTTCTTTGGTGTTGGTGTGAATTTGGTTTTGTTTTTAACAAGAGTGCTTCACCAACCAAATGCAAGTGCAGCCAATAATGTGAGCAAGTGGACTGGAACTGTTTACTTGTGCTCTCTGGTTGGAGCTTTCCTTAGTGATTCATACTGGGGTCGTTACTTAACTTGTGCTGTATTTCAGCTAATCTTGGTTGCGGTAATTCTTGTGTTTTTTTTTTAATACTTTTTTTAGCTTAAGAAAACAAATAACATGGATTTTGATTTGCTTCTAATCTACGTTATAACACTCCCACTCCCACTATCATTGAATCAAGTCGATCACACTTGTGTAATGTTTTCTTTATTTAATAAAAAGAAGAGTATTTAGTCCCCTAAAAACAAAAGCAAATAACATTGATTAATTTGATCAGGGGTTGTCTCTCTTATCAATATCAAGTGGGATATTCCTAGTGAAACCATCAGGTTGTGGGGATGGAGTGTCACTGTGTATGCCCACGTCTCCAATTGGGGTTGCTGTTTTCTACTTATCAATTTATTTGATAGCGTTTGGATATGGTGGTCATCAACCTACTATAGCTACTTTTGGAGCTGACCAATTTGATGAGGCTAATCCTAAAGAACAAAACTCCAAAGCAGCTTTCTTTTGTTATTTCTATTTTGCACTTAACTTTGGTTCACTTTTCTCGAACACTATTTTGGTCTATTACGAGGATACAGGCAAATGGACTTTAGGTTTCTTGGCATCTCTTGGTTCTGCTATTATAGCTCTTTTGTCTTTCCTGTTAGGAACAAAAGGGTATCGAAATGTTAAACCATGTGGCAACCCTTTGCCACGTGTTGCTCAGGTTTTTCTAGCTGCTGCTAAAAAATGGGATGTTATTGTTCCAGTTAACCCAAATCAACTTTATGAAGTTGAAGGACCAGAATCAGCCATTAAAGGAAGTAGAAAGATTCTTCACAGCAATGAAATTTCGTAAGTGTTACCTTTTTTTTAAAGAAAAATCTATGCATCATAAATTTGTATGGATTACAAATTACATGATAAAATGTAATTGGTAATTATCGTTGTACCTACGTAATTGTAGTCAATGATAAAATATTGTTATGTAAATTGAGAGTATCATATATCTAAACTAAATGGTAAGTCCAATTTGATTTTAACTAGGTTCTTGGACAAAGCCGCAACAATAACAGAGAATGATGTGTATGGACCAAAAAATCCATGGAGGCTATGCACAGTAACTCAAGTTGAGGAAGCAAAATGTGTATTAAAAATGCTGCCGATTTGGCTTTGCACCATAATATACTCAGTAGTATTCACCCAAATGGCTTCTCTCTTTGTTGAACAAGGTGATGTGATGAATTCCAAAACAGGAAATTTCCATCTCCCAGCAGCTAGTATGTCTGCTTTTGATATATGCAGTGTTCTTATCTGCACTGGAATTTATCGTCAAATTCTAGTTCCTTTTGCTGGAAGACTAAGTGGCAATTCAAAAGGTTTAACAGAACTTCAAAGAATGGGAATAGGCTTAATTATTGGAATGTTGGCTATGTTAGCAGCTGGAACTACAGAGATTGCACGCTTAAACCACGTGATCCCAGGTCAAAAAAGCAGCTCTTTAAGTATATTTTGGCAAATTCCTCAGTATGTTCTAGTTGGTGCTTCTGAAGTTTTTATGTATGTGGGACAATTGGAGTTCTTTAATGGACAAGCTCCAGATGGGATTAAAAGTTTTGGAAGCTCTCTTTGTATGGCTTCAATTTCTCTTGGGAATTATGTGAGTAGTTTTTTGGTTAATATGGTTACGGGGATAACAGCAAAAGGTAACAATCCGGGTTGGATACCAGATAATTTGAATTCGGGTCATATGGATAGGTTCTATTTCTTAATTGCAGTGTTAACAGCTTTTGACTTTCTGATTTATGTGTTTTGTGCAAAGTGGTACAAGAACATTATTCTTGAGGGCAGTACTGATGAGAAGGAGCTTCAGTAACAAGTAGAAGAAGAACAAGTTTAGCTTTAGAGGTTCAGAATTTTACCATCCATATTGCGGAATAAGTTTAGCTTTATGCTTTGTAGTTTGTTACTAGTATGTAATTAGTGTTATGATTGATTAAAAATAATATTAGGTTTGTTAGTCAAAATAAGAGGTGCCTAATTTAGAAGAAAATTCATGGAAGGTGACTTACCATATTGTCAAAAATGAAGTTGCCTAACCTTGTTTGAATAAAAAATAGGAAAATTAGGTAGCCTAATTTTGTTGAATGAAGAAATGTTTAGCATATGAAATGAGAACTTGAAGGCTATAAATATGGCTTCATTTCTTCATTGATAATCATCCCAAAAATAGAGAAAAGCTTGTATGAGAAGTTCTTGAGTGAGAGAATTTTGTGGGAAAATTCTCTTGGGCTTGTAATTGCTCTTGTCTTTTGGGTGTGTGAGAAAATTACTGAGAGTGTGGTTGTAACAATTTTCCACATAGTGAATTTTTCTCTAGTTGTCTTTTGACAACGAAAGTGATTTTTCTCTAATTTGAAGTTTCCATTATAATTCTTGTGTTGTGTATTATCTATTTCTTTGTTATTTGATATTCTTCTAAGGAAGATCTTTGAAGGGAGAATTTGTGATTATACCATTTTATCCAAATTTCCTAACAACTGGTATCAGAGCCGATTTCAAAGAAAGAGGGAGAAATGTCAGGAGTCAAGATTGACATTGAGAAATTTGATGGGAGAATCAATTTTGGCTTGTGGCAAGTACAAGTCAAAGATCTGTTGATCCAATATGGGCTACACAAGGCGTTAAAGGGGAAACCAACCCTTGTTACTGGTATTGAGTCCAGTAAAACCAATATAAGTGATGAAGATTGGGAAGATCTTGATCTAAGAGCTGCAAGTGCAATTCGGCTTTGTTTGGCCAAAAATATTCTTGCAAATGTGCATGGAATATCTATGGCCAAAGAACTCTGGGAAAAGCTTGAAGAATTGTATCAGGCAAAAGGCGTTTCAAATCGGGTGTATTTGAAAGAGCAGTTTCATACTTTGCGTATGAATGAAGGAACTATTATGTCTGACCATCTAAGTGTTCTCAATGGTATTGTCTCTGAACTGGAAACCATTGGAGTTAAACTTGATGATGAAGATATAACTTTAAAAGGCTCATCTAGTCTTTTCCATCTTCTTATGATCACATAAAACCTATCTTGATTCATGGAAAGGAGAAAATAATTTTTTCAGAAGTTACTAGCAAGTTGTTTTCTGAAGAAAAAAGGCTGAGTGGTGAAAGAAATGTTTCGCCTGAAAACTCAGCATTGGTAGCTGACAACCGAAAGAAAAACAATTTCATGAAAAAGAAGATAGTGTGCTGGGGGTGTTGACAATCTGGACACCTCAAAAGAAATTGTCCAAAGGGTGGAGCTGATCCTGCAAGAAGCTCAAATACCGACGGTGACGCTAATAGTATGTCTGTTTTCAAAGACTATAGTGATGCTCTTTGAAAAGAGCATGTACATCCTCATGGCATGCCGCTAGTCTCTAAATATTGCCATGAAAGAGGGTGTGTTACTGGTAGCGGGTCCACAAGTTTGCACACGGGCATTTGCTTGTTATAGATGCAAGGTGTGTGGTGGAAATGATGTCGATGGCTGATGAACTCTCGTGAAAACCAAGTGTGAGAGTAAATTTAAGCAAGTTTTTTTTCGACATGAGCCTATGTGAAATTCTTAGAATTGGTGATTAATTCTAAGTGGGTGTACTCTTTATGGTGGAGTATGATAATTCTTGGTGTAGAGAATTATGATTGTTGGAATAGACAGTGTTGTAGTGGTAACCATGTTTATTTTTAATCAAGGTGGAGATTGTTATGATTGATTAAAAATAATATTAGGTTTGTTAGTCAAAATAGGAGGTGCCTAATTTAGAAGAAAATTCATGGAAGGTGGCTTATCATATTGTCAAAGATGGAGTTGCCTAACCTTGTTTGAATAAAAAATAGGAAAATTAGGTAGCCTAATTTTGTTGAATGAAGAAATGTTTGGTATATGAAATGAGAACTTGAAGGCTATAAATATGGCTTCATTTCTTCATTTATAATCATCCCAAAAATAGAGAAAAGCTTGTATGAGAAGTTCTTGGGTGAGAGAATTTTGTGGGAAAATTCTTTTGGGCTTGTAATTGCTCTTGTTTTTTGGGTGTGTGAGAAAATTACTGAGAGTGTGGTTGTAACAATTTTCCACATAGTAAATTTTTCTCTAGTTGTCTTTTGACAACGAAAGTGGTTTTTCTCTAATTTGGAGTTTCCACTATAATTCTTGTGTTGTGTATTATCTATTTCTTTGTTATTTGATATTCTTCTAAGGAAGATCTTGGAAGGGAGAATTTGTGTTTATACCATTTTATCTAAATTTCCTAACACTTAGTTTTTTTCCTTCTTAAGTTTTAGCTATATATAAGTGGGAAACATGACCCTCTCGTAGGATTTATTTTCCATGAATGGATATGATTGCTTTCCCGTAATTTTAAGATAAATGATTGTTGAACTTTATCATTCATTAGTAAATAATAGGAATTGTTTTGCATACTATTTTAGAAGTTTGTTGTTTATGTATTTGTAATTTAGAGTTATAATTAATGAAATAATTAATCTAAAAGGGATAAATAAGTTATTTTTAACTTTTATCAATTTATAATTTAATAATTTAAACAAATCGATCAATTATGCAATCACATGTAAGAATAAAGTGTTGAAATAAAAATATAACACACGATATTTTCAGGTAGAAATAACCTAGGCCACAACCATAATCTAAGAAGAAAATCACCGATCTACCGGAGAGCCTATCTTTTCACCACGAAAAATAAATGTTCAAGTACAAACTCGATATTATGCTACCCTCCTTAGGATACTGTTCTAATGTACCTTACCTACGAGCCTCTACTTTGTTTTCACAGTTTCTAATATCAGTATGAATGGTTTCTAGATCCACGTTCCAATAAGCCTCCCGCTAATCAGATACATTTACAAATTAACTACAAAAGGGTTAGCACAAAAAATACAAGTGCCCGTGTATGTTCTAAAATAAATTTAATAACGAATAATCATAATTAGATGATTCAAAACATGTCACTTAAATCAAATCAACTACCAAATCCTAAAGTAAAGAGATTAAGCCAAGTTTAATAAAAATATCTTCTTTAAAGATTAATAATCAAAATAAATAATTATGATATGACAAACAATTATTTGATCTAACAATTCAAGAAAAAAAAATAAAGAAGAAACTATAATAACATATCATCAAAATATCATAAACTAATTAGGCTTATTAATCCATCAAATGCAACTACCAATGTTTGTTAGATTAACTAAATAAAGAATCATAAAGAATTATAATATTATATTTGTAAAACAAGAGAGAGATTAAGAAGAAGAGAATAATACTCTTGTGTAGTTAATTTAAACAATGAATAATGAGTTTTATTTATAAAAAAAATTAAAATCATTAATCCTATGTAATTGATAAATATCTTTTATATTACAAATAAGATTAATAATACTCACTAATAAAGAAAACTCTTATTTAAAAAATATTTTTTTTCAAAATAGACTCATTACTCGAGAAAACTCTTATTTAAAAAAGAGTTATTTTAAAGTATATTTAATACTATTTTTAGGCTAAAATTTAGTCTATAATTTAGGATATATCTTATATAATATTTTAGTATATCTCTTATTCTATATTTTAACATAAATATTTTAGCAGTGAAAATAATTTCATATTTATATACAATTAAATGCATGAGTGTAATCCTATATGTTATAGTTATAACAGATATACCTGAAGTACGATTATCTAAAATTTTCACATTTCTTCGACTTTACTTGATAGACTTTATAGGAAGCTTAAAAACTTACATGCAAATATTTTGTCCACGAAAATAGCCAATACTTATAATTCTTACATACACTAATGGCTAATTATTTGTGTTGATTCCCTCTCATTCTAGCAATATATATTTTTCTCCTTTTATCATCGTAGTTTTTTTATGTTTAGAAAATGATATTAACCTTTCTAATTTCGAATATTTATCAAAATACACCCATGTTTTGAAGTAATATTAAAAATACCTCTAATGTTTCAAAAATATTACAAATTAATATTACTTCTAAACTTAACAAAAGTTAAATCTAACAATAATCTATTATATAAAAAATAGTAGAAATAATAAAAAAACAAGAAATAATAGAAATAGAATCTCGAGACATTTGAGGATGTTTCTAAAAAGAAATTTTAATTAGTAAAAAGAAATTTTAAAAAATACAAAAATTAATATCAAATCTTAGGGAATGATATAGATTTAAAGATTCATCATTTTTAAGAATAAAAAAATATTTTCAATAAAGGATATAGTTTATTATGTAAAGTGATAAATAAATGAGTATTAATATTATAAATGTAAAATAAAGGTACAATATACCGTTAATTGACCAAAAAATCATTATGAATAAACTATCAAAAATTTCTCAAAATGATAAAAGAGAAATTAGATACATCATTTTAGAAAGTATACAAATATTAATAAAATCATATTTAAGAAAAAAAATGGATACACCAATAAAACTCGCAATGATAGATAATAGAATAATAAATATAAAATAATATCATTGTTATCCTAATAATGTTTAAAAATAAACTACGGAATATATAATTAAATTTTGATAGAAGCCTAATAGTCATATCAAAAAATCAAATAATAATAATAAAAACTTCAATTCTTTTAGCAAAAAACTGAATATAGTACAATAATCAAACTGCAAGTTCTTATAATGCGCAAATGAAACACAAAAAGAACTCTTAAAATATATAAAAGAATATGATTATAATAAAAAATTAAGACAAAATATACATAAAGAATTTTCAAAATTAAAAAGTAATGTAAATAACATACCCATGGAAAATGAAATCATAGGATACAAGTTCAATCCATTTGTAGGATTAAAAAAAGAACCACTTAGGAGAGCAAATGCATTGATACCTAAGAATGACAAAATAAAGAATGAAAAAAAAAACTCAAAGATAAAAAAGAAGCTATAATCCAAGTTTAATGTAATATAGAAAAAAAATTAGAAGAACAGTTTATGAACTCTCAAAATAGGGATATAGATAAATTAGTTAATTTATTTACCCTAATAGATATAGAGCTATGAAGACATAAAAAAATTTATACAAATAAAGAAAAAGATAATATAATAATAACTAGTAGAACTAATTATGGACCAGAAAATATGATCCAAAAAAATCATATGAAACAAATTTTATTACTAGTTCCTTACCAAGAAGGAACATCTAACCCATATAGAAAATAAATAAATAGAAAATGCTAGAAGAACATTCCATTCTTTATAAAAGAAAACAACAACCTAAAATCAAAAAAATGATTACATTAAGGAACTAGAGATAGTATCTCACAAAATTCAAACTCTATGAAAATTTAAATCTGATCTTTTAAATTTAAATTGTATAAGAGATAAGAAAAAAACTCTAGATAAATGGTCTAATGATATGAGTGTAATCATACAAACTTATCCAACCACACATTAAACCTTTCAACTTGTGGAACCTTAGTAGCTCACAAAATAAAAGGAAAAGTGAAATTTTGGTTACACATTAATAAAACAACAACATTTATAAATATAAGGAAATGCATCCACAGGTAAAATAATGTAGTAAATAAAATATACAAGAAATTTATTGGAAAAGATAAAGGTAGACATATTACTAAATTCAATAAAAATAAAATTGAGAAAGCCAAATGGTATTTAACGAATATAAAAATATATAACATGTGTAATATAGATTCATTTATTTGTAAATTTGAAATGTATTATCATAAGTTACCATTCTCAATGTAAAAAACTTATAAAGAAATGTTTTCTCAAAAATTATTTAAAACATTACATAAAACTATAACAGAATGATAGAATAAAAGAAATAGGAAAACCATACCAAATACTTTAGAATAAAGAATAAGAAGTCTTAAAAATTAGATAATCATTAAATGTCAAGAAAGATAGGAATATAAACAAATATAAGGAAATAATAATATCTGTTATAATACAAGAGATTTTAGAATGCCAAAAAAATATGGATGCAACATAAAATCTTATAAATAAAAGTATAAAAAAAAACACAAAACATTTAAAATATATAAATTTAGAAAACAAGACTTTCAAAAATATAAGAGAATGTATAACAAAGAACTTTATAGGAGAAAAATATATAAGTCACTAACAAATAAAAATTATTGACCGTAAGGGAAAAATAAATACATATGTTAGATTTGCAATGAATAATTGTACTATGCTAATGAATGCCTTAACAAGCTTCAACATAAAAAAATAATCTTAATAAAAAATTCGTAAAAACCAAAAATCTTAAAAGAAGTTTTTAAGATGGAGTTAGAACCAATATATGAATTAAATATAGATGATACTTATAGTAATTATCCATTAGAATAAAATAAATTACTCAAAATATGAATACTTTTCATTAGAAGATAAATTATTTGTATAGTATTAAAATCAAAATAGTACTTATATTAATGTATGATTGAAATTTAAAGGTTATATAAATCATCATTTATATGCATATGTAGACACAAGAACTAGCATGTGTTATAGCTAGTAAATATGTATTCCTAGAAGAACTATAAAAACAAGAACACAAAAATTTAACCGTAAGAATTACTAACAATATTACAATAAATCTTAATAAAGTATTAAAATACACAGATATAATAATAGAATAAGAAAAATTTTATATTACTACCATATATCAACAAGAAATATGAATTGATTTATTAATAGGAAACAATTTTTTAAATTTATATCAAATTTTTACATAATATTTAGACAAAATAAGTCTAACAGAATTAGATGATGAAACCATTTATGTATCAAAAATAAGAAAAAAATTACAGTGTCAACCCCAATTTTTATGGAACAATTTAAAAAGAAAAAAACGTGGTGAGGTAGATACAAAACAACAACAAAAATCTTATTTATAAAATATTTCATTAGATGTAGAAGAGAAACAAATATCTTTTCTTAATGAAATCTAGGAAGATAAAGCCTTAACAGGTATAAAAAATTGTTAAAAATAGTGAGCTCAAAAATTTCTTTAGATCCAAAAACAAATAAATCTGAAATAATTGCTAACATAAAACTAAAAGATACTAACAAAGTCATTAGAATAAAACCTATGATTTATACTCTATAAGACATAAATGAGTTTGAAACAAATTTAAGAACTTTTAAAAATCATAATACCAAGTAATTCACCGCAATCGAGTTCAGTATTATTAGTAAAAAAAAAGATGAAAAAAGAAAAAAAAAAGAATAGTGATAAACTTTAAAGTATTTAACAAAGAAACTTTTGATGATCGATACTTTATTACAAATATAGAAGAATTATTATCATTAATAAAAGAAAATAAATATTTTTAAAGTTTTGATTGCAAAATTGATTTTTTTTCAAATAAAATTATATGAGAAATCTCAAAAATTAATGTCATTTAGTTGCCATAAGTCCAATTCTATTGGACAGTTGTACCATTCAAATTAAAATAAACTTTATGTATCTTTCAAACGTATATAGACAACATCGTTAAAAATTTACAAAATATTTAATTTATTTAAATAGATAATATTTTTGTTTTTAGTAATGAATTAAATAAACATTATTTGGATATTATTAATATTCTATAAGAATGCATTGTAATTTTTGAGAAAAAAACAATAATTTCTAAGCAAAAAATTAAGTATTTAGAGTGAAAAATTGAAGATAAAAAACATAATCTACAATCACATGTACTAAATAACATTCAAGAATTTCTTAATGGATTAAAAGACAAAAATAAATTACAAAAATTCTTAAGATGTTTAATATATGTTGAAACATACATCAAAAATCTTACAGAAATGTAAAAAAAATTACAAATAAAAAAATTATGTTTAAAAATGGATAGGACACGATACTTTGTACAAAAATAAGGTAAGAATAGAGGTAAACAATTTACTAAATTTATATCATCTAGGTCCAGTTAATAAAATGATAATTAAAATAAATATTTCACATGAATATTGTTAAGTATCCTTGTCCTACATCGACTAGGAACAAAGTAGTAAAACTGCTTATAAGCTTGAACAACCCTTAACTTAATGAGATCTTATTAAGTTGAGTTAGGCTTGTATTTCTAACAAATATTAAGAAGCACTTTTAAAATCAAAAGTAGATGACAAAAATAAATATCTTTTCATATATACACCATAATCTTTCCTTGGTCTAAAATTAAATTATCATAATAATGAAAACAAATACTTAATTGTTAAAAAAACTATTGAAAAATTCACAATATATGTGAAAACTTCTAAATTTATTGTCATAAGCAATAACAAAAATTTGGTTATTTTTTAAGGACTAATATTACATGTGATTATAAATAAAAAATATTAGTTAAATGGCAACAATGGTTTAACCACTACAATTTTAATATAGAATATATTTTGAGAAATAAGAATAATTTAGTAGATATTTTAAAAAAAAATTAGCACCTTTAAATATTTTTGCTATTTTAGGAATTGAACATCTAGATATCAAGATCAAGATAAAGAATAATAAGATAAGAATTTAACTTAGGGTATATCTAGAGAAGTCTCTTTTGGAGATAGAAATTAAACAGAAACAACCTAATAGTTCAAGACGACCATTAGAGTCCAAAATAATTCAAAAAATTCATTATTTTTCTTGAACATCGCATTATTGTGCTCTCTTAAATGAATTGCTTATTTATAGAATGTTACTCACCCATTTAAATTGAGTTATAATTTTTTGATAAATTGTCATCAAGGTTTGAAATATTGATATCAATTAAGATGTCGATATATAATTTTTACAAAAATGTCAAAGATATTGTCGTTTCGATGAAAACTTTGAAAAAAATCAAAACAATTATGAAAACTCTATCAAAAATATTAATTTTTTTATAATACTTCATAAAACATCAAAACAATTATTTACTTATATTTTAAAATAATTATAATATTTATATGAATCAACACATTGATCAATTAATTAAAATATTTTTGTAAAATGTTGTAGAATAATTAGTTAAAGGGTTTGAAATAATTAAATAGACTATCTAATTGTATTAACTATTATAAATAGATAAATCTCGATAGCATGAAAAAAAAATCATCGTTATTTTAAATATTTTATCAATTTATGTCGATATTATAACGACAATATCTATAATATCTAAATATTTTAGCCAAATAAAGACATTTAAACAATAATGATAATCAAGTGATATTTTTTTGAATTTTTTTCGATAATTAATCAAAATATATTAATATCACGTTTCAATGTAGAGATATGTTAAATAGTAATATTGTCGTGACAATATCGATGATGTCATTGACATTTTCATCCTTGGTTGTGAATTTTCTAATATTCTAAAAATCATGTTTCTTAAAAAATATATAATTGTTTATAAATAATTACAACCTGTACATAATATCATTTTACCCAAAGTTAAAGTTTTTCATTATAAACATTCCATTATATTTTTAAGGGAAGTAGGTAATAAAAGTTACTCAAATTATGAAATTTATGTTGTTTTGTTAATCAAGTTCTAGAAAATGTTTTATATTCCCTCAGTTTTGAGAAAAATAGGTTAATTTAGAATAAATAATATTATTTAAATAATTTTTTTAAATATTATTTTATCTAACAAATGATTAAAATGAGATAAATTATGAGCTATTAATAAGGATAAAAATAAAATTTCATATAAAATTATTTAAAAAAAATCAACAATAATAATATTCTAACATAAAATTATTTAAATATACATTTTTATTTTTTAAAAAATAAAAATTATTAAAATATTAAAATAAAAATAATGATAATAACTAAATATTAAAACAAAAAAATTATAATTTTTTTAATATTAACTATCATTATTGTTAAATGATCGAGTTTTAATCATATTTTAATCATTTAATAGTAAAATAATATGATTTTTTTAATAATAAGATTAAAAATACATTTTTTAAATCTAAAATATACTAAAAATCAATTTAAAAAATTTTACTAATATTTTTTTTCCTATTTCTAAAAATTATGACTTTTTAATATTTTTAAACAAAAGATACCTTGTACATCATTGCAACTTGTTAACCATATGCAATGACATTTGGCTTTTGTAAATGTTCCACAGGTAATAGATAAAATGAGGCAAGATAATCTGTGATCTTTAAGTCACCTTTACGAGCACTTGCAGTTGCAAACATGCTTAATCATCAGTGTTGGGCTTCGATCAGCCTAACTGCCTAAGCTTTGTAAGGAAGCGTTAAAATGAGAAGGATAAAGTCCCACATTGAAAGTTTAGAAGCGCTATGTTCTCTTTATATATCTAAGCCGAACATTATCGTTTGTCCCTTCGGGGACATCCGATAAAATTGGAACGATACAGAGAAGATTAGCATGGCCCCTGCGCAAGGATGACACGCATAAATCGAGAAATGGTCCAAATTTTTTTCTTCCCCTTTTTGCCCAATAATTTCAGTTTCGAATAGGGTTTCTGCAACTACTCTGTTCATCTGTCTTTCTTGTTAGTATAGATGTTGCCTTGTTCTTCTGCTAATGGAGTCGCTTCAACCATCAGCAGAGATTTCGTCGTTGTGTCTCCGACTTAAGGTTTTCTTTTTCTTCTGAATTTCAGTTCATTATTAGGTATAGCTAATCATTCCAAGTCCCCTCAGATCGATACAGTTTTAAGTTTTTTCATTTAAACGATGCATAGCACAAGTTCGATGAAATCGTCCTTAGAGTATTTTAGAACAATAAGCCACCAATTCCTTTATTTGTTCAAATTAACATTTTGCTTTGCCGAAGAAATAATTTTTTGTGGCTTCAGGGCTATCGAGGATCAAACAGCTTATGCTTCCAGGTATTCCAACAATGGATTTTACCTTCCCACCTGAACTGAACTTTCTTATTGGTGTTCCCAACTAAGAGAAAAAATATTCCTTTAAACTACGAATGCTCCTGGTTTCTTGCTTTGAGATGCTAAGCAATGTTGGAATGTGGATGAAGATGTTAAGTTAGCAGTTATATAATAATTCATAAGCATATTGCACGTAAAAAGGTTAGGACTAGTGTCAACTGAAACAACTAAAGTATAAATTAGTCAAAATAGCTTGGTGTCTTATGTCTGAGGTTACTGATATTTGTGCTTTCTTCTTCCAGCTAAAGATGATTGATTCTTTTGCTTATGTTCATCCTAGTTTACTTTTGATTACTGTTTGTTTGATTTAGACTGAAGTACTTAGAGTGAGTACGTTTTACCATTGGGGTAGGATTTGGGTTGCGTCTAATCGGGATGACTATGAAGTGCAACGAGTTAATGCTGGTACAAATGAGTAACAAACCCATTTTCTTTATAATAATAATAAGAATGGCGGAGGCATTCTGGTAGAAAGAACGATCACTGCATAAGCCGCCATCAATCAAGGAGATAAGCAAGTTACTTTTCTTTTATCCACCTTCCCAGGCAAGGAAGAGAACGGAAATAGTTTTCAAATGACTGTTGTTTCCAAAAAAAAAAAAACTAATATATTCAAATTTTTGTCAGAGAAAAACAAAAATAACATACATTAAAACTTGAAAACATAAAAATAATATTTATTATATCTAACTCATATATTTTTACTATTAAAAAAAATTTTAACCCATCATTTCATGTTTAATGTCATTTATATTGAGCTATGACCATTTAGATTAGTTTAATATTGAATTTTTTTAATTCGATTCCGTTTAATATCATTCATTTAAGTATTATTTTTGTTGTTATAAGTCTTAAGTATGTCATTATTATTTAAAGAGTTAGGGTCATTCATTAACTATTCTTTTACCAAAAGCTATGGTACTTAAATGAGCCTTTACAAAAGCATAGGATTTGAGAGGTTCCTAACCCGTTCTCTAAAGGGGCCTCCAGTTAATCGGCTGTTGTTATTACGGTTGGTTAATGTAACCCTTGAAGTTTCTGTCTTCCTTATGATAGTTGTTAGTCGTGTCAGTAGCACATCATACATTCCTTTTTAATTCTCTTTCTACCATAGAAACACATTGGTTAAACCTTCATTGTCATATAAGCCTTGTTATGTTTTCAAATGACTGTTGTTACCAATTGATTATTAGCTTTGTGCCACTTTTTTCCCTCGTTTTCTCCAGAACTTTTGCTCTATTCTTAAAAGTATAAAAGTATATCAATTATTGGTTTTACACGGTGATATTTGATCATACATTCATACCCTTTAGGCAGTTTTACCAAAATTCAGAGCAGTGCATCGCAATCAATAAGCTCCTTAGGGGGTCTAGAGCAAACTTTGATTGTGCGAAACTTGCATTAGCCCCCCCGGTTTATGGAGCCATTGCACTATGAGATGCTAGATTAAATTTATAATAGAAATTATTAATGTTTTTTTTAATCCTTTAGTCCAAAACGACCGCAATTTTCATAGGCATTGTAAAAATCCATAAAATCCCCAGATCATAAATGAAAAAAAGGAACAAGCACTTGAAACTAATTAGTGGAAATAAAACTATGAAGTTTCAAAGACTTAAGTTTATCGATTATGAGTATTGCCTCGTAACCTTATAGCTTGAAGTCATTGTCTTCGAGCCTCTCACTATGACATTTATTTGTAATTTGTTATACAGTAGTAACTTAAATGATGAACCGTGTACAGAATTTAAGTGTATTTCTTTTTTAAAAGCAAAAGGTCTCATGAGATGCTCTTCCCCCCCCCCCCCCCCCCCCCCATTTGGTATATAGCGAGCCAACTCATAATGATCTGTTATATACCGAAAAATATCAATCGTACAAAAAATTTAATTTTAATTTTTTTTTAGTAATTTTTCATAGTAAACTGAAATAACGAAGTCACAAAATTTTATTTACTTTGTATCCAATTGTTGTAGAATAAAAGCTCATGTGCAAAATTCTGAAGCTTTTATAAAACTGTACAAACCTTCTTTCTTCTGCGTGGTAAAGTGCAAGAGCTTTGAGTCTTGATGCTGACATTCCTTCATGTACATCTTTTGTTATTATTATTATTTGTGGTTTCGGAATTATATATACATATATGGATTTCTGGACCAACCTAAATTTTATTGTTCCTCTATCCCTCTGATAGTTGTGAAGCAACTAAAATGTTTTCTACAAATTTTTTCTATATATTGATCTCCGTGTGATCTTGTTCTTCATTTGGTATCCAATTGAGGCTTTCCTTTCTTGTTTTCATCTTTGTCTACTGTTCTGCTTCACTCTTTTTTTTCCCCACCAAATAGTTAGGCCCCAATTTGTTGTTTATATTCAACTTGTGGGCGAAACATATTAGATTTGTGTGTTGATCAAGCAAGCTTATTAACGTAATGGGTGACAGAGGTCAAATGCCAGACCCTCAAAACAAGTTTGAGTAGGAATTAGACAGCGCCAGCTATTACACCTCCATTCACTCTTGGCCGAATCAAGAAAGCCATTCCATTCATTGTTTTATGCGATCTCTTCCGCTCATTCTCTTACGTTGTTCACGACTCTTCTTTGCCTCTATCTTGTACTACATTGCATCCACTTACATCCACCCATTGTCTCATCTACTTCCTTACTTTCCTTGGTCAATCTGTTCGATTCTGCAGGGTTGTGTTTTAACTGGTGTTTGGTTCATTGCTCATGAATGGATTTCTGGTGGTTATCACATTCCTACAGCATATATACTCACCTGGCTCTGCCTCACTATGATTGGTTGGAATGGGATTAGCTAAGCGGAGCATTGACAACTATAGATAGGGATCACTATGGAGTATTGAACAAGGTTTTCCATAATATAACAGATACACATGCGGTTCATAATCTTTTCTCGACAATACCACATTACAATGCGATGGAAGCTACTGAAGCTGTGGAACATTTATTAGGAAATTACTACCAGTTTGATGGGACTCCAGTTTATAAAGTTATGTGGATGGAAGCTAAAGAATATTTATACGTTGAGCCAGACGAGAATTCCCCCCAAAAAAGTGAGTATTTTGGTATTGGAACAAGTTCTGAATTATGATTGTGTTATCTGTGCATGGTTAGAGTTGAAGTATATTTAGATAATAATATGTTTTGCCTATAGTATGTCATGGTCATTAAAATAAGAAAGAAAGAAAAAGAGAGCTCAGTACTAGTGTGTGTATGAGAGAGAGAGAGAGAGAGAGAGAGAGAGAGAGAGAGAGTGAGGGAGGGAGTTAAGTTTAGAGTAATGAATGTAGTTGTTACGTTGTTTTGGAAAACATTTGCTATATATTTGACGTATGGTAATGAATAAGTTAAGTTTAATTTGAATTAAGTTATATTATAATTAATTTTTAGAGTAATGAATGTAGTTGTTACGTTGTTTTGGAAAACATTTGCTATATATTTGACGTATGGTAACGAATAAGTTAAGTTTAATTTGAATTAAGTTATATTATAATTAATTTTTATGTGGTTTATTTTATTAAAAAAATCAAATCAAATCAGATCAAATTTAATTTAATTTTATTATTTTTTTACATTTTAAAATTTTAAAAAATATTATTTTTATCGTGAGATAAAATAAAAAGTCTTAATATATAATTTTAAAATTAAAAATTTAACGTAGTCGGGTATTGATTGGTATCTTATCTTTAATAATTATACACAAAAATAATATAATATATCAAGAGTTTTGTTATTTTTATAATTTAACTCAAAATAATCATAAAAAAATAAAATTGATCAAGTTTGACCTATGTGATCCATTAATAAAGGGTATTTATGTTATTTTTAATTTTGATATTTTCTACTTATTTTGTTAAAAGTAATTAAATATTTATTAATTTGCCCATCTTCTCATCTTTCGTATTTTTTTCAATTTCACTCATTTTTGTATTTTTTTTTGTTAAAACTGATTTTTGTTCCATTGGAGAAATAAAATGAATGAATATGTTTTAAAATAGTTTTAGAACAAAACAAATTTAGCACAAACTGTTTACATAGTATAAACATAATATGTTTTAACACATTTTAAATATAATATGACACAATTTTTTTTGAATAATTTAACATAGTTTATACTTACATATTTTCACAAAATTTGTATAAAATAGATTATTAATTCTATCTATATTAAATCTATAACCTAATCTTTTTTTTAATTACATTAACAATTTTAACAAAATAAATACATTTAAACTCTTTATATGCGTTAAGAACTTTTAGATAAAATTATATAAAATGGTATTTGTTAAACTTATTATAATAAAATAATCACATAATATCGTTAAGTTATGTTAAATTTGTTAGAATTAAAATATTAAACACATAATTAATCAGAATTTAATTTAAATGGAATTAATCTTAATTATATTTATGTATCGAATATTTTTTTGTTTTTGTAATAAAGATACTTAGTTAATTATAATAAATTTTATTTATGTGATTGAAATGTAAATATTATTTCAAAATATATATATATATATATATATGGAAGAAATAATAATAATAATAATAATAATAATAATGCGGTAAAAAATTAAAAAATAAATAAATAAAGAAATAGATTGTGTGGGTCAGGGATAAGAATGAAAATAGATATACAAACAGTTTTGGTTTTAATTTTTTTAATGGTAAATATACCATTATGTACTCTTCGCTTCCTCTTAAATTTACCATTTATCAATTTTTTATGACATCAAAAGAATTATGGGTATATCTCTACGTAAAGTAATATATTAATAATATATTATTATATAATTTTAATTTTTATAAAAAATTATGATATATGGTAAGACATTTATCCAAAATTTAAATAGATTAAGTCAACGGATCGTTTGTCAATCAGAATTAAAACTCCCGGTAGAATAATTATTTTACAGTTCCACGTTTGGCAGCATTTCATATGAGTATTAACACAATACGGAGGGACAAATTTCATGCCCAAACCCTTGCTTTTTCAAGGGGTGGATGACCGTGGGACTGTCCCGTACAGTACAAAAAAAACCTTATTTTTTTCCTTTTATGAATTTATTAATTATTACTTCTATAATTATTGATTAATAGAATTGAAAAAAAACCTCTGCAATTTATAATCTGTTAGTTCGTACTACAAGATTATATTTATTTTATTAGTATTTTAAATTTTAATAATAATGATGAACTATTATTCAAATATTTATTTTTAACTATATCATCAAAACTAATACTGATAAAATAATCAATTGTTAAAAATGCAAAATAAAATATTTTTAACAATATATTTGCATTCATACGCAAATAAAATACAAATAAAGCTAAAATAAAAAAAAATTAATTAAATATATAGATAATTTTACTTAAGGAAATTTTGGGATCCAAAATATCACTATAATTTATCTAATTAATTATACAAGTAATCATTAAATATTATACTAATTTATTGCAGTGAAATTTAATATAATTTTGTCTTTTACAATTATGTTTATCTTGTCCAACATACCAAATGAGTCATAAGTGTTAATAAGTGTTAATACGATTTATATCACAGTGAGACAAAATTTATATATAGATGTATAATTTTTAATATATACAATCTGATATTATTTTATTTTCAAATATAGAACTATATAAGAAACATGTCACTAAATAACGTGTAATTGAGCTTTAGATTAGTTTGTGTTTTGTGTTGGTTTTATTTTTAAATTGGTCTAGTATAATTCAGTGCCTATGATTTTATTATTTACTAAAATGATTTTACTATAAAATGTTGAAGGAATCCGTATGAAGTAAATTAATAAGTATAATATTGTTTATGTACAAAGAAATCTTCTTTATTATCAGTTCGAGAAAAAATGATGCACAGAAAATACAGTGTTTATTTTTTATTTCATATACCCTGCTCAAAAAAATAAAAATAAAAATAAAAATGGGAGGGATATATTTGTAAATGAATATTTTTTCTTCAAACAATATAAAAACTAAGACAATATAGCTTTAATTTGTGATTAAATAAAAAAATATGATAAATAATAATAAAATTAAAATTTTTAAAAATTAAATTATATCTTTTGTTGAGATTAATTTTTATTAAGTAGTATACAATTTATTTGTACGTAGATTAATCTGAAACGAATATGTATTTATATTAAAAATTATTAATAAAATTTTATCCTAATTATTTTAATTTAAAATAAACCAAATGTTTCAAAAATGTTTTTGAATCCACTTAATTTTATAATAAAATTAGTATTTAAAAACCACTACAAATGTACATATTTATAAGCTTTGTAACTTGATTGAAACAAATAATTTTATTTTTCTAAATAATTATATTATTTACACAATAAATGCTCTTAAAAGCGGGATCTAGACAAACAAATTATCCTTATTATTATGACATTAACATGATTATTATTAAATGATGCAAGTGTTTTCATTTTCCTGTGCTATTTATCATATATCCGTATATCTAACTTTTTTATACTTTCATGGAAAAAAAAATGTAAGCTGAGTTGGGATTTCATTTAGTAAATAAAAATCTCAATAATTTTGACAGTTAGACTTGTCTTGTTTCATTTATTTAAGAGATAAGTCCAAACGAAATGATTGAAGACACACGTGAGACATCCTATTTTATATCTAATAAACTTGTATTTTTAGTAAAAAAAAAAAAGAAAAAAAGTAATAGATATTCAAAAGTACAAAAATACTTAAGGTGACAATCATATATAGCTTCAGATTTCTCCTTCTTCTTTTAATGTTATTAACTTTTAATAAATATTTTGAATTAGTTATTACCTAAAAATATAGAAGAAAACCTAAAACTCGAACGGAAAAATGAAATGGACTGAAATGAATTTTATAATAAAATAATGTCTTTAAAGATTAAAAAAATTATTATTTTACAATTTCTTTATCATGCTTTTTTTTATTAACAATTTTGATAAGGAAATAATTCAAAAAAAGAAGAAGAAAGAAAGCAAAAGTTAGATTTCGGGACGTTTTAGGATATAATATGGGTCACGGATGTGAGGAAGGAAAGACGAGAAAAAAGAAACAGAATTTAAACCTATTTGGACGGGCTTCTTAGGATGAGATTCAAGTGACTCGAAATTAAAGGAAATGGGCTTAAATGGTAAATGTTTTAAGTAATCTTAATATCTTATTATAACATATTATGACGCATGGCATGTATAGCATTTAAAATTTATAGTATAATTTAATTGATTGAATTAAATCTGAATCTTATAATTCAAATTGAACATGAATTAAATTAAATTTGAACTAATTTAAATAATCAAATTATAAATTAAAAAAAATTATAACACATACAACTTACACCCCGTTAAAAAATTTAAATCGTAGAAACATATTTATTCTCGTATCATATTGTAATTCTTACCGGTAACATATTTTCTTTTAAAATAAAACAGAAAATTATTATCTCAAAATTAATATAGATTCTGAATAATTCATAATTTATTCATTTTATCAAATTCATATTAACAAAATCAACTACAAATGAAATCTCAAAAAATAAAGAAATAATGTAAAAACAATATGGTGACTATGGTTTGAAAGGAAATTTATTAATAATTATATATTTTATTCATAACTTGTAAATTGTTGTTGTTAAATCTATATTCTTCAAATAAATATGTATTGTGTGTAGCTTTTGATTAATTAATTTGTTCATTATTTTGACCTTTTGTTATTGACTTGTAAACATGATTCAATTTTAATCAAATAAACAATATGTATGTAAAGTGACATGACATAGCTAATGTAACGAAAATTATAGTAAAAAAAGATGAAAAAATGACGTTCTATCGAATTCAAAAAACCAAAAAATAATAGATACGAGCATATTTTGAAATTCTTCTATTAACTTCTCGTAATATTCTACCATATAAGTAATTATTATAGTCAAATCTTTAAAATAGATCTACGAATGGAATAGTTATTTTCAAGTACCATTGTAGTAAATGTATTACGAGGAGTACACGTGATATGAGTTATATGTTTATTAACTAATTATTATAAAAAAATATCATTTTACATTTTATTTCTTTTATCTTTTTTCTCACGCTTTTATTAACAGTTTTGAGAAGAAAATAACTAAAAGAAAGAAGAAGAATCAAAAGTTAGATATCAAAACGTAATGAAATATTGGACGGGTCATTGCCTGTAATAAATGAGAGAAAATAAAAAGGAAAAATAGGAAGAAAAAAAAACAGAAATTGAACCCATCTGGGATGGGCTTTTTTAGATGATTTACAAGTAACTCATGCTTAAAATGAAATGGGCATAAATGATATATGTTTATATCATCTTAATATCTCATTAGAACATATTATGAAGCATGGGACAAGCGGGATTCGATCCGAATCGAACATGAATTAAATTTTAATCAAATTTGTGTTAACTTAAATAACCAAAAAATTAAATTGGATTCGAACCCATCTATTAGCTCGGAATAAATAAAAATTTATAATACGTTAAAACTTATATCTTAAGTTAAAAAATTTAAATTAAAGGAACACAATTATTTTCATATTATATTACAATTCTTACAATAAACATATATTTTTTAAACAAAACATAAAATCATTATTTCAAAATTTATAGTAATTTTAAATAAATTATAACTTGTTTATTTTATCATGTTCATATTAACAAACTCAATTACAAATAAAATTTAGAAAGAAAATAAATAATTATTATAATTATTATATTATACACGTAACTTATGAGTTAATATTGTTATATTTGTATTATCCAATGTAGAAATAATTGGTTTGCTAGTACTTTATATATAATAAATTTGCATGAGTGTTAGCTTTTAATTAATTAATTTATTAATTGTTTTAAATTTTGTTTATTAAATTACAAACATGGTTCAATTTAAGATCATAGATATGGACACATTTTGAAACTCTTTTTTTAACTTTTCATAATATTTTATGAGAGAAATACAAATATTGTGGTCAAATATAACAAAATAGATTTGATAATGAAATATATACTTTTAGTTCTATTGTAATAAGTATGCTAATAGAAATACATGTGATATTGGTCAAATATTTATTTATTAGTTATTGTAACATAATAGTCGTGTGTACGAGTTATTTATTTAGTATTAATTTATTATTTATTTAAAATATTAGTTATTATAATGTTATTTTTTTATATTTTGATATTTTATGTAATGTTATTTAAGTTAATAAATATTAATCATTAAATATATTATTGATCGATAAAAAAAAGTTAAATTAATTAAAGATTTCGGTAAGTTTGTATTAGTTCGTTTATATTTAGTTTGATTATAACTTAACTTTAAATTAAATCAATTTGTACGAATTATCAGTACTCCCCAACATAACTATTTTACTAGTTTAAATTGACCGAATTGTTATATTGACGTGTCCATTTCACAATTTCACTACGCTGGTATAGTTTGGCCGTTGTTCATCAGCTTTTTTAAGTCACGGATAAATACGTCTTTTCTTAGTTTGTAAACGGCTCTTTTTCACCGACTTTCTAGCATTTTCTCGAAGCTTTATTTAATATTAAAAATATATATGAACGTTTTCATCGTTATATTTCCGTTTAATATTAGGGATAAAATGGTAATCTCACCCTTATACATGTATCACTCTCGTGGGAAAGAAATCAAAAATACTCTTGAGATTTTCAATATCTTCAGAAATACCCTTAACATTTAAAAAAAACTACAATACCCTTGAAGTTTAAGGTATCTTCAAAGATATTCTTATTATTTAACAGAAGTATCAAAAAGCTATGAAAAATCACATCAATATTTGAAAAATTATTTTATACCCATCCCTATATAGTTTTTTGAATATTACCATTGAAAATATTATCACAAATATCCTTGAGGTTTTACTTTTCTTCAAAAATACATTTGTTATAATAATTAATTTAATTTTATCAAAAATACCCCTGCTATAATAATTAATTTAACTTCATAAAAAATACCCGTACTATAATAATTAATTTAACTTCATCAAAAATGTCCCTACTACAATATTTAGTTTATTTTTTTTATAAAAAATGTCGTTGCTACAATATTTAATTTATCTTCATTAAAAATATCGTGCTTCTCAATAACACGATATAAAATATTTTTCAAAAATATTTAACTTGATATTGTATGCTTTGTTAACTTAATTTATCTTCAAGGGTATTTTTGAAAAATATTTTATATCGTGTTGTTGAGAAGCAGATGTATTTTTTATGAAGATAAATTAAATATTGTAACAAAGGCATTTTTGATGAAGTTAAATTAATTATTATAGCATGAGTATTTTTGATAAAGTTAAATTAATTATTATAGCAGAGATATTTTTGATAAAATTAAATTAATTATTATAGTAGTGGTATTTTTGAAGAAAAACAAAACCTCAAGAGTATTTGCGATAATATTCAAAAAGCTATATAGGTAAGGGTAGAAAAGACTTTTTCAGATATCGATGTGATTTTCATGATTTTTCGATGCTTCTGTTAAATAATAAGGTCATTTTTAAAGATACCTTAAACATCATGAATATTAGTATTGTAAACTTTTTTTAAAACATCAAAAAAATATTTCTAAAAATATTAAAAATTTTGAGAGTATTTTTAATTTTTTAAGTACGTCCTTGCCTTTTTCTTTCTATCTCAAAATCAACCCCGTTAAATAGATGAATATCTTACCTTTAGCCTATGTAACATCCAAAGTTCAAAATATTATCAACATGTTTTTGGGGTACAGTTTTCAAAACAAAAACATATTTTTGATTGAAAATGTCAAAATAATTAAATCTAAATTGATAATATATATATATATATATATATATATATATTACAAAAAATGTGATATAAAAGTGCTATGTTTAAGTATATTAGTTATTTGTAAATATATTTTAATTATTCAAAACAATATATTTGTTATAACACATTAAAAATATTTTAAGACTTTGAATTATCATAGAGAGAAAATAATTTAAATAACCTTTTATTTAAAATTTTTTATGGTGTTAATATTTTGGAATATTACATTTTACATTGTATGAGTATTATATGTACGCTGTATTAGTGGTGTTTGAAGTGTAGACATGAAATATTTAGTAATTATTTTCATGGAATTATTTAGCTACAAATGCAGGAGTAAATCTTGTTTTTGTGTATGGATCAGGGCATGACAGTCGTTTTATTGTAATATGCTATTTGCATCAATATCTTTGCAAACTGGCAATACGGTAATTAGCATTACAGGTTTCACCTTCTTTATAAAAAGATAACGGGGCCACGATGGGAGAAAAGAAATATCTTTATACCAGAAAGATTCATGAATTACAAAATCTTTCCATTAATTACTTTTATAAGGAAAATAATATTTACAAGATAATTTTTATTATCGTTCTTGTAATAGAATATTTTATTTTTAGTAGTAATTTATTTTAAATTTAATTATTAAGAAATTAATATTTATAACATAGATAATATTAATATCTCATTTTTTTAAAATGAAAAACTATTGATTTGATAGTAGTAAAATTTATAGAATAATAATACTACTCTATTATTATTCTATAAAATTATTATTAAAATAAAATATCGGTATCCTTTTTAAACTATCAAATACAAGACACAGTCATGCAATCGAAACTTTTTACAGAAAAGTTGACATTTTCTTCCTTTGCAATGAAGTACCAAGTAGCTCAAATACAACACAGTCATGCAATCGAAACTTTTTCCAGAAAAGTGAAAAAGTTAACATTTTCTTCCTTTGCAACGAAGTACCAAGTAGCTCAAATACAACACACAGTCATGCACTCGAAACTTTTTCCAGAAAAAGTTAACATTTTCTGCCTTTGCTACGAAGTACCACGTAGCTTAAAGTTGCAGCATTAACTCTCTCTCTCTCTCTCCTATCATACCCGTTTGTTAATATTTCTTATTTTCTCTCATAGGGTTTATGAATCAACTGTTTGAAGCTCTCTTTTTCCTGTTTCTCATTTCACAGTTCATGGTTTTATTAAGTAGCTAAGCAGCGGTACACTGTAAGTCTCTTAGTTACGCTTGTTTTGCAGATGTTTGATTTGGAAGCATAGCTTTTCAACGTTTGCTTGTAATCATTCTTCTTTAGCCGTTTATCTCTCTTCTTTTTGGCATTTCCTTAGTTTCTGATTTGCAGTTGGGGTATCTGTTTGGGAACTCTTTTTTGTCCTTGCTTTTCCTCCTATTTTTTGCAGGAAGAGAGAGTGTATTAGTGCTGACATTTTGGCTTGAGTTTGGGGAAAATGGCGTCCAGAGAGGGCTCTGATCAGACGCCGCCGCCACAGAAGCGGATCACGAGGACTCAGACCGCTGGAAACCTTGGGGAGTCAATATTTGACAGTGAGGTTGTGCCATCATCCCTAGTCGAGATTGCCTCGATTCTTCGTGTTGCTAATGAGGTTGAATCCAGCAATCCTAGGGTTGCTTATCTATGTAAGTTGAGGCTATGAAATTTGTTCGAACTTTTGAATTTTTTAGAATCTTGGAACTTTTTTGGTTATATACTAGTTTTGGTTCTTGTTGATTCCTTGCTAAAGTCAGTAACCCATTTTTTTAATTGTAATTTCATCCAGTATCTTCTTGTATTTTCCTTCTTTTCTTTATTATTTGTGTTGGGATATTAGAGAAGTGGTAGAGAAGAAGGCATTATGTAGATTGTACTATAATTCTGTGCGTCCACTTGCAAAATAAACTTGCTGCTCTGATGCTAGCATGCATGTTTCCGTACATGGACGTAGGTGGGAGGCATATCTTCGTGTTTGTTGTGCCACATTGTACTTCTGTTGATATTATCAAGCTACATAAGCAGAGGGAAAAGTCTTTTGATTTGAACCCGAGGAACCTGATATCAAATTCTTCAGTTGATAGCGCACTGAGGCAGCATGACCATTCTTTCCATATAATTGTGTTAGGAAATTATTGGATACAATTGGCTTACAAACAAAATGAAATTGAAAAAAATGAAAATAAATTGGACACAAATATTTTGTGGAAAACCCTCAAACAAATTAAGGGAAAAACCATGGGTAAATTTAAGAAGATTTTACTATAACAAAAGAATTACAACCCCTTCTCTCTAGAATAAGGAGAGTACAATTGACAATACTTTCTCTTATAATAGGAGAAAACACTCTTCTTAGACAAAGGAAAGACACTAGTATTTAGGAGAAATTTAGTTTTCTCTTTAATACACACTCTCTCTATTTCTCTCTCAAATTGGGATGCTTCAAATGGGAGGAGAAGCCCTCTATTTATAGTGTGTTTGGCTCTTTCATTATTGGTGTGAGAAGAAGATTGCCACTCTTATCTTCATGTGCAACCACCCTTTTATTCAAAGGTTGACCAACAACCCATGTATTTCATTCTCCAAAAATAGTCCACAAAAGAGGCTTTACCTTTTCACATTTCTCACTTAAAGTCACTTTTGTGGTAATTCTTCAACCCTTTCTCTCTTTCCAATTCCATGCCGCTTACATTTCTGCTAGGCCGATGGAGAATCGACACTGTATGAATTTGTCAGTGTTAATTGGCTTGGTCATAACATCTGCTAGGTTCTCATTAGTGTGAATCCTCTGTATATTCACGCTTTCTTCCTCCACTACTTCTCGTACAAAGTGATATTGAAACCTTATGTGCTTTGTCCGTGGATGAAAAGCTGGATTCCTTGCGATATGCAAGGCACTCTGACTGTCACAAAACAGAACGATCTTTTCTTGTTTGTGCCTGAACTCTTCCAATAACCTTTGTATCCAAACTGTTTCCTTGCAAGCTTGTGTAGCTGCCATGTATTATGCTTCCGTTGTAGATAAAGCCACAACTGTCTGTAGTTTAGAAACCCAGCTTACAACTCCTTCTGCAAGTGTAAACACATAACCCGTAGTGGATTTGCTTTTGTTGAGGTTCTTGCAAAATCTGAATCCACATAGCCCTTGACGATAAATTCTGATCCTCCATAACATAATGCAGCATCTGAGGTTCCTGTAATGTATCTCAGAATCCTCTTCATGATATTCCAATGCTCTCTACCAGGGTTTGCCATATATCGATTGACTGCTCCCACTGCTTGTGCAATATCTGGTCTTGAACATATCATGGCAAACATCAAACTTTCCACTGCTGATGCATACGGTATTCGAAACATCTCCCTCCTCTCTGCTTCATTACTAGGAGACATACTTGAGGATAACTTGAAATTAACAGGAAGAGGGTTAGAGATTGGCTTACAATCTTGCATGTTGAAATGTCGCAAGATTTTCTTCAAGTAATTCTTCTGAGAGAGCCAAATCTTCCTGTTATTTCTGTCTTGGTAAATTTGCATCCCTAGAATCTTGTTTGTTGATCCCAAGTCCTTCATATCAAATTCCCTAGCCAATTGTGCCTTCAATTCTTGGATTCGAACTTTGTTGGGGCCTGCTACTAACATGTCATCCACGTACAACAACAGAATGATATAGTCGTTATCATTCTCAAACCTCTTGTAGTACGTACAATGGTCTAAATTGAGTCTGTTGTAACCAAGGCTCATGATGTAGGAATCAAATCTCTTGTACCAACACCTCGGCGCCTGCTTGAGACTGTATATAGATTTGTTCAACCTACAAACCAAGTTCTCCTTGCCTGTTTCAACAAAACCTTCTGGTTGGAGCATATAGATTTCTTCTTCAAGTTTTTCATGAAGAAATGCAGTTTTCACATCCAACTGCTCCAAATGTAAGTCAAATGTAGCACACATAGCCAGGACTACTCTGACTGTTGTAAGTCGAACTATCGGGGAAAAAATCTCATTGAAGTCAATGCCTTCTTTCTGAGCATATCCTTTTACAACCAATCTTGCATGATACTGTTCCACTTGATCATTGCTATCCCGCTTGATCTTGTAGATCCATTTGTTACCAATGGCTTTTCTTCCATGTGGTAATGGTACCAGCTCCCATGTCCTATTCTTGTGTAGAGCTTCAATTTCTTCTTGCATTGCTGTCATCCACAGAGACGCATCTGAGCTGCTTGTAGCTTCATGAAAAGTCAAGGGCTCTCCATCCTCTGTTAAAAGACAGTATCCAATATTGCTCTCCGTAATATACTCTGAGTGCCAAGCTGACGACCTTCTTTCACGAGTAGATCGACAAAATTTTAGAGCCTCAGACTCGACTGGTTCGTGTACTTCATGCTCTGGTGCTGATTCAGAAGAATTTGGAGCTTCTTCTTTCAAATTATTTTCCATGTGTACCGTTGTAGTCTCTGAACTTTCCTTTGTTGTGCTATCGTTTCCTTTTTTCTGTTGTAGTTGATCTTCTACAAAGATCACATCCCTGCTGATAATAAGCTTGTGGGTAGTGGGATCCCACAAGCGATACCTCTTTATTCCTTCAGCATACCCTAAGAATATACACTTCATGGATTTCGGATCCAATTTTGTTCTTTCTTGGGCGTTATACATCACATACACAGGACATCCAAAATAATGTAATGTAGAGTAATCTGTTGGCTTACCAGTCCACATCTCCATCGGGGTCTTTGAGTTAATTGCAATTGATGGTGACCGATTTATCACATAACAAGCGGTAATCGCTGCTTTTGCCCAAAATGAGTTGGGTGGACTTGCAGTCCTCAACATAGCTCTTATCCGTTCTGCAAGAGTTTTGTTCATCTACTTTGCCATTCTATTTTGCTGAAGCGTGTATGCGACTGTGAACTGTCGTTTGATACCTTCTTGCTTACAAAGAGCAAGAAACTCACCATCTATGTACTCTCCTCCATTATCTGTCCTCAAACACTTGATTCTTTTCCCAGATTCAAGTTCCACAAGCACTTTGAATTCTTTAAAAATTGAAAAAACAGCTGACTTCTTCTTGATTAGATACACTCAATATCTCCTGGAGTAATCATCAATGAAAGACACAAAATATTTTGCTCCTCTTAGAGACATTTCTGGTGATTTCCACACATCAGAATGGATCAAGTCATGCGCTTACTCCTAGCAACAGATCTACCGAATGCCAATCTATGCTGCTTACTTGTAACACAATGTTCACAGAAAGGTAAATTTATCAATTTGAGTCCCAAAAGTAGTTTTTTATCAGAGAGAATCTTCAAACCTCGTTTCGACATGTGGCTTAGTTTGAGATGCCACATCATCGTAGATTGTTCTCCATCACTGGTTGTTGCGACACACGTATTAGCTTCGGACAGTGTTTCCCCTTCAAGCATGAATAGATTCGTTGCGATCTTTTCTGCCTTCATAATCACAAGTGCACCTCTCACAATCTTCATTATCCCATTCTCGACATGGGTCTTACATCCAAGACTGTCTATTTGCCCCAAAGACAATAGATTCTTCTTCAAGTCCTTCACGTGTTGTAAATCCTGAATAGTGCGAACCGTACCACCAAACATTTTTATTTTGATAGTACCAATACCAACGATCTCTAAAGCATGATCATCACTCATGTGTACAAAACCTCCTGAGATCGGTTCATATTTGTGGAACCACTCTCTCCGAGATGTCATGTGCCATGTCACTCTTGAGTCTAGTAACCAGACATCAGTGAACTGCTTTCTGCTTCCAACCTTTGTTGTTGCCTTGCTATATAGAACTTCGGCACTATCTAAGATGCTTGCTACATTCCCTTGAGCATTTGATGACTCTGAATCTCAACTCTTCTTGTTCCAACAATCCTTCTTGTAGTGTCCCTTCTTGCCACAATTGTAGCATTTAATATTCTTCTTACTTCTTGACTTCGATCTACCATGATTCTGACTCCCACTGAAACCACGTTCCATTGATCTCCCTCGTGTCACCGTCAAGGCTTCAGCTTGCTGTGAACTTGCCTGTCTGTCCTCCCTGTTTTTGCGCATATTTTCTTCTTCTAAAACAACGGCTGCAATATCGTCAAAGACTAGATAGTTCAAAAGGATGTTGTTCGTCAGGTTAATGATGAGTTGATCATATGAGTCAGGTAGACTTTGAAGTAGAATCTCAGCACGTTCAACTTCTTCTATTTTATGCCCCAACGTAGTAAGTTGAGAAAATAGAGTATTTAAGGTGTTGACGTGATCAGTTACCGATGTGGATTCCGTCATTCGAAGAGTGTAGAGTTTTCTCTTTAAAAAGATCTTATTGTGAAGTGACTTGGCCTCGTACAGTCTTGTTAGAGTATCCCATATCTCTTTTGTAGTCTTCTTCTCCGCCACACTAGACAATACTCCATCGGCTAGTGCTGAATGTAGATTGACAATTGCATTACCATCTATCTCATTCCACTTTTCATCAGTGATCCCCGTGGGCTTTTCTCCAATTGCTTCCAAGCAATTATCCTTCCTTAAAATTGCCTTAATCTTCATTTTCCACAACGAGAAATTGCTCCCGTTGAATTTCTCAATATCGTACTTTGCTACTATTTCAACGTGAACAGTACCGTATACGTGAACAATATCTGTCAATAGTCCGTATCTGTGAACAGTACCTGAACCTGAAGCTCTGATACCACTGTTAGGAAATTATTGGGGTACAATTGGCTTGCAAACAAAATGAAATTGAGAAAAATGAAGATAAACTTGACACAAATATTTTATGTGAAAAACCCTCAAACAAATTAAGGAAAAAACCACGGGCAAATTTAGGAAGATTTCACTATAGCAAAAGAATTACAACACCTTCTCTCTAGAATAAGGATAGCACAATCGACGATACTCTCTCTCTTATAATAGGAGAAAACACTCTTCTTAAACAAAGGAAAAACACTAGTATTTAGGAGGAATTTAGTTTTGTCTCTAATGCACATACTCTCTCTCTCTCTCAAATTGGGATGCTTCAAATGGGAGGAGAAGCCCTCTATTTATAGTGTGTTTGGTTCCTTCATTATTGGTGTGAGAGGAAGATTGTCACCCTTATCTTCATGTGCAGTTACCCTTTTATTCAAAGGTTGGCCAACAACCCATGCATTTCATTCTCCAAAAATAGTCCACAAAAGAGGCTTTACCTTTTCACAAATTGCACTGTATGCCTCGACCTTGACCACCTCTTCCTTGATTTCTATCACATCCTCTAGAATTATTTGACCAATCTATATTGGATTGATAGTATTAAGAATTCTTGGACTGATCTTGATTGGACTTGCCACCAGAATTACTATTAGCACCAGTGTCTAGACTAACAACATTCTTTTTTGCAAGATTAGCTTGGTATACTTGTTGCTCTTCATCCTTATTCAGTTGTTTTAGTCGATGCTCAAACGCAAGCAAACGGCTATGAAAGCCTTCAATTGTTACAGATTCAGCTTGATCTATAGTACCACACACAAATGCAATATAACGTGCATTCAAACCAATCAGTGCAAAAAGAATCAAATCCTTGGAAGGAATTTGTTCTCCAATTGCAGACTATATGCTAGAGATTTAATCTTCATGATGTAGTCATCAACATACATGTTTTCTTTTCTAACAGTTTGTAACTTTAATTTCACTCCATCACCCTAGATTGGGTGGAGGAAGAAAATACCTTCTCATATGTATGCCATAACTCACGAGTTGTCTTGCTTCTAGTGAGAGTGAGATAGGCAGAAATCTCTGAAGATACAGAACCATAGATCCAAGAACTTATGGTTCCATTGATGTGATTCCATACTGAAAATTCTGGTACAACCTTTGTTGAACCAGAGATGTATTTTTTCTGGAATCTCTTGCGATCTATTGATGTAATCTTCTACACCGTATGCTATGATCACACACATACTATTGCTCTTTCCAAATTAGATAGTTAGATTGATCTAACTTTATTGGAAAGCTCAAGTTCACTGGAGGAATAAAATAAGTACTGATTGTAGTCCCTCAGAAGTGTTTCTATTACTTGCAACATCATATTGAGGAGTCAGAGTCACCATAGTTGATGATGAACTTTCAAGCAAGAAGCAAGAAATGAGATGAGCGAAAGCAAAAACCCTAAAAACAGAGCTCTGATACCATACAAAGCTAGAAATGAGAGAGTGAGAGAGAAAACAAGACAGTGTGAATAACAAGATAAATCAAATGATACTTCTTGATTAAACAACTCTATTACATCACTAGCTGTATATACATGAAGTTAGTTACTAAGCTTTACAATAGGTTAGGACACATGTACAATGTAAAATCTTCTTTAACAACCTATTCTACACCCTAAGTTACCTTATGCATGTAGCTTGATAAAGCTTGTCACAAGCCTGTCTTTAGAGCTGCATTGTGTTGAATCAAATATGTCTAGACCCCTTTCATGTTCTAGTTTATAAAGCTTTATGTGGAGTATTAATGGATATATATGATTGCGGTACTGCTGGGCTTATATCAGCATCGTGGAGATGGAATTAGAATGCGTGATGTTTGAAAATTAGTTATTGAAATTGTTTGAGTTTCCAGAATGGTATTTTAGATTTGTATTTCAAATTTTGTGTCTAAAAGCCCTGTTGACTGTTGTTATTAAGGTATTAGTCTGCATTCTTTTTCAGCATAGGGGCTTTTACATTTTTTTTATATATGGTTTGCAATTCAGTGTCTTATCCAGGGGGAGCTGGGAGGATTATGATGACTAGTGTCCTTTCCCCATAATAAATTACTAATATTCATTTTCAATTTATGAATTAACATTATGTGTTATATTCATTTTCTAATTGAAAGTCTCTAGTATTCCCACTTGCAGAAAATAAAGAAGGAACTAACCATAAATATTATATGGATATGATTGAACATAGCAATTGTAAAAACCTTATTTTACAACTGCAGAAAACATCATTACATTCATGAATGCCAATGTGTTCATATTAAGTACTTGAGGGATTTTTAGTAGTTCTCTGTTTTGTGATCTTTTCTTTTTTCACGTGTAACAAATTTTGTTGCCATCCCCTTTCTGTATTCTTATTACTTGTTCTAGAATGGTGTTAAGTTTTATTTTATTTTTTTCGAACAAGCTCTTTTTGTACTTTTTTTTGGGCTCTAGATCTGATTTTAGTTCATTTCTTATCTGCAAATAAGCTCCTGTTCTGCATATTTGGTTTTCGATTATATGATGATTATTAACCTTTGCTGTAGGCCGATTTTATGCCTTTGAGAAAGCTCATAGGTTGGATCCCACTTCAAGTGGGCGTGGTGTTCGTCAGTTTAAAACTGCGCTTCTTCAACGCCTTGAAAGGGTAAAAATGTTCTATGTCTTGAATAAGATTGACTTATACCATTGGGCCTTCTCACATAACATATTACTCTTATCAGGAGAATGATCCAACGCTGATGGGGAGGGTCAAGAAAAGTGATGCACGTGAAATGCAGAGTTTCTATCAACACTATTACAAAAAATATATTCAAGCTTTACAAAATGCGACAGATAAGGCTGATCGGTATGTTTTTGTTTAGGATGGTTGGTATTTTAAGATTATATGTCTGCAAGTCTTTCGTTTTTATTTTGTTTGCTTACATAATTTCATCTGTTGCAGTGCACAGCTGACCAAAGCGTATCAGACTGCTAATGTTCTCTTTGAAGTTTTAAAGGCCGTTAATATGACACAATCTATGGAAGTTGACCGTGAGGTATAACCATTTGACTTTTTAAAATTTGCAGTGGCTACAGCTGTCATTTTTGTCCTTGAAATTAATATTTGATTATTGCCACCATTAAGTTAACATGCTATCATTAGCTTATCAGTAAAGTTTCTAATTAATCTCATTATGCATCTAATTATGTTTGACAGATTCTGGAAGCTCAAGATAAAGTTGCAGAAAAAACACAGATCTATGTCCCCTACAATATCCTTCCCCTTGATCCTGATAGTGCAAATCAGGCGATTATGAGATATCCAGAGGTATGTTCAAAAAGTTCAGCATTACATTATGTTGAGAGCCCTACTATAGTCTATAGCTCATTCAGGGTTGAAAGAAGTGGCAAAAGAATTTGAAGCAAACTATGTGTTTGAAACATTTGAGAGGAAAATAATGTGTTTAGCTCATTATGTTGTGCTTTGCGAACTAACTGTTTTAGGATGCTCACTCAGTGTCCATCAGTTTGTTTTATGATTTTCTGCAGTGTTGGTTCCATTAACATAACATGATTATTCTTCTCCTTCACTTCTAATGTTCTTCACTGTTTTTATTAAACTATCTACCTGGGTTCATTACTTAATTTGCAGATTCAAGCTGCTGTATTTGCTCTTCGTAACATCAGGGGTCTTCCTTGGCCCGAGGATTATAGGAAGAAAAGAGATGAAGACATTTTGGATTGGCTTCAGTCAATGTTTGGGTTCCAGGTGCTGTATATTATCCTTGAGCTATGACCTTCTTTGCTGTTGCTTTCACATATTATTGGCTTTACAAAGGAGCCTGTTGAGTTATGTTAATCAATGCTCATTATTGTTCTTGTTAATAAATTTTCAGAAAGATAATGTGGCGAATCAAAGAGAGCACCTAATTTTGTTGCTTGCAAATGTTCACCTTCGGCAATTACCCAAGCCCGAGCAACAACCCAAGGTTTGTCGTTTGCTTAAGTACTATGGAAAATAATCAAACAGCCCCTGTGGTTAAGCTAATCCCTCGGGTTTGAAAATAAAAAATAGATTCTTTGCAGCATTAAATTTAACAGTTATTCATCAGAGTGTTTTAGCCCGAAATGGAAGTGTTAATTCATCACTTTTATGGGTACTGGATATCATTCTTTTTTTCTTTTTTTTAAAGCAGAAAAATATAGACTGTTATCTGATAATGAAAAAAAAATTATTTTTTATTTTTTATTTTTCGAACATTAGGGGGTCAAATTGTTATTTAGGCATGCCTCAAGAATTTATAGTTCACCCTACTTTACCAGCGTATTATGGATTAAGTTGTTTTACTCTATTTTTGTAAAAGCTTTATTTACTCTACTCTACTTTAGTCACAAATTCATCACGTTTGTTTCTTCCTCCATGTTATTATTCTTGTATTGCCAAAGTGTAATTTGAAAACAAGAAATGGATTCATTGCAGCATTACATTTAACAGGTTTTCAGCAGGGTTTTAGCTTGAAAAGAAAGCAAAGTGTTCTAAAATCTGAAGTGTTAAGTTCATCACTTTTATAGGTACTATATAAAGCGGAAACAATTTAGACAAAGTCTAATCCGACAATGAAAGAGTTCTGTTTGTTATTTTTCAAATATTAGGGGTCAAGTAGTTATTTAGGCATACCTCAAGGAATGTATTTATAGTTTACCCTACTTTAGTAGCCCATTATGGATGAACTTGTTTTACTTTCTTCTTGTAGAAGCTTTATTTTCTTGGAGAGATGAGTTTTTTTTTTCACAAATTCATCAACGGTTGTTTCTTCATCAATTTTATTATCCTTGTCATGGCCTCTATTGAGAAAATCTGGACAATTTCTATTGATGATTTCAAATCATCTTGAGTATTCTGATGATGATTTACTCAACCTCTTTGGACGTAAGAATATACATACAACAAAGTAAAATAAAAACGAGATGATAAAATCAGTACTTGTTGCATGTTTAAACATGGTAAGATCAAACTTTCTTCTGATCCTGTATGGAACCCATTGACGAGGATGTTTATCTTTTGCAAAACAAACAAACCTGTGCATTATTTTCAAGTGAGAAACTTAAATTCTTATTAGTTGTGTAATTACCGAGTTGACAAACTTGGAAGCATCAACCATATCTCCCCACCAATTTTCAAGCATTACAAATCCTCTTTTGTTTTCTTCTTGTTTGTGACATGTTTGTTCATATTATTTTGTTAGTTGGATGATCGTGCGCTTACAGAGGTGATGAAGAAGCTTTTCAAGAATTACAAAAAGTGGTGCAAGTACTTGGGTCGGAAAAGTAGCCTTTGGTGAGACTTCTTATATAAAATTAAGGCTGCCTAGTGTTGTAACTCTGTGTCTTTGTTCTTGAGCCTGGTATATAGCTGTGTATGAAGCAGTTTTGAGCCTTTTCTTTATAGCCTAGAAAAGTAGATTACATCTCGCTTGAATGGTGAAAGATAGGAGTACTCATGGTGTCCTGGTTTTGTTGGGAAATAACGCAAATTCCCGATAAGCCAGATTTATGAGAAAGCAAGAATAGAAAAATAACACAAAATTTGATAACGGAGTTCGGCCAATCTTGCTTACGTCTCGGACTGTTCATAGATCTTTTCTTGAAAAGAGAGAAATTACGAAGGTGTTTACAACACTTTCACAACTCACAACCAATTACACCGAAAATTACTCTCAATTTTCTCTCACAAAAAACTTTTCTCAATTGGAATGAACACTTTGGATGGTTAATTCATTACAATTACACATCTATTTATAGGAAAATTCACTCCTTGAATTACTCCTTAAATTAATGGTTCTGAATTGCTCCTAGAATTAAGCTCCATGTTTTACTCCTTGTTTTGTTATGTTTTACTCCTTATTTTGTTCCATGTTTTGCTCCTTAATTTAAGGATGTTTGCTCCTTAATTTGCTCGTAAATTAAGGAGCTTTATAACAATAATATCTAACAATCTCCCACTTGGTGATTTCAATCATGCCTTCACACCTCGATCAATCACGGCTGACTTTTCTAGTCTTTGTTACTCTAGACCAACCGAAGTTGAGCCTGACTTCGATTTGTCAATAATCACCACCTTTGTTAACATATCTGCTGGATTTTGCTCCCTTGAATCTTCTCCATTAACACATCATCTTACAATAGAGATCCGATGAAGTGATAACGAAGTCCAATATGTTTGGTTACAGAGAATGAAATCTGAATTCTTCGCGTTGTATTCTTGGCTTTGACTATCACTACGCAGAACATTCTTCTCTTGTTTGAATCCCAACTCAGTTAACAAACCTTGAAAGCCGTATCATCTCTTTACTAGTTTCGATTCTTTAGCTACATACTCGGCCTCTGTAGTGGATAGAGTGACAATTTTACGTATTTGTGACATCCAACTAACATTGTAGTTCCAACAAGTAAATATATAACCGGTGGTGCTTCTTCGGTGATCACTTCACCTCCAAAGTCTGCATCTACGTATCCTTGTACTTTTAACTCTCGCTACTAAAAGTACTGAAACACTTTTCTCGTGGTGCCTCGCAGATACCTCAAAATCCACTTGGATCGCTTCCCAATGAGTTTTCCCTGGATTTGACATAACCGCTAACAACTCCACCGTGGCCAATGTACGGTCTTGTACGGACCATTGCGTACATCAAACTTCCAATGGCCGAGGCATAAGGAACCTTAGCCATGAATTCTCTCTTCCTCTCCGTACGGGGGCCGATCCTTGGATGGCGAAAATGACTAGCCCAAGGGTGTCTTAGCAGCAGCATCGCTCATGTTGAATCATGCAAAAACCACGATTGATGTACTCTGCTTGAGATACCGCTGAGGATCCTTTCTTCTTATTTTTCGCAGGATTTGCATTCCAAGAATCTTTTTTGTTGGACCCAAGTCTTTCATGTCAAACTCCTTTGACAATTGATCTTGATCTTCGATATCATCCATATCTCGAACACCTACTAACATATCATCAACATAAAGTAGTAAAATGATATAACTTGACCTATATCTCTTGAAGTAAAGATAATTGACGTGCACAGGAAGAAACCTTCCTTGTGCGTAGAAGCTATCAAACTTTGTACCATTGTCTCGGGGCTTGTTTCGGGCCATACAAACTCTTCTTAAGTCTGCCTTGCGCGTATTTCTTCACCTCTTTCTCGAGAAACCTTCGGTTGGTACATGTATATCTCTTCATCTAAATCTGTGAAGGAATGCGGTCTTCACATCACGTGTTCGCATGAAGATCTTGATGGCTACAATACTCAATCTTGATCGATAGTATTGAGCTTCACAACAGGAGCGAAAATGTCAATGTAGTCAACTCCTTTCTTCTGTTGAAACCGCTTTAACAACTAGGCGTGCTTTGTATCTCTTGGAACCATCGTACTCTTGCTTCACCCAGACACCCATTTGTTGTGAAGTGCCTTCTTTCCCATTGGTAACTCGGCTAGTTCCATTATGCGGTTGGAGATGAGAGATTTCATTTCTTCTTTCATGTAAAGCTGCACTTATTGGAATCTCGAGTCCGACAAAAGCTTAGATCGAAGATTCGGGCTCCACGTCGATTAGCAACATATAGTTCATGTATCTCCGTTATATGAGGTCGAGAAGACCTTCTCGATACGAAGGGCTGGAGTAAGAAGGTTGTGATGTGTCGAATCTTTGTGTCTTGCCTACGTCCAACAAGTTCTGGTTGAGGACTTGTTACAATTGGTTACATTGCGAAACTATACGGGACATCATCTGCATGCAACAATCTTGACTCGTTCTCTCGATTCATTGGCGTATTTTACATGCATGTCCTATACATCACCCCTTCGTTGAAAATCACATCTGCATACGGATAACTTTCTTTCGTCATCCCAAATGCGGTAGCCAAACTCATCCTCACCATGCTTGATGAATGTGCATTTCTTGGATTTGGGATCGGCTTTATTCTGCGCCGATCACCGATTATGCACAAATCTTCTGTAGCCAACCGAAAACTTTTAGATGTGATAGTTTCACCTGCTTTTCCGCTCCATACCTCCTACGGTATTCTACATGCTCCAATGGAACGGATGGGCCTCGGTTGATCAAGTAAGGCTGGGTGTTGGTACACGCTTGCCCAAAATTGCTTCGGTAGACGGCGTATGCGGATGCCGGCTCTCTTTCGTCAACGTTCGGTTCATACGTTCCTATTCACCCGTTGTGTTGAGGTGTGCACAGCGCGATTCTTTCCATTCTCGATCCCGTGCTCATAACAGAATTTTTGAATCTGGTGTCTTCGTATTCACCACCATTATCATTCCGAGCTTTTTGATCTTTAAACCCGTCTCATTTTCCACCATAGCTTTCCATCTTCTAAAAGCCTCAAATACTTGAACTTATGCTTTAGAAAGTAAACCCATACCTTCCGAGAATGATCATCGATGAAAGTCACGAAGTATTGTTTCCCACCAATGGATGAGGCGGTTGTTGGTCCCCCAAACATCCCAGTGAATAAGCTCTAGCTTTTCCTTCTTTGGGGTTCTACCACCTGTCCGAAAGGTGACTCTCTTTTGCTTTCCCAGTATACAATCTTCGCACGCATGTCCATCTCTGTTGTAGACACGGAAGTTTTCCTTTTGAGTCATAATCTTTATCACTTCTCACTCGTGGCCTAATCTCTGGGTGCCACAGTTTGGTGTTTCATTACTGCTTACAATTGTGATTGAACAACGTCTTACGCCTGTCATGTAAAGAGTGCCACTTTTCTTGCCTCGAGCAAGCCGTCATTGCACCGCCTTTGAAATCTTCCAATCATCGCCATGGAAGATCGTAGTGTAGCCTTCGCTGTAAGCCCCACTTGTTGAGATTAAGTTCCTTGAGAGGTCGGGGAATATGCCGACATCCTTCAGCCATTTCGAAACAGGGACCCGTTTAACTTAATCTTCACTACACCTTTACAATAATAGCACATGGTTGATCATCACTGAATATACCTTTCCAAGGTTTCAGGGACATATTTCTCGAAGAATTCTTCTCGTGAAGTAGCGTGGAGCGATGCTCCGGGAGTCTAGCACCCAAGATTCTTCCTTGCTTCTCCAGAAGAGCATATCAATGCATCATCTCTCCGAGGTGGAAGTAACATTTGCCTCTGCCTTCACTTGTTTGTCCTTGATTGCATTCTTGCACCGATTTTTGTAGTGCTGGTTCTTCCACAATTCCAACACTCGATAGTTTTCGAGCTATGGGAATTATTAGGATTCCTAGATTTGGACCTCGCGTCCTTTGATCTACCTCGGTAGTGGGTTCTACCACGTCCGTTTCCTTTGGTTGAATTTCTTCCTCGACTCGTATGCAAAGCGAAGAGGTTGACGATTCACACTGTCTCTCTACGTCGGATCTCTTCACCGAGAACCAAATCACGAACATCGTCAATTTCAACTTATTGCTTCAGATGAGCTACTCACAGTAGTGACGTAGCATTCCATTTACGGTAGAAGACAAAAGTATCAATGCGTACTTCTTAACCCCATCAATTCAATTTCCATGAACTCAACCGGGTTGTAAGCGTGTTGAGTTCGTTGAGATATTGAGCTACCGATGCGCCTTACGTCATCCGCATGAAATTGAACAAGCGCCATCAAGTGCACTTTGTTTGAGGCGTGGCTTCCATTACATATTGGAGAGAGCCGCCATAAGACCCGCCGTGGTCTTTTCCTTTGCTAATGTTGAAAGCAACATTACGGGATAACGTCGATCGAATAACTCCGAGGGCTTGTCTGTCAGAAGATTCCAATCTTCTTCCTTCGTACCTAAACTTCTTCCCTGAGAGAGGTTGATATAGATTTCTTTGATCTGAGATAATCCTCTATCTGCATTTTCCAAAACCCGAAATCAGGCCATCAAATTTCTCGAGTTTCACCCTTCATCTCATACGGCCATCGCTCCACTAAAATCGACTTCCTGGATCGTTTCGACTATTTCTTGCGAGAAAATTGACAAATCCTACCAATAGCTCGATACCGGGTTGTTGGGAAATAACGCAAATTCCCGATAAATTAGATTTATGAAAGCAAGAATAGAAAAATAACACAAAATTTGATAACGGAGTTCGCCAATCTTGCTTACGTCTCGGACAATTCTTGAATCTTTTTCGAAAGAGAGAAATTACACAAGGTGTTTACAACACTCACAACTCACATGACAGTACACCCGAGAAAATTACTCTCAATTTTCTCTCACAAAAGCTTTTCTCTCAATTGGAATGAACACTTTGGATGGTTAATTCATTACAATTACACATCTATTTATAGGAAAATTCACTCCTTGAATTACTCCTTAAATTAATGGTTCCTTGAATTGCTCCTAGAATTAAGCTCCATGTTTTACTCCTTGTTTTGTTCCATGTTTTGCTCCATGTTTTACTCCTTATTTTGTTCCATGTTTTGCTCCTTAATTTAAGGATGTTTTGCTCCTTAATTTGCTCCTTAAATTAAGGAGCTTTATAACAATAATATCTAACAGGTTTCACCGGTCCTTGGTTTAGAGAAACATGAACCGTAGATAGAAGAAGAAAAAGGAAAAGAAAATTTGAATTCAAAAGCATTTGGTTTTTAATTATGTAATATTTTTTTTTTTACTAATATCTGCAGGTTACCAACTATACAGCAAGAAGTTCAACAGCGTAAACTACTATACATGGGCCTATATCTTCTTATATGGGGGGAAGCTGCAAATTTGAGATTAATGCCAGAGTGCCTCTGTTATATTTATCATCATGTATGATTTCTGGATTGTGCATGTTACTAGTGCAAACTCTTATACCAAGCTTCTAATTTATGTCCTTTGAGCTTTGCATTAGCTTTTCTTTTATGGCTGAGGTTTAATATGGCATCAAAAGTATCAAAATTGATGTCAGGATCAATTTTGACCATGCATGCTTGGATGGAAGTGTACCTTGAATGCTCTATCTAGTTTTATGATGTTATTATTTATTGTGGTGAATCTTTGGTGAAAAATGAAAGCCAACTAAACTTAATAAACTGATTTTTGCCTTGTACGGATGGGATACTTCTTTGGTTAGCTGAAGATATCCTAGTACCTTTTTTTTTAATTGGCAAGCAAAAGTCACAAATTTTCTTCCATTGCTTTTTAATCAGCATGAATTTTCTCTTGTTTAGTCACCTGTTTTGACCATTTTGTTAATTATACTGCATAATCATTAAATCTTCTAATTCGTATGGCCATGGGTGGTGTCATGACCATGTTATAAATTAGTTCTAGCAGGAGAAGCTTGGAAAGTTTATAGTTTTCAAGTTAAACTAAGTTAAAGTGGGGCAATGTGTTGTGAAGTGGTTCATACATTTCAGTGTTCATCCGTAAAACTTTGCATACTTTTAGGTTTTTATTGTTCTTTGTATGGGAGATCATTTCATTTTTGGCATCGAAGATATCGAGTCATGGTGGCAAGTATGGGACACAATTGTGTGCTTAATGACTATGTTTCTTCTTCTAGATGGCATTTGATTTGTATGGTATGTTAGCTGGGAATGTGAGTCCCACAACAGGGGAGAATATAAAGCCAGCATATGGAGGTGAAGAAGAAGCTTTCTTATGGAAAGTTGTTACTCCAATCTATGAAGTAATTGCCAAGGTACTTGTTTGCATTTTCCCTACGTGGTTCATTATATTTTGGTGTACATTTGCTCATGAAGTTGAAAGCACCTCATCCTGTGAATTTGCTTTCTTTGGCAGGAAGCAGGAAGGAGCAAACGAGGAAAATCGAAGCATTCACAATGGAGAAATTATGATGATTTGAATGAGTACTTCTGGTATGAGTCTTTTAATCCTTTTATAGACTTTTCCTTATTCTGGGTATGTTTCTCTGATTAATTCTTTCCATGAACCATAGGTCTGTTGACTGTTTCCGGTTGGGTTGGCCGATGCGTGCAGATGCTAATTTCTTTTGCCCTCCTGGAAAACAACGGGATATGGTGAGCAAAATTTGTGAATTTTGCTGTTGACTTTTCAGATACTTTGATTATAGTGGAAGGGCTATTCCTTTTTAGTCATGTTCCAAAGATATATGCTAAATAAATATGCATTCTAGTATGAGATTGGTGGGCATAAAAATATGCATACTTTAAGTGAATGTTGTGATGCCAAGTGCTCAACTATATTTGGTAGTTAGGTCATTAATAACGAAAACGGTTAACATTCTTTTTAAATAGGTTTGTGTGTGAGTTTGGTTAATTCAACAATGTCTTGATGTATTTGAGCGGTAATTTGTTCTTGATGTGATATTCAAGGGAATTAAGTTACATAATTTGATTTTGGTGATTGTCATGCATAGAGATGTCAAATGAACTACTCTATCCAGCTCGGATTATTTAAAGTTGGCCGAATGAACTCATGAGCTAAAAAGCCTAACTCACTTAACTCATAAACTTAAATAAGTAGCTCACTAATTCATTTGACAATTTAAATGAATATATTTTTTTGATTGAACATATTTTTTATGACTGGACATTTTTTTAGTTAAAACACTTTTTAGTTGAATTTTTTTTTTGTAGTACTTTAAGTTCAATTTTTATCTCGTATACATTGTTAGCATTGATTTTTGTGAAAATGAACCACATCATAGCTAATTATATTTTTTAATAAAAAAACTTATTTTATATACATTTTTAATGCAAGGGGAAATTATATATCAAGTTTTTACATTGTCCAGTTTAATCTGATTATTGGTCTCCAGTATCAATCCAAAATGAACATGAGGAAGAGTATCCATCAAAATGAAGGAAAAAATTGTTATCTTTTTAATATATATATATAATTAGAAATCATTAGAAAATTATTGTGATGATAATTTAGGGGTTAATGTTGTGTAATTACATTGGTTTATATGTGGTTGATATCTGAATTCAATGAAACTCTAATTTTATATAAATTTTTTTATTTTTTATTTTTAAATAACTAATTAAATGTTTTAAAATAATTTAAATTAGCTTTCTATGAGCACCCTATTTCAACTCACATAAAAATGAGCTCAACTCGCTTAAGATGATCCAACCTTGTTCATTTTGCACCTCTAGTTGTGTATTAGTCAGTTAGAATTGTCATAAACTATGTTTTTGTAGACTGTTTTAGGATAGTTGTTTGGTAAATGAACCTATGCTGTCATAAGTAGTAAATGTATGTTACTTTATTATATTCATTTGAATGCTGCTCTCTGCACGGAGTAGGCCATGATTTATGATAGTTGTGTTGTTCAGGATAATAAACCTGCTAACAGGTGGGACCGCTGGGTTGGAAAAGTTAACTTCGTTGAGATCCAGACATTTTGGCATGTTTTTAGGAGCTTTGACCGTATGTGGAGTTTCTTTATTCTATGTTTGCAGGTACTAAGCCGTCTTGTCTACAATCTGTTTTCCATCTTCCCTTTGCATGTTTAGTTCTGGTATACATGCTAAAATCATATCATTTTGTCTAGGTTATGATCATAATTGCTTGGAATGGCAATGGGGAACCCAGTTCTATATTTACTTCTGAAGTTTTCAAGAAAGTTTTGAGTGTCTTTATAACTGCAGCTTTATTGAAGCTGGGGCAAGGTAGGCAGATTTTGCTTGCTCTATTGCTGGAATACTGTTGTTTTCACTTTATTTTGTACAGAAACTTCTAGTTCTCTTTGAATGGTTGACTTTAGGGAATCAAAGAATTATCCCCCAGTTATGTCAAGTCTGCTTAAACTGTTTTCAGTCTCATATAAAATGGATTCTCCATTACTACACTTTACCAACTACAGTTAATTGTTAAATTATTTTGACTTTTGCAGCTATCCTTGATGTCATTCTTAGCTGGAAAGCACAGAGGAGTATGTCATTTCATGTTAAATTAAGATATATTTTGAAGGTTTTTTCGGCTGCTGCATGGGTGATAATTTTACCTGTTAGTTATGCGTATACATGGGAAAATCCTCCGGGTTTTGCTCAAACTATCAAGAGTTGGTTTGGCAATGATGCAAATTCGCCATCATTATTTATTTTGGCTGTTGTTATCTACTTGTTGCCCAATATGCTAGCTGCAGTATTGTTTGTCTTCCCTTTCATTCGTCGGTTCCTTGAGAGGTCAAACTATAGGATCGTGATGCTTATGATGTGGTGGTCACAGGTATTGAGAAAGTGTTCACCTAGTATTTTAACTTATATGCTTGTTTAGCTGGTGCTCATTGTACTGAGTTGTTGATTTCCAGCCTCGTCTATATGTTGGTCGGGGAATGCATGAGAGTGCATTCTCTCTTTTCAAGTAAGAACCCATTTCTTGGTAGATGGACTATCCATTTCTTCACACGTGTTTTGGTATTTTATGCGATGTATGGTTTTCTGTTCAAAATATGCAGGTACACCATGTTTTGGGTTCTTCTTATAATCACAAAGTTGGCTTTTAGTTACTATATTGAGGTTTTTCTTCTGCTTTCTCTTGGATAGTTTCTGTCTTTTTAATCTGCTTATATTTAAATATTTTTAAGTGAATAAATGGTAAATTGATGTATAGATAAGTAATATGAGCCTGTTAAATTATAATTTTTTGCATTAGTCTGAACCCTCTTCTCTCTAGAACATATCCAAAATGAAAAAGGTAGATATACACATTTATTTTTGAGAAGAGAAATTATACGCCTTTCTGATTCCCCTCCCTTGATAATCTCAATTAAATTGATCTATTGCACATGGTTATCATTTCTTGTTGCCAGATAAAACCTTTAGTGGGTCCAACAAAAGCGATAATGAGTGTGCGTATTACTAGGTTCCAGTGGCATGAGTTCTTTCCCCGTGGTAATAGAGAATACAATTTTGAATGTATTTGCACATATTTTTTTCCTTAGTAAGTTGTGATTTTGATATTTTATCTCATGCAGCGAAGAATAATATCGGGGTTGTTATTGCACTCTGGGCTCCTATTATGCTTGTACGTAGTATATCATTTGATTACTTAATCAATTGTCTTTCTATGTTGCCTTGCATAATGTGACTTGTAACTATGATCTTTGTGTAGGTCTATTTTATGGATACCCAAATTTGGTATGCCATATTCTCCACATTATTCGGAGGCATTTATGGAGCCGTCCGTCGCCTTGGAGAGGTTAATAGATCATTTCTCAATTATGAGATATTTTTCCTGTGTATTTGGTTCTTTACTGGCCTTACTTTGTGACCATTTAAATTAATTATGAAAACTAAGAGAAAATGTCATATTTAAGTTTATACTGGTGTCTTGACCCAGTGGTGGAACATAATTATGCTTCCTAAGCATACAAGTATATTCCCTACACTGGTCCAATGTTGGAAAGATTAATAACAATGGCATAAAGGGCTTTATCTGAAATGGTTGCAGATTCGAACTTTAGGAATGCTAAGATCCCGTTTTCAATCACTTCCTGGTGCCTTCAATGCCCGACTGATCCCAATGGAAAAGAGTGAGCCAAAGAAAAAAGGATTGAAGGCAACATTTTCTCGCAAGTTTGATGAGGTTGTTATTTCTTCAATTTGTAGAATTTTCAATTCCAGATTCCCTTTGCTTGAATAAAAAAAATGGTGATTACTATATTGACTTGAGTCTTGTGGTATATTTATTCACATCTTTTTGTAGATCCCTTCTAACAAAGAGAAAAAGGCAGCAAGGTTTGCTCAGTTATGGAATAAAATCATCACAAGTTTTAGAGATGAAGATCTTATAAGTGATAGGTAATCGAAAAGGGTACCTTGGTCTGCATGTGATTCTTCCGTGGTTCAATATTCTGGGGCATCTCTATTGCGGTGTGTTTGTTGTTCCTTCGTCATTGTGCTGAGATTGTTGTGGTTTTCAGGGAAATGGACCTTTTGCTTGTTCCATATTGGGCTGACCGAGACTTGAATCTGATACAGTGGCCTCCGTTCTTACTTGCCAGCAAGGTCTGTTTTAGCATACTTTTTAGTTTCCATCAAAAGCTTACCTCTTAAAATACAGAAGGTCATTTGGTTCTGTAAATATTTAGATCCCAATTGCATTAGACATGGCCAAGGACAGCAATGGAAAGGATAAAGAGCTTAAAAAGAGAATTGAGAATGACAGCTATATGTCTTGTGCTGTTCGTGAATGCTATGCTTCATTCAGAAACATCATTAAGTTCCTGGTTCAAGGAAACCATGAAATAGAGTAAGTTTGTCTACATTGTGTTGTGTCCTGGTGGAGTCTCTTGGCAACTGAATAAACTATTTATTGACATCCCTTGCTTATATTTTCGATAAAATTTCAGGGTTATAGACATCTTATTTTCTGAGGTTGCCAAACATATAGAAGCTGATGACTTGGTTAAGGAATTTAAGATGAGTGCTCTTCCTCGCCTCAATGAGCATTTTGTTGAGCTTATTAAATATTTGGTGAGTTAAACCTTGTGCTGCAGAAATTTCTTCAGTTATCTAAGGCTTGATAAGGGTCATTGTTATAAAGCTCCTTAATTTAAGGAGCAAACATGGAGCAAAACATGGAGCAAAACATGGAGCAAAACAAGGAGCAAAACATGGAGCAATTCATGGAGCAAAACAAGGAGCTTAATTCAAGGAGCAATTTAAGGAACCATTAATTTAAGGAGTAATTCAAGGAGTGAATTTTCCTATAAATAGATGTGTAATTGTAATGAATTAATCATCCAAAGTGTTCATTCCAATTGAGAGAAAAGCTTAGAGAGAAAAGCTTTTGTGAGAGAAAATTGAGAGTAATTTTCTTGGGTGTAATTGGGTTGTGAGTTGTGAGTGTTGTAAACACTTTGTGTAATTTCTCCCCTTTCGGTAAAAGATCTGTGACGGGTCGGAGACGTAGCAAGATTAGTAGAACTCAGTTATCAAATTTTGTGTGTTATTTTTCTATTCTTGCTTTCATCATCGGCTTATCGGGGAATTTGCGTTATTTCCCACGACAAGTAGGTATCGAGCTATTGGTAGTGATTTACGTCGATTTTACGCAAGAAATAATCGGGAAACGATCCGAGAGGAAGTCATATTTTAGTGGGAGCGATGACGCGGATGAAGGAAGGGTGAAACTCGAGAAATTTGATGGCACGGATTTTGGGTTTTGGAAAATGCGGATAGAGGATTATACGTATCGAAAGAAATCTATATCAACCTCTCTCGGGAAGAAGCGAGGCATGAAGGAAGAAGATTGGAATGCTTACAGGCAGAAGACCCTCGGAGTTATTCGATTGACGTTATCCCGTAATGTTGCTTTCAACGCTAGCAAAGGAAAAGACCACGGCGGTCTTATGGCGCCTCTCCGATATGTATGAGAAGCCCGTCGGCCTAAACAAAGTGCACTTGATGAGGCGCATTGTTCAATTTGCGGATGACGGAAGGTGCATCGGTAGCTCGACATCTCGATGAACTCGGCACGATTTACAACCCGAGTTGAGTTCGGTGGAAAAATTGGTCGATGAAGAAGTACGTTGATACTTTTTGTCTTACTGCAGAGAAGGCTGGAATGCTACTGTCGCGGTGTGGTAGCTCGTCGGGAAAGCGATAAGTTGAAATTTGGCGATGTTCGTGATTTGGTTCTCGGTGAAGAGATCCGACGTAGAGAGAGGTGAATCGTCAGCCCTTCTTGAGTTTTTGTCTGAGTCGAGGAAGAAATTCAACCAAAGGAAATGGAGCGTGGTAGAGCCCGACTACGAGGTAGATCGAAAAACGGGAGGTCGAATCCGAGAATCCTAATAATTCCATGCTCGAAGACTATCGAGTGTTGGAATTGTGGAAGAAGCCGGGCATTACAAAAATCGGTGCAAGAGTGCAGAAGGGCTCCAAGTGAAGGCGGAGAGCAGTAATGTTACTTCCCTCGGGGGAGGAGACGATGCATTGATATGCTTTCTTTGGAGAAGCGAGGAAGAATCTTGGGTGTTAGACTCTGGAGCATCGTTCCGTACTACTTCACAAAAGAATTCTTCGAGAAATATGTCCCAGGAAACCTTGGAAAGGTATATCTTGGTGATGATCAACCATGTATTATTATTGGCAAAGGTGTAGTGAAGATTAAGTTGAACGGATCTGTTTGGGAGGCCCGAAGGATGTCGAGCGTATTCCCGATCTCGAAGGAACTTAATCTCGGTGGGGCGGATTGGCCGGTGAAGGCTACCTTCTGATCTTCCGTGGTGATGATTGGAAGATTTCAAAGAGGTGCGATGAGTTGCTCGAGGCAAGAAAAGTGGCCTTCTTTACATGACGGACGAGGCACGTTGTTCAGTACGGTTGCGTAAGCAATAAAACACCAAATCTATGTGTGAGACTAGGCCATATGAGTGAGAAGGGGATGAAGATTATGCCTTTCGAGGGAAAACTTCCCGGTCTACAGTCTACGGAGATAGACATGTGCGAAGATTGCATACTTGGAAAGCGAAAGTCGACTTTCGGACAAGTTGCGAGAATCCCAAAGAAGGAAAGGCTAGAGCTTATTCACTCGATGTTTGGGGACCAGCGACCGTCTCATCTATTGGTGGGAAACACTACTTCGTGACTTTCGTCGATGATCGGCTCTCGGAAGGTATGGGTTTACTTTCTAAAAGCGTAAGTACGAAGTATTTGAGGCTTTCAAAAGATGGAAAGCTATGGTGGAAAATGAGACGGGTTTAAAGATCAAGCTCAGGCTTAGATAATGGTGGTGAATATGAAGACACCGAGATTCAAAATTTTGCTTTATGAGCACGGAATTAGAATGGAAAAGAGCGTACTTGCACGCCTCGGCCAATGGTGTAATTGGAGCGTATGAGCCGAACGTTGACGAAGAGCCGAAGCATTCGTATACGGTCAGTCTAAAAGCAGTGCAGGCGAAGCGATCAACGGCGAGCACTCTTGATCAGCCGAGGCTATCTGTTCCATTGGAGCGCTAGAATACCGGAGGAGGTATGGAGCGGAAAGAGGTGAAACTATCACATCCCAAAGTTTTCGGTTGTGTAGCATTTTGTGCATGTCGGTGATCAAGGCGAGGAATAAGCTTGATCCCAATCCAGAAATGCACGTTCATTGGCTATGGTGAGGATGAGTTTGGCTACCGCGTTTGGGATGACGAAAAGAAGAAAGTTATCAAGTAGTAGAGATGTGATTTTCAACGAAAGGGTGATGTATAAGGACATCGCGTAAAATGAGCGCCCGATGACTCGGAGCGAGAATGAGTCGGTATTTGCGGTGCGAGATGATGTCCCGGATACTTCAATGAGACGGTGTAACAAGTCCTCGGCCAGGAACTTGTTGGACAAAAACGGTCGGACATTCGCGACGCACGACCTCTTACTCCGACTCACTGTGAGAAGGTCTTACCGACCTCGTAATGCCTAACGGGAGATACATAGAACTATATGTTCTTTGGTGATGGAGGGGAGCGAATGCTATGATGAAGCTTGTCAGACTCGAGATTCCGACAAGTGGGAGCTTAGCATGAAAGAAGAAATGAAATCTCTCATCTCGACGGACATGGGAACTAGGCGAGTTGCACTGGGAAAGAAGGCAACCTTCGTAACAAATGGGTGTCTGGGTGAAAGAGAGGCTTGTGATGGTTCCAAGAGATACAAAGCACTTTAGTTGTCAAAGGGTTTCAACGAGAAGGAAGGAGTTGATTCTGGCTGACATTTTTGCTCCGTTGTGAAGCTCAATACTATCGGATCGGTATTGAGTATTGTAGCCATCGAAGATCTTCATCTTGAAGCAGTTGGATGTGAAGGCGCATTCCTTCGTGGAGATTTAGATGAAGAGATTTACATGCTGTACCCGACGGAAGGTTTCTCGAGAAAGGGGGAAGAAGAACATGGTGTGCGAGACTTAAGAAGAGTTTGTATGGCACAGAAACAAGCCAGAGACAATGGTACAAAAAATTGTGACTTCGTACCTGAGGAAGGTTTCAGTGCAATGCGATCATTGTTGCTGCTCTTGAGAGATATAAGTCCGATTATATCATTTTACTACTTTATGTTGATGATATGTTAGTAGCGAGGTTCGGATATGGATGATATTAAAAGGTTGAGACGATTGTCAAAGGAATTTGACATGAAAGACTTGGGTCGACAAAGAAAGATTCTTGGAATGCAAATCATAAGAAATAAGAAGAAAGGATCCTTGCAGGTTATCTCAGGCGAGTACATTAATCGTGTTTTGCAAAGATTGACGTATGGGCGATGCCAAGCCGGTTAGACGCACCCTTGGCGGTCATTTTCGCCTATCGAGGATCGGTCCCCTCGAGACGAAGAAGAGGGAGGGTCATAGCTAAGGTTCCTTATGCCTCGGCCGTTGGAAGTTTAATGTGTATGATAGTGCATGCAGGACGGACATTGGCCATGCGATTGGGAGTTGTTAGCAGATTTATGTCCAAATCCGGGAAAAACTCATTGGGAAGCGATCGAGTGGATTTTGAGGTATCTGCGGGCACGCGAGAAAAGTGCTGTACTTTAGTAAGGAGAGTTAAAAGTACAAGTGAGGTACGTAGACGCGGACTTTGGAGGTGAAGTTGATCACCGGGAAGAAGCCTTGCTAGGTTATATATTTCTTGTTGGAACTACGGTTTGTTAGTTGGATGTCACAAATGAGAAAATTGTCACTCTATCCTGGTGAGTATGTAGCGATGGCGAAGCTAGTAAAGAGATGATATGGCTTGAGTTTGTTCATGGTGGTGGGATTCAAACAAGAAGAATGTTACTGCGTAGTGATAGTCGAAGTCATGATACTTGTGAAGAATTGACATTTCATTCTGGGAAACGAAGCATGTGGACTTCGTTATCAACCGTGAATCTACATTGGAAGATGATGTGTTATCTTGGAGAAGATTCAGGAAGCAAAAATCCGACGGATATGTTAACAAAGGTGGTGACTATTGACAAGCTGAAGTTGTCAACACTTAGGTTGGTCTCTAAATGTGAAATAACAGACTAGAAAAGGCTGCATTGATCAAGGTGTGAAAACAGTTGAAATCGGTCTTAGTGGGAGATTGTTATAAAGCTCCTTGGCTAGAAGCAAACGTGGAGCAAAACATGGGAGCAAAACGTGGAGCAAAACAAAGCAAAACATGGAGCAATTCATGGAGCAAAACAAGCGAGCTTAATTCAAGGAGCAATTTGAGGCAATTAATTTGGGAGTAATTCAAGGGTGAATTTTCCTATAAATAGATGTGTAATTGTAATGAATTAATCATCCAAAGTGTTCATTCAATTGAGAGAAAAGCTTAGAGAGAAAAGCTTTTGTGAGAGAAAATTGAGAGTAATTTTCTTGGATTGTAATTGGGTTGTGAGTTGTGAGTGTTGTAATGCACTTTGTGTAATTTCTCACTTCGGTAAAAGATCTGCGTGGTCAGGAGGCGTGCAAGATTGGCGAACTCCGTTATCGAATTTTGTGTGTTATTTTTACATTAACTACCATGCATCTGAGCATCGGGAATTTGCGTTATTTCACTATGTGCGCATTCAACTTGAACTATGCAGTTGGATAATAACAAAGAGGACAGGAATGAAGTTGTGCTTCTGTTCCAGGACATGCTAGAAGTTGTAACTGAAGATATAATGGAGGATAATACACCTAAGTGGATTGCATCGTATGATTTAATTACAGTTTTTACTGCCCTCAGACCCTTGTGTTTTGCTTATGATGCTATTGTCTTTTACCTGTAGTTTGTTGGAAATTCATGGGGGATCTGGTCCTGAGGGGATGACCTCCCTATATCAACACCATCAGTTATTTGCATCTGCTGGAGCTATCAATTTTCCTATTACACCGGTGACTGAAGCTTGGAAGGAAAAGGTCTGCTACTTTTTTAGATATTTCTTGCTGAAATTTTTATCTGTATTAGTTTTCTCCAAACTCTACAAAACTTCACTTGCAGATTAAACGGCTATATCTCTTGCTTACCACTAAGGAATCTGCCATGGATGTACCATCCAATTTAGAGGCTAGAAGGCGTATTTCTTTTTTCTCAAATTCATTGTTTATGGACATGCCTGAAGCACCCAAAGTTCAAAATATGCTTTCTTTCTCGTAAGTTTTTAATATTTATTTTTAGTTATTCACTTTCTTGTAAGCTGTTTGTTCTAGTTGTCTAAAGCTTTGATTATTGCTCTTTTCTTTTTTGGTATAAAATCTTGTTATTAAGGGCTCTTTGGTTCTCTGAATTTCAAGTCAAAGGTGTCTATTTACTTTTTTTGACTGAATAAATTAAGGTGGATTTCTATCCTGTACTTTTTAGCCATATAGATCCTATTTTTTTATTTTTATTTTGCCCCTTGTCATTGTTTTTAATTGATTAACTTTCTTATAGTGTATTAACTCCTTACTACACGGAGGAGGTTCTCTTCTCCTTGCATGACCTGGAAGTTCCAAATGAGGATGGTGTTTCTATCCTTTTCTACTTGCAAAAAATTTACCCAGGTTTAATATTTACTGCTATTACCAGCATACATGTTTTCCTTGCTTTTATTAATCATTGCAGTGGAACTGAATTGGCTGAGATGGCATCCAGATGAATGGAACAACTTCCTTCAACGAGTGAAATGCAACAATGATGAAGAACTTAGAGGATCTGATGAACTGGAAGAGGAACTTCGTCTTTGGGCTTCATATAGAGGCCAGACATTAACCAGAACTGGTACTCGATTCCTTTCATTGTCTGTACTGTATGTTTGTCTTTGGGTGTTCTCTATTTTATATTGCTAATTTCTTTTCTTCTCAATTTACTAAAATTTCCATACAACGTTACAATTTTCAGTGAGAGGTATGATGTATTACCGAAGAGCTTTGGAGCTTCAAGCCTTTCTTGATATGGCAAAGGATGAAGGTACTTTTTCTGTTTGCTATATATTTCATTCTATGCTGAAAATATCTTTCGATCACACTCATTGGAGTGTGTTCTAATTGAGACTTTTGTTGTTTTTAACCGGTGTAATATCCCTTTCAATAGATTTAATGGAGGGCTATAAGGCAGTAGAGTTGAATTCAGAGGATCAGTCAAAGGGGGATGGATCCCTTTGGGCACAGTGTCAAGCAGTGGCTGACATGAAGTTCACATATGTGGTATCTTGCCAACACTATGGTATTCACAAGAGATCTGGGGATCCTCGTGCACTGGAAACTTTGAGGCTTATGATTATGTAAGTGCCTAACGATACTTTATTGAGACCAGGGGCCAAATACTATCAAGGCCTTCGATATTTTTCATATTAAAAAATTAAATAAATATTTTCTTTTTTATTTAACAATTTATTTAGACATATAATGTATACTAAATAAATAACAGTTATACATTTCGTTTTGTCATCACTAATTAATCTTTTCTTTTTACCAAATGATGCAAATAACTAAGAGATCACACAAAACTAGATAAATATTGAAAGTAGAAAAATTCCATTGATAGATAAGGATTGATCATATTAGATTTTTTTGTTAATTATAAATTAAAAATTGAAATTGCAAATAAAAAAAAATGAATTACTATAAATAGTGAGTTGATAATTACAACTTATGATGAGTTGATAATTACTAACGAGCAAATCGTGTAAATGATAATTACAATTGTGTATTAGATGAGTTGACAACTTATGAGCAATTTCTTTGAGAGGAGAATCGAAAAGTTTAAAATTGTTTGCAAAGTTAATATCTAGATAAAACAAGGATATATAAAAACTATAAAATTTGAAAGTTCAAATAGGAATTTTTAACTATGAGTAAGAGCTCTTGCTTTTCACGATCTCAATTGATTAAGAATAGAGGATTATATTAAGGAATATTTTAAGAGAAAAAATGCTTGCTTGATTTTTTTTGCATATATAGGAAAACTAAGAGTCACATAGCATGCACCAAACTAATTTTTTATTTAGTTAGTAACATGTAAAATAACATTGAATTAAATACATAATGAAATAATAATTTAAATATATTTTCAAAATGTTATTTTAATAATTTATTTTGTTTTAAAAAATATAAAATATTTGTCAACAAAAAATGGAGCCCTTATCCGTCTAGGGCCTAAGGTGGTCGCCTCATCCACCCAAAGGATGAGCCACCCCTTATTAAGTTGTCTATTTATTTTAATCTATTTGTATGTCTACATGTGGCAGATATCCATCATTACGTGTTGCTTATATCGATGAGGTTGAAGAACCTAGTAAAGACAGATCAAAGAAGATCCAGAAAGTTTATTATTCTACTCTGGTGAAGGCTGCTTTGCCGAAGTCCATTGATTCATCTGAACCTGTTCAAAACTTGGACCAGGTACCAAACACTGCAATTCAGAGTTTTGATGTTGATTTTGCAACCTTTTCCATTTCATAGTGCTTGCCTGTTGTTTGCATTAATATGTGTCTTGTAACACATTTGACTTGATGTCAAACCAAAACTAGTTCAGTAGTCCTTGCTAAATTGCAATGGTGAACATCAAGGGATACTTTTGAAGTTAAAAACTCCATAAGATTCTTTCCCTTATAACGTCCTTTTTTATGTAAGGTTTTCTTGTTTGACCCAATTGATGATACAACTACTGAAGCTGAAGTTCTCTCTTCCTGTTCTTTTGAATTCTTGTAATTGACACATATATAACTGTGACTGGAGCCCTTAATTGAAAGTGTGTAGTTTCAAATACAGTTCTCAAGGTTAATGAAATAACCATGTCTATTGGTTTTAGCTTGGAAGGTAACCGTAGACTTTGATTTTCAATATCCAGGTTCTTGTTCTTTCCTTTTTTTGCTCCTTGAAAATGATGAAAAAAGTTGGATATGGTTAGAATCGATAGAGGTACTTGATATATATAATGCTGTTTTAACTTTGTTCGAACCTGGTACATTGTTTTGTTTTACCTTTGATCTTTGATGATATTTGATTGATACGAATAGTGTGTAAATGAATACACAAGTATATGTATCGCAAACAAATTATATAATGGTAAGAAAAGATCGTTACCACGAAGATTATGTTATTAAAAACTAATTTTTACGACTAAAACGTAAAGATCAATTTTATGTGTTTTGAGAAAGAAAAATTAAAAAAACTACAAATAAATAACAGTAATTAATTAATTCAAAATTAACAGTTAAGAAAATATATGAGAAAATATATAAGAATATTTAACCTTTCAATTTTTTAAGCATGTGAATCACTAAAATCCTCATAATATAATTACAGTCAATTGGAGTCTTTCCTTTGGATAATTCTATTACATCCTAAGTTTCGTTTTTTTCCAACTGTTATTTTTTCCATAACAACTTCTCTCCATTATGAGATTTCTAAAGGTCTCGTGGATATCTTTTAGAATTCTTATTCTGTCAAGGTTAGTGATAAAAGCACGAAATTTAGAATACAATTTCATATGAAACAAACTTAGAGATAGGATATAGAGTACAAGATCCTTTTTATTTTCTAAGAGTAGCAGGTAACTCAGGTGACTTATGTGATTTAGAGTTACTTGAATTTATTGTAGACTCGTGGATACTTTTCATCTATAACTAGGTTTTAACTCCTTTGGTGCTTCAAGTGTGTAGTTCTTGTTTTAAACTTTGATATATGCAAGTAATTGTCTATTTTTTTTTTCTGTTTTCCCCCCGAGTTTAAATTATTCTCTGTATATGGGATAAATTCTTCTCAAATCTATTACTCTATATGTTCCCTTCTTAAATCTAGTTTCCTTTGAAACTACATATTTCAGCATGATCGTTAGGAGCCTCCTTTTCTTTTTACACTATGATCTGGGAATATCAACTTTGAATGTTGAGAAGAAAATAAGAGTCATTTTTTGTTTTCCCAATTCTTGGTGTTTTGAAGTGAGGGTTTTGCTTGAGTGTAGTTTCATAGAAAGTGAATGTCTTGTTTCGTATCAGCACTTTTGTATGTGTAAGAATGTATGTAGTTGCAAAATATTTTGTTTCCTTTGAAAGTGGAACTTGGAATCTGAATCTAATTGAGGTAAAATATCAATGCTTTATATGAGTTGATTCTATGACATGATCTGCATTTATTATTATTTTTTGTATGAAGAGTTATCTGTATGCAGGTAATCTATCGAATAAAGCTTCCTGGAAATGCAATCCTGGGTGAGGGAAAGCCAGAGAATCAGAATCATGCAATTATTTTTACTCGTGGAGAAGGCTTGCAAACAATAGATATGAATCAGGTTAGCTATCGAGTCATTATGGATGATCCAGTAGCTATTTGTTAGTTAATGTCTCGGTCTTGTAGGATAACTATATGGAAGAAGCCTTAAAAATGAGGAATTTGCTCCAAGAATTTCTCAAAAAGCATGATGGCGTGAGGCATCCTACAATTCTCGGCTTGAGAGAACATATATTTACTGGAAGGTGGGTGTCATGGTGTTGATAAACTTGATGTAAATGAAACGTAGTATTTTGATATTTGGAACATATTTGTACTCGGATTTCCCCCATTTCTGTTGGGGGAGGGTGGATCAGAATTATGCTCCCAACTTATCTGTTAATGTCGTGTGCAGTGTTTCTTCCCTAGCTTGGTTCATGTCAAATCAAGAAACCAGTTTTGTGACTATTGGTCAGAGATTGCTGGCCAACCCTCTGAGGTAAGTTGCAAACTTGCAATATTTTAGTTCTCTTTCAATTAGATTTGGAAAACAGTAACCCATAATTGCAATGAATGGGTTAATTTTGTAGAACAACGGTTTATTTAAATGCTACTACTGTGATTTTGGAGATTGTTACGGTACTGTTTCAAAGACAAATTTGAATATATGCCTGTGGAACCGATACTCCAACATAAATTACATAGTGAAGTCATGTGTGATGATCAGAATGTGGATTGAAACATAAAATGGCAGTAGAGTGTTCTAACAGTGATAATGTATCCCAACTGCCCCATACAACTAATATCTGCTTCTACCTCTCAAGAAAGTGCTCTTACTGTTTCTTAAAATAATAAACAAGAAAGTGCTCACTTTAATAAACCCGATACTCTTACAATGGGCATTAATTTCATATTCTTAGTTACCATTTGTGCTATAACACATGCTTATTGAGGTTATCTGTATGAGATTTTAGCATGAAGCAGGCTTCAATTGGTAACACATATATAACATAATAGCCCCAAATTTAATGGTTGTGAAACAGTACTGAATTATGTATCTGCAAGCAAAAGAAAATGAATTGCAGCTGTTCTAGTGCTTGGTATTTTAAATAATTTTGGGAGAGATAAAGTTCACCATTAAGGGCGGAAACTATGATGAGGTTGTTAGTAGCTAATAGTATTTTGGATAGTAATGAGTTTGTTGTCGACAAACTTCTTAGTATTCATTTTGTAGTGTCTCTATCTTTCCTTACAATACACTTTTGTTTCATTCTCATTTGTTTCATTCTCATTTGTTTCATTCTCATTTGTTTCCTTCCTCTTCTGCTGTTTCTGGATGTTGATGTTAACTCCTTTCTGTTCATCAAGGGTCCGGTTTCACTATGGTCACCCTGATATTTTCGATAGACTCTTTCATCTCACTAGAGGTGGTATCAGTAAAGCATCAAAGGTTATCAATCTGAGTGAAGACATATTTGCTGGTACGATACATTATTTTGTCATTGTAAAGCTCTTTTGCCTTTTATTTTATTTTAGACTTGCCTACTTGTATCCTTTGTATGTGGTTTCAGGGTTCAATTCTACACTTCGTGAAGGCAATGTAACTCACCATGAGTACATACAGGTAGGGAAAGGCAGGGACGTGGGCCTTAATCAGATTTCTATGTTTGAAGCAAAAATAGCCAACGGAAATGGAGAACAGACACTCAGTCGAGATATATATCGACTTGGGCACCGTTTTGACTTCTTCAGAATGTTGTCCTGTTACTTCACCACTGTTGGATTCTACTTTAGTACTCTGGTACATTTCGACATTGGCTCAATCATTTAGCTTCTGGATATAACCTTTTCAGCTAAGATACTAAACAAGGAGTTGTCTTCATTTTGCAGGTATCTGTGCTTACTGTATACATCTTCCTTTATGGTCGTCTTTATCTTGTTCTCAGTGGACTTGAAGAAGGTTTGAGCAATCAACCAGCAATTCGTGACAACAAGCCTCTTCAAGTAGCACTTGCCTCTCAATCTTTTGTTCAGATAGGATTTTTAATGGCCTTGCCAATGTTGATGGAAATTGGTTTGGAAAAAGGTTTCAGAACGGCTTTAAGTGAGTTTATATTGATGCAATTGCAACTGGCACCGGTATTTTTCACATTCTCGCTTGGAACAAAGACTCACTACTATGGAAGGACACTACTTCATGGTGGTGCAAATTAAAGATCTACTGGTCGAGGTTTTGTGGTTTTCCATGCCAAGTTCGCCGACAACTACAGACTCTATTCCCGTAGCCACTTTGTTAAGGGTATTGAGCTAATGATATTACTGGTTGTGTACCAGATTTTTGGTCAGTCTTATAGAAGTGTTATGGCCTATGTCTTTATCACTATATCTATGTGGTTTATGGTTGGAACCTGGCTTTTTGCACCTTTTCTATTCAATCCTTCTGGTTTTGAGTGGCAAAAGATTGTCGATGATTGGACTGATTGGCAAAAGTGGATAAGTAATAGAGGAGGTATAGGTGTTCTTCCAGAAAAAAGTTGGGAATCATGGTGGGAGGAGGAACAAGTGCATCTCCATCACTCTGGAAAGCGTGGGATCATAGCTGAGATATTGTTAGCTATAAGATTTTTCATCTACCAGTACGGGCTCGTATATCACTTGTCAATTGCAAGGCATTCCAAAAGTGTCCTGGTAATATAGTCTTTCTTTTTCAATTAACGTTTACCCATCCATACGTGGAATGTCAAGTGAAATCATCTGTATGTTTCTTTTTTATTTTTCACAGGTGTATGGCATCTCATGGTTGGTGATTTTTTTAATTTTGTTTGTGATGAAGGTGAGTTTTTAAATTTTTCTTGAATTTGCTTAATTGCCAAACAAGAAATATATTTCAATTTCAGATGCATTATTAATTCTAGCTTTGTGCTTTGTAACTATTTTTAATGTTTCTTATCAAAAAAAAAAATTAGTTTCTTTCCATTTGTATTATGGTTTTTAGGTTTTTGCTCTTCTGTTTGTTTTACCCCATCAGTTTTTTCCATTTAAACAACACGTGGGTTTGATTTTTTCTATATTTTTTTCATACAATCTGTTCATTGTCATAAATTGTGTTACTTTTTGTTTCTATTTTCAGACTGTGTCTGTTGGGAGACGAACATTCAGTGCAAATTTCCAACTTGTGTTCCGTCTGATCAAGGGAATGATATTCCTAACGTTCATATCTATTCTGGTCACTTTGATTGCACTTCCTCACATGACAGTGCAGGACATAATTGTGTGCATCCTTGCTTTTATGCCAACTGGTTGGGGCATGCTTTTGGTAAGCGAACGTTACTACAATATAGTGTTGCTTTTGTATCATCATGGCCTAATCTCCACTGCACTAAATAAACCAGAGAACTACATGAAATGTTTCCATTTGGTCTAGACACGAACTACAGTTTTGAAGCTTGCTTTAATTTAATATGTTCTCCGTATCTGGTGTTATATATACTTACCATTATGGGATTGGCACACTAAGACTTTGCTGTGTTATATATAATTACCATTATTTTATGTCTTGGTCTTCTTCTTTTGAAGAATCAGTCTTGTTCATTGTGCCAGTTGAACCTTGTATTTTGATTCTTCCATATTTGGTTTCTATTGTAGCATCTGCGAACATGATTTCTCATATAATTTCTTTCCAATATATAGAATTAGAGAACGAAATAGCGTGTTCTTTTTTTGTTCCTTGCCTTAATTACATTACACTCCATATATTTTGTCCTGTTGCTTTCCAGATTGCACAGGCTTGCAAGCCCTTCGTTCAGAAGGCAGGGTTTTGGGGGTCTGTTCGCACACTTGCTCGTGGCTATGAGATTGTCATGGGTATGCTGCTGTTTACTCCAGTTGCATTTTTGGCATGGTTTCCATTTGTTTCAAAATTCCAAACCCGTATGCTCTTCAACCAAGCATTCAGTAGAGGTTTACAGATTTCACGTATTCTTGGTGGGCAAAGGAAGGATAGGTCATCCCGTCACAAAGAGTGATCTTACTGACATCAACGCAGTATAGTGTAATTTCTTGAGTGTCTACTCTATTTAGAGACTTGTGTAGCAAAATATTGTTCATGCCTATGTGTAAATTATTAATGAAGGTGAGCTTCAATTTTGTTAAATTACATTTGATCTTGAAGCCTAACCACTAACTGTTCCCCAATTAAAATGAAACTTATTCTTTCCAATTTTCAAGTCGTCCCCACTTCCCTCTGTATTGCCATTGGCAGTCTGCAACCCTTGGATTTCGTTTTATTAACTATGAAAAGAAATTTTAATTATATTCCCTTTGCTTGGTTGTCTTTATGTAATAATTATAAAAAAACTGGTCATGATATTTTTGTTATTTTAATTTTATAAATTAGTCATGTTAGTTATTTTAATATTATAACTTCAAATATTTTAATAATTTCTTGACAATTTTGGTTTTTTTATATATTTTGCTTTTTTAAGAAAAATTTAAGTTGAATTGAATTAAATTTTGCAAGTAAGGATTGATCAATGTTTGAAGAGAAAAATATCTCAAAAAATTAAAGATTAAAATCAACAAAATTGTTCTAAAATAACTTAAGTGATGTTAAGATGGTTTAGTGTATTATTTTAAGATAATGATTAATGTATTTAATTTATGAAAATAAAGTGTTTATATATTTATATTATTTAATAAATAAAAAGATTCTTTGTTTTTTAATCGGTTGTCATTCTTTCTCATCACCCACTAAGGATGTATATGTATGCCTACTTAACTTATGGGTCTAAAAGTATTAAAAACATAAGAAGGGTATTCTAATTAACCACCTCTTTGACGATACATCTCTTTCCATTGGTTTTGGGCATCTTACTTGAAATGCAAAACATTTTTTCCATCTTGTACTAGTGAAACGATGCACAGAACACCAACTCAATCTTGATTTAAAAAAAAACTACAAGCAACTATATTAAAAACATTTATTCTTGACGTGAACCAATGCTTTTAGTTAGTTATACTTGTATAACTATATAAACAAATATAACAAACGTGTGATGTTTATAAACATTTCAATCAGACTCTTTGTTTGCAAAGGTTGAAGGATAATGCGTTCTTGAGTCAGCAAGTGAAGATAAAAAAACGTAGGGCATGTGACTGGGTTACTTATTTGAAAGCGTTCTTAAGAAGAATAAAAAGACCATGAGTTTGGGTTGGGGATAGGAATGGAAGATAGGTTGGGGCAAACTAAAATTGTTTCAATGAATGGACTAAATTTGCATTTGCTTGGCATATAGTCCTTAAAATCGTAGATGCTTTCATGGTTAGGTGGTCGTGGCTAAAGCTCCATATAAGTGGGTGGCCCTAGCTAAAGTTAGATATAGATTTATTTCTTAGAGAACTGTCTCTTCGTCTATATTGAGTCTTTTTTATTTCTTAAAGTTCTGGGAAATCTTCTATTGAAAATGGATGTAGATACACAGTGCACCCATACCTATAAAGATATTGGTTATATAAGTGGAGGGGATGTCATTTCACCTATGTTACTTACTTCATTACAATATCTATTTTTTGGACGAAGGTTCCATTATTATTGTATAAACAACTCGTAAAAGTGATTCAACAATAAGTTGTACCCATAAAATAAGGTAATAATATTATCACAAATTATTATAAAATTATACATTAATATCATTATTATTGGATAAAATTGTTAATAATGAAATAATTTTACCATAAAAATAAATTATATTGTGATAATATCGTTATCTATACATAATATGATTTGCATAAATATATGGCATTATAAAGGGATGATATTGAAGCATATAAAAATATAATAGGATGATTTGTCGAATACAAACTGCAAGTTTTAGTGTGTCCGTGCTTTTTTAATTTTTTTAGTAGAGAATTCATAATTTTATAAGTAGTTTGGAGACTTATATTTATGAAAAGTGTCGGGTCATTCCCCCTTTGCTTTAGAAAGCTATATTTTATTAGTTAAGGTGATTTATCTACAAAGCATAATAATTTTAAATTCTTTTTTTTATACCAAGAGAACGTATAAATATAAGTGATTATACAAAAATAATAAGTTATTTAAGAATAAATGTTATATTCAAAATAATTGATAATTATATATGCTAATAATTATTAATTTATTAATAAATTAATTAAAATAAGTAAAATAAGAGTTTTTATTTGGTTTTGAAAAAGAATATAAAAATTATTAAAAACATGATTGTTAAGAGAAAATAATATAGATATGTAATCATTATTATCCTACGTTTTAATTAAATATGTCATGAATAAAAATTATTTTTTAAAATTTTAAATTATTTTAATAATTTAAAAATAATTCTTATATTTTTAATTTTAATTTTAGAAGTATAGGTTCACTTAAGACTTCACACATTTATTGTGTAATTGATTTAAAATATTATCATAAATCAACATAAATCTTAAACAATTTAGAACTATTTTTACTAGATTTAATACATTCATTACATTATGATCTAAAAATTGATAACTAAATTACTTAAAGATTAAAACAATGATTATTACTAATATCTTAGATTATATATAAATATTTTTAACAATAAATTAGTTGACAATTTTAATTAATAAGATGCATAATTTTAACATTTATACATATAATTAAACACATCAAGAATTAAGAATCAAGAATCAAAATTAATTATGATATTAAATTAATTAAATCATATTTTAAGAGTTAAAATTTTCAACCATCACAGTTAAAAAAGTTTATTAAATATATAGCAATAATCAAATATTTATTATAGAAAAATAATAGATAAAAAAACCTGAATTAAATAAATTATTGAAAGTAAAATAAACAAAAAAATATCAATTTTTAACTTATTCTTCGGTCTCTCTTCAAAATATTGTACCAAATATGAGCTTTTCTAATTTTTTTTTCTTCTTCTTAATTTTCTGTATAATTATAATATTGATTATATTTTATGATACATTGTTTGGATTTCTATAGAAGATAAAAATAGAATCAGGATATAATACGATTATTTTTTAAGAACACGTGTCAACAAGAGGTATTAAGAGTGTTATTTAGGTGACACGTGGCGATAGAAGATATATGCTCCATGTCGGATTGCTTTCCTAAGTTAACCAATGAAATGTATCTACTAATTAATTAAAAGTTTGTGAAAAATTAAAAAAATTAAAAAATTAATATTTTTTTATTAAATATAAAATAAATAATTTTATCTTATTATTATAATAAAATATATCTAAATATTAAAAAAAAATTAACATTTAAAATATTACTTATAACTCTTCGTTATAAATAAAAAAAATCAACTCAACTAACCTATATATTTATTTTTTAGTATTTTTTTAAAAATTTATTCAAAAATTTAAATATAATTATAATTTTCATTAAATATTTACTATTTCATTAAATATAAAAAAATGTAGAATATTAAAATTGATTATTTTTAAATGAATATTACCTTATATAAAATACAAAAATAAATTCTAATAATACTAAAATTTACGGTTTATCAATTATGATATTTAACTTAAAAATTAATTTAAAATTAATTGAGTTATTCTTAAAAAAAAAAAAAATTATCGTACGACACAACATAATTGATTTAAATGTAAATTTATGTGTATGTTAACATTCTTATAATACAAACAATGAGTCATGTATGCAAATGTATATTTAATTTGATAAAATTAAAAAATTAAAAATCAATGTTTTTATTATATATATTAAATATTTTATATTTTTTAAAAAATTATAAAATATTTACATAAATTATCAAAAAAATTGACATTAATAAATGTTCAAGTATTATGCAAAATATTTTGTAAACAATATTTTCAAATTTATAATTTCATTTTAGTAAATTTTTGATAAAAAAATATCCAAAAAAAAAATAAGATGATATTTTAATCGGTATATCATTGATTTGAAAGATGATCTTTGTTCTATCTTGATTTTAAAAACGAAAAAAAAGGCAATAATATCATCTAGATGTCGCCAACGGTAGAAACCGTTGTTTTTCACCACCTGAATTTAATCCAATTTCTATTAACTTTCAACATTTTTAATTCAAATCCAATTTGATATCAAGTAAATAATATTTTTTAATAAAATTTATGTACGAATAATTATTATATATAACACACACAAAAAAATATATAATTTAGTTTAAGTTAATATATCCTTAACAAAATTTATTATTTAATTACAATTAAAAAAATAATAAATATGTTAGACAAATATTGAACTATTATAAAGATATAATATTTATATTTATTTTAAAAATAAAATAACGTAACTTTAATATGTATAATATTTAAATATAATACATTAATTATATATTAAATTATACATTTATTGATAATTTCAATAGTAATTCGATCTAAATAGAATTGTAATAAATTATAAAATATATTAATTCAAATTTAATTCGATTATAAATTATATTAAGTTAGTCATATCTAAATCTTATAGAATGGATCAAAATTTTAATTTAGATGAATTAATGGAATTATTTAATCAATATATCATCGTAATTATTTTTGTTATTTTTACCATGAAAGTGTATGAAATGTATATTATTATTCTTATAATTAATTAAATTTTAATGTTATTATTATTAAACGAATTTATTGTTACGTGAATAAAAATTTAAATTATAACAATATCATCACTCAAAAAGAAAGTTTAGATATTTTGTTTTAAATTATTTATCGTATCATATCCTTTCAATGAAAAATTACCGCATGTATTATTTTTTACATCAAACAATTCTGTTTATTACCCATCAATCCACTGTACATTCGTCTTAACCTTCATTATTTATTGATTAAAAAGGAAAACAATCAAATTTAGATGTTGATTCCCATCAACTCTAATTTTTTTCATATATTCTTTTACTTTTTATTAATAAATCAATAGAAGTTCAATTTTATGTGTAATGTATAAATGGTTGATGGGTAAGAAGCATAGATATTTAACTTTAAAAAGATAATATTTATGATAATTTTTTATTGAACTCATGGAGAATTAACAAAAAAAATTTACAAAATAAAGGTTATATTAGTCATGTAAATACTTGATAATAATGCTTTAGTATACTAATTTTTTTTAATAGGTATCAATAGTTCAAAAAAGACAAATTGTAAAAAAAAAAATTAAGGATAATTAGAATAGTAATTGGAATTTAAATATTTTTCCACCACTTTCTACTAAATACACTATCGAATTTTCAAAACTACCTAAATTAATACACATTCAAGCCCACTTAAGCAAATTAAACGGTCATGCCATGTTTGTTATCCTCTGTTTTGTAAAGAAACAGTGAAATTGAATAAATGATGGAAGTGTCAAGACCTTTGGTAGTTGAATTTGAAAGAGTAGTGATTTCAAAAGCAAAAGTTGGAAATTGGTGGAATTAATTTGGGTGGAATCAATTTGGGCCAAGAACTGTTGAAACTGTCATAGAGCTACTACGTACGTTCTATGGGATTGGCATGTGCTATAAGAACCGTTTGGTATATATATATATATAGATTATTATGGAGTAGCAAGACTAAGAGAATCACAAGGAGCAATGAATATATATATATATATATATATATTATGGAGTAGCAAGACTAAGAGAATCACAAGGAGCAATGAAACAGTAGCAGTGAATGTGTAGTTGAAACTTGAAAGTGAAGTTGGGTGTGGAGTTGAAAGTAGTCTAAAAAATTGTTAGTGTATTTAGTGGAAAGTGGGGAAAATATTTAAATTTTTATTATACAATTCTAATTATTCTCATGTATTAAATATGTGATTAAATATAAAAGATATCAATATATTTAAATTTCTTTTATTTGATGATTATTGAACTAATTACTAGGTTTTTTTTTTTAAAAATAAGTAGTATCAAACTTCATTATTAAAAAAACTATTAAAACTCTTATAGTTAATTTTAAGGTATTTAACATTGGAATATATTTAAATAGTTATAATTTAATTTAAATGATATTTAATTAAATATATATATATATATATATATATATATATATATATTATTTTTATAATTATAAGTATAATTTATTGTTTTTTAAACTATTTTAAAAAATTATCTTAAATAATATTTTTAATAGTCATAATAATAAAAATATCTATTTTGCAAGATGCATATATTATTATTAAAATGTATTATTTTTATTATAAATTATAGTGCGTGAATTTCTTGATTTTTCAAATATTTTCAGGTGTAAAACGAGAATTTTGAATATGTTTGTGACACGTGGAAGAATAACATAATCTTGGCCGTTCAGTGCTTGAATCAATCCAGCCGTCCAGTAAAATCTTCTATATCTATAAAATGGCTCTTTCAGGATTCAATAGGGAACGAGATTCGTCCTAGGTCTTGCGTGCGTCGGAGATATATAGACGTAGAAATAGAGAGATCGTTTTATTCTCACGGTCATTTTTGAAAAAAAGGGAAGTATCTTGTTAAAATTAGGTATCAAGATCGAAACCTAAACTTTTTAGGTTATTTTAGGGTTTCGTTCTTAATTTGTCTCTAGTTATCACTTAATTAGGGTTTGCGACATTCGATCTAAGCAACAACGATCATCGGATTTAGAGGAAGGGAGATTTTGGATTTACGAAAACATGAACGATCAATTACAGATGATGAATCAAGCAAAGATGATGGCTATGAGCCAAGCTCATGTTATGAACGCCCCAAAGATGATGAGCCAGCCTCAGATTATGGGTCAAATGACCCAGTCTTCTCAGCCGCAAATGATGAGCCAGTCTCAAGCCATGGCGGCTCAGCAACAACAGTCTCAGTTGATGATGATGACGAGCCAGTCACAGCCACCACCGATGTTGAACAGAAACTACAAAGTGTGGCCTCAACAACAGCAGCAACAACTGCAACATCCTCCCATGGACCCCAACAAGTTTCAGAAACCTAACTTTTTGGCCCAAAAGCAATCGAAGCTTGGACGAAACAATAATTGGAAGGGCAAGATGGGTACCGACAATCGAAAAGACCCTAGAAGAATTGAGAAGCCCATGCCCAAAGCTCCCATGGGTGGTCAAACCAGTGGTGGGGGGTACAATCCTCCAACCCTGAACGAATTGCAGTATCAGAATCGCTTGAAGGCGAGGAAATTCTATCCCAAGAAGAAGTTTAACAACAGGTTTGCTCCTTATGCTCCAAGAAACACAACTTCTTTTTGGATAAGAGCGAAGAAGTCTGGAGGTATTGCGTCCCTTATCTCGCCCTGTCCAGTGACGCCGCCTGTGCTTCCTACGCCAATATTCTCGCCGTCTAGGGAGGTCCTTGGTGATATGGCTAAAGAAGAGTGGGGTGTCGATGGATATGGGTCGATGAAAGGGTTGATTAGACTTAGGTCTCCAGGAAACGAAGACGAGGATGAAGAGGAAGGTGGTGGGGGATCGAGCGATAGTGATGTGGAGGAGCATGTAGAAGTTGAAAGGAGATTGGACCATGATTTGAGTCGGTTTGAGATGATATACCCGAATTATAGTGGGGTAGATTACAACAATGTGTTGGAAAATAGAGTGGATGATCAGGATTCACATATAGCTCAACTAGAGGAGGAGAATTTGACATTGAAGGAGAGGCTATTCTTGATGGAGAGAGAGATGGGGGATTTGAGAAGAAGGTTGCAGTTCCTTGAAAGGCAGAATCAAATTGGAGGGGAGTTTCATGAAGAAGTTGTGGAAAACGAGTCTGAAAATGAGAGTGAAGAAGGGTCAGATGCTCAGACCATGTTTATGGGTGGTAAGAACAATGACTTGGGGGTTGAATATGTATCTGAGAATAGAGAAAGTGGAATTGTTGGTGATGATGCAAAGGAAGAGGAGTATGATGGCTATGGTGGTTTAGAGAATAAGCTGAGGAATGATGTTGTGGCTCATGTATTGACTTCTAAGGAAAGTGGTATTAAGAATGAAGGAAAAAGAAAGGAGCTTTTATCTAATGACGATAGAAATAGAAATGGGTTAGTAGACGATGAAATGATTATAGAGAAGGATAAGGAAACAAAGAATGAACGGGTAATCGATCAAGAGAGAGTAGATAGGGATAGTTCCGATGATGAAAATGAAACAAATCAAGTCGTCGATGACAAAGAAAACGATGAAATGAATGAGGAAATGGGGATTGCATGCTCAGTGAAGAGCATTGATGGTGGTTCCTAATGTGTCCCGCAATAACGTAAGTCACTTCTCTGAACATATTAACCTAAATTCCCCATTCAGCTGACCACTCTGCAACTTCTGGATGTGTGAACCTGTGTAGATGTGGATCATATTATTATTTTCTTACTCTTCGTGCTTGTGTAGTCTGACTATTTAAGAGAGAAGAAAGGGCTTTGTTCTCTATTGCCTCTCCTCTAAAATCTTAGGCTTTATTCTTCTTTTTCCCTTTTCTCTCCCTATTTCCTCTCTTCCTTACTCTTTCTAGGGGGATTGGCTTGTAGCCTTGTTGTAGGAGAATGGAGGAACGTTAGAGTCTTGGTGCACGCTTCATTCTATTCAAGGCTTTAATCACTATGTATGCATTTGTTGGATATGTACCCATTGACGTTGTAAGACGAATCTAATCACCGTAGTTTACAAATTGTTTTTTTGTATTGTTTTAACTGGATATAATTTTTATTGTAATAATTATTAAAATGTTTGTTACAATGCTGTACTTCAATTCCTGCTCATATTTGTATCATTTCACAAGAATATTGTATACCCTTCTATTATATTTGTTTTGTGCCGTTCATCAGTTTATCTGTCTGTATCAATTGATAGCATTTTTTTGATGCTGCGTGTAAATTATTGTTTATAGTCTGGTTGATCTAAACAAGAGGGGCTTTTTGTATTCGACATGAAGGTGAGAATGACGACTGCTCGGTTCTCGGTCAGTGTCTATCAACAGATTCAGGTTTGGTTTTTCTGTGTTAATTGATGGTATGTCAAACTAGTACTGAAGATGTGAATATTTGACTTGGTGACAAATCGTGTTGTTTTGTTAGTGCTCAAAACATTTTTACTCAAATCCCTATCTTCGAAATATTTTTGCATCGTTCACTTATTTTCTTTGTTCAGGGTGAACCTTATGCTGAGCAATATCTACAACCTCAACATTCTGCATAATTTAAAGTAGGATATTGATGTAAGGCTGCAGAATGTTGTACCTCTTGTATTGTAAGGCTATCTTTTATTTGTTATATTCTTTCTTGTCAGTTTTATGATCACTTAAAGGCTAACTTCTATAGGGAATTCTGTTGGCTCTGCCAAATATGATTCAAAATTTGCAGCGATGGGTGGAAATTGCCTGTCTGGAGGAAAGACTATGATTTCATCTCCCAAGTGCAAATTGCTTTGCAGTAGTTCAAGATATTCTTCTTAGGCCAATTTGTTTTTTCTTTGAAGCCCAAATTCCTTGGAACGACCTTTTTTTTCGCCAGCACTGTTGACTTATTTATCAGGGAAAGTAACTATTTTCCGTTGTCTAATAAGATGTGTTATAATCCTTAAATGAATCCCAAAAAAAAGGGAGGATGTTTGAGGTATTTTGTTACATCCGAGAGTTGAAGGGAGGAAATTCTTCTACTACTAGGTTTTTTGTCGATGTTTAATTAGGCTTACGTCACCTGCACCACTTTTGGTGAAAGTGAATAATCTATGGATAATGTGTTATTACTGTATGGGAATTCTTATATATAGAATATCTTTATTTTTTTTAATCTTGATTCTTAATTAAGATACATAAAATATTTTTATTATTATATTTTTTATTTTAATTTAATACTAGTTTTAACAAATATAGTTTAGATATATTATTACTGTTGAAATTGATTAAGATGTGTATTAATATTTTATAACATAAAATACAGAAGGGTTAACCTTCAATCCCAAAGAATATAGGGGATCTAAAACTTTTTACTTGAAATGAGTGGTTCAGTTGCCATTGGTATATACGTGGATACGTGCGTTTTTTAAAAATGTAGAAAAAAGAAAAAGGAAATGAGTGGTTCATCTTTTATTGAAAAGAACGAAAAGAAAAATGATATGTGTGGTTCGTACTTCTTATTCTGAACTTCTTGCGTTTAGATTTAGATAAAACTGATAAGGTGTCAATTATGCGTCTGGTGGACTTATATCCAGACACATGATTAGATGCTCTAGCTCGTCGGGCTGAATGTTTTTTGAACTTTCCTTGCTATCCCATTTCTCATGTTACAGGCCTGGACTTGTAACTTTATCTTGTTCAATTGTTTGATTTCCAAAAAAAAGATTCATAGTGACGTATAAAAGTGCAATCATATGCTCCTAAATTTACCTAATGAGATTTTTTGCATAAAATAATCTCTTAAGATGTGTTTTCATTCAAGTGACACAAATGCTTAGTAGAATGAAGTGATCTTGAATTCTTCATTTTTATTAAAAAAAAAAAGAGTGTTTATAAGTGAAAAAAAAATCATATTAAAAATCACGAAATTCTCTCAAACTCTCAGACAAATAACTCGGCCCAGTCCAAAAACATATACGGGCCTATTCATCGATTGGGCTAGCACTGCCTAACGGAATTTACACCTTAAAAATAATAATAATAATAATAATAATAATAATAATAATAATAATAATAATAATAATAATAATAATAAACTTAATAGCATTCAAATAAAAACTACTGACCTCAAGAAGGACATTATATGAGAAAATGTGGATATCATCGATGTGGGAGAAAATTCATTTAAGTTTAAAAAGGGAGAGAAATTATCGTGTCAAGAAAACATTGATATGTTCTGATTGGCAATAACTAAAATAAGATTAATAATATAAGTATATTGATTGTTTACCAAAGTATATCATAAAAAATTTCCATTCGTCTAAAATGAAGGTATAGTACGTACGTACCTGAGAGGAGGAGGAAAAAAAAGTTAAAGAAAAACAAACTGTCCAATTATAAAGATGTCAAATTAAGAAGTTAACGTTGCCTCGATTAAGTTAATTATTAATCTTCCTTGGGTGAATACTGCAGATAAATAAAAATTAATAATGCATTTACAATATCACCACGTGCATCAAGTGCTTAATTTAGCTGCTTTCACTTATGTAAAGTCATCAATCATGTTTTAATTGATGGAACTTGAATGAATGAAAAGGCTTGCAACTTTAACTTTCAATCTGATAAGTATGAACCCACAAATTCTTCTTAAAACATAACTAGCTTAAAATAGTATTCTGAATCTGCAGAGTGTAGTTTTCTGGGTTGAAAAAAATAACTCTAGCTTATGCCATGCACTATAGCAATGAAAAACAAAAGGTATTTGAAGAATGCAAAGAAAAGATTCTAGTCTTCATACTCAGTTTCTTCATCATCGTCATAGTTTTCAGCATATCTCCAACCATTTTCAACATTCTCTCTATCCTCCTCTGTTTCTTCACTATCTTCTTCAGAAATTTTTTCTGTGACTGGCCACGGTTTTTTAACTATGTTGACCACAGCAGGAGACATATTAGAACCTTTACGCGCAATTTTTGAAGGAGGCAACTTCACTTTTGGTTTGGACTTGTTTTGTTTTCGGCTAGACTGGCCTTTTCCATTCACACGTCTTCCATCATAGACATCTTGATCACTGGCTTCATCCATCTCATTATAAGCACTAGCTGGGGCATTTTCAGCATTCTCATCGGACATGTGGCCAGGATGCTCCCTCCTCAGATGTAGTTTAAGCTTGTATTCGTGGATGTAATCCTTGTCACACCCTTCATAGGGGCAAGCATACGGGCGATCGGAGGATGCAGAGCCATAAGCTCCAGTGGGAGCCTTGAGAGCTTTAGCTGGTTTCTCTGAAGGTGGGACATATTTTGTTCCCTCAAATGCTGCATTCTGTACATCAATACTAGTTTTATTAAGAAAAGCTAAGGAAAAAATTAATGGGAGCTATCTAAATATATCCAAAACTTGAAATTAGAAACTTTCATGCAGTTATAATATCCAAACTGTGAGAAAGAATTGTTTTCCAGATGTGTCGTCATACCCCTGCCATAAGCTAATCAACATAAAATTTGGGGAAAAGCCATTCAACATTAAGTGAATAAACAAAATTTTATTATGGTTTGCATAGAATTCAATATTCATCTTCACACCACATTCATCATATGTTTTTTTTAAGATGTGTCACATATTTTTTCCTTTCAGATTGGTCGAAGAAAAAGATGTCATGTATTTACCATATGCAAAATCCATAAAAAAAATGGATAAAACAGTAGATTTATTAATTAGATTCAATGGAAAAGCTATTAGATTGCAGACCATCAATATCCCAGAGCATAGAGCTTCATAGCAAAAGGATAGGAGCAGAATGAATTCCTTTCTAACTAATCAACCACAAATGCTCTGGAATTCAACAGACCATTTAAAATTTGGGAAAATGTGGAAAACTCTAAATATCACAATGCTTTCATTTAAATTGCTTGCTGTGTTTGTACCACCGGAAACTATAGACAGTTTCCCACAATTGAACTTTGATACTTGCAACTGACCCTTTTGTTTAAAGTTCAAACAATGTAACTTGCAAACAACAATATCAAAAAGACAGCAAACATGTCAAATGAACCAAGGGATTGAAACCAACCTTTTCATGATGAGATGTAATATGATTTTTTAGCTTGTATTCATGTGCATATCTCTTTCCACAGTCCGGATAAGGGCAAATATGATAGTTCTCTTGTGAATGAGTTTTCATATGGGATCTTAGGTTGAAATCCAAGGAAAACGCCTGCATATTACATCATATTCAAAATGCATAAAAACTAACATGTATTCTAATAGTACACAAATAAAGAGGAAAATTGAAGCCCAAGATGATCGCAGGTGCTTTGGAAAGGAAAATGTGCACACAAAGATTAACAAAATAACTAATGAATTATGCATTTCATTTACCTACAAAGACTAAACAGTGTAAAAGTCAAATAGACGGTTGCATATGACAGATAAAGAAACTGGTCAAAGTAAGAAATAACAGTATATGACATATTTTCATCCGACATAAGCAAGAACAAAAGAAGTTTAGCTAAAACACAGTTCACAGAGAAAAGAGGGCGGGGAGAGGGTGTGTGTGTAAAAGAAAGCTTCTAAATGGTAAACAGAATATCACCTTACCACAGCCTTCATGCGGGCATACGAAATCTCTTTCTCCTGTATGAATCAAAAAGTGTCTTTTCAACTTTGAACTATCCAAAAACTTCTGCAAGAGAGAATTCTCTTTAACATTAAATGTAAAACTGGAAAATGAGGAAATGGAAAAGAAAAATAAAAATAAAAATAAACAGTTGTCATTGACAAAGCTGAGGTTAAAAGTTTGCCTGCATCTGGTTAGTCTAAGAACATCATGAAGGATTGGATATAGTACCTTTCCACATCCATCATAATGACAAACATATTGTCTCTCCCCATGAATGTGGGAATGCTTCCTCAAAGCACCTGCATCAATGAAGGTCTTTCCGCAGCCTTCATAGCTGCAAAGAAAAAGTACTTCAGTAGTTGGTTCTGGCTCTGGCTCTGGCATCTCTGGTTCCTTTGCTTTCTCCTTCAGTCCCTTCAATGTGTCCTCTAGGGAAAACGAAACAAAGGATTAGTGAATAAGAAACCTTCATTGACATCAACTTGATCATCATCATAACAAGAATAGAGAAAAATCCTCACTATAATGTCAGCCCAAACTGCTAAACAAAAGCTAAAAGTAATGTTTGAAAACGAATAATGGTTAAATGTTATAGGTAACATAAACTAAAAGAAAGCTAAAAGAACTCTGTTGACAATAAGTCTGTCAACCTAAGCCTCATCTCAATAGAGAGATAACAAAAAGGAAACTAAAAAATGTCATCAAACTAGATATCAACAATAACCAATATTTTAATCTTACCACAACCTCCTGAAAACGAAACCCTCTTTGGGTACATAAGAAACTCTCAAACAGCAGAAAAAGATAGCTGCTATGATCAAAAGGAGATGTTAGATGACTCACTTTTCACATAGCACATCAGACATAGTTTGTATTTTGTAATGGGTGCTAGATCCTCATGACATAATTTCTTGACAAAAGTGCTAACCTAGAATGAAACTCAAATTGTCAATGAAAAGGAAACAAAAGGAAGATCAAGATGTACCTGTCACCCATTTTAAGATTAAGCACTTCCCGCCAGTTGTGACGACATCTTGGGGAACCCTAAGAAAACGTAGGCTGAATCATTAGCTTGAGTAATGCAATGGTTACACGTTATTATTCTAGCCTTAAACCCTTCAACAGATCCCATGCATCTCACTATTACATGTATCAGTGTTTCGTTATTTGCTGCAGCAGAAAACAAATATGCAAATCATAATACTAAGCACTGTAGCGTAACTACGTTTTTTACCTCCATCAATTTCCTTTAACTAAAGGAAATAGTTTTTAATGAGCAAAAATATCCTTAAATAACCATAAAATTTAAACACATCAATTTTAGATTCCATCCGTATAAAAAATTTCCAATAAATTTTCAATGACCAAATAAATTAGTGACATAATAACGCACAAAAATATCTTCTTCTTTTGTTATTCATCTCAACTTTCAGATAAACTAAATACCTATAGCAATTGATCCCTAAAAAACAGAAAGAACAAGTAAAACTGGGACAGACAAATAGTGAAAACAAAAGAAGATAGAAAAACGATTACCATTCTTTGAACCATTTAACAGCAGGAGCCTTGGATTTGACAATGGGACGCCGGACGAAAAGATGGTGATTGAATTGGGTCTCCATCTATTTCTTCTTCGTTCAAGCTGTGCCGGTAACCTCGACAGAAATTCAGTTCACCTTATAAGGTTATAGCGTAAGGTTAAAGGTTTAGGGTAAGGGTTAAAACTAGGGCGAGCTAAGGGTTTCGGCATGGGAAGTCCTGGAGAAAGATGAAGGAAAAGGGAGTCAATGGTGCTGTTCATGTTGGATTGGTCTGCTTTGGGATTTTCTTGCGGACCGTTAGCTGAACCGGTCTCGACTATCATACCGTACAACAATTTAACTGATTTCATGCATTTTATTTATTTCTACAATAAAAATAACATATTCATAACAAAACTTCAAGTTTGTTTAGAACTTTTTTTTTTTTATAGAAAGTAATTTTAAATAAATCATATTATTTTAAAAAAAATGTTTAACAATTTTATAAAAAGTACGTGGGCCATCATTCAAATTTTTAATTGATTAGAATTAATATAAGTAGTGTCAAATATTTTTTGTAATTATTTTATTATATAGTGCTAATTTGACGTACAAGCCTATGAACCCACTTTTTTTTTTTAAAGCACGAAGAAAAACCCATACAATCTCATCTATCCGTCGTTGAGGAAGATGGGGATAATAATTGTTATTTTAATAATGATACTTCAAAGATTCATAGAATGTAAATTATGTTTACCTATATACAATTTGTAATATGATTAACAAGTTTGCATATTAAAGATTTGATTCAAAATTATATTTTATTTTAAAATATAAATTACAAAATATATCTCATTTTAAAATATAAGGTTTTTTGTTTGAAATTATTTTAATCATAATTTAAATTTTTATATATCATATAGATATACACGTAATACACGTAAATAATTTAGTAGTAAAACGATTTTATTTTTGATACATTTTTTATTCATATTTTAGAGGTGATATTTTAGTGGTATTTTATCTAAAAAATGTATTAATTTGATATAATTTTTTATTTAATTAAAAAAATTTCACATGTATAATAATACATATATGATATTTATAAAGTATAATCAATTAATTAAATAATATATGACATTTTAAGACAATTAGTTAAATATATAAAACACGATACATAAAGTGTCCAAAAAATACATAATTTTTTTTATAAAGTAGTTTAACATAAAATAAAAAAATAAAATATTATATTGTTCAAATTTAATTTTAAATTATTAAAATAAAATAATAATTTTATCTCAATTTAAAAAAAATATTAATAAAATAATATTTTATTATTTAAAAAATGACTAATATATCCCATTTTTATATAAAGTAACCTAAAAATTTATAGTAAAAAATTTGACTAATACACTAGTGATTCAAACAAATTGATTTATAGGATATTTATTCCCCAACAAAATTTTGCTATTTCAATGTTTCTTAAGGAATCTTCCTCTTATTTTTATATAATTGTTGTAAGAACTTAAATAGCTTAAGTTAATTTTTTAAGCAATTTTATTGTAAATTTTATATTTTTAATTTTTGAGAATATCATATACTCTAAATAATATATTGTTGAAATTAAACCAATATAATATAATTATATGATAAAAGAATATAAGAAATTTTAGACAGAGAAAAAAAATATGTTCATCATAAATTCTATTTTCTTTTTGCTTTATATGGTTTATTAATTGGTTAGGCTATAAAAATTAAAGTAAAAAATAAAAGGATATATAATCATTTTAGTTATCTAACAATTTAAATCATCTATAGTATTTTCGTTATAATTAACAAAATAAGTTAACACCATTAACCTTTTACGACTAATTTAACCCTAAGAAAATAATGGGATTTGTAACGACTAAGTTAACAATTTCATGACTTAAGTGTATTTTAACCATAATTTCAAGACTAATTTATGCAATTTTTTCTTTTTAAAACAACAAAATACACTATTAATTTAACTAAATTATATCATTGGTCAACAAAATTTAATTGAATTTACACATAGTTTCTTAAACTTTAACTAAATTTATATATAGATTATCAAACTTTGTAAACATACGATTTAGTTATTAAATATTTAAAACTTCACACATAAATTTTTAAAATTTTAAATTATATGATTTAATCTCTAAACTTTTAAAATTTTAAACAATTATTTTAAAATATTGACTCACATATATAAACTTTAGTAGCCAATCTAGTATCTATATTTGAATTTTTAAAAATTTAAAGAATAAATTGCAGAATTTAAAAGTTTAGAGATTTATGGATAAAAATTTAAAAATTTGAGAATTAAGTTATAAAATTTAATTACTAATAAAATAGTTAAAACTGTTAATTTAGTAACAAACAGTTTTTTTACCGCAAAGGGTGAACCAAAGTGTTACAACTCAAATAACTGGTTAGAGACATATGTATTTCACATGAATTGTTTTACTTTGTTTATTTTTTCTCTTCGGCTAATTAGTTTAATTTTTACAACATACTTAAAATAAAAATATAAAATTAAATTATTTTTAAAATTTTAAATATATATCTATATCTATATTATATATAAAAATCTAAATGATGATTAAAATAATTTAAAAAATAATAATCTTATATTTTAAAATAAACATATATTTTGACTTTATATTTTATGTAAGTTTTGAAGAAAAAATAAACTAAACTAAACAGAATTTTATAACAATTATAACAATAATTACTAATAGATATCTCATATGTATGTTTTTATTTAAAACTTGTGATACCATTTGGTCGAAAAGATTTTACCATTTATATTTGATACAAAAACTTGTAGTATTTATTTTTATAATTATTAATTACAATTATATAGAATTTTTGTAAGTTTATCTTAATTTTTTTCAAAACTTAAAACAGGATATAAATTACAAAATATGTTTTATTTTAAAATACAAGGGTTTTTGTTCAAGATTATATTATGAGTAATTTAACTTTTATATTATATATATAAATAATAAATTCATGTATTTTTTTAATAATTATATTACTTACATAGATTCAAACTTAAATTTTATACACTATAAAACCTCAATTGTCATGCATTAGAATCATAAACATATTTTCACTTATCTTGTTAATCAATAAAAAATAATTATAATTGTGTATACTATGTCTAGTTTAACTAAATATACAAGACATCTCGAGATATCTACGTGTAGTTTAGGTCTATGGAATTGTTATTCAAGTTAGTTCATATATTAACAGGTGATCTCAACTTGATATGTGTTTATTTCGTTCTTTTCAACTTTTGAATCCAGGACTTACCCTTAAGTAAATCTTAGGAAATAAGTTGGTACCATTTGGACTATCATTTTGATGTTTGTATCACAGTTAACTAAGCGAAAAACGCAAAGTATCTTGAGATATTTAAATTTTAGGTCTTGGATTCGAGAATTGAAGAGAGCGAAACAAACATGTGTCAAGCTGATACTGTCTTATTAATATATAAACTAGTTTGAACAACAATGTCGTACTCTTAATCCGCACAAAAATATCTCAAAAAATTTTATAATCTCCATTTAGTATAAATATGGATCATAATATTTTATGAGGGGTTAATACGGTCTCAGTTAGATTATAATAAATAGTTGTAGCTTTTACTAAAGTTAAAATGTTTATGAGTCAATAAATTCGAATTATATAATTATGACTTTGAGACAAGAAAACAAAGGATAATTATATTTAATAAAATATTATTACGTTATTGTGAAATATACTCTTAAAAAAAACCCATAAAAAACTTGTGCCAATATCTTAACATAGGTGGTAAACGAGAGTGTATGATTTTGGATTGGAACGTTGTTTGTTAGAGGCAAATTTATTTAACTTTTCTTAAATAGATAGAGCAAATACTTAAAAATTCTCTTCCCAAATTCCCAAGTTAGATTAGCCTCGATTTTGATGAAAAAAATAAAAAACCTCCTTAAAATGGAATTCCAGCACAACAAAGAAAAAAACTTTGTTATTTTTTGTCCACCTAATTTTGGGAATCTTCTGTTTGGAGTTCATGCCTAGCATGTTTTGTAAAAGACTAAAACTCTCTCTTTTTGCATTTTCTTTTCTGGACCTCCTACTTCCTAGTCATTGACCCGTCCGAGTTAATTGGTTGACTCATCCGATCCTCTGTTAAACCCAGTTCCAATTATTTCATGGAAAGATCAACCAGAACCTTACTGATCAAGAAAAACTTCCCATTTGAACTCTCTCTTCGTGTAATATCAGTACTAGTATTAGTGCCTGTACTAGCTAGCATTGCCCTTCAAGTTAGAAGCTACGCATGATTTTTGACGATCTCTTTTGGGAAATTTCCTCCTTTTTCTTAGTAACATCACAGTACTCTGTAAAAGGCTAATCCAATTAGGCAATTTAACTCTTTCAATAAAACAACCCTCCATCTTATTAACAACTTCAGCCATTGATGGACGACGAGCTTCATTTAACGAAACACAATTTGCTGCTAAACCCAATATTTTTTTTATCGTAGAAACCATACAATCAGGCAATGCAATTCTTCTATCACAAATCTCATTTAGTTTTCTTTCTTTTATTAATGGATCTGCCCATTCAGCTATACAAGCAGGTTCTCTATTGACATCAATAGCTTTACCACCACTTATTATCTCTAACAACAAAGCCCCAAAACTATACACATCGCTTTTAGTACTTAATTTAGTTGGAAGTGTATAACAAGGGTCTATATACCCAATTGTACCAGCTGGTAAACTCACCTGACTCGTTGAGTCGTTGACAACCAAAACAGCGAGTCCGAAATCTGCCAACTTTGCATCCCAATTTGAATCAAACAAAACATTGGCTGATTTGATGTCTCTGTGGATGACAAGAGGTTGATTTTCATGTAAAAATTCGACTGCCCGAGCGATTTGAATCGCGATTTCGACTCGTTTCGACCATGTCATTGGTGGGTTTTTATCAGAATGATGAAGCAAATCATGAAGAGAACCATTGGGCATAAACTCCATAACTAAGAGATTGTTGTTCCTCTTCAAATGTTGATTACTTGTTCCCAAAAAACTTATTACATTTGGGTTTTCAGACAAAGATGATAAAACTCGTATTTCGTTGTCCATTTTCGAGTTGTCTTGAAAAACTAGTTTGTCTTCTCCATATTGTTGAGCCTTCTTTATAGCAACGACATTGTTGCTTTTGAGTTTACCTTTGTAAACCAACCCATGACTTCCTTTTCCTATAAGTCTGCAAGAACAAAATCCTTCTGTTGCTTCAACGAGCTCTTCATATTCAAATAATTCCACCATTATTAGTAATCTAAAACTTATTGCTTGCTCTGTATATTAATTTCTCTTCTTGGTTTATTTAAAAATCTTCGAAAGCTATAAACTTTGTGTTGAGAAATGAATCTTAATTAGTTTCTGAAGAGCAAAAATTGGTGGAGCAGTCATATTTTGAGAAGTTGAATGCTTCAATGTACGTTAAGAGCAAAAGAGCTTTTGAAGAAAGCAGAGGGAATAAAGGGGTTTTGGGAAACTTAAAATAATAAAAAGAAAATAATAAAGAGGAACAAAAGGTTAGAAAGATATGAGAGAATGAAAGAGTAGGAAAAAAGAAATAGCATTTCTATTCTTGATTCAACTTAATGACATAATATAATTAGACAATAAATAGAATTCATATATTTTTCTTATCACAATCTATCTTATAAGTTATAATAAAAAGATTATTTTAAAAGAAAAATATTTTTTTATCACACAACTTATTACATTATACAATATAAATAGATAAATGTCATTATCACATACAAATACAAATAAATGATCTCATGAATTTTTCATTATTAATCAATCTCAAATATTACAAGTAATGTAATACTTACTCATCACTTTAGATTCTTAAGAAATTTTGAAATATCTAGCATTAGTCTTTCCTTTAAAAAAAAATTAAATAAATAAAGGCAAAGGCTTTGTTTTTTTTTTTTTTGTAAAAAAGAAAGGAAAATTCTGACGATGGATTGGATGGTCTCTGAGCTGGTTGTTGGGTCATGAAACTTTTATTCCCACCTTTTTTCTTTTAACAAATTAAACAAGTAAACGAATATTACTCTTATAATTATTGTTTGTTATTTCAATTATAAATGTGTTATTTGTTAGGGGAAGATAAATGTGTATGTGATGATCCTAAAACAGATTGATGTATGATTTGTTCAATAATTGAATAACATGGTTTAACTGTTTTTGAATTTGTTTAAAATTTATTATGAGCTTGTTCGTGGGTTAGATTTTGGAGAGGTTTGGCTTGTTTGAGGAGGATAGATGTCAAAAATGATCCATCCTTATCAAAGAAGAAAAAAGGTGATGCTTAACCAAGCACCAACCATTGGATTTATATAAATTAGGATGGTTGGTTAGTGTTTGAATTTAAATTCATATCTAATAGGATAAAAAAAATATAATATATATATAATATATAAATTAAATTTTAAAATTATTATATTATTTAATAGATAAAAATTTTATACAAATATTTTATATTAAGTAAAATGTATCGTTCATTTACCTAACAAAATATGTCATTTGATATTTTAATTTCGTAAACAAGGAAAATAGTAACAAAAATTATTTATTTATTACTATTTTAAATAAAATAATAATATTTTTTTAATATTTTATTTTATTAATTTATAGTTTAAGTGTTATGATTTCTTATCTTTTTATCATAGACATAAGTTTTAACCTCACACGTATAATATTTTTTTTATTTAATAAAAAAATAACTAAAACATCTCTTTTAAAAAACTAGAGGATAAATAAATTATTGTTATGGTATTTATCATAAAAATTATTAAAATATTAAATAAATAGTAAAATTTATCATTTTTTGGTACATTTTATAAAATGTAAAAGACTAAATAATATTTTTATAATGTAAGGAACTAATTAACATAAATGTCTCAATAAAAGAGACTTTACGACACCTTATACTATTTAATATTTACAAATAAAATATAATGATTTAAGTACATATATGTTATGAGATAAATAAAATAAGAAGATAATTTATATAATTTGATGTTGTATAATTATTTAATAAAATTAATTTATATTTATATCATAACCATAGTTTTATAATGATATAATAAAAAAATTAATTTTTTAAATTTATAATATAAATTTAAGAGTTTTAATATAATCATTATTATGTATAAATACTACTTAAAGAATCCAACTTTTAAACTTTATTAAATTAAAAAAAGGAGACCAGTGTTGAATCATTAAATTTAAAAGTTTAATTTTTAAACTTTATTATATAAATTTAATTTTGAAAAATAGATCACGACGATGGTAAAAAAATTTATTTTTGTAATATAATTAGTATACGAGTTAGATAAAAAAAATAGACATAATTTAATAATAATATGATAAGTGTAAAATGTATTGTATAAAGTATAAGTTTAAGTCTTAGCATCATTATTATATAAAATTTATTAGTTAAAGATTTACATGTGATAAAGTAAAAAATGAAAATAAAACTTATTTAAGTAGTAATTAAAATAATTATTTATATGTAATTTATAGTCAAGTAGTAAATATAAGATAATGCATTGAAAAATATAATTTCATGTCTTAGAATAATCATTATATGCATTATATTTAAAATTTTAATTTTATTAGTATAATCATTATATGCATTATATTTAAAATTTTAATTTTATAAATTAATAGTATAAATTTAAGAGGTTTGATATCACTATCATATACAAATAATATTTTACACAAATTGTGATTTAAAAATTAAAATTTTAAAATTTATTAACTAAAAAAACTAAGTCATAGTTTCACAGTAAAATACAACATTTAAAAACATAATTTTGATATTATTTTTATATGTATTTGTATTATGAGTAAATAAATTATTTAATCTAGAGAGTATAAAATAATATATATAAAAAAAGTAAAAGTTTAAGTATTGATGTTATCATAATACATCATTTTAATATTATTATTGTGAAAATTTTTTATTAAAAATTTTTATTTTAAAAATTTATTTTTAAATGATATAATTATAAATATATAATCTCATAAAAAGTATAAGGTTTCATGTTAAAAAAATAAAAATTTAAATATTAATATTATCATAATATATAATTTTAATATATTATATGTATTTTATTGAAAATTTGTGATTTAAAAATTTATATTCTTATATTATAATATAATTTTAACTTTATAAATTTAAAAAGAAATACATGACAATACAAGGACGACGACAATAACCATGAAAAGCCAGCCGCAACTTTTAATATATATATATATATGACAGAATTTCAAATTTAATAAAATCTATGCTCGTTCATTCCAAATGAACTATGTCACAAAATTTTCCTCAGTTGTTATTTTAAATATATTTTTGATATATTTATCCAGTTTTTAGGTGTTATTAAATTAAGTAATATCCTATGATTTGTGCATATACACGTGTAACTAATATATATATATATATATATTAAAAAAAGACTTATCACGTAAATTATTTTTACATTTGGAACAAATTCAATCTCTTATATTTAAAAGTAGATATGTTTTATAATAATTTTTAAATTTGTATTTAAGCTCATTAAATTCAATTTAAAACGTGTTAAACATCTATCTCACCGTCTTCTTCTCAGCTTGTTTTTATTTTCTGCTATAATCACTAGATCGGATATTAATTGTCAATTCTTCTATTTGAAATTTTTTATTTATCATCCCACGTCTTTATCTTTGTTTCAAGTACTTCTTTTATATATATATATATTAGGTATTATTCTTTTAAATATTTTAAAAATATATACATAAAATTTATAAACAATTTTAAAATAAATATAAACTTTATATATTTTATTAAAAGTGATTGGATCTTCCGCGAAATTATCGTCTAATGTCTTCGAAGGTTCAACAAAATCATCGATAGATTGTCGGAGTTCCAACAAGATCGTTGCCCATTATTACTAGAATTATATTTATTTATTATTATAATATTATGAATAATTTAATATTTTTTAATATATATGATAAGTCAAAATTATGAATTTTATAATTTATTTTTTAATAAATTTATTCTATTTAAATAAATAACGAGTATAACAACAAAACAAAAAACTCAAATAAACTCATGGATTATAAAATGAAACACAAACATCAATTTTTATAATAAGGATAAAAAAACATAAATCTAATATACAGAGGCATAGTAAGATAAGTTTGTGATTAATATATGTGTTATTTACTATCAAGAATAAAATAAACAAAAATAAAAAATCATTAATTAGAATTATATTTAAACAAAAAAAAACATTGATTCATCAATCATATACTTTATTAATTACTAATTATTAAATTATAAACCATAAAGTTTAAATCTTAAATATTAGTTATAAATCTTAAATCTTAAACAATAAATACTAAAACGATTAGATTTAAAATTATTTTAATATTTTTAATATATATATATTTTTTTAAATCGAATATTTTAATTATTAAATATATAATTATTATTTTTTTATTATTATATATAAATATTCAATATATTAAATCTTTATATTTGTCGGGTAGCACGTTCTTCTATCAAGGGTTCCGACCGTAGAAATCAAAATTGTATGAATATTACTAAGTTAATCCACATTTAATCTAAATTACCCTCCGCAACTTGGTAAATAATTTAATATGTGTAATGTGGGCTAACTTACAAAAATATGGGCTGTTTTTAGAAAGACTCAAGTTGTATAAGTTCGGACTAGGTAAAAGCCCGTTAAGATGTGAGATTGTGACTCAGACCCACCATTCATGGCACATCTTTTAGTAGAATTCCAACCTCTTTCATTTTTAAAAACAACATAAGATATTTTTTAGTAACTGAGATGTTACTCTCTGATAATTTCATTGGTTATTTTTCTAACAAGGAGTCGGCAGTTGTGTGTGTGTGTGTTTTTTTTTTTAATAAAATGAAATTGCATTTACTTTGCATTTTATTAGTTTAGAAGACTAGTAATATTGTATCATAATAATATTTTATTAATGATAATTTTATCTAATAAAAATGACATTAAGATATAATTAGTATTAAAAATAAAATAGATATTTTATGCATTTTTATTATAACAATAATAACAATTATTGTGACAATAGTCATTTTACTAGTTTAGAAGATTAATAATATTGTAACAATATAAATTATTATTATTATTATTATTATGAAAATAATATTTTATTAATGATAATTTTATTTAATTAAAATAACATTAAGAAATAATTAATATTAAAAATAAAATAAAATTTTATGTATTTATATTATAATAATATTATTACAAGTATAGAATATCAATACTTCAAATGAGATAAATAAGAGTAATTTTATATGTTATATACAACGACTCTTACATCAATTCATCGTATAAATAAGTAAAATAAATATTTAAATTTAAAATTAGAATGAAATCATAAAAGTAATTTTATTGTTAGTAAATCAATAATATTTTCTCCTTCGCAAGCATAGTTTAAAAAAAAATCAATTGATGATCACAATAATTTAAAATTTGATGATGGCAACAAAGTACACTACTGATATAATAATAGGGTTCAAGTTTTGGTAGTCTTATAGTAAGTCTACATTCGCCTCATTATTAGGTGAGTGCTTTAGAAATCTCTTACAAAATAGATTAGGTTTTATAAAATTAAAAAGGGATTTGTGTATAATTTAAGAAAAATTAGATATTATTTATGTAATTTAACCGATAAAACTATAAAAATAATAAATCAATTATCTTATAATATAATTATGTTTTTTAAAATAAATAATATAAAAAAACTTGGATTAAAATTTTAATCAATATAAAGAAATGCACGAGAGATCAAATTCACATATTCTCTATTTTCTTTCATCTTTTTAGTTTTGACCTCCGTAGCTCTCTCCCCTTCTAATATCTTTGTAAACATAAAAAGAAATTGCTATTAACAAAAAAAAATTAAAAAATAAATGTATGTTTAATTGTGTATGGATTTAGTCTTTGTGGATTGGTCGATGAACAAATGTGTGAGGATATATGTGATAAGTGGTTACTATTTTGCCTATAGATCATACAAACGGGCCACTCGTTTCTTGGAGAATTGCTATTTAGTATGAACGAAGCAGTATATCGACTTTTCATATTATTATACATATTTGCATTTATATTTTTATATAGTGTAATATGTTAAAATTACTTTAAAAATTAAAAAAATTGATTTATTTTTTTTTTAAAGAAAAATTATCAATATATGTTACAACGTAAAGAATGTGATGCAAAAAATTAATGTTGTATCTTTACCAATCCTCTTATTTTCCTTTTTCTATTTATTCATCCACATCATATGAGTTTCAAGACACATTATTTAGATAGGGAAATTGAATATCTTTTAGAACAAATATCATTTGAAATTGTATGAGTTTTAATACAAAAAATATGAAGATTTATATATTGTACTACAAATTTAACTACAATTGTGAATTTCAACTTAAAAGGCATGATTTATTGTGTGAAATTTATTAACTTTTTGACAGTGGGTGAAATATAGCTTAAAAAGCAAAATGGTAAGCCACCATAATTACTACGATAAAACTCGATAAGTAAATCAATTTCCTTGCAAAGAACTATTTGTCGGTACAATATTACTTTATCAGTTACATATAGAGACCACTTTGTCATTTTATGTCAAATGTAAAACGTAAAAACACAACAATATTTTATAAGTAACGATTGGTGTTATTGTCAACTTGTGGTAAGTTGCTCGAGAAAAAAAATAAAAAATAAAATATTGTGCCAAGTTGGTAGAAGTGGGTTCATTAATGGCTACAAGAAGGTTTGCTTAATCAAGAACAATTAAAAGCATTAAGTGAGTATTTCGACATCTAATTTAATATGTTATAAAATTAGTTTATAGTACAATGAATAACATTTTCTTTGATTTTATATGATCAAGTTATTCATACAATTTTATTTTTATATTTTAAGAATGTATATTTTTTATGTTATGAGAAGGCAAAAATATGTTTGCATTATATTTTTAAATAGATAAAAAATTTAAAAAATTACTTAATTTTTATCAAATTAACACATTAGATATAATTAATCATATTATTATGAAAATGAGTATTTGTAGTGTTCAACTTTTATAAACAACATAATTATAAGTATTTAATTCAAAAAGTATGAGATCTTTATTACTCAATACAATAATTATAATACAAAACTACTTAAATTAAATAAATGTTTGGGGTATAACTTTTATTTTTAAACATACAAAAAAAAAATATGCAAACCGCGTGGATCATTGAAAATAAAACTCTTCTATAAAGGGTTTACGCATTACAATATTTAAACTAAAAAGCTTTTATTCTTTTTGTTTAACCGCTCAAATTTATAGCAACTAGGTTTACAAAAATATTTTTTATGAATTACCTAAATCATATTTTTGAACTTTTATTATATTTTCTTATAAATTTTATTCTCAACTAGCTATAATGAAGTTAGATAGTTATTTAATCATGGACACCATTAACTATTAAATTTTGCTTTTGAACATATCAGTGATATATAGAAAAATAAAATTTTAATCAACCATAAATGACTTATTTAAACTTGAAAGTGGCTTCGGTTTCGAATTTTAATTATAAATATTTAAATAATATAGTTATTAAAAAAATTATATGATGCATAAATAACTTAATTAATTAATTTCACTTTTAAATCCCCTCAATAAAAAAGACATTGATTTTCTTACAATGTGTTGATATCGATATTTGTCAACACCAAATAATACTTTTCTTTATAGAATCTATAAGATGAATAAACTGTTAGTATCTTAGATCATCTTGTGAGGGTGGTCCACAACCCTCATAACTTATCTTTGTCTGATTTGGATTAAACTACTATAAATAACTATTTTTTATAGACAAATATTTGTTGTAGAAAGTTATATATTGTAGATGCCTATTATATGTAGTCATTTATCCTTTATTATCTATTAGATTATCCATTCAAATAGATAAAAATAATTTTTCATCCTTTATTCCTTTATGATAACTAAATGGAAATTATCAAGCCTATATCCTTTAGGATAATTATATTGTTTCACATTTATATAGTGATTAAAATTGTTCTTTGATTGTCACGTCGGATGTATGAGATTATCCCCAACATCAACCCTAGACTTATTTGCCCATAGGTTAGAAAATCTAATTGTAATTTCTATTCACACTTGTATTAAATATTTCTTTCAATTTTATTGACGATTATGAGCTTACACTTAAGTGATTTTTTTACCTAACCAAATTAGAAATTTTTTCATTATGTCTGACTACTGAACGTGTACAATGGCATTTTGATGTCAGTGATGTCTTTAGATTTTCAATTGGATGTCTGGTTGGAAAGATACATTGAAGTAAATGTTTTTATCAATGACATTGAACATTTATCAAATATAATCTTTGTACGATTAGTTAAATAATTGTGATTTAAGGGAGGTAGGTGAGTTTAATTCACCATATTTATAAATATAATGCCACTTCTTTACATTCCTTGCAATTCACAATAATTTCTCTTACAGGTCATAATAATTTCTCAAAGCTCACATGATTAATAGGATAGGAAAATTAGAAAAGAATTCAAGGTAGTCTTTATTAAATTTTCCTCGATAACTTTTCTTCCATAATTTTCTTCATTCATTGTTTCTCATTAATTCTTCATGTAGTGTTGGATAGTTATTTTTTTATCACCCAAACACTTTTCACCTCGTACCACAAATTCCTTCCCATTAACTAATGGACATCAGGTCCATGAATATACATGATCAAGTTTAGCCATTGTAGACACATGTCGATGTAAGTGAGGATTAACGTGGGCGAAAAATGTTGGTAGATGGGTGGAAATGGGATGAAGGCGTGGTTGATCCACCTTTAACTAGTGCCACCCTGGTTGGAACTACTATAGAGAGCGGTACCCTGGCCAGTAGTGACCTGGTCAGCAATGGTCTAGGTAAAAACTCCTTGAGCATAACTTCCTTGGCCGACGACAGTATTTATGGTAGCACTTGAGTAGTAGCCCCTAAGTGGTAAAGTTTTGGTAAACAAAATCTTTGCCAACCACATTCTGGATAACTAAGTCCTGGATAATAAAGTTCTAGCCAACTAAGCTCTGGCTGATGATCTCCTAGTCAATGACATCCTAGCCAATGATATTCTAAGCTGTGATTGTCTAGTTTTCTTATTCTTGGTTGGCCCGTTACTAGATAGTAGTATTTTGGCTTCTCATTTTCCAATAAAAAGGTCCAGATCATTTGATAGGTCTGATATTTCTAATCAATGCAATATTTTTTGGCTTTGTATATGAAGACGATTCTATAATCCTAATAGGATCTGCTAATGATATAACTTCCTTCTTTCCACACTGAATTGAATAAGTGTGAAGATCCTTGATATTTTTCTCGTGGTTACCCCTACTCTTTAACACTTAGACTCTTTTTTATAACTATTTTCTCAACTCATGTACTTCCATTTCTTATTAGAATAAAGATATAGAAGATATAAAGGCTTGAAATCTTTAGAAAGTTTAAGAAGTTAGGGTCATATTTTGACCACCTCAAATTCTAGTAGGACCAATATCTTGATATACTTTAATAAATTATACCATTGGCTTATACGTGAACTTTGTCTAGAATGTAGACAAATAGGTGAACCATTCAAAAAAATACTTAATGAGAAAGAATACACTGAGATGTGTCCCAATGTGTGTATATTCCTTGGAAGGACATATAGACACGGTCTAGAAAGGTGGTGGCCAAGGCTCTGTGACCTTGGTCTTATATTACTTTATACAATTTATCTTATTTGTACTTTTAACATTATTTTTGGACCTGATTGTCTCCCCATATATTGAGGAGGACTTGGAACTTTGAGTTGATATGCGATTATGCAAGGATGTACTAGCATAAAGAAAAAATGTGGATCTTTGACCCAAGGTGCACAAAGATTGGGTCCGACAAAAAAGCATGAAATCTCCTTCTAATGGCAGTCGATCGCACTCATATTCTATCATTTCCTGACTGGCCATATTTTTGGTCGATCACACCCTTGGCCATGCACCTTCCTAGCTAGTCGGTTATATTCTTGGTTGGTCATAGACTAGTCGTGAATAACTCAAATATTCCTTTAATTATTCAAATTCTTTCTCACCATTCTAATCCCATAAAAAAATACATTTTTCAAATAATACTTTGAAGAAAAGTGTACACTTTTTCAGTTGCTTGTAAGATGAAACGGTTAAGAGCATCTAGCCTTTCTATCAATCTTTGAACTTCCTTAATAGTCTTGAGAGGTTGCATATTTATCAATGTTTTTATTTTATTTGGGTTGGTTGATAAATATTTTTTTATACATACTTTTACAATGATTTTATTTTATATTTATTGAGAAAATATTGATTTTTAGGATTTTTTGAGATTTTTTAAATTTTTTGAAGGCTTTTTACGATTTTTATATTAATTAATTTAAAAAGAAAGTAGATATATTATGTAACTTATCATATCATTTTAACTATTGGAGCTTATACTATCTATTTAACATGTGATGTACACTAATTATATCTCTACCAAAATATCAACAATCCTAGTTACATTTTGATTTGATTTTATATCTTAAAAATATAAAAAAAACCATAAAAATAAAGGGAGAATATCAGAATACATATTTAGAGAGATTTAAATACACAATTTATAGAATTAAGTTAGAGGTAAGAACTAAACACAAAATTTAAGAAATAATTAAAATAGTTAAAAATTAGATTCAAGAACATCAATTTTAAGATTTCTTCTCCTTTTTTATTTTTTTCATGAATAATTTTATGAATTTATTATTTTTCATAGGTAGTTAATTTTATAATTAATGGTGGGTGATTTCAAAACCTTAGATATAGATTACAATATTTAATAAGATCTACAATATTCTATTCTATTATTCTTTTTTATTATATATTAATTTTTAATTTTAATTTTTTTATAATTTTTTTTATTATTTAAATATATAATTAAGTAATCAAATTAATTTATCATTAATTAATTTAACTGATTGGATACATAATCGCTTAATCAATTTAAATGATTAATAATAAATTAATTACAATGAGAATTAATACTCAAGATAATTAAAATGAGTTTGTGTTTAATCTTAACCCAAATTATTTATTTAAAAATTAATACTTTTAATAGATTAAATTTAAAGATTTATTTTATATGGTATATTAAAAAAATTTGTATTAAAAATTTATTTAATTCAACCCATCAATAAATAAGGGTATAAATATTAACCAAACCGAATTCTAAGTTATTTAAGTCAATTAAGCGGTTGAGTGATGTAACCATATTTATTTATCAAAACAATTTGGTTGAAATTAATGATAAACCTCGTATTAGTTGTTCAGTGTAAATAGGGTGTCAGCTATAAAGATTATTAATGGTTTAAAGTGAATGACTCAAGATGACAAAGAGGTGGTGATATAAATATGACATAATTTGCATTTGAAATAATGATTTCCTGTCATGCTAATTTATACTATTTATAAAATTTTAGATCACCTTTTATAAATTTATAAATAAAATTATTCATATATTATTAAATAATAATAATTATTATTTTTAATTATTATATAATTTAATTAAAATTAAAACTTATTTTATTAATTAAATAGTTACAATATTAACAACATTTAAATTATAATTATTTATATTTTTTATTTATAATTGTATCTTAAATAACATAAATAATTATCATTTTTTTACTATTAATTATCTTAAATTTTATTTTTTATCAAAAAACAATGTAAACAAAGTAATAAATCATTGATAGATAAAATATTGAAGTTATTTATATTTTTTATACCATACCATTTATCTTTTAAGTAAAGTAAATAATTAACATGTTTTGATTAATTATCTTAAATTTTTTATCAATTAAATAATTTAAATTAAATAATAAATTATGAATAGAAAAAAATATTAATAATTTTTTATATTACAATTATTTGTCTTTTTTATACATACTTAATTATCTAATTAAAATAAATAATTTTTTATTAATTACCTTAAATATTATATTTTTATCAATTAAATAACAATTCCTATCTATAAGCCTATAAACAAGGAATATATAGAAAAAATTATTTATTTTATAAAAAGCTTATTATTAATCTCTTTATTTTAAAAATGTGCATTATATGTCTCTTTATATATTTTGTAAAGGTACACTATACGTTTAATAAAACATTACCTTTTCATCATCTATCCTCACAACATTTATGTGAGATATGAGTGCTATTTTATCTAGTTGAATTTTTTTAATTTCTAAAATGACACTCGATACACCTTATTTAAATATCTCTAACAACAAAATAAATCATGTTTACTAGACCCCAAACTTATTTGATTTTTTAGGAAGAATAGAAAAAGATCAAAATTTCATTTATAAGAGTTTTTTTAATTATTAACTTTTTAGATTTTTAATTCAAATAATTAATTTAAATTTAAAGTTAGTTATAATTTTGATAACTAATAAAATAATATTCAATTTTAAAAAAAACAAATAAGAAAAATATATATTTTTTAAAATAAAAATATATTTTTTAAAAATAAAGAAACATCGATTACTTTATACACACAAGAAAATGAGATTAATGTATATTATAAATCTATAACCTTACGATTACTCATTTTTTAAATAAAATAAAATTTTATTAATAAATTTAAAGATACAAACTATATCAAAACTCATATATTTAAATGCATCAATAATTACATTCGGTAAACCAAAACTAATAATATTCGTTAATACATTGAGAAATACTTTACTTTTAATAATTTAATTTTTTGTAAGATTCTCGAATTGAATATTTGAGTGTTTCAATTGATAAATTAGATATTCTTCAAATAAATTAAATTTTGGTAATATTTTGTAACTTTAAAATCTTGAACATAACACATATAAATGAAGATTTAGACTTCTAATAAAACATAAATAAAATGAGCATAAACATAAAATAAATCATCCTAGATTAATGTCTATATGATAAAAAAATCACCTTATAACAATATTGATTATAAATATATATTTTTATTTAAATTAATAAAAATAATAAAATAAAATAAATTAATTTATCGAAAATAAGATCTTGTAAAATAATATCCTCTTCTTAGAAAATAAACTTAAGAAGGGCTAATATTCTCTTCATTAGAATCACACCATAATTGCTACTTTTATAAATCCCATTAAAATTGCAATAATATTTTACCAAATTATTTATATATTTTTTTAGAAGCAAATATATTCTACACACAATAAGTACTAATATGAAATGATAAGATGTGAATACTCTCGAATCCATAATTGAAGTATATGAAGATGCATAAATTGAAAATACTCTACAGAAGGACTTACTTGTTTTATTTACAAATGAAACTTCTCTAACAAATTATCAGAACTTCATCTGGGTTCAACTCCTCTTGATAGATTCACTAGAGATAAAAAAATTGTTGAGGAAAAAACAAGATATTTTTTTTGTCATTTTTAGAGAATCGAAAATTAAAAATATAAAAAATATATTCAAGATAATTACATATTTACCTTGATGTGAGTTCTTGGGATAGATCAACATGTTATTCTTAGAGTAATTTTTTTTCGTTAAGCGACGATCCCTTCACTTAGTATCGTTGGCTCACTAAAACGTATCTATCCTTTATATTACTTTCTAATCCATTATATGTTTTTCAGAGTAAAAAAATTGGATTTGGTTTAAGATTGCTCGTTTTTAATTTACATATATAAAAAATATGCAAAAGAATTTCATTTTGTTTCCTCTCTTTTTTATTTGTTCATATCATATTTCTTTTGCTAAGTTAATACTTCATATATATATTGTCAAAATATTATGATTGTATTTCTGTAATTTTTTTGTTCTAGTATTTTCTGTACAGATGTATAGTATTTGTATACAAAAAAGAAAACGGAAAGTAAACAAATTATCTGCCATAATTCCTGCATTTATGTCTTCTTGTTGTCTCCCATATTACTCACATGACAACACTCCCCCTCAAGGTGGTGCATATATGTTTCTTATGCCCAACTTGTTAAGTGAGTTGTAAAAGTTCTTTGTAGACACAGATTTAGTGAGTATATCAGGCAATTGATCTTCTTACTTAACAAATGAGCTTAATAATCTTTTCTTCAAGATTCTGTTTGATGAAGTTCCGATCCACTTCAACGTGCTTCGTGCGATCATGTTGAACTGGATTGTGAGAGATGGCAATGGCTACTTTGTTATCACAAAATAAGTTCATTTCAAAGTTAGGAGCAACACCAATCTCAGTTAGGAGTTTTTTCAACCACAAGAGCTCACATATTCCCTTGTCCATTCCCCGAAATTCACCAAAGAAGATAAGGCACCTAATTACCTTTATTGCTCCATGTAACAAGATTTCCCCCGCAAAAGTAGAAGTATGCAGAGATTTCCTATCCTTCATATTCCCCGCCCAAATTAATCAGACATTCAGGACTTCCAATCGACCATTCTTTGAAAACATAAGTCCTTTCCCTGTGAGGACTTTAAATAACGAAGTATTCGTACGACCGCATCCATATGGTCTTCGCTGGACAAGGTACGTGAATCGACTCACGACACTCACAAAGATAAGCAATATCGTGTCGAGTATGAGATAAATAGATGAGTTTACCTACTAACCATTGATATCTCTCGTTTATCTGGTACTTGGTCCACATATTCTCCGAGTTTTTGATTTTGAACCATTGGAATATCGATGGGTTTACAATCTAGTAGTCCCCGCCTCTGCCAAGAGTCCAAAGTATATTTCCTTTGGGAAAGACATATGCCTTGTTTTTGATCTTGTTACTTCAATACCTAAGAAGTATTTGAGCCCTTCTAAATTCTTCATTTCAAACTCATTTGTGACACTTGTTCTCGGGGTTTAGATTTCTTCTTTATCATCCCCCGTAATGATCATGTCGTCTACATAGTACTATATGGTACATTATCTTCCTAATCTGTTTTAGGAAAAGAGTATGATCATAGTTGCTTACTGGAACCCATATTTCTTCATTCACCGAACTCAACCTACAAACCATGCCGAGGTGATTGTTTTAGTCCATACAATTCTCGTTATCTACATGCAGTTCTTTTTCTTACAGTATATCCCTGGTGGGATATCCATATAAATCTCTTCCTCAAGATCACCGTGAAGGAAGGCATTTTACGTCAAGTTGGTGTGCAAGCTAATCCAAATTTGCCATGCAAAGAGATGAAGACTTCAATGCTTTTAGTTTAGCCACGGTGAGAGGGTTTCTTGATAATCTATCCCACGTTTCTATGTATATCCTTTTGCATCAAGTCTCGCCTTGTACGATCAACTAACCCATCCGCTTTATATTTAATGGAGAAAATCCACGTCCTACCATCTTCTCCTTGAGGAAACTCGCTTAACACCCCGTGTTATTCTTCTGCAATGCCTCAAATTCTCTTTATAGCTTGAGCCCATTTTGGATTAGATAAGGCTTCTTCAATGATACTTGGAATTTGACACGAGAGAAAGTGTTTGTGCAAATGCCACCGATAGGTTCGATAACCTTTGAAAGTAGATACATAATTTGCTATTGGATACTTGGATTGTCGTTCTTCTCTTTCCTCGGGAGTATCGATTTGGAGGTTTGCCTATCGATTGTGTGCGAAAGGTAAAACATAACCAATGATGTATCTATAGCATTAGTTTGTAAATGTGTGCTAGGATAACTTATCAGAGTATTCTCACAGGATGATCATGGGTACTGTGAGTTGAGGGTACATCAACCACTTCATCTTTTGGAGATTCAATTACTACTTCACTTCGGCTTGGAAGTTCACACTCTGTCTCAGATACGGCTCCTGCCTCCATTATGATTGGCGCGATCCGAGTATGTTGGACTAGTGTCTAATATTTCAACATCAAGCCAATTTCATTCTTTCACCATAACTCTCCTCCCGAAGAAAGTGGAATCGATACCGTGATGGGAAAAACCATTCTGATTCGAGGAAAGTGACATCCACGTGTAATATAGGTTCTTTAGTAATTGGATCATAGCATCGGTAACCCCTTTTTTTGTATGCCATATCCCAAGAATACATCGAACAAAGACACGTGGATCCAACTTAGTCCGTTGATTTTTAATGGAGGTGGACAAAAACACAACCAAAAATTCTGGGCGGCTAAAGCATCAAAATAGTAGGCAAGGGAAAATGATCGAATAAGACCTTTAATAGGTCCGAAAGCCGTAAGGTTCTTGTGGGCATACGATTCGGTAGATACACCGTAGTAAGAGCATCACTCTAGTATTTATTAGGCATACGTGCACCGATTAATAAGTGCCCGAGCCGTTTCTAAAATATGCCGATTCTTCCTATCCTCAGCCCATTCTGTTGTGGGGTTTGTGAACACGAGGCTTCATGGAGAATACCACGGATTGTCCAAGTATGTCCCGAAATTGTCGATTAACATACTCCCTCCATTATCGACCTAAGTATCTTAATTTTTTCAGAAAATTGTATTTGAACCATGGTATGAAACAAGTGAAATGTAGTAAATACTTCATCTTTATGTTTGAGAAGGTAAATCCATGTTATGCGTGGACAATCATCAACAAAAATAACAAACCAACGATGACCCGATGACGTAATGGCCAGGGAAGGTCCCCAAACATCGAGAATGTACTAAAGCAAAAGAGTCACACTTTTATTCATGCTCATAGATAAGACGTCCTATGACTTTTTGCTAGGATACAAGTATCACATTTGAAATCCGAATGTGTGATATTTGAAAATAAACTCCTGAGTAGGTGCTTTAAATACCCGAATGATGGATGCCCAAATCTTATGATGACATAGCCAAATCCGCTGCTCACTTGTTACCGCAGTGTTTTGCATGTGATTGGATCTTCCCGCGAGGTCATCCACGTAATATAGCCCACTCCTACTACCGCCCAATGACCTCTGGTGAGAATATCCCTAGAAGGCAAAAGTAGAATACATCGGTATTACAGTTAAGATCCGAAGTAATCGACTTACAAACATTAGTCGGTTGTGACAGAGAGGTACAAGTAAAGTATTAGATAATGATAATGAAGGAGATAAGGTCCATTCGCTCACCGTAATCGGATAAGTGACCCATTTACATTGGCAACACGACTCGTCTTGGTGAGTTTTATTGGAGAGATCATTTGGGTCAAATGTCAGCGTGATCTCGTAGCTCCAGTTCCGGAATCCACTCCTCCTTATCACTACGAGTAGCAGAGATGTGAAATACTTTACTTGAAATACCTAGATCCTGGAAAGATTGGCTCCGGTATGCAAGGGATAGTGAGGCATTATTGGTAGCCACAATGCGGCTCATACCCAGCTGGTGTCTCGTTCTTCCGTGCTTGAAGGTCATTCCACCATTCTGCTAGATACCCACGTAGTTTGAAGCGCTTTTACGGATGTGTTTGAGTTTCCCAATGGCCACGTTTCATGTCGAGAGATGGTGGATTTTCCATGGATTTCTTGCTACCCAAGGAAGTTCGTTTTTGTGGCATTAGATTATAGTGTCCATTCGACCCCTTTAAAAGCCATAACCGGCACTCCGGTGTCGTATCTTTTACACCGTGATCATCACGATACCGTCGACATCTTCCCCGACGACGAATCCATTAGGCTTGTTCCCGCAGGGAATGGTTTGATCTGAAGCGTATCACTTCGAGTTTTATCCAATCTATCATCAAGTCCATCAAGGAAGGTATACACTTTCGATCTTTGCACGTACGATGGGTTGTATTTTTGTATATCAATTACGCACACTCCATCGATAAGGACGAAGGAAATCAATTTCACGCCACAACCTTTGAAGGTCATTGTAGTATTTTTCAATGGATCCACCCGCTTGCTACGTACGAGTGACTTGACGGCGAAGATCATACACTTGAGACGTGTCTATCCCATCATAGTAAGTGGTAGCCACCGAATCCCAAACCTGTTTGTAGTTGAGAATGGATAAAATTTGCAATTGGGCGAGTGGTCCATCGAATTGATCAACCATCCTTCGACAATGGCATTTTTAAGTACGCCATCTCCTAAATAAGTCGGTTTGCTTCAACAAAGAGGAAAGTCTCCATTAATATATCCCGATTTGTCTTTTGAGAGATATACATCTCCACCACCGACCATAAGGCATAATTGATCCTCCCAACTCGATACTAATGGGAGCGACGGCCTACGATTGGAGTTATGGTGATCTAAGCTCTAGTTAAAACTTCCGTCATTTTCGCCGTCAAATCTTCCAACATGAAATTGGTAGTTAAATCTCTAGATTCCGCCATGAAATCTAAAATTTTTTTCCTTCCTTTTTGACGACGAGTGAATCCTAATTTTCCGTTCTCTCTCGCAGCGGCGCCTTTCGTCTTGCGCGATTTCAGCAGATTGGTCGAGCGCAGAGAAAAAAATTTCCTTCCAAAATCACGCAGTTTCCCTGCGTTCCTCGGCCATAGCTCATTGCGTTCCTCGGCTTCTTCTTCGTTCCAAACCCCAAGCAGAAAGTTCTAAACTCGCGACAATTCTTCTCACCAAAATCTCTGAACCTGTCTTCTTCTCCTCTTCTCTCAGATTCTTCGTAGTGGCGCTCTTCTTCGCAACAGCTCTTCTCCTCTCGCAAAATGCCTCTATTACTGATTTTTTTCCTTCATTCTCTGCACCACCTATTCTGTTATTCTCAGGAACTGCATCAACGACTGCTTGTGAGTACTTGGTTTCCAAGGAACTGCACCAACAGATGCTGTGAGTACTCGATTTCCAAATGGATCCGACCTTCTTTCTATGGTTCTTCGTTGAGTTGGTGTTGCGAATCCCTTGACTCCTTGTAAGTTGTAAGTTGATATTTTTTTAAGTGTAACACGTAATCTTCTATTGAATTTCTGAACAAATAAACGTGAAATAACTATCTTGCTTTCATTTCCATTGCGTATATGTTTCTGTGTTTGAAAGCAGCTTACAGAGTTGAATATGAACTCAACCATTGTTCTATGTTTGAAGGTAAAAGCAAAGGAGGATCCCCCGTCCAACACACAAAGTTACCGATGCTTGAGAGACGAATAGAGTAAAGTCAACCGGACGGCGAAAAACGTAACGAAACACCACGCAGTCCTATCAGTTATTTGCCAAACCAGATTGGCCAAACAACAAATCGTGAGAATAGAAAATTACGTTGTAATAGGTAGCAACGTAATTTTTATTTCTTTAAATAATGCCACATACCACGTCAAACGTTATGATTGTATTTGTAATTTTTACTCGTTCTAGATTTTACAATACAGAGTATAGTATTTGTTTACAAAAAAGAAAACGAAAAGTAAACAAATTATATGTCATAATTCATGTATTGATGTCTTCTTGTTGTATGACATATTACTCACATGCAAACATATATATATATATATATATATATATATATATAATCAAAACGTTTATTTTTTTTGTGATTTTAGAGTATCCTCTAATTTAAGTATATACATATATTCAAAACTATAAATTTTTTTAGATTTTGGGGTATCTCTAATTTAATTATATAAATCAAATTATATTTATTAATAATATTATATTATACTATTAATTATTTATTACAAAACTAGGAAAAAATTAGCTGCACAACCGTATGTTAGGCGTGTAACGCAGATGAGGCTAATATGCATGTGGAAACCTACCAATGCTGATAGTTACGCAGGAAATTTTCTAGAAATGGGACATAGTACAATTGTACTCCAACTTTGGGTAATTATGTCAAACTAAATCCCCTTATTTTTTATTTACCATTTACCTCTTGTCCTTTATGAATTTACTGTAAAAATGCCCAGTGAAATTTGCAGCCTTTTTGCCCTTTACAACCTTTATGAAGCGGTGGGTATAGTAATAATAATATTCATTCCAGTATTGGCAGCTTTTATCAGTAGTCAATGAATGACTTTTTCTTTACACTTTTATTTTTATTTATTTTTTCTACTTTTTACCTTGTTAAGCAAAACCAGTGTAATTAAGTAGAAGTTAAAAGGTTAAAAGGGAAAAGTTAATATAGGAACTGAAAGAAATGAGGATCGTCACTGGGAAAAATCAATATAGGGTGACGGTAAAAAGACTTAATTCGACGATAGTGCACGACTTTAAAAGCTTAACAGACCAATAATTTAGTGGCTTTAAATGGTATGTAATCCAAGTGGGTCTGCTTTTCTCTGACTTTGCCTGCGACACCATCATTATGGAATGTGATGTTAATTTAATCAACTTTATTAGTTGCTCTGAATTTAAAATATAATTAAATAAAAAATTAAAATTAAAAGAAATATAAATAAATAACTTTTTAAATATATATATATTTTTTAAAAAAAGTTATTTTATCCTTTACATTTGTTTAAGAAAAATATATTATTTTATTCATGATTTATATAAAATAATAATATATGTATATAAAAGATTTGTGAGAAATACGAGGGCATGATAGATATTTCACAAGGATTATAAAAATAGAAAGAAAGAAGAAAAGTGGGTAAAAGTTCTTTCATGAATTCTCATACCCATTCCCTACTATAATAAACACCCACCCTAACCAAACCCGTACACTCTGATTAAATCTCTTAATCTTCATAATCATAGATTTTCTCAATTAAAGTTTCCCAACTCATATATTATTCTCCAAATTACCTTCTTATCAACAACCTTTTTCTGATTTTATTCCATCTTAACAGATAGATAGAGATAGTTTACTATTTAAGATTTTATATTTAAAATAAATATTATGTATAGAATAAAAAATATAACAATCTCATTTTAATAAAATATATTTAAATTATTAATTTTTTATGATATTAAATATTAAAAACTTAAAACATATTTATATTTATAATTATGATTTATATATATTATATTTAAAATTAAAGTTAGGTAAGTAACTTTCCTCACATTTACATGCACCCACCTCTGATTGGGGGTTGGGACCAACTAGGAGCATATATGTTCGTTAAGGTGGGTAGGGGTATTTGTGTAACCTCAAATTTTGGTAAATAAAATTTTAAATAAATTATATATAATATATTTATTTTAATAAAATAAAATACATATAATATATTTATTTTTTATTATATATAAAAATTCTCACATTTAAATAATCAATTTACTGTAGAAAACAATTGATGGTGGTGGAAATATGAAGGAAAAAAAAATTGAGGGAAAATATATGCTAATATTGGCTTTATCCTTAAAGATAAGATTTTGATGGCAAGTTTTTATTAGGTGGGAAAAAATATTAATGAAACTAGCTATCTTTCTTTATGAATCATATACCTTAAATAATGTAGTGGATTATAATAATAGTTATTAAAATTTTGAGGATATAATAAAATTAATCTTTATTAATATTTTTTATAAATTTAAAAAAAAAAGAATTAATTGAAACAAATATTTAATCTTATGAAATTTTACGTCCCCTCACTTAAAAGAAAAAGAAAGAAAAAAGAGGCCCTATTATGGAAGGTCTCGATCAGGAATCCCTTCTAATAGGGAGAACCAAACAAAGAGGGTATGATGTATATACAGTAAACCCTTTACTGTGACTACAGTCCTTCTTAGCATACACGTATACCGTATTACGGTATATAAACAATCAGTTTATAAATCAATTTATATTTTTACTATCATATCCAAATTCTTATAAATATATAATTTATACTATAAAAATCTAATAATTTATATATTTTTTACATAAATTAAGTTTTAAATAACATAAAAAATAATAACATCTAGACATATTTTTTATACATTTCCTTATAATAAATGTTCATGATTTAAGTAAATTAAAGTATTTGTTGAATTAAAAAGAATAATTAAAAATTCATAAAAATTATAAAATTGTATTAAAATTATGAGAATTTTTATAATTTTTTATAAAATATCAAAATAAAATTTATATATTCTTTAAATTAATTTTTTTATTTAATATATATAATTATAAATATATGTAATGTTTATTTTGATTACCATATCAATTAATTAATTAGAATAACTTAAAATAAGTAGTTAATATATGAAATTATTATTTTGATTATAATTATAATATCATAATCAATCAAGAGATAAATCTCAATTATACTTAGTATAATTTGAATTAAGAAAAATAAAAACTATAGTAAGACTAAACATGAAATTGAAATAAAAATAAAATAATATATGAATATATATATATATATATATATATAATATTATTTAATAATGATTTAATTGAAAATATAAAACTAAAAGAGAATAAATTTAAGTATAAATTATTTAGAAAAAAAAATACAAAACAAATTTTAAAATAAGAAACAACATTTATCAATTTTTATTTGATAATATTTTATGATATTTTGACAAAAATATATCCTCCTGATATTTTATCAATATTTTTTCATATAAAATAGGTATTACATATCAATATCCAAATTTTTAATATCTCGATAATGTTAACATTGTTGGTGATTTTTCAATTCTTGTTAATAAAACATATTTGGTTAAAAATTTAAGATTACATGACATATACATGTTATTTATAATTCGATTCTATCTAATATAATTATTTATATGTTTAATTTTTAATCAATATTTAAAAAAAATTATATTATATATAAAAAAAATGTGTATTATGTTTTTAAATATGCCAAAAACATATAATTTTACTTTACATATATTGAAAAAAACATATGTATATTAAATGAAAATAGTTTAAAATAAAATTATATTTAGTAACAAAATTTATAATATCTAATTAAGTTTATTTTTATATCACAAAAAAACATTATATAACTCACAGATATTAAATATAAAAATATCAAACTCATATTTGCCCATCATGAAAAGTAAATTCCATTAACCGGCGATATAAGCGTATTTTTGGAACTCTTAATCTTCTTAGTTTTACCTGCTTTTTGCTTAAAAATATGATTATTATTTCACTCATAAAATTTATAATAATATTGTATAATATTTAGTTAGATTACCTTTAATACTAAATGCATTTAAATAATTATAATTTAATTTTAACACTATTTAATATGAAAATAATGTGTTTGATTTTTTTATAAGAATAAAAATATATAAATTAATTATAAAAGAAATTATTTTAAAATAATAAAACCCTTTATAAAAAATATTTATATATTTTCACCATTAAAAAATACGATATTGATAAATATCGAATTGTTATGATACGTAAGTCGATTTCTAAAAAAAACTAAGATAAGAGGAAATATGGGAGAGAATGAGGAATGAGCTTAGGTATTATGCTTTATATGCATACATTTTATGTTTATGGGGAACTATTTAAAGTTTTTTATTAATTTCATAATTTTAAATAACTAATATCAATTAATTAATATTTAAATTTGTAATATTTATGAAAGAGTCTACGAGTCGGTACATAACTAGGATAATGAGATACAAACTACTTAAGAATTCAACCCTAAATTGTATTGACGAAATAGTAAGCATTTAAATAGAAAGTACATCAAAAGTATAAATAAAATAATATCAAATAAGCGAATAATTTTAAACAATAATACAAAGGCTTTATAATCAGTGTTTAAGTTTTTAGTGTTGAGTTTAAGTTTTTAATGTGTTGTAATACATGTTTTAAACTCATATTATACTAGTACAATAATAAAACATATATAATACACAAGACAGCGAGATAAACCCATATAACGAGCTAGTTATGTGATAACATTCTCGAATCGCTTATGACAATCATTTAACAATAAATAATTTATTAAGCAATAAATAATTACAACTCTAAAATAAATAAAACTACTATTACCTTTATAAGTCGAGATCTCTATCTGAACCACTTCTTGCAACATAAATACATTTTAAAGCTACGTATGTGGTAGCATACTCAACAGATCCAAGGTAGTCCTATTGTTCCAACACCAACAATTTAGCATGAAGTTTCAAATACTAATGTTTAGTGTTATAATTGCTATATTTTCTCCGATTAAAAAGACCTCTATGACATTATGCAATTTTAAGATTAATTTGGTACCAAATAGAAATAGTTTATATCCCAGTCTAATCTCTTTGAATTACTTATTTATAAGCTAGAATATCCACTCATTTTTGCTTAAAGAAAAACCATTGGTGAACAAAATTACTTTTATGCATAGCCGATAATAAGAGAGCTTTATAATAAACCCTATTAACATCAATATTAACATTTTGATAAGTATCAGATTAAGTTGATGTGGCTAGGTCCCTATCGTTTCTTTGAAGAATTATATCCTCTCTATTTCGCTTATTATTCCAAGTTACAATAAGTCCAATGAAGCCCAAATATATTAACCCTTCTTCCTCAATAAAATCTCTAAAATTAGCCATGGTGGTTTGTGAATGAATTCTCCCACAAATTTTTTCACTATTGGATAAAATTTCATTGAAGTCACATGTCAATACCACTTTATTACAAAGTGTTATTCTCAACAAAAGATTATAGAGCTACTCACGATAAATAATATCATTACACTTGGCATACTCACCAAAATCCATTCACGTTGTATATTTCATACTATCATACACTAGGAATTTAATGAAATAAGATGTAGAGAGTCTGATAGTTAAGTCAACATTTTCATCCTACGAGACACATAAGCCATCACTTGTATTTGTCGTGTCGGCACCATATAAGTTATGTAAATTAGTAATCTGTTTCAAATATTGAAGATTATAAACTTTAGGTTTTTTTTTCAATAAAACCATAATTTTTAGGGAAATAAAATTGTGTAAATTCCTCAAGTTCTCGAACTGTCAAGAAGTTCCCTAACCTATGACAATTTCAAACTTGCACTCTCATTTAGTCGAGGGCCGTTTGGGATAAACATTCTTCAACTTTTTTGAACTTTAATCCTTCTCAAAACTCCTTTTACCAAAGATCATCATTCAAATATTGTCGAGTCCACGTGCACCCTTCCTTCAAAGATAAATTGTTGCTTAGTAAGAGCTAAATGGTTAGGATTTACTCTCACCAATTTGTACACCTAACTGTTAGGGAATACATGCATGTGCTACCTATATCAACTTCGTTGCCCATTCTAAATTGTTTTTGGCTAATCACACATTCCACTTGGCTCATTTTAGCCTCCAACTTATCGGTTGTCAAGGAATTGGATTTCTATACGCAATTTGTTTGATAGGTTGGAACCCGAGCACCCAAAAATTCCTTGACTTGTTTTGATTTTCCAAGATCTACCCACGAGCATTAACTTTCTCCACCTCTCCAGCTGGTGATTTTCCTAATAAACCATTGCATGAATCAAGGAAACCATGTGAAGGGCTTACCTTACGCATCAATTTTGACTAATTAGATTCCATTAGTTGGTTGTGAGGTACCACTACTGAAGCCACCTTTAGCCATTATGGTTGGTGGAATAGACAATGCAATCCAATTACGTAGTCATACTACTGAAGCCACCTTTAGCCATTATGGTTGGTGGAATAGACAATGCAATCCAATTACGTAGTCATCTTTCATAAGGTAATTCATCTTGGTGTAACATATAACTTCGTTGAAGATGTGTGGCCATATATGAAAAGTAAATAACATGTAAGTTATATAAATTTTGTTTATGGTTCGTTTAAAGTTGGTACATAAATATTTATTTTTTTATTTCTTATTACATGTTCTTGACACATAAAGTATCATGTGTAATTTTTTTTAAGAAAAGCAAACAACCAAATATTCTTATCATAAAAAAAGTTAATTATCTTCGTAAAATAAATTGAAATATCTCTTTTTTATGTAGAAAATTCAAATTATCTTGATTGAAAAAAGTAAAAATAAAGACTTTGGTTAAGAGAAACACAAATTTTATAGTAACCTTTGATAGAAAGTAGACATTTTTTTTCTTGAAAATTAGGTGATTTTAGTAAAATATTATTTTATTAATAAAAAATTACAGGATAATAAAATATATTTAGTAAATAAAATTATCATTCTAAAGTCTTGTCTTCTTTATTTCATTCCTTTTTATTTTAATTTTGGAGCAATTTTTTAATAATAAAATTAAAAATATTAATATTTTCTAATTATATTATCTCTAATTTTTATAGATTTTTTTTACCATTCCTCTTTATTTGATACTACGACTCAAAAAAATATAAACTACAAAATATCAACTATTGTTGCTCCAAATAGTTTGGAACTATTATGATGGCCGATATATTGTAGTTAAAGGAGATAATAATATAAAGAGAAAATTTTTGAAATAAAATTTTTTATTATGTTAAATATAATTTATTATTTTATTAAAAAATTATTAATAAAATAATATTATATTATTAAAAAAATAACTAACTTGCTCTATTTTTATTCAAATAATAACATAAATAATTATCGTAAAATTAAAGTGATTAAAATATCCCCTTTTGATACCTATTTTTCTTTTAATTTTTTTATATTACAATAAATTATATTTCATTTAGTCATTTTAAGTTAATAAATCAAACATTTAATTCTAACTAAATACGGTTCGAAAAAAAGAAAAAAAAAAACAAGAAGACGACATTTTTTAATGCTTTTACCATCACTGTCACTGCAGTGATGCCTTCTAAATGATAATGCTTGACATGATTCACGTTTGCTTCTAATTAATTAAAGGGATTCTTTCTTAAGAGCCCCGTTGTCAAAGTAGCTTGATAGTATGTTAGGGATTTTTTTTTTTTTTGTCCTCTTCTCATTCCTAAATTGAATTATCGGTTATTAAATTTTAACAAAATTTATATATATATATATATATATATATATATATATATATATTAACTTTTAAAACCTATTTTGTTATTCAATCTTTAAAAATTTTACCCTAAGTTTCCAAACTTTTAAATTATATAATTTAATTTTTAATTTTTTAAATTTTTAAAACTTTAAATATAAATATTAAAATTTTAATTTAAAATATTTATTTTAATAGTTAAGTTATATTTTATACGTAAATTTTTAAAAATTTAAGAACTAAATTATAGGATTTAAAAATTTAATGATATATATGTAAAGTTTTAAAAAATTTGAGATCAATTATACGTTTTAAAAGTTTATAGATCAATGTTTAAATTTAATTAAAATTTAAGGATAAATTATAAGATTTAATTTTTTTTTTGGTATTATATAATATCTTTGGAGGAAGAATATCACAAAACTCTTTTAAAAAGTTGTTAAATATCAATTTGTTCCTAAAGTTTGGAATTTTTATCAATTGAATCCTTAATATTATAATTAATATTAAATAAAGGTAATTTAAACTGTGGAACAACGTGCATTCACCAAGCATAAAGAAAAATATTAAATAGTAAGCAAAAATAATAAAATAATTATTGAAACATTATAAAATAATAAATAAATAAATAAATAAAATGTGAATTTATTTATCTTTATTCATTTGCACTAAATCTATTTGTCTATCTTACTCTAATCTTGCAAGTCTGTTTTTGTAAAAATAAGAACAAATATCCAAATTAATTCAATATCAATTCAGTGTATCATTCTATTACTTTAAACATTCGTTATTCTTTTTACCAGAAACGTCTTAAAATGTAGAGTAAAATAGATAGAGATATTGTTTGGAAGGAAGAACAGGGAAATGAAAGAAAATTACGATACAAATATTTTATTTTATATTATATTTTTAAATTTTTAATGTTCCAAAAATTACTGTATCATTTATTAATATATTTTTCTTTCTGACTAGTTAATACATGATTGTACACTTAACCAGAATAGTTCTTTCATTAATGCTAACCTTAAGGATGAAATTGATACAAAATTAAATATTTGGGAGCATCTTGTTATCTAAACAAACATCACGTAAGTTTTTTTTTTTTTTTTTATATTTACACTATCTTTGGCTTGACAAAATTTCTCAATGAGCACTTCATATATAAACATTATAAAATGTGATAATATGTTCACATGATAGTATTATTACAAAAAATTAATATTATAGATATATTTAAATTAAGTTGTTATTTTTATCTTAATACCCTTCTAATAGAGAAAATATCGTTGATATCCATGATTGTGGAACAACTAATAGAGGGATCGTCTCAGATCCTTTAACGTTAATGGACTGATGATACTTGTCTGCTTGATGAACATTTTCTTTTATTTTGGCATTGTTAGGAATAAATAAATAGTTTAATCGAACACTAGGATCATTTTTATGAAAGAAGTTTCATTTCTAATCTTCTTTCATGTAGTATATATATATTAATAATACAAAAAACATATATTTTTTAAATGAAGTTAAAAATAAAATTACGTAAATACATAAATCATATATAAATGAGAGTACAAATACATAAAATAAATTCTTTCTACCAAAAAAAAAATATTTTTATCTCTCTTATAATGTTAAACATAAGTGAAGATATGTTTAAAATATTTATGAAATATTTTAAACATATGTTTTATTTTATAATTTGATAAATATTATTTTTTATGAAATTAAAAATAAACTAGTAGAATAAATTGGTTATATGTAAAACTTAAAGGGCATTATTATTTCCAATTTGTAATTTTGTACTTGCCATGCTTCATCAATCAACACCAAACGTTTGAATTTTAATCCAATTTTGCAGTCATTGCTACATAGAGGAGGGTAGTCATGTAATTTGCTACTGTTTTTGTCCAATAATCAATAATAGGTATCAATTTTGCAAAAAATAAACAAAATTTATAATATTATTATGATTTTTTGATTTTTTGATTTTTTTACTTAATAGTGTCACACATGGTTAAATAAAATTCTAACAAATCATTCGTTATAGATAATTGTTTTATTAAAAAAGAAATACCAACGATTGGATTGGGATGAGCTGTCATAATGCATTAGATGCTTTTATCATCTGATGCTCACCTGCGCTGTCTTGCAGTTGCAGCTTCCTACTTTTGAATTCAAGTGTTTTATTTACCATTCAAACCACAACCCACTTTCTTTCCTCACCTAATAACACCTTTTTCTCCTAAAACCCTAGTCTCTTTTTACAGCCAAAATTCTACTAAAAAGTGTTTGGTAAAAGTCTCTCATTTTCTACTAAGATTTAATCTGTAGAAACTTAAAAAGGGACAGTGAAAGAAAAGAGGGTAAATAGTAAACTGTTAAACTTTGTTTGACATCGGAGGTAAAAAACTTTCCTTTATTATGTCGTCAAATATGATACTAAAATTTCTATTAAGACAAATGTGCCCCCATTTTAGACCAACAATGTCGTAAATAATGCAGGAAAGAATTGGGTTTTAGTATTATTACAAGTTCAATGTGTAGGTGGTGCCTCAAAAACCCACATGTTTCGAAAAGGTAATTTTTTTGTTTTGTTTTTCAATTACATAACTCAACACCATCTTGTAGTACTTTCGTCTTGTTATGCTAAGTACTATTCTCATCAACATTTATTATTATATAATTAGTCAAATTTGCATCTAACTTGTCGTATATATATATATATATATAATTAGAAATGGGTGATGATGAATACGATTAATAAATATAATTATTAAATTTAAATAATATAATCGGTAAAAGAATTATTACTAGTTTTTCACACATTTACTCTAATAAATCATTTTAAATAATGATATTATTTTTTTATTTTTTAACTATTTAATTTATATTTTTAAATAAAATATAAATATAAAATATAAATATAAAATATAATATAATCTAATATTTAAATTTTTATATATTAATATTAAAAGTTTATTTATTATTTATTATATGTATATAAAAATATATTAATATATATTTGAACTCAATTAAATTATAATAATTATTTTTATCTCAAAACTAATTAATTATGCTTAAAATATTCTTTATTATTCTAAAATTTTACGGGCACATTTGAGAACGTTTGAGACCCACGACTGGACTCCTCTACAATTGTTCACATCATGTAATCAATTCTTATCTTTTATGTATAGAAATTTAAACTCAGAAAAGGGCAAAAAACACACACACACACACAATGGTCAATTGAAAAACAAATAGAGAACTCCCACATAACACTTTGAGTCCTACTTGGGTCTGAAGCCCAATATCTCAGCAAAGATTACAAAGTGCTTCTCAGTTTTCTCATTTCACTCTTCTTCATTGTCACTCTAAAGCAAGAATAATAGTGGGGACTGGGGGATGAATTAAAGAAAAGTTAGTTCAGAATCAAAGAGATGGGATTTAGCAGTCAACAATATGCCTTGAAAACCCAATAAACAAAAGGGATTTTTTTTAAAAAAATTAAATCCATTAAAAAGAAACCTCCTTCCCCACCAATGGACTTAGCAGATTTGCAAAGCAACAAGAAGCAGAACAATAACAACAGAAACTCAGCTCATCATCATCAACAACAACCTTCTTCTTCTTCTTCACAGTTTGTGGTCCCTTCTAATTTTGATGGTAGATCTTCTTCTTCAGGAGGGTCATCTCAAGGTCCCTCTAATTTTATGGGCTTCAATACTTCCTCTGCTTTACCCTCTTCAACTACTTCTTCTTCCTCACCCTCTTCAACCTCTGTTTCAACTGCACCACCTCACTTAGTTGATGCTTCTCTTGCCATAGCAACCAGATCCGACTCAAACCCACACACCCGACCCGCTAATATCGTCGATTCTTCCAAGAAAAACCCACAACAATTATCTATCGTACCAACCACAGCGAACCCAGTAAAGCGATCGACAAAAGACCGTCACACAAAAGTCGATGGTAGAGGCCGAAGAATCCGAATGCCAGCTGCTTGTGCTGCTCGGGTCTTTCAATTGACTAGAGAATTGGGAAACAAGTCAGACGGTGAAACCATTGAGTGGCTACTTCAACAAGCTGAGCCTGCAATTATTGCAGCTACAGGAACTGGGACTATGCCAGCTAATTTCTCGACTTTGAATATTTCGCTTCGTAGCAGCGGATCAACTCTTTCCGCTCCTCCTTCTAAGTCTGCTCCTCATACGTTTCATGGAGCTTTGGCTTTAGCAGCAGCAGCCCACCACCACCATCATCCTCATCCACACTTCGATGAAGGTTTTGGACACTCAGGTTTTTTGGGTTTTCATCAAAATCATCATCAACAGCAGCAGCAACATCAAACACTTTTTATGACAGCCGATCAAATTGCCGAAGCGCTTCCCGGTAGCAGCTGCGGAGGCAGAGATAGTACGGGTGGTGGTGGTGGAGGAGAGACCTCTGAGAATTATATGAGAAAACGTTTCAGAGAAGATTTGTTTAAAGAAGAAAGTCAAGGAAGAAATGAAACTGGTGGTACTAGTGGAGAATCACCTTCCGCTAATAAGGCATTTAAAAGTTCTGGTTGTGGTTTACAATTTCCGAATAAGCAGCAACAAGAGCCCGCTGTTGGATCTTCAGGCTTGGTTCGACCTTCAAACGTTTTGCCAGCAACTGCTATGTGGGCAGTGGCACCTGCACCAAATAGCGCTGCCGGAAACACATTCTGGATGCTTCCGGTAACTGCGGGTGGTGCCGGTGGTCCTTCGATGTCCACCGCCACTTCGGTGGCTGGTCCTTCTGAGACCCAAATGTGGACATTCCCAACAACGCCTGTTAATCATGGTAATACTTTACAAGCACCTTTACATTTTATGCCAAGGTTTAATCTACCAGCTAGTAATCTTGAATTTCAAGGAGGAAGAAGTGGGAGTCCTCTTCAATTGGGTTCTATGTTAATGCAACAACAACAAGAACAAGAGCAGCAGCAACCATCACAACATCTTGGGTTGGGAGTTGAGTCAAATTTAGGAATGTTAGCTGCTCTTAATGCTTATTCTAGAGCTGGTTTGAGCATGAATTCTGAGCATCAAAGCCATCATTTAGACCATCATCAACAACATCAATCTCAGGCTACTGGTAGTGGAGATGAAGGAGGTCAAGATAGTTCTCAATGACACAATCAGAGTATAATACAAGTTGCAGTTGGTAACCAATACTGCTCATTGATTTATAAAATATTAAATTATTCCTTCCAATATTGTTTACATTATATAGGAAAAGAAGGTAGCTGAGATTGTTGGGTTTGTTTGTTCTTTGCAGATTTGGATGTTGTTAAATTTGTGGTAATTGGTGGAGCGTTTGGAATTTCTTGAGTGAGAGTACCCATCTAAGGAAAAAAAAAAGGCCCATTTGTTTGTTTATTTTTGATCATTTTTTTTGTTGGTAATTAATTCCAAAGTGCAGTGGAGGAGAATGATGATGTATAAATTGTAAGTTAATTATTTAGTCCAAAGGGACTTAAGAAACATGAAGAGTGAGATTGTATAGGAGGAAATCAGTTTGTGTTTTAGCTTGTTAATTTGCTATGTTATTTACACAACAATTAGAAAAATAGGCCGTAAATTTTTTGAGAGAGAACTAAAAGTAAATTATATTCTTAATTAACAACATCACTTTCTTCACTTCTCTTTCAACACCACCATATAAAGCATCTCTTTTTTCTCCCCTTCTTGAATGGCACATAGTTGGAGTTTTTCCAAAAATGAAGAGAGATACTCTTAGGGATCAAATTTTATCTTAGTCTACTATTTTATATGCATGCACTTGTTGTATAATGGGCTCTGTATTAATGTAAGTATTAATAAAATCTTCTTAAAATTATTTATGGCTCTCACTAATACTAAAGTTTTTCCTTTTATTGGATGAGTAAAGAATTTGCTTTGCATTTTTGTTCATTTTTTCTGTCCTTGAAGTGCATCAATAATCCAAAAAAAGGTGTAAAAAAAACTGAGAAATTTCAATTTTCTTATTACATTAATGACAAGAATCATAAAACATGTCACAAAAAAATGAGAATCGTTTGGGTGCTCTGCTAGGGTTTCAACTCTTCCTTCCTCTGCTCTGCCGCGTCCAACCTTTTTCTCAACCATCTTCAGCCATTTTCCAACCCCTTTCTATGCTGCTCTAGTGGCCTTCCTTTCTCTTTGTCGATCTGCTCTATTTTCCTAGTTTTTTTCTCTTTTTAATTTCATCTTTAAAAAAAAAAAATCTTTGACTAACGGATGCAAATCTATATAGCTTTCCTTTGAGTTAGGGTTTAAACTCCAAAGCTCCAACAGTGGCTGACTTCACGGCCGATGTTGCAGCTGTAGGCCAACCTAAGAAGAAAACATACAAGAATTTTAGTTTTAGAGGCATCGATTTGGATGCTCTCCTCGACATGTCTACATATGAGCTTGTCAAGCTTTTCCATGCTGCTAGCAGAAGGTTTCAGAGGGATTTGAAGCGCAAGTCTATGGCTCTGATCAAGAAGCTTTGAAACGAGAAAAGGGAGGCCCCACTCGAAGAGAAGCCAAAACCAGTCTACCCATCTTCGCAGCATGATCATGGTACAAGATGATTGGAAGCGTCATTGGTGTTTACAAACGGTAAGACCTTCAATCAGGTTGATATTTCAAATTTCGTGTTTGTCTTGGCAAGAAGTTAGTATTTTTTTTTATTGATTTGGTGTGGTGTCATTTGTTTTAGGAAGCGTTTTTTTTTTTTTTGTAGTTTTACCATGTTGGATAACAATAAATTTTTCGAAAAAAATATGAACCCATATAAATAACTTATTATATATAAACTTGAGTGTTTTTCTAGATGGTCTTGAATGCCCCCTCAATCCCACAAAACAGTTATATATAGGCACCATATAAGTTTTCTATATAAAGCTTCTAAAAAAAGGAAAATATCAAAATTTTACCTTTTTTTTAAAAAAAAATTTGTTCCTCTATTAAATTTTAAAATTAATGACTCTAATTAAAGAAGTTATCCAAACCGATTTTGTTTGAATTGAATATTCTTTTCCTAGCATAATTACATTTTATTGTTATTATTAATTAATAAAATTTTATTCATCAAAATAATTTTAACAATAAAAAATTTATATTAGGATAATATGGCCTAAATTATTCTCCTTTTTAAAAAATAAATATTATACACACTGACTTCTACACAATGATGTGGTCTAAATACACCCTCTACAAATGAATATAAATGATATATATTATTGTAATAATTAATTGACTATTAGATTAATCTCAATAGACACATCTAATACACTGTTTTACAATCTTATTATTAAGTTTTTTTTTCTTCAAAAAACTAACAACCAATTTGAGTTCTAAGTTTAAGCATAACCTTAATATTTTTTTTATTATGATTGATCCAAATAAATCAAAAAATATCAAAATTACCTTATTGGGTCGATTAGGGTAAAAAAATTAAAAAAATCTTCCGAAGTCGAAACAAGTTTCTACTTTTAATACTTATTAATTTTTTAAATATATATTTTAATTATTTTTATATATAAAATGTAATCTTTTTTAAACCTAAGTTTCACTCTTATCTCTTAGACTCTCTCAATATTTCACTCACATCTCACTCATTATTAGTATGTATTTTTTATAAAAGAAAGAAAAATTTAAAAGTAATATGAGTATATATTGTAGTTTTGTATGCAACTAGAATTTAATCATCATAATACTCATCTTTGTAAGTAGTGTTATAATTATTTTAGTATTTTGAAGAAAAAGATTTAACAATTTTATACTAATCACTAAGGAATTGAAATGCTCTCCCTTGATTCCCTATAGACGAGGAAAAATCCTATTGGTAAGGATTAAGAAGTGGCAATATTGAAGATAACCTTTTACCTTCTATTTGTTTTTACTTAGTAAATATATACAACGAGATATTGATTTTAGTAAGGTATAAGGTTGATTTTACCATTGAGTATTACATTAAAGTCGTGTTCGATTATTCCTTAAGATTATAATTTTAAAATCGTCGAACTAAACTCTTTCAAATCGACTTTATAAGTTGGTTTTAAGAATGATTTCTAGGGAGTTATAGATCGGTTATGGTTTTAAGTTTTTCACGATCTACAATATAAAATGAACTTATAAAATGACTTAAATATCGATTAACAAACTTAGAAACTCACCCACTTATTATAATACACCAACTAAAATCTTCTAAATTAATTACACCTATAAAAGAAGGGAAAAAAGAAAGACAACTAAATCAAAACGTAATTTGTATTTATCAAAAAATCTTAGCTTTATAAAATTCTCAATATAATTATATATAATGCATAAAATATTTTTAGAATATATATATGGTGATAGTAATTTATACTAATAATTTTAACAAATCATTTTAATCTATTCATTTGAGTTTATTTAATTATTATAGAAAAATAATTCTACCAAATGATTTCAATTTTTAAATAAATATAATATAATAGAATATGTATTTGTAATTATAATTAAATATATTTTTTATTTTATGAATCATTTATTAATTTAAATTTATATATTTATTAACATAGTTATATTTAAATAATTTAATCCAAAAATTAGTTGAATTTATCAATATTATATTATCAAAAGTTAAATTTTTTTCACTCTAGCCGTGTAATTAGCAAATATTTTGGTAAAGTTAAAAAAGGTTTAATAACATGTAACATTTAATATAGATATATAAAAAATCTTAGAATTTAAACGAGTAATATAGTTATTAAAAGATTATTTTAATAAACTTGCTTAATAAATATCAATTTCTTTGACTAATGTTTAAAAAATTTATTAATTTTGACTGTGTTAGTCGAAAAGATTATTGAAGTGTTAGACTTTTATTAGGAAAAAAAATATTTATGATATTTTTAAAATTTATAATTATAAAACAATATTTTTTATATTTAATTTATATATTATTGTAATAGTAATATTTATATTGTTATAAATTTTAGTAAAGTTATAAAATAATTTTTTTAAAAAGAAATTAAAACGTTAGAAAAGAAATTAGAAATTACTTGTAACCTTATGCTGTGAGCTGAAGACAGGGAGATGATAGTGACTTATATTTTGACTTGTACAATCAATTCACATTACTTTTCTCGTTTTCATCACTTAATCATTTTTCCATTACCCCCTCGTTTTTTTACCCCTTAATAAGATTGGTTCTTTATGATGTGACTGCTCATGAGGTTTTTTTTTTCTTCATTCGTTTCAACGGTAAGAAGGATATAAGTTTTCTGTTTCACTAATTGTGTACAATAGTGATTTTTTTAACCATGTGTATAATAGTGATTGAAAAGCTGATAAAGTAGATGTAAAAAATCAATTTAAATTATTTATTTATTGTTAAAGCTTAATTTATGATGCAATTAAAAAATAAAGAAATAAATAAATAGTTTTTCAAGGTATTATAAAAGTATTATTCAATTTTATTTTTTATTTTTATATCATTAAATTTTATAATTATTATAAAAATATCATCAATTTCTTTTATTATTTTTATACTTTTAATTTTATAAAAATATCTGTGAATTTTAATTATATAGAAAAAATAAATTAAAATTTGATTGTATTTTTGTAACAACCGTTAAAATTTAATAATAAAAAAATATGTTTACTCGAAATAGAATAAGAGAATAAATCTTATTAGTATTAAATTGAGAGCAAAATGTTACCTTCTTATTTTGGAAATTAAGTTATTTTCAAAATTACTTATTCTTTTGGTTAAAAATAATCTTAATATCAATATGAGTAATGTAGTTTACATAGTTAGAATATATATATATATATATATATATATATTGTAGTTTTTTTAGTAAACAATAAATGTTATATTATTTTTATAAAATTAACATTAAAGACTTAAAGTCTTATTTTTACATTTGATTGCGAAATTTAGTAAAAAAATTCATATAATAATCACATAATTAAATTTTTGTGAGTATTTCTAATCATTTATCATCCTTGTCAAGTTTTGTTTCTAATCATTTATCACATAATTAAATTCATATAGTAATCCTAGTAACATCAATAAAATTATTGTTTTAAAAAATATTATCAGAGATTTGATCACATGATCAATAAATGACATAACTTAACTCAGTGTCTTATTTTAAATAAAATTTTAATATTAATTTTGAAAAAATAATAGGATTTATATTGTTCAATTATAAGCTATGGAACTTATGTATTTCAATCTTGTAAAACTATATGACTTCTAGCACTCTTTATTCCATTATTAGTGGTTCAAACACTTTTATGGTGTTTGACAATAGTTAAAAAAAAATACTTTTAAAATATTGAAAATTATTATCAATGTTTTTTGATAGGAGTGAACGTTGTTTGATTTTGGTCGATTTTTTTCTAAAATACTAACTCAATCCACGTATATAGGTTTGTTAAATTAAGAACCAAAAAGAACTTATAAAATATTGGTTATAGAACTTTAGACTAACCTATTTATATTGTTTTGATAGGTTCGATTTATAGACTTATTTCAATCTAATTTGATTTTGGTCAAATGGATTGATTTATTGGTTATCGAAGAAATGATACTTACTTTTAGAAGAAATAATATTTGATGTACGCTACTTTGTTAAAATAATTATTAAAATTTCATTGAAAATTACTTATTATATTTTCATCTCAAATAAACTTCGAATCACTTTTAACCAAAACACTTCTCTTAAAATCATTTCCAAAAAAATTTAAGTGAAAGTGAAGAATATTTTTATTGTATTCATTGTGCAATATATCCTACTAATAAGTTTATTTTTTATGAGTGATAATATCGTCATATTTATTTTTATTACTGTTATAATAAAATATATGAATTAATTATTTTATCTCATAATTAATTATATTTAAATAAAATAATCATCAATGAAAAATATCTTAGTACTAACCATTTAAGTGGTGCAAACTTTGCAATATTTTTATAGTAATCTCTTGATATAGGTTCGAATTTTGCAAAAATTCATAATGTAATTTAAATATAACATATTTTGTAATAAAAATATCAAAAAAAAAAATTACATCTTTATAACCAACATAACACATATAAGGTGATTACAAGTGTCTAGGTAACTTGAAATTTTTTTATTACAAAATAACTCAAACTTAAACTACATTATAATTATTTACAAAACTCATTCTTATATTGTGAGTTTCCTAGTATTTTTGTTGGTTTTTATATATTATTATCATCAAAGTTAAAATTGAAGCATTAAATGGAGTAATAAAAGTATAGAAAGTTTTACGAAAATGAATTAATTGAAAAATTATTCATTGATTTTGAAGTTTATAATTTTACAATTTATATTAAAAGAATATAAGAATAGTGCAATAATATTTTAAAAATTATAAATATCCAAGAAATATAAAAAATATCATGGAAGTGAATTAACGAAAATCATTCATTATTCTTAAAGTAATTAATGATTTAATATTTTAAATCAATTGAATATAAAATTAATTTAATATTTTTTCAAAAAACACAAATACCTAATAATTGATTATAAAAATAAGTAATTTGATTGTTGCATAATATAATAAATAATTTATAGAATTAGCGTCTAATATTGGTGAACTAAATGATCATGCTAGAAATTAGAGATGTCAAATGAGTTGTGATATCATCTATCATGTCCCATTTAATAGCTCTAATGAATTTATAAGTTAAAATTATCTCATTCTATTTAAATCTCATCCTATCACATCTTAATCAATTTAAAGTTGTTCTAATAGTCTCATGGATATTATAAGATAATCATTTTTTTATAATTTTACTTATATAAACTCATTTAGGACAAATAAAATAACTTATTATATACCATTTAATTAACATTTTAACGTACTAAAAAATAAGTTAGACAAAATGAAATATGCTCGTAAAATTCATAGGTTATACTATGAGCTAATAAAACATTACGTTTCAATTGATATTTATAATAAAAATGGTATTTAATAATACAAAGAAATAAAATATCACTCCACATGTTCCATGTAATGCAATCAATCCAATCATATTTGTTAAGATTGGACAAAAAATTGGTAAATCAAATCACACTAAAAAAATTGAATTGTTATGAACAGTTCAATCAGGTTTGCTATTTTGACTCAACTCAATTTTATTTATAAAAAAATTTAAATAATTTAAGTTGAATTAAACCATTTATACTATTATGTTTATAATTTATATTTTACAAATGTAATAGTACAAGGTAAAAAAAAAAGATAATTATCTAATAAGAAAAGAGTATAAGATAATTAAAAAACTCATGCATAAACATCGTAAGTTTTATAGTCTTTTGTGCTTTGTTGGCTTCTCGTGTGCAAAACACGAAGTTTAATTATTTTATTTAGTGTATTATCTTTCTTTATAAAATGTTGGTTACTGATAATCAGTAATACATATATGCATATAGTTAAGTATACTTTGTATGTGAGTATGTTTACATACCACGAGATTGGTTTTCATGTCAACGTCACTTGTGTTTTTTCTCGGTTTGGTGTAAATATTTGTGGAAATTACTCAACAATTTTTGGAACAAAAATTTTTTTATACCTCATCACACCTCTTGACAAGGCCATGGTGAAGTAGTCAGTAAGGATTGTGACAAGGTGGTTCGACCATTGGTATTCTTTTGTAAATACACACCTTCTCTTTGTGTTTTTTATCTAGAAAAATTGTAGCAAAGTTTTGTCAAATTAACATCTCATTTCTCTATATTTGGATCATTATTAGCTTTGAGTGTTGTTAAATATTAGTGATTCATGACTAAGTAACCAAAATCATACTTTTGAATAGTGAATACTCAAGACGTTGTTTGCGAGTTGGTTTTGGTAAGGAGCCTATGCAGTGAGAATTGTGGGTCAACTGATAGTTGCCTTCTTGCAACTTTATTATATGTGAGGAGCCTATAGAATGGTAAGCCGTGTGTTGACTAGTTGTTTCCTTTATGCAACTTGTTATATACGAGAACAACTTTGTATGAATGGATTGAGCTAAACTGGTTGAGTTGTCATATATTTGGTTATATGCAATACATAGATTGATTGTGTGTCCTATATATACGTTTGGTGGTTTGTGGCTTGATTGTGTATCTCACAGAGATCATTGGATATTCGTGTTCGAGGGTGGTTCTGGTGATTGTTCACATTTCACATGATTGGTCTATAATTTTTTATCACACTATTTGGGTAGTGTTGGCTTTGAAAAAGAGTTGGGTTTGTGTGTAAAACTAGGTTATTGTTGAGGCAGTAAGTGAAGACAATAATAGGTAATTCAGACAGTGGTCTCAATTGATAAAGGTAATATGGGTTTTATTTCTATCAGGATTGTAATTATTTATTTCTTAGTGGATTGCTTACTGTTGAATAGTTGTCATAAGCAACCTGAGGATGGTATCACATAGATAAGGTTCCTATATTGGTTTATCTCGTTACATCATTTGCTATGCATGCTCTAATGTTTGGTTAGTACAATCAGAGTTTAAATTGTACATATCTCTACATACTAAAGTTTAAACTTTGATTAAAAAGATTTTATTATTTATTGTCTACTTTTTGAATATTGCGTCTGCATTTTAATATTACCTGTTTGTGATTATTTGTTAAGTGTATATCACTCTGATGCTTGCATATTTGAGTCGAGTTCTTAAGGAATCAGTATATTCTTAACCTAATTGTATATTAGGTATTGGACTCCTTCTATGTTGTTATGTATGATTAGATTGTTGTGTTAATATAATTTGAGTTTATATCATATATGTATAAACATACTAGATCTAGACTATAATTGAAAAGCTTATTTATTTTGTGTATTTGCATGCTTTCTTTATCTTAATTGTAGCATGATTATAACTTCTTTCTTTTGCTTTTGTAGTATTAAATTAATCTGTTTGCTTCTTAATTAATTTATATTGTTTATGATGTTTGATAACATACTCTGAGAATACAATCATCAATTATCGAATATATTTTCATATAAAAGTCTTAAAGTGATTGAAAATCATTTATAGCTCTTTTTGTATGTGTAACTATTTCCCATGCTTTGTTATTTATTATATTTATGCATATTGTTAACCTGGACAAAAGCCTCTAAGACACATTATCACTAGTGTGCTTACCATAGCTTGTTCTTTCTTAGTATTGGTTATTTTCATTGTGTGTTAAATTTAACATGTTGCTCAGTATTTCAATTGTGTTATTTTCTTAATTTACATTTATGAAGCCTATTTGATTGAATTAATATAAAGCTCTTAAAAAGATTTCATGGATTGATGTCTCAACCTCTCATTTAGGTTACATTTATCTATTTAAACATAAATAACAATTTACCTTTACTCAGAATTCTAAAACATATTAAAAAATTTAAGAAAAAAATGTCTCTTAGCAAAAAGGATCATATTATTTGAAAAATAAAATTTTTAATTAATAAAAATTATTATTTATATTAAATAATATTATATTGATTTTGCTAAATTTAACCTTTGTAGTGTAATGAATAATATTTTAAATTTAAATAAATTAAAAATTTATAGAAAAATATGAAATAATTTATATTTATGTGTAAAATATATGCATTTTACTAGCACGTGCATATAGAAAAAATGGTCATAAAGGTAATTTTGTTTAAGTATTATGAGTTATTTAATCTATTTGTTTAGAAAATATATTTTTAAGTCTTTATTAGTGAAAAATGTGTCAAACAATAGTAGAATTAATTTTTTATATAATTTTTTCATTGAATATAACAAAATAACATACAGAAGTAATTTTTAATTAAAAATATTAATCAAATTTTTTTACAAATCTTTTGATCCAATTTAAATTAATTTTTTATTATTTAATATATGATTTTAAATATTAGATAACGAACATTTTGTTTAATTTAAAAGAAAAAAATTTCTTAAAAAATTCGAGTATTTTTTTAATTCAATATTAAATGTTTTAGGTATATAACTATCAATATTACCTTACCTCACATGTTTTCACAAACAAATAGATTTCAATAGCACATTTTCATAAAAAAAATTAAAATATTTTTTTCTAAACAAAGAGTAAATAACATGTTTAACTTGAACAAAATAAACACCCCACCCTTATGTATATAAGTGAATTGTTAAGTTTCTTTTAAATTTTTCTTTTTGTTAATTTTTAAACCAAATTTGAAATAAAAAATAAAAATAAATTTAATAAACTTCCAAACTAATTATGAAACATATACTCTTGAATAAATTAAAGATCCATATACAAAAACTCAATAACTAAAAGTATAATTAATGATACACTATATAAAGAAGTTTAAAAATTGTGTTTTATTTGTGCACAATTTTGTAAGGCAATATTAAAGAGAAGTACCTCAAGTCAATAAGTTTTGCAATTTTAAACATATTAGTTACTTAAATTAGGATAGATTTGTCTCACTATTATTATACTATGGACATTTTAGTCTAATGTATCATATTCTAAATTAAATACTGGTTATTTAAATATTTTTAATACTAAATGACTTTCAACAAAATTTAAATGAGTACTATTGATCATTTTAACTTCCCACATCTCCCTTTAGCCTTCCCGCATGTGAAAGATGACCAACAATACTCCTTAAAAATTTTAAAGTTATTTAATATTAAAACATATAAAAATAATAAGCAATTGATTCTTGCTACATCCTATTCCTACTAAATACACCCCCGAGGTATATAGCCAAATGATTTTACACATTCAGGTACGTGCTAGGAGATTTCGTGAGATATGACTAGAATTCTCCCATTGCAAAATATAGCTTTTAATAAGAGGATACTAAACTACAGAATAATATCAGAATAATAATATATCGGATAAACTACAGAAACTACTAAACTATTTTTTGTTACAAAAGTACTATCAAACTATTAAAAAGTTGAAATGTACCATTCCGTTAACATTTTAACAAGGATGGTAAATTTGTAATATTCTGGGATTGTTTGTGGTTGTTTGTACCAATGGTGCATTTGTAACATTTGAATTATTTGATGGTACATTTATAATAAAAATTAATTTAATGATATAATTGTAACAAACTTAATAGTTTAGTAATCTTTTTGTAAGTTTACCCAAACCTATCACCTAAACTATATGTCCCGAGGAGCATACTATAATGTTCATTCTCACACACAAAGCAAAAGGAAGAAGATTCCATGATGAAAAATCTAACTTCTGTGCAACAAGCATGTCATTACTGATAAATAAATAAAAAAACTGGCAATTTATGAATATTTTCTTCATTGTTCTATAATTTAATTTTTGTACATGATGAAAACTTAGGTTAATTTTATACAGGACATAAAATACAATACCTCCAAGCAGCCTTCTAAAAGCATTATCTCGAACACGAGCCTTTATATACACATTGCTCTGTGCTGTATCCGCTTGGATGTACACTCATCCTGTTCCATCAAATTTAAAAATTTTAGGGACTATAAATGAACTATGACTTTACTATCAAAAGACTTATTAAATAGTCATAACATACAAATTGGGTCATCCTTCCCAAAAATGTTTGAAATCCAAACTTCTAAGAGAGTTTTAGCTCTTCTTTCTTTGATCTGTACTGAAAACAGACAATAACTGCAGCCTACAGAAGGAAGACCGACCACAAATATATCAGCGTTTAGGAACACTATTGAATCTGTAATAATCACGATGGTAGTATAGTAACTACGTAGTAGTTGAGCAGAGCACAAATAAACCATCAGCAACTCTCAAACATGTCACAAATGCAATGTCAGAATTTTCATTTTATGAGTTTTGGTAAGATATTTGAGTAAAACGGTAACATACGACAAAATATCGGCTGCATAAAATATTGGTAGCCTTCCAAATACTGAATCTCCGCATTTTCCTCTTCGAGAAGAAATAACTTGCTCAGCCTCTGAATCTGTTGCTGTCAGAACAAACTGAAAGACGCCTTTTACTACCACATAGAATCATATATCAATTTTTATAAATAAGATAATTGGTTATACATAAGCTCATACCCAGTAACCTTACGAAGAAAAAAGGATTAACATACCAGTGGAAAGAGTATAGCCATAATTGCATAACTCACAAGAGGTGAGAAAAGGAGAGAAGGAATAACACAAGGGCTTCCTGCAAAGAAATTCTAACTATGAAAATAGCAAAACATTAAAAATATCTAATATCTTCAAAGCATGTTTTTCAGATGCATGTTCGAGAAGATTAAGATTACTGGTGCTTTTTCTTTCCTAAACTAAATTTACTAGTGCTTGGATGTGGAATTCTGAGGCACAGCTTAATTATTATATGGAATAATGGAATGAGATCCTATATGCTTTCTAGCCCATATAGATTATATTATGTATTAATAGCACAAAATTGTCTAAAATGTATTTTTTCCAAAAATAAAACATTTTAATGGTTAAAAAGTTTCATTTTCTCAAAATTACCACAAAATAATAGATGAAATTAATTTCCTCTCTTCCAACCTTCATTAGATGAAGTATTTCATCTGGTTGTGTCCATATGAAATCACCTTCATCCAAATGATGTTGCATATGAATAAAAATGATAATTTTGTCAATTTTTGTACTCTTTTTATAACAATGATATTTTTTTTCAATTTTTGTAGTATTATGGGAAAAGTCCCATTATATGAATGCACACATTCTTGATTTTCTTCTTATAATTATCAATTATGATAGAATCATTTCTTCTCCTTTGAGAACCATTCAATGTGCCTTTCTCCCCCAAAACAAAGAATTATGTATACTATATAAAGGCAATAACAGGGGGGAGAGGAAGTGCATGGGAATTAATGCAACATTGTCATCTGACACCAGCAGAGAAAAACCAGCAAAGTAAATTAGATAAAGCTTCAGTGAAGGGTAAATTACCAAAACCAGCAAAAAAAGCCCAGTTCGATTCAAAGAAGTCCATCCTTCTGTTCAGACTCACTTCAGAAAAGTTCCATTTGTATCTTAATAGTTAAAAAGTGTTAGTACCATAGTATGTATTTAAGAAATAAAAGAACAAAAGCAGATGCAGCACCAGCACATACTCAAAGCAGTAATAGGCGTACATCCACGAAAGAAGTAGGAAATTTAATGCCTTCCCTATATAGGGTAGATATCCAATCACATAAACCTGTGTACCACAACAATCATGAAGTCAATCATCTAAAATGAAAACATCCTATTCCCTAAATCCATTTAATTTTCAGCTCCAATGATTTCTTACTGGACCATTTACATTGAACGAATATTAGCAGGCAGATGATGAACGTATCATAATAGACAAAATATGAGAATGTAAATTATATATATATACATGCGCAGTTAAAAAAATACGCAACCTCTAGGAAGAAAATGCTTAATAGAAGTATTGAGTACACCTGCTCACCAATGCCAATCATGACCCTGCAAAAGTATCACACAGAAAAAACAGAACTATAGATGTTGTTTAAGAAAAAGTAAGTGAACAATTAAGCAAAAATGTCTGCACTCAGGTTCCAACATTAAGCATTGACCAAGGATTAGGTTTCAACTTTACCCTCCCAGGCCAGCAAGTCTTTCCACATGACCAGTACTTGGCATGGCAGTTGTCTCTTTTTGTCTCAATGGATCCACTTCTACAGGCCCTGATCTCCCCATTGCAGCAAAACCAAACTTAGCAATATCATTGTACCTGGATTTATTACAGATAAGGACAAAATGATGTTTTAACAGTGCATGGAAAATGAAAATAGCATTCAAGTTAGAAATAATATTCTTCAAATTCAAAACAAAAATTCTTTTAAAATTAAATGGAAAAATTGGTGCAATAGAATACAGTAAATTCCAAATGAAAAAACAGGAATTAAAATTCAGAGATGAAGTTAGAAAATCCATTAAGCTGCTCTAGATCATAGCTACAACAGACAGGTTTAAACTTTAAGCTACAAAAAGAATGACCACAAAATAAAAGGGAAAAAAATGGTAAATAGAAGTTAAAATACCAGATGTTGCTCAGGATAAAGCTGAACACATACAACGGGTAGAACCAAGTTAACTGCAAAGTAATAATAAGAAAAACTGATTAATAAATGAAATTGAATATGAAACTTAATAGAACATAGGTCTTCAAGTAAAAAAAGAAGCTATCAACGGTATGGCAACAATAAAGTTAGACATATCTGACCTTTCAGAACATCATGAATGAGATGGGCAAAATCAAAATGGCATCAGCACTTATGCTATACAATCCTCAAAAACTAATGCCTCTTAGTTCTCAGTATGATCAATGGAAAAGAAATTACTCTTTAATTAAAACAAAATGCCCTAATCCGCAGAAAAGAAAAAAAATCCTTCTGAATTGGCTTCTACCAATAGTAACTTATTGACTAGCCTATGGAACCAGACAAGATAATCAAATTCTTGGAAGTTCGATGATATACAAGAGAAGACTTCCTTTTGAACTGTCACATAAAGAGAGCTTAGCAAACAAACTTCTCTGTGATAGGTCTTTGTTTTCTTTAAGACTAAATGATATTTTTGGGGAGGGAGAGGAATGTGATTAGATCTTGCTCCGTCTTCCTTGAAATAAAGTAGACTCAATTAATTGATCCACGAGGTGACTTTCTTTTTAGGTCTTTGACCATCAATTTTATCAAGCTTACTAACATAAGTCAGATCTAGTAAGATGCCAATTACATGATACGATGGAAAATACTATATGAAATCTTCTCGATAGAATGGTTAAGTATGTCAGGTTACTTGGCCATAAATGCAATTCAAAACCATACTTACATAAAATAGCTGCACCAGTCCATGACGTAAAAAGGAATAAATACTTAACAGACTTTCAAAGGAGCATAAATGTTGAGAACTGAACTGAGCACATTCATCAGGTAAAATTCGTTGTAATGTTGGGATAACAAGTGAGTTTAGGATGATAATACTGCATTGAGACAAAAATTGAATTACTTATAAAAAAATCCATGATAAACATAAAAGTATGATACTTGCATAGGAAACAGAAGCTCAAGGGCATAAAATAGTTCTGATAACATGTTACTTAGAAACTGTTAGATGAATTATCATGAAATCATACAAACCAACCGACAACTAAAGGATGTTCAATTATATGAACATGACACAATCACATGATAGCTACATGTAGCTGAAACCTATCAGTTTCTTAAAACACTGAACCCACCCAATAAAAGTAATACATCAAATTATTAAAATCCTATAGAAAGAAGACTGAAATTATTCAATAAAAAGGTTTCTACTTTTACTTGCATTCCTGCAACTGCAAAACCGGAGAAACCCCCAACTAAAACAACAAACCGAGTACTAAGCTGCTGATCACAGAATTATTTGACAAGGAATATAGAAGAAAAGCTACTAATTTAAGTTCGACCCATTAGAAAAATTTTGCAAACCCAGAGTGAATTATAATTATGCTGACAAAAATTACAAAAGGAATTCTTCTGGTGAAAGTAAATGAAAATATGTCATACAAGCACTCCTAATTTGTAGATTCATATATGTAATCCATGTGAACTGTAAGCAGATCGGGATAACCATATGCCAAATCGATCCAACCATAGTTTATTACCAATGTTCCCAGAGCCAAATATACAATATAAGTTATTAACACCTTCTGGAAATAAATATTATATCAAAGCAAACGAGAAGTAGATGATTACCTTCCTAAGAAAATGAAACCATTTAATAAAAAGCATTGACCTGTGCGAATGAATAACTTCCTTGACCTGTCACAAACAAACAAAAATTGAGATTTCTTAATAAGCGTGGAAAAATTCTACCCATGGAAAGGTCAATTCCTTCAATATGAAAAGAGCAGCGAGGAGAAGAACTTTACTGAGATGAACCAGTTAGAATTTTAGAAGATATGTCCGATTATCTGAGCCAAAAATTCCAGACAGAAAAAGAAACGGTGTTCCAGAGGTTTATCTTCCGTATTCTTTTATTTTCTCGTAAACCAAACAGAAAATTAAAGCCAGTATTCTAATCTGGATAAGAAATACGCGTATATGAAGTAATTATCGAAAGAAAGAGAAGAAAAGAACCTGAGGCAGAGAACAACAACGCGATGGAGACAACAAGCTTCTCTAAAACCCTCGAACCAAAGCAGCAACGCTTTCTCTAATTTAGCTCCGAAAACGTTCAACATCTCCATCATAGCTTCCATTGAAACTCTGGAACTCCAAAAGGGAAAGTAGCATAAGATTATATTAGACATATACGTCACTTTGTTTTTCGATCGGAATGGTAACGAAAATGTAAATGGAATTGAACGTAAAGTATATAATTTTGTTTATTTTTAACAATGTAAATGTAACGTAAAGTATATAATTTTGTTTATCTTGAACAATGTAATAACAATATAATTAAAAAAGTGATTACTATTAAGTTGTTTTTGTTTAGTAGGCTAATGGAATGAAAAAAAAATCTTATTTTAATATTATTATATTAATTAAATTTTAAATAATATCATTTAATTATTATTTTTTTTTATAAAAAACATACATTATTAATTTTTTTAAATTATTATTATTTAAAAATAAAATATATTATTAAAATTATTATTTTTCTAAATAATGTTTTGATGTTTGAGATTTAGTGTTTAGCCTTAAACTTATTATTTTTTTAAATAGTTTTTTGAGTTTTATGATTTGTGATTTGGTGTTTATGGTTATATTTATGGGTTAAAATTATTATTTTTTTAAATAGTATTTCAAGATTTGAGATTTTGGGTATAAAGTTTAGAATTATATTTGTGTGTTAAGATTTATGATTAAAATTATTATTTTTCTAAATAGGGTTTTGGGTTTTGAATTTTGCGATTTGAGATTTTAAGCTTAAGGTTTAGGGTTATATTTGTGTGTTAATGTTTATGATTATATTTGTGGGCTAAGGTTTTGAATTAAAATTATTATTTTTTTAAATAAGGTTTTTGGAATTGAGATTTAGAATTTGGAGTTTAGTGTATATTTTGTTAGCCGGAATAGAATGTAATTAGAATCGGTTTTTTTCAATTTTATGTTTAATTGGATTGAAAAATAGGAATGAAATAAAATCGATTCCTAAAAAAGAAAGAATCATAATTTTTTCTCCCCTCTTAAGGAATTATGATTTCATTTACATCTCAAATTTTACACCAACCCCAAATATAACCTTAAACACTAAACTTTATTTAGAAGAATAATAATTTTAACCATAAACTTTAATCCATAAATATAACTCTAAATCTTATATCCCAAAACGTAAAACCATATTTAGAAAAATAATAATTTTAATTGTAATCCTTAACCCACAAATATAACTCTAAACATTAAATCTTTAATCGCATAGAACCTCTATGATGGAAGGATTTATGGAATAATTTTCTACTAACTCGGGTCATTTTAAGTTAATTTTTTACGACTTTATTGACGCATTAAAATACTACTTTTAATATATATTTTTCTTCCTTCCTTAAATCATAATTTTTTTTATGTTTTTCTCTTAATCAAACATTTTTTTAATATCAATTGCAAATGATTTAAAAAGAAAGAATACCAATTTTATCATAAACTATTAATAAATCACAATCATAATTTATTTATTTTCATTTGGCTAAATTAATTAAACATGAATAAAAGAAAAATGAAGAATGAAAAATATTATATATATTATATTTATGATTTATTAAAAATAATATGATGCAATATTATTAAATTAATTCAAATATATAATAATAAACATGTTATGTAATGTGTATATAGTTATATAAATTTTATTTCTCAAATAAGTTTAGTCCTTACATCTTATGCAATGTTGAGATAAAAATATCTATGTACAACAATGCAAAATTAGAAATCATTATATTATAAGTTTACGTAGTAACTACTAAAGATACATTACAAAGTATAAGTTAATTTAAGGAGAAATCAAACTAAGAACCAAATGCATGAGTTTATATTCATGTGTTTTGAAGCATTGTTTTCATTTTTTATTTTGTGCATGTTCTTAAAATAATTTTAGACTTTGATTAAGTTTTTTTGTTTATCTAAAATAAAAAATAGATTCAAACCGACCAAACCGAACTGATTATAAATGAGTTTGTCGGTCATATAAATCAGTTTCCATTTGAGTCTTTATTATGATTCGATTTCTAAATTCATCTATAAATCAACCAAACCAATCATAATCACTTCTAAAAGCACCTAGATATAAGGATGAAAATGGAAAAAATAATAATAAATTATTAGTTTACCAGAGTGAATGAGTACTACTAATTGTTGAAAGAAACACTAGTTAATTTATATTCGTTGAGTATTAGTAAAAGCTCAAATAAATCTCCTATGAGTCATCTGATATAATTAAATTTATAAATTATCAGCCATTTTTTAAATAATAAAAAATCGTCATCATTGTGCATTTGTCATTTTTAGCTCCTTTTGTTACGGCTATGGATATCCTGCCTATGCCAAACGATATTATTTGAAAAGGAAGGGGAATTAGTAGGATTCGATCCGACTCCATCTACTATTCCCGACAATTTACCAACTGATATGTCGGAAAAGATGAAATTAATTAAAAAAAATATAGTAAAATCTTTTACAACGTTATTTTTTTACTATATTTAAAAGATATATAAATAATAAATAGTTGATTATTGGAATTGTGTCACAAAGAGCACCCACTTTTGTGGAAGTGAATAAGACCTAAACAAATATGACACCACACGTACATGCGCGTTGTCGTCCGTCCGACCGGTCGTGCCGAGTCAAGACAGAGTGTGTGTGAGGTTTATCTTTTTTATTCGGAAAATAGTTGTTGCTCGTATTTACTCACAAAAATATCTGTTACTCGTCTTTACTTTGAAAATGATTGTTACTCGTCTTTACTTTGAAAATGACCGTTACTCTTCATTACTCAGAATGATTGTTAGGCTCTTAATTCCCATACATTATCGTTATTATCATAATTGCCACACGGTTTTTAAAACCTATAAAAAGAGGGCCTCAGCTCTCAGTTTCAACACAATTATCTCTGCAAACTTATCTCACTAGAAACAATTCTCTCTACATTCCAGTCTTCATCAGTGCAGTGAAGTTTTGAGACAGAGAAAAAAGATCATGGGTTGTTTTATCCTGGAGACGACGTGGCTACGTTTGCTTGCACAAATTTAAACAGAGTCGCGAAACGTCTTAAAGAGAGCGACCTAGTCTGCGACTCAACCCAAACAGATCTTTTCAAGCTATCGTTAATATTATTCCTATTATTACAAACTTGTATCAACATGATACCTTTCTCTAATTTGATAATGATACCATGGCCATGATCTATACCCTTCTCTATTTTGATAATGATATCATGGCCATGATCTGATTGTGATTTTTCATGCTTGACTTTCCATCACATACCAGGGCGGATGTCAAACTGAAGGAAAGACACGAGATCAAAGTTTATGATGATGTGCATCACATGCATATCAAGGAAACTAAATAACAATAACAGCTTTAGAGCATAGATAATTTAGTTGAATAAGAGTAGAGATCACAATTTGTAAAAAATATTGCACTTGCTTAATGGATGTACAAATCTTAGTGATAAGGGAGCCACAAGGGGAGAAAAGGGGTTGATGGCCCTTTTCAGTTCAAATTTTCCATTGAATCGCAATTATGAGTTGAATAAGTTGATACAATCGATATGTATGATCAAAATTACAATGGCTTAATAATGCGTTATGTGTGGAACAATGAAGGAGTTTATATGGCAATAATGCTCAGCGCCGTCACCATAATGCCAGAAGAGCTGAATATCAAAAAGATGTAACGACCAAAAATAGTATCATCGTCTCCAAATGCAAGAGAGAGACGTGGGAGAAGTAAGAATGTGCGGCATTATGCACGCAATGCTTCAGGAGTGTCAAAATGCAGTAGAGAATTAATCAGGATATTCTCAAGGATTCCTGCCGTCTAAGTGTTGGTCCAACTAATGTGGGCCATCCACAAAGAAAAAAAAAGAGGGAAGAAGAAAGTCTCTGGCGCGCCGAAAGAAAAGGAAGAAAAGAAAGAAAAGAAGAAAAAAAAAGTCAAAATCTCTCCGTGTAATCCAGAGAGAAGGATGAAGTTTTTGGCTATATAAAGCCTTAGCTTCAATCTCAAATAGATCAGAAGCGGAGAAAACAAAAAGAGAGTGAGAGAGAGTTTCTGAGAAACTTTGAGAGAGAGTTTCTGAGAAACTTTGAGAGAGAAATTAAGAGAGCCAATTTGTGAAGTTTTATCCACAAATTGAAGATACATATTTGTTGTATTTTTGTAAGAGATCCACCTGAAGGTGAAGTGTGTAATCCCATCTTATTATAGTGGAAGTTTAAGTGGCTACGGGTATTGTTACTTTCATTTTGAAAGGTTTTTCCACGCAAAAATCTTGGTGTCATTTTTATTCTATTTTGATTTGGGAAATTATCCTGGGTGTGTGAAATATTTATCTCTTTAAAACCATCCATTTTTTCCAACAAAGTGGTATCAAAGCCAAGTTATTTTTAGTAAGAGACTGTACACATATACAGTACTATTCATATATACTGTATTGTACTATTCACGGATACTATTCACTGGTACTATTCATGGATACTATTCACGGGTACTATTCATTGTCAGAAAAGTATCAAGTTTGGCGAAACCTGGTGATTGACGATTCAAATGGAGGAAAGCACAGGTAATATGATAAAATTAACCGCATTTAATTATGCAATTTGGAAGCCGAAGATGGGGGATCTTTTATACATTAAAGATCTATGGAAGCCAATTATAATGCCGAAGGAGAAAGAAGTAACCAATGCAGACATTGAACGGGCCGTTACGAACCGAAAGTGTCTTTGCTCAAATCGAGACAATGGATCGACAAAAGCATTTTCAAAATTTTGCTAATGAACACGACGCTTATGTTCTTTGGCAAAAGTTGGAGAAAATGTATGCGAGGACAACCGCATGCACGAAAAAGCAAATCCGATCGACGATTAGTCAATTTGAAGTATAAAGACGAAGCGGCGTATCGAGAACATATGAGTGAGTTTCAAGGCATTGCAGATCAACTCAACTCTACATGAAGATGATTTGTAGAAAGGCAACGAGCATTGTTGATGTTGAGTTCTCTACCAAAAAGTCGATACTCTAGTTGTGTCGGGTTAGCAACTCATTTCACGGCGGTAAGCTTACATGGATATGGTAAAAGATGAATGTTAAACGAAGAGTCTCCACGAAAAAATGAAGGCTATACTCTTGACACTGAAGTCTTTGTCATGCAGAAACAAGGCAAGCAAGAATGGCGGGGGACAAGTAAAACTAAAAATCCCCGCAACCAAAGTCAACAAAGAGCACGGCCGAAGTCTAGATCAGGTATGATACATGGTTGTCATCATTCGATAAGCCGGACACTTCATTCGAGAATGTAGGTTAAAGGCGGAACAATCCGTAAATCAAGAAGCGAAACCCGAACAAATGACACCACAACTCACACTCAAGAAGTTGTCATCGTTGAGATCTTGATTATGTCAATCTTGCACGCCAAGACACTACTTGGGTAGTGACTCAGCGCTTCCTATCATGTCACCTCACGCCACGGAATTCTTCTCAACCTACACTCAAGGTGATTTTGGACGTGTGAGGATGGGAAATGATGATGCATCAAAAATTGCCTCGGCATTGGAAATATTTATCTGTAGACTAATCTTGGATGCAGACTTGAAGATGCGAGGCATGTTCCTGATATCCGCCTCAATTTAATCTCTAGGTATGTGATGATGATGGATACAATAATTATTTTGGTGGAGGAAAGTGGAAGCTCACCAAAGGCAATCCTGGTAATAGCTAAAGGCAAGAAAGATACATCACTCTACATCACGTAAGCCAAACCGTGCAGAGGAGAAGTAAATGCCACAAGGAAAGAAGTTTTCTACCGAGCTATGGCATAAGTCGACTCGACACGTGAGTGAAAAAGGTCCTTAATTTTTTCCAAAAATGAGGTCTTGCCGTAAATGAAAGGTACACCCTTGCAAACTTGTGTTGATCAGTATTATGGGAAAACAACATGTAGAGTTGCATTTCGTAGTCTCACACCATCTAGAAAGGAAAATATTCTAGATTTAATACACACAGATGTCCGTACAATGAGTTGTAAGTCATTGTGAGGTGCTCATTTATTTTGTGACCTTTATTGATGACCATTCAAGAAAAGTATGGACTTTTGCTTTGAAAACTAAAGATCAAGTGCATGAAGTTTTTCAAGCGTTCCATGTAAAAATGGAGAAAAGAAACCGCGGACGTCCGTTGCGTGTACGTGCGAGATAATGGTGGTGAGTATCGTGGACCATTCGAAGAGTACTACGAAGTTTTGGCATCGGTGGAAAAATCGTACCAAAGACACCTCAACACAATCTGTCGCAGAGAATGAAACAGAATCCATACGTGGAAAGAGTCTGTATGCTCTGGAAATGCAAAAGCGCCAAACACGCTTTTCGGAGAGCGCAACGCGGACGGCGGTCGATTTAATCAACCTTTCTCCATCGGTTCAACTACTACGTGACCGGAAAGAGTTTGGACGGGAGAGACGTTTCTTACAAACACTTGAAAGTATTCGGTCAGAGCATTTGTTCACATCCCAAGAGATGCGCGGTCCAAGTTGGATGGAAAAGCGAAACAATGTATCTTTATTGGATATGCCCGTGAAGAATTTGGCTACAGACTTTGGGATCCTATTAACAAAAGGATTGTCAGAAGAGACGTGATATTTCTTGAAGACCAAACAATCGAGGACTTTGAGAAATCCGAGAAACCACAATCAGATGAAATTCCGCTTAATACGGACCTGCCTCCACCAATAAATCTGATGACGGGGAGTCACACCGTATAATGATGATGTCAATCCACCACCGATTGGAGAACTGCAACAAGTCTCTCGAACAAGTCCAACCGAGTACATGCATGGAGAGATCTACCCGAGTACGATAACCTAGTCGTATATATTCTCCCAACGAGTACGTGATGCTAACCGAAGGGGAGAACCAGAGACTTATGACAAAGCTATCAGCCGATCAACATAAGACCGAGTGGCTTAAAGCCATGCAGAAGAAATGAAATCTCTCGCATGAGAACCACACATTCGACTGATGAAACTACCACAGGGAAGAAAAAGCTCTCAAGCATGTGGTGTACGTAATCAAAGTGAAGAAGGCATTTCGCAACCACGCTATAAAGCAAGATTGGTTGTGAAAGGATTCGAAGCAGAAGAAAGCGTTGACTTCGATGAAATATTCTCACCGTTGGTTAAAATGTCTTCAATCCCGAGTTGTTCTTGGTTTGTGCACTAGTCTTAATCTGGAAGTTGAACAACTTGATGTAAAAGTGCATTCTTACATGGTGATCTTGATGAAGAAATCTATATGGAGCTTGACTGAAGGTTTCCAAGTCAAAAGCAAAGAAACGTTGGTATGCAGACTAAAGAAAAGCTTGTATGGTCTCAAGCACCACAGGACAAAGTGGTACAAAAAGTTCGACTCATTCACGGAGAAAAATGAATACAACATGAAACGGCGGTTGATCATCGCGTTTCATCAAGAAATTCTCGATGGTGATTTTATTATTCTTTTGCTTTATGTTGATGATATGTTAATTGTGGGTCAAAATATTGACAAGATTAACAAGTTAAAAAAGGAGTTGAGCAAGTCCTTTGCAATGAAGGACTTAGGACCTCGCCAACAGATTCTTGGCATGACGATTACCGTAATGTGTGCAAAAGCAAAAGATCCGGCTTTCCCAAAACGGTATGTTGAAAAAGTTCTTGAAAGATTCAACATGAAAGCTAAAATCAGTAGTTGTCCACTTGCAAGCCACTTCAAACTTAATGTGAGTCAATGTCCCTCGAGTGAGGAGGATAAATCGAGAGATGAGCAAGGTGCCTTATGCATCGGCGGTTAGCGATCTAATGTACGCTATGGTATGTACTAGACCGGACATTGCACGCCTTGTTGGCGTTGTGAGCCAATTCCTATCAAATCCTGGAAAGGAACATTGGGCAAAATTGTCGAATGGATACTCGGTATCTCGAAAGGAACCTACCATTGTTTATGCTTTGGTAATAATAAAACCCGTGATTAGAAGGATATACTGATTCGGATATGGTGGCGGCGTAGATACGAGGAAATCCATATCCGGTACCTAATAACATTTGGAGAGTCAAGTTTCACGGCAATCACGATTACAAAAGTGTATTGCTTTAAGTACCTGTAAGCGGCAGTACATTGCAATCACCGAAGGTTGTAAGGAGATCTGTGGATGAAAAAGTTCCTACAAGAATTGCATCGAACCAAGAAAATTATGTTCTTTATTGCGACAAATCAGTGCAATTCATCTTAGCAAGAACTCCAACCTTCCACTCAAGGTCCAAACACATTGGACGTAAGGTATCATTGGATTCGTGATGTGTTGGAACATAAACTACTGAAAGTTGAAAAGGTTCATACCCAATGATAACGGGGCGTGAATATGATGACAAAGACCGTGGACCAGAGAAAAACTTGTTATTTGTAGAAAGATTGCGGAGTATGGAAGAGCTGTCCCTACATAAGGTGGAGGGGAGATTTGTTGATCCAACTAATGTGGGCCATCCACAAAGAAAAAAAAAGAGGCAAGAAGAAAGTCTCTGGCGCGCCGAAAGAAAAGGAAGAAAAGAAAGAAAAGAAGAAAAGAAGAAAAAAAAAAGTCAAAATCTCTCCGTGTAATCCAGAGAGAAGGATGAAGTTTTTGGCTATATAAAGCCTTAGCTTCAATCTCAAATAGATCAAAAGCGGAGAAAACAAAAAGAGTGTGAGAGAGAGTTTCTGAGAAACTTTGAGAGAGAAATTAAGAGGGTCATTTTGTGAAGTTTTATCCTCAAATTGAAGATACATATTTGTTGTATTTTTTGTAAGAGATCTACCTGAAGGTGAAGTGTGTAATCCCATCTTATTATAGTGGAAGTTTAAGTGGCTCACGGTCCCTGCGTGGTTATTCTTTTCATTTTGAAAGGTTTTTCCACGCAAAAACTTGGTGTCATTTTTATTCTATTTTGATTTGGGAAATTATCCTGGGTGTGTGAAATATTTATCTCTTTAAAACCATCCATTTTTCCCAACACTAAGAGATATGCCCTCGAAGCCATTTAGATCTGAATGCTTAGATAATATACCTGTAAACAATGTGACAAGATTAACAAACATGCATTCAAAATGCAAAAGATTACATAAAGTCTATTCCCACGCATCAGAAACTAGAAAAAAGAAAGTTTTAAGTGCCTCTTGGAAGGAGGAGCATAGGAGATTTATAAATCTAGCCTAAATGATAGTATCATAGCCCAAAAAATTGCTCATTGATGACTTAACAATGGGCTTATAAAGATAATACCATCTGTCATATCTTTTGTTTTATGAAGAAACGTTCCACAGAGGATGGTCACAAACCCGCACATCTCTGTGACAACCTGGGTAGGACTTTGTCTATCACAGTCCTGAAAAGAGAATCAAAGGAAGTGTAAGATCATTCTCAAGAGCAGTTGAAAGTGAAAGATAGGCTCTACTAGTATATGTGCAAAGAAATAGAGATTTTTTTTGGGTGAAACCATCAAAACAAATAACTTCCAATGTTCAACTATATATAATCTTCATGTAACAGCAATAGGCACAAGATCTTATAATACAGAGAAATATGAATGGCAGTTAACATGCCTTTAGAACACTAGCATCCAACAAAACCCTAAGATGGTCTTAGTAATGGGAAAAGATTAGATCATTGTCAACTTTTCCATGGCCTGCTAAAGACCCACTTTTAAAAATGCTCCTTTCAGAGGTATTGTCTGTTAAGCGTTAATGCCCAGAGGGATGCTATAAAGTTCCAAATATATCTGCACTTGAACTAGGAGCTAATTTACACAAGCATAGACAAGCACTAAAATTTAAGTATGTATCTTGTGACATTTTTTTGCAATGAGGTGTATCAAATTACAAGTTTAAGACAATCCACAAACTATGATTTATTTTCTGAGAGCGTTTATATATTGCAAAAGGCTTTCCCACAGACATAGTCTCATATATGATAGACTTCGCTGAAAATGCTAATAAAGATTTAAAGTAACGAACATAATGTTGAGTAAAATTTAGAATGAACAACTCTAAATTTACTAATATTAGATCCAAACAAGTAAACAAACTACTTGTATTATACTCACTATAACACCTTTCAAAGGCAACTCACAAATTGAAGAGAAATACAAACACTCAAAGAGAAAGCTCTTAACTCACACTTAAACTAAGAATACAAAGACTTATTTGTTTTTGATGGAATGATTAAACCAAATGCAAGGTAGGCTATTTATAGTCCTCACCATGCAATCTACACCACACAAATATAAAACTAAGAAATAATCATAGCCATACAAATCTTATCTACACACTACTCTTTTCTACAACCTTCAACCACTTCATTTATTTCTACAACCTTCAACTACTTCATTTATTTTTACAACCTTCAACTACTTCATTTATTTCTACAACCTTCAACCATTTCATTTATTTATCTACCTATTCAACCACTTCATTTATTTCTACAACCTTCAACCATTTCATTTATTTCTCTACTTATTCAACCACTTCATTTATTTCTCTACCTCTTTAATTATTATTTTGGTGTTGATTTTCAACACATAACATTGTATATTGGAGAAACAACAGCTGTGTTGAAAGTATAAAGTGCCTGCAATATAAGGACAAAGATGATTAAGGAAAATATCAAATGGTATCCATTCACAAACAAGGTAAAAGAGATGACAGAGAATGGTGAAATATGTTTACTTGCATGTATGAGCACGTGCATTTAAATCTTATTATAGCCATGCAACTATAAATGACATCATTGCTTTGAAAGTGAAAAATATAATCACTTCAGAACAAGCTAAATGCAAATAATTCGGAAATATATCGAACTCTAAAAAGTTAATATTGTAAAATATGAGATGATGCTCCAATTACATAGACAATTATTCCCCCCGCCAAAAGCTCCATGATTCCAATTCATCACGGAAGAAAAACATAAAGTAACCAAGCATGACAAAAACATGAAAAAAATACCTTGTTTAGATAGTTCATTTAGGTAAGCACGCAAGTTATCACAACTTAAGTGAATGCAAGTTTTAGGATATACAAGTTGATTCATTCCTGAAAATGTCAACTTCAAAGAAATTCCAAGGGCTTTGACACTCATCACCTGTCAAAAGAAACTCTTATCATAAAAATACTTAGAAAAGTGACTGCATCACAAACCTATTTTAAAAAAATTATTAAAACTAAGTACATATACATATCGAAAAGGAACCTACAAGAGAACAAACTCCAATATAGACCATAACATGTGTCTGGCCATACGGTGGGATATAGTGGAATACAAGTATACACAGAACAATTATGACCAGAGCAGCATACAAGAGAAAAGCTGTAAAACAGTAGAACAATCATTAAGCTTATATTTAGTATAAACCCATGAAAAAATAGAATATAATTTAACATGGAATGTTATATACAAGGAGAAATATGCAGGCATAGAAAAAGAAAAAGAAAAGACTTGGTTCATAGCAAGACCCCAAACTTCTGTCACAGATTCAATCTCATGTTCTTGTGGAGCATGTAAGACAATTGTTATCGAACCTACAATTGAAAGCTGGGTAGTCCAATGTTTCCCTCAAAACGCGCTTATCAGGAAAGGGGCTACCCAGACTTATAACCAGCATATTGTTGGTTTCTCTGGGCGATGTGTGACTCCAACACTCCCCCTCACATCGAACGGGAGCACCGCAACCGACTGTCAAACCCGCAGGGAACAGAGCGGGGAACGGGCACATCTGGACCCCCAGGATCAGTTCTGATACCAAATTGAAAGCTGGGCAGCCCAATGTTTTCCTCAAAATGCGCTTTTCAGGAAAGGGGTTGTCCAGACTTATAACCAGTACATTGCTGGCTTCTCTGGACGATATGGGACTCCAACACTCCTCCTCACATCGGACGGAAACACCGCAACCGACTGTTAAACCCGTAGGAACAGAGCAGAGAGCGGGCACATCGGGACCCCAGGATCAATTTTGATACAAAATTGAAAGCTGGGCAGCCCAATGTTTCCCTCAAAATGCGCTTTTCAGGAAAGGGACTATCCAGACTTATAACTAGCACATTGATGAACTCTCTGGGCGATGTGGGACTCCAACACCCACACACATAAAATACACCAAACAATTCCAAAAACATGTAGCTTCTCCCACAAAATAATGTCTGCAAATGCAGCGCTACATAATACTATGTAAAACAATCAGGAATAAGCTCAATCGAAAATCAATAATTTTGCGTGTCATACATCAACCATGCCTTAATAATGCTGAGAGCACCAAGAGGAGTCACTAGTATGGCTGGCGCAAATGCATAAGCCGCAAAATTAGCAATTTCTTCAACAATTACTGTGAGAAAGGTAAGGTAAAATAATAAGAATTATTTTCTTTTCCTTGGACTAGAATCAAAGAAAGTAAGCAACCCAACTAGGATATAATTATTACGTACATATTATATAGCTTCAGGGAAGAACAAAGGCACTAATGTCAAGTGTTTTTTGTTTGAAGGATTACAATAAGGAAAATTACACTTGGTTTGATGTTGTGAAAAAAAGAGATTGAAATATATTTAAATTATTAACTATATAGTATATTTTAAGCTATAAAAATTTAAAATAAAAATCAAGATAAAATACGTATCTATTATATATATATATAATTTATCAAAAAGTTTATAAATTATACTTAAAATTCTTGATATAAGGAAGAGAAGTGTGGTCATGCCCCTCGTAACCCATGTAATTCCCCCATTGCTCCAACATATTTATCATATAGTGCAAGGTGATGATGAAATTTACCCACCAAACTATTCTATGAATCTCTTGCACAATCACACTGAGTGATGATTATCATTCTTAAAAGCTGAGTTATTTCCACGTTAAAAAAAAACTGAATTATTTCTGGGCATAGTTATAGTAATTTTGTATTTTTTTATAACAGTAATTTGGGGTTGTTAAGTAATTTGTTATAATTAAAGTTACATATGATGTCAGAGGTTATTTGTCAAAAGAGAAAAGTCGACGTCGAGAAGCCAAATTTATAAGTTTGTTATGTTATTAGTATTACCGTTTTATTTTTGATAGGTTGATTATCTAAATTTTTTTTTGAAGTTATTTCGATAATTAATTATTTATTTTAAAAATATTATTTAAATGTTTTTTAATTAATTGATTATTTAAAAATATTTTTTTAATATTGTATATGCTTTGTTATATATGTAAAAAATATTTAATTAAATAATAAATTTTATTAAATTAATATTTTTTAAAGTAAAATATTATTTTAAAAATATGAATAAAAAATAGTAAAAATAAAATACACTGATTAATTATCCATATTACATACTGGCTTTTCCCAGCCAAGTACAAACCTCTTTGTATACAGCCTTACGGACTTCACTCACTCTTGAAGGCCATTGGACTGGTTTATATGGAAAGCGTATTTGGCTAATATTTAACACTGAACTGACACCTGTAATATAATAATATTTATATATTTTTGAGAAAATAACAACACGTATATGATTATGCACTTCAATCATTTGCTTGTCTACATATCAAATGAGTTTATTTGGTATTTAATCTAGTATGTATAAATTTTAATTATAAAATTATATATATTTAATTTTTATATTATTTTAAATAAAAATTATTTTTATTTTTAAAATATAAAAAAATTAAATATTAATTTTAATAAATTTATTTTAATAAATAAAAAATTATATAAAATAAATTATATATTATTTTATTAAAATATTTATTATTAATTAATTTTATCCGTTATAGAAGTATCACATAATATATACTAATTAATTATAATATAACTCATTATGTTTTAATTTCATATTAATATATTTGATATATAAGATGCATAGTAACATGCACAATGATAAAATAGTGAGTTATGTTGTTAAAATTCTCTTATATTATTTTTTATGTAATTATGTACGGCAATTTTACGCTGTATACACACTAAAACTGAAAAAAAAAACTAAGAGATTTTCATTTATTTATTTGTGGCACACAACTAATAATAAAAAAAGGAAAAAAAAAGAGAAAAAAAAGTCTTTTAAGTTGTAAGACATGTATGTATAAAAGCCTACTGACTAAATTAATAAATGTATTATAGGATTTAACTATTTATATAAATATATTATTTAATTTATAAATTTAAAACATAACACAAATAATAAAATACACAAAAAAAGAGATTTTTAAGTTTTAAGACATATAAATTTAATGAGTGAATTAATAAATATATCATTAAATTAATTTTTTTTATAAATTTATTAATTAATTTTAACTTATAAATTTATCACCAAAAATTTATTATTATTATAAATCTAACAAGATTTTTGCTATAAATATTACAATTTTAAATTTCTTTATATTAAAACAAGATTTCTATTAACTTTTATATAAAAAACCTCATATTTTTCTCACTTTTGTCCACCACGTCGACTTTTTTTTAATTTATAAAAGTCAAATTTATATTAAATTTATTAACTTATCTCACTTTTATTTTCTACATCGTGATCATTGATTTTTTTTAATAAAAATTAAATTTGTATTAAAATTTGAGAAAATAAATTTTAGAATACTATTGTATAACGAGAAAAAAAAAGCACATAATAAAAATAACGCCCTACTTTGTTTATTAAATGAGTCAAGTTTGAAAACGTATTTAGCCAACAAAAAAAAAGAAAAAGAAAAAGAAACTAGACAATTGAAAGTTTGAAAACCATGGAATAATTATGTAGAAAGATTTAAAAAAACAACGAGATATAATATTTGGATCAAACAAAACAAAAGGACAAAAAAGAAAGAGAATGAAAAGTACTGCCTACTATTTATCAAAAACAGACGTATTTATCTCTGGGCAAAAATAAAAGTTGGCAACTCAACTCAAAAGTTACAGGTACCCCTTTCATCGCGAATTATAGGGTTTTATTCGAGTCTCTTTAATTTGCGTAATTTGTTCTTATGTAATGTGAAATTTAAAATTTTGCTGTGTTATTTTGCATTTTCCCTGTTATTAAAAGAGAAATTATTAAAATTGGACTATCCCGTATTAATTTAGCTCCGCGTGGATCTTCTGAGCTTTGTTTTTGAAACTCAATTTTAAATCCGGATTTTCTCTGCTTTATTTTAATAGATGTGTAATTTGGGTTGATCGACTATGAATTTTGTGTTTGGTCAGTAATTGGTTTTCTGTCAGTCTTGTAAACGGTTTGGTGTTTTAGATCATTAACAATTATTTTGATGTCATGTCATGTCATGTGAGTCTCTAATTTTGTTTGCAGGAGTTGCTGTGATTGGTTTGGGTATGCAATAGAATTTTGGAGTGGCATTTGAAGCTTTCGTTAGGAAATAACAAGGTTTATTGTTGCGATACTTTTGCCAAGAGTTTCGACGATGTATAGGCCCGTGGCTACAGCTGTGACTACAACGCGAGGTGGAACACCGACGGATAATGTTGATTATGTTGTCAGTTTGGATCAAGTTCCCCGGTGGAGTGATGCTGAATACAGACCTTCCTTCGAATATGAACGTCATGAAGATCCTTCATTTTCTAATCCGTACTTTGCTGATCCATTGGCATCTCAATCTGAGCTGGAGAATGGTGGTAATAGTATGATTTCCCGATTTCCTGTTGATCATGAAATTAACTTGAAGATATATCTATGGAGGGGGAACCCGTGGAATCTCGAAGTGGATGCTGTTGTGAATTCTACAAATGAGGTAAGCCTTAGGTGTCGCATTTTAACTTTTGGAAGACCATATAGCTTTTTCTAATTTGGGAATAAAAATCCTACTGTCCTCGTGATAACTAGAATGCATATTTGGACATGTCATTTTTTGTGACATTGGAAGGCCGAAATAATTCAAAGAGATTTTTAGGATTGGATTTGACTCTACCGGTCCTCGAAATGTGTTACCTAGTGCCAGTGGTTGAAAACGAAAGGCAGCAGCTGTAGTTAACTGGTTATGAAGAGCCTTTTGTAGATTCACTAGAAACCACAATTGTAATAATTTTAACGTTGTTTTCTTTATTTTTCATCTTCAACAGCCAATATCTCCTATATTCAAAATGTGGGAGCTTGTTAGTCTTGTGTAAAACGTAAAGTTGTTTCAATATAAAATTTGGGTTGCAAATGATGTGAAGAATTTTGAGTCAGAGGAATTTAGGTTGACATTCTCGTTTTAAGACCCTAAATATTTTTTTTTCACAATTTACAGCCCTTAGTAAGTTACTAGCTTTTATTAACCTATTCCAACTAGTTTTTTTACCCACTGTATACCCATATAGTATTGCTATATAGGTATATAGCGGAACAAACTGAGTACAAACATAAAAGAAAACTAGCTATAATAAGTTATTAGCTAAAGGGGTCCTAAATTGAGAAGAAACCATTTTAGTCTTAAAACAAGAATGACACCCCTTAAGGGTCCTATGAAGATAAAAACCCTTACTGTTGGATGCACCAAATTTTCAGTTGAAAATGGTTTTTATGCTGATGGAAATGAGACTCTAACCTCTACTAGTGGTTCTGGAATAATAAGATACGTGGATTATTGTGAATTTCCTTGTAACGGCAACTATTAAAATCTAGATGCTCCTCCCCCTTTGTCATTATAAGTGGACACTAATAGATAATTTGTCTGGTTAGCAAGCAGCTTCCACCTTTGAACTGAATAATATACAAAGCATTCAATTTCATGAAATTTTTTATATGAGTTTTAATCCTAATGCCTTATGAGTATTGAGAAGAATAAAAACCAAGTGCTTCTGAGGACAATAAAATTGCTTGTTAGAGAATACCATGAAGCATGCTTGGATCATCGTACTAGCAGATACCTGGGTTAATAATAATATATTGTAATCATGAAATGCTTTTCATTTGTATGGGAACAGAACTTGGATGAAGCACACAGCAGTCCTGGTTTACACGCGGCAGCAGGACCTGGTCTTGCAGAAGAATGTGCGACATTGGTGTGCTAATATTTAATTTCTTGCTAGTTATCTTTTCATTGAGATTTTTTTCTTTATTTATATCATATAATGTCCGGAGGCATTGGTCATGAGATTTATAATTGGGTAAATAGATTTATTTTTACCACGAAATATTAAAATGTTACGAGTTTACCATTATTGTTAGTTGATTGATGGAGCTTAGCGGTGGATGCCACATATGGTGTAAGTGTGACCTTACAATATGGTGTAAGTGTGACCTTAAACTGTTGCTTAATGTTGGATGCCACGTGTGATGGACATATGACAACGGTTAAAAGCCCTTCAGTTCATCCCAATTGATACAGAAATTAGGGATTAAGGGTGATATCACTCAAACCCAAAAATTCAATAATTATATGGCTTCTTGGCGAGTTCTTTTCACCATAAGCCTAGTCTTTTGAACTTCAAGGAAATCCTTGAGGTAGTTCATATCATATAAGTCATGTACTCATAGCTGAATCAAGGGAAACATTTATATAGAGCTTGAAAGACGACTCCTCATTAGTTGTTTCCTCGGATTCTGTGTGTTTTGAAGATGGTTGCAAATCATAATTGTTTGATGGTTCATCACTAGCGTTTCTAACAAAACCTTTTTCCTTTCCACTATGAAGCTTCACAGGAGAAAGTTCTTCTCGAAGGTAATATCAGTCTTGAAATAGCTGTGATATCAGCTCCACTAGCAGGGCTATCTCCTAAATGGGTAACAATAGGTGTACCCATAAGCTTTTCCTGTCATCCCTTGAAACTTTTAGATACATATGAGAAAAAAGAATCCTTTTTCTGGAATATTTATTCCAAAAGAAATAGTACGAAGAGCAAACTTTGGTATAAGAAAACAAGATCTTGCAAGGTATTTTTTTGGTTTAGGTGATATCACTCTTAAATTCTTAATCCCTAATTTCTATATCAATTGGGGATGAACCGGAGGGCTTTAACATTTAAGGTCACGTGTGCACTGCATGTGACCTTCACCGTTAAGCTCCATCAATTAACTAACGGTAATGGTAAACTCATAACATTTGGTGGTATTTTTACAACAAAACTCAAAGTTCGGTCGTAGAAAAATTTATTTACCCTTTATAATTTGATATGGCATGAGAAAGGGTTTATAATGTTATCCAAAGATTTTTAAGTAATTATCTAGAATGAAATTGTCACTGCTGTAAGTTACACGTGCTATTCTGTTGAAAATGGACTAAAACCAAAAGTTGCCTGATTTTTATATCCTCATCTCTTGACAGGGTGGATGCCGTACTGGGATGGCAAAGGTTACTAAGGCATATGACCTTCCTGCTAGGTGGGTATTTTGGAAGCTAATCCCTTTTTGACTTTTTCTTTAATTATCTACTGCCTCTAAATTGGATTAAAACTAATGTGTTAATAGCAGTGTACTTTGTGTTGTTGATGTTTTACTTGATGTATATTATATTACTATCAAAATTTTTGCCTTTGGATTAATTTGGTTATTAAATATATCTTTTGTAGACCTTTGGATCTTACACATGTCAATATAGGGTTATGATGAATGCAGTCATCCTAATCAACTATGTAATATTTATCAAGGCATTCAGATTGCATGTTTATTGTCATTAATTATGTTTATTAGCATTGTGTATGTTGTTTTGGTCTTTGCTCCAAGTAATCTCAGATATCTGCACAATGTTTTTTTTTAACATTTTCCAGGAGGGTTATCCATACTGTTGGCCCTAAATATGCAGTAAAGTACCACACTGCTGCAGAGAATGCTCTGAGTCATTGCTACCGGTCTTGCCTTGAACTTCTTATCGATAATGGGTTACAAAGGTATCTTCGAAGCTAATGCTACATTAGTTTCTCTTGTTGTCTTAAGATCATCTTAGTTTTTTTTAATCTTAAATTGAGTAGCTTACTTTTTTGCTTGTAACAAATGCAGCATTGCTATGGGATGCATATATACAGAGGCTAAAAACTATCCACGTGAACCAGCTGCCCATGTTTCTATAAGTGAGTTACTTCTCTTCTGGTTTTAGTTTATCTGATCTTTTATTAATTTTTAATTTCCCTGAAGGACTTTCAGGTGGTTCAAGCATGGTTGGGTATTGATCAAATGATACTTGACAGTGGGGGATTCAAATCATGGTATGGGAAATGTCAAACCTAAACCAGTAGGGGGTGGTTGGCAGCATGGTTGGTTACTTCATAGGAATTGATACATGCTATACAGTCTTATTCAGAAATTTATATATAAACTTATTAAGAGTGCAACAGAATAGTAAATGAGAGCATGAAGCAAAATTAAGAAAGAAATAAACAGCTGTTCTTAACGTGGAAATATGAGAAGAAAAACCTATGATTCCTTAAGTGGTGCCCCTTTATGAAGTTCTAAAGCAGATTCCATAATGTGGCGATGGCTCTTGTTATATTTAATGGTTATATTCTTCATGATGATTGCGTTACTTAAATGATGTACTGAGAATGGGAGACATCATTGAGACTTACTGTTTTTAAGTTAATATGTCTCCCCCTCTCAATTGTTATATATGATATGACAGCAGATTTTGAATGCTCAACTTTCTAATTATGTAATGGTGGACACAGTTATAATTTGTTATGCATAATTATCTTGATGATACACTTAATTACTTTTACTCTATCTCATTCTCTCATTCATGTCTTATATTTTTAGGGACTGTGCGGCGGCTTCTTGAGAAGCAGAAAGATAAAATTACAGCTGTTGTATTTTGCACTACTACGTCATCTGATACAGAAATATATAAAAGGTTTCTGCACAGATTTCTAGATTCATGTTTTTCCTTTGAAATGTTATTACTGGTTGGGATAAAAGGTAGCAGAACACTAATTATAACAAAAGTATACAAAAATACATCAACTTTTCGGTGGAGCATTATAACAATTGAGATGGACACATCAATTGTTGTGTTCTTAAATCAATTGTTATGTGTTCAAACCTATCCAAGATCATATTTTATGAGTTATAATTGATTTATGAAACATATAGAACTCAAAAAAATACGTACATATGTGTTCACGTGTTCCATTTCTGATATTTTTTAAAGCTTTGGACTTCTCATATACTTATTCATGTTAAATAGACTTGTGTTCCATTTCTGATATTTTTTAAAGCTTTGGACTTCTCATATACTTATTCATGTTAAATAGACTTGTAGTGTTCTGTCAAAAAGTTAATAGACTTTTGTATACTTTTTTCATAGTTAGTATACTCCTCCTACCCTTTATCTTTACTTGTTGCCTATACTTATTTTCTCCGTTGCCAATACTTATTTAGTATTTTTTTTTGTTTGTGCATTTTGAGGATCAATTGTCTCTATCACAATTTTCTATGCAGATTGCTTCCACTTTATTTTCCTCGGGATAAGCATGAGGAGGAGGTTGCAATCTCGAAACTACCCACAGATGTTGGAGATGAAAATGGTGAGACAGTTATAGATGAGCGTAAAATCAGGATAAAGCCATTGCCAAAGAAGATACATTCCAAGCCTCCCCAGGCACCAGTAGATCTTCCGGTCAGTGATGTTGGCTTAGTACGAAGGTCAGTGGATTTTAATCCAATTAATGATGATTGTTACTTCCAACTACTCTAAAGCTGTTTTCATTGATAGATTACTTGACAATTGTTCCCTGACAATGATTAGATTGGAGTTGTTTAATATGAAAACATCAGTACGTGCATTGCAAATTCACTTGTGCTTTGCTGTATGCTATAGTTAGTCCATTAGTTTCTAAATTTAGATAAATAGTTTATCAAGTAGTTATTTCTGATAGTTTGTTATTACATGATAATCTAAATTGCTCTATACTATTTGCAATTTGATTTTAAAAAATGAAACTTGTATTTATGAGGCTAACATTAAAAACTTTCATGGAAGGGAACTGCTATTTTCAACATACAAAACATAAATGCTAGAGCAATTGAGTATTTTATCTAACAAATTAATGCTCTAGGATTTCTAAAATTAAAAATATTATTCTGGCATTAGCAAATATTGTTTTGGCATTAACAAATATTGCTCTGGCAATAGAGCTACCCTTTATGGAAATGACAAGACTAACGTGAAGGGGAGAGAAGAAGATTTCACAATAATTTCAGTAAATCTTCTTAATAATATCTGATCTCCTGGTTGTGAAAAGGCCTGTTCTTTTGGGCTACATCAAATGGTGGACCATGAACTCTGAACTTGTATTAATAAATTCCCACACAATAAATCTCAATCATAAAAAGTTCCTATTACAAAGTTTAGGCATCAAAATTAGTACATGGGGAATTTTTTTTCTGTAAAATATGAAAATTAGATAAAAAGATCACCAGACGCAGTATTGACACTTGTTCAACTGCTTCATATCAAAGTCAATGTTTTCTATGCACGCATGTCTTATGTTCCTTTTGTGGTAATAAGCCTATTGTTCCCTTTTATAAAGGATTCTTACCTTGCTGAATGACTCATAATTGTAGGAATTCATCATATTTAGATTCCCTTTTGGATCCCGCTTTTATGTCCTTAATAAAAGATCCAGATGAGAGACGCAAGGAGCAATGGGAGAAAACTGCTCAAGCACAGAGTGGATGGAGGTGTGCTAAGCTCCTTGGATTTGGTGACCTAGGGGCACCCCCATTATCTACCGCTGAAGAGTACTCACTGCATTCAAGATACCTAGCTAAGGCAAACTCTCTTAGTCTTTCTGAAATTGCAGAGATGAAAATTGTGTAAGTTCATCTTATTCCTGAGATGTAAGGGCCTACTTTAGATGCTATATCTTTTGCAAACTATTCAAAACTCTCAAGTAAACTAGTCATTTTCTATCAATATACATTTATAAAGTTTGATTTCTTGTTAATCTAAATCATGTAAAAATTTAATTAAAACAAACTTAAAACATAATAATTGTAATGACTAATTAAAAAATTTGTCAAATGCCATCTAGTATAAAGGAAAATGTTTGACATTTATATAAGAAATATTTTAGTTCAAATTCCAACTTCAAGTATAGTTTAAATCCTAGAGAAATGATAATAATTTTTTTAATTTGACTCATAATATAAGATAATTTTTTTTTAAAAATATTACAAGATCAAATATGTACAAATATAATTGAAATTCTAAACTATTGTGATAATTACTATTTTAGCTTCATATGATCTTACATACATGAAAAAAAAATCAAATTAATTTTTCCCTTACTTATTAGTTGTGTGTAATATCTACTCTTCAACATACCAATATATATACACAAAAGAGGTTGTTTGGAGAGAATTTTTTATGTTAGAGATTTTAGTGATTTTTAAAGAGAAGTGAGAAATTAGATATCTGAATTAAATCATGTATTTTCCCCATTGAAGAAGTATATATATAACATCTTGAATACATGGTGGGTCATGTATTCAGCAACCTAGGTACATAGTAGTTATATGATTTGATATACATTACATATGAACTAATAAGTAGAAAACAGGTAGTCATTGGCGTTTACATAGGAAGGTCACTACATACAGATTGCTCTAGGTTTTCAAATAAATTTCCCAAGTTGTCAACATAAGGTGAGGACCGAGGTCGCATTGGGACCTTATAATTTTACCAGATCTTGATCTCTAAGACCTTGTAGTGCAATAATAAGGTGTTCTAGTTGGCAGAGTTGTATGCTTTATTGAGTTCGTCAGTTCCGGGTCATTGTTAAGCCATCCCTGTAACTTCGTTGTAGCATAACGTGGTACCAACATTTATTAAGTCGTATACCTGTTACATATTTAATACCAAACAAAGGCTATTCAACTTTGGCTTGTTTAATGTCTAATTAACATTAATTAGACTATGGGCGTTATTTCTCCAACTTGCCAAAACCTTTTGTCCCTTCATTTTCTTTTTTATTTTTAACCTTAACTCCAACAAAATCAATATTAACAGTATTTTTTAAAACCTTCGTAGCAAATTAATTATGACTTTTGACTTTTCAATTTTTTTTCAATATTTTCTTTAATTTAATTTTTTGAGACATTAACTCCAACAAAAATATTAATTTGATATTTTTTGCCATTAACTTTCGCAAAAGGTTTTTATTAAAAACTAAAAACACAACCAATCATTTTAAGATATGTCATACTCATAAAGGGACTAAATGGTCTAAATATAAATGTTAGGGGTAAAATGGTAGTATTCTTATTTTAGTATAAACTAATCATTTAGAATAGTTATTAAGATGAGCAATTGGAAAACAACTCTTATTTTATCTCTTATGTCAATCACTTTGAATAAAAAGAAAAAAAAATAAAAAATCTAAATACAGTTCAACTGCCTTCGAACTGGAAGCTTTTGGATCTTAATCTATGTTCCTCTTAGTTTTACAATTAATTATTATTTTCAAGAATATCAAAAGGTAACTAATTACATTTTAACAATTGATCAAGATTTTAGAGATTAACAAAAAATGTGATATATTTAATATATAGATAGTTGGATTAGGTTATATGAGAAAATTTATGAATATTTATGGTAAATCTCACAAATTAAGATGTAACATGTCATTCATGGGGTTAGGATGTTTATTTCTATATGAAAGTGCAAACTCGTTTCTTTATAATTTTTTTTTTGGGTGAATACTCATTCTTTTATAATAGTTATGTATTTACATTAAGATTGTAATTAGTCAATTTGCTGGCAGTTGAAAAGTCTCCAGTTTATAATTTTAAGGCTTCAATTTGTAATTTTTCATCACGTGGATAAACATTTTGTTCTTTAATGCGCTCTTCATTATTGATTCTTCACCTATGGAAATGTCCCTCTCCACACACTTCTGTCCATGCTTGCAACATTACAATCAGAAAGAAAATTTCGTGTCAGATGTGCAATTGACGAGAAACAAGAGGATGGAAGTTAAAATAAATATTTGGTGACTCCAAATATGAGTTGTATAAATGTACTTGTATGACATGAATGTGTGCTGAGTGGTTTATTTACATCCCCAGAGGTGAAGGGCTTGGCAAATTTCCTATGGTAGTCGTTCTTCTAGATTATAAGAGTGTAGTAGAATATGCTAGTTTTTAGTTTTAATGATCTTGAACTTTACATCGATTTAGACACATCTTTGTGGTATATATTTCAGTTACCGGGGTGGTGTTGATAGTGAGGGTCGTCCAGTAATGGTGGTTGTGGGAGCACATTTTCTACTGCGATGTCTTGATCTGGAGCGATTTGTGTTGTATGTTGTCAAGGTATTGAAAACCTTTCATCTTTCTTCGGTTGAAATCCCTTCTACTGTTCACTGTTGGCATATCACTCCGTTTTTGTTCGCTTTATCACATAATCTTCTCAATTATTCTTACAGGAATTTGAGCCTGTGATACAGAAACCTTATACTATAGTGTATTTTCACTCTGCAGCATCTTTACAGCTGTAAGTATGTTTGACTTTCAATATATGAACCTGTCTGATCACTGCATTGCTTGCAGGAATTTAGCTCAATTACAAATTCTCGTGATTTGTTGTTGTCAGTCAATATTCTAGTTGCTTTCTAAATTGCTCTTGTGATTATGTCATGTGATACAATATACAAGGTAAAGCTAAAAAAAGGTTTGAAACAAACGTCTAATTCTTATTGAAGTGTATCTGTTGTATGCCTTATTAGAGCTATGATGTTCAGATATTTCCATTTATCTGAACCGTCCAACTCAGTACCCATTAACTACTTTTGTGGATAATAATGGTCTTATCTATTAAACCCATTTGTAAGGAACACTTTTGCTCACTCATTGACGATGTTTACTTGTCATTGTTATAGTCAACCAGACCTCGGTTGGATGAAAAGATTACAACAGATACTTGGTCGTAAACACCAGCGTAACCTGCATGTATGAACCTCCTTTTTCTTTCTCTCTCCAGTCTTCTTTTACCCTTCCATTGAATGCTCAGCAATAACATCTCTGTTATCGTGCTTTTGATAGGCTATATATGTGCTCCACCCAACTGTTGGACTGAAGGCTGCTATATTTGCTCTGCAATTGTTTGTGGATAATGTGGTGAGTTTATTTCATTTAGTAATTGGTGAATAACTGAACCTAATTTTCTTAAATCTTCCGCAGTGAATATTGAGTATTTTATCTCTAGGTCTGGAAGAAAGTGGTTTATGTAGATCGACTCCTGCAGCTATTTAGATATGTTCCTCGAGAGCAGTTGACCATCCCAGACTTCGTGTTTCAGTTGAGTGTTGCCATCCTTATCCCGTGTCTTTCAAGCATCACAGTTATCCTTGCTATCCACTAGTCAATAGAAGCAATAATCTTATTTTGATAAATTGTTACCTTTAGTGTACCATTAAAATGAAAGGAAGCTCTTAAGGAGATACTCTTCTAGGTTTACATTCTCACTTTTAACTTTGCGTATGCAAGGTATTTGCATGTCTAAGTTGTTCTCCGTGCAAGGTGGCTCAAAATGAATAACTAGCCTTGAAATATTTGAGTAAATTACTTCCTATTTGTATTGCATGTACCATTGACATTGACATTGCCATAAAGTGTTTAGTTATGATGTCATTTTACGTGCTGTTATGCAGGCATGATTTAGAAGTGAACGGAGGGAAGGGTCTTATTGTGGATCCAAGAACTAAATATGTTTATCATCGGCCTTAATGGTGCTGTATAAATGGTGGTAAAAGAGGTCCTATTTTGATTGCTTCATTCCTTTTTTTCTCTTTTAATTTATTTTATGCTGTAGTTTGGTTGGGGGACGAATCTGTCTGGTAATTGTGAAGATTTTTTTTTTAAATTCTTTAGGTAATTATAATTTGTCTAAGGTGCAATCGATATTCTTTGTTGTATTATGTTGGATGAACTAATAAAATTTGAAGGTGGTTTGAGCTTTGTAGCATGCATTGAAAGATTTTGTACGTACTCACTGCGTGTGGCAATTTAGGCCATTCCACAATAACACGGCATGAGCATGACAAATATGCCTCTCTTTATTTGCACAAACTTGTTTTTGTTCCTGTTAAAGTTTAATTTTTTTTTATTCACTGTAAGACAATATTATATATAACATATTTTATGTTATTTATTAATATCAATTGTTGATCTCGTTTATATTTTTATTACCTTTTCTTTTTTTTAGTATAAAAATTAAGGGTAAAGATGATTCTTTTCACCATGTATTTGTACTTCCGTTTTATACAAGATTTTCTCCTCAATTACAACATGATTTTTTTTTATCCCTACCTCTTCAAAAGATGGCAAAGGAAGTGTACAAAGTTTAGATTTTTCTGCTTACTCAAGCATTTTGCGACTGTGGGACATAACACGGGTAGATTACTCTTTTGTTTGTTCTTTAAAATTTAATTTTTTTTCTTTTTCGATGTCGAGAAAGTGGCAAAGCTTTGTTAGTTTTTTTTTCTCCCCGTCATTGGACCAAGAATTGGTGTTTGTTTTAAAAAAAAATTCTGTTCTCAAACAGAATGAAACCAAGCTACCTAAATATTTTTGTTCATTGAACCAACAATGGGTTGATTTCAATTTTTTATTTTATTTTGTCTTTCACTAATGTTGTGTTTGCATATGTCAAATGGCGACATGTTTGAGAAGAACCATGAAGAAATTGATTTTGAATTTTTGGGTAACATTAGGGGGGGGGGGGGGGGGGGAGGAGGAGGGAGTATTCAGACAAATGTTTATGGAAATAGAAGCACTGAAGTTGGTAGAGAAGAGAGATAAAATATTTGATTTGATCCATCTAAAGATTACCATTAGTACAGCATTCTCTGGTCTGATTTTCAGATGATGTAAGCTTCCCAAATTTAGGGGTTAATAAGTTATTTATTAACCATATATGTTTTGAGTTTTTGAATTTAAAAATTCGATTTATTCTTTATAATTAATATAATTTTTTTTTAATAATTTTGTCCTTAATTGATCTTATCTAAAAATTATAAGGTTAAATGTAAGAACTTTAAAAGAAATAGGATCAAAGTTAAATATAAAAGAGCTAAAGGACTAACAGAACCCTAATTCCTTTCGTACTTACTTGCTTATAAATCTTATACATTTAATTTTCACTCCAAAACACATACAAAATTTGATGCTATTAATATATAATAATATTTAAAAAAAATTCTTAAATATCTGTACTATTTCATGATAATAGAATTTAGTCAAAAACTTATAAGCTTTCGCACCAAAAAAAGAAACAAATAATTTAATAATATAAAATAAATTAAATATTTTTAAAATATAAAATGGACTTTGAAAGAAATAATTCACCTATTGGGTATTAGGCAGCCAATGATACTTATATCATTAAAATAATGGACAATACCTCATTTAATTTTTGATAACCAAGATATCCACTATGGTTTTACATGCATAATTTTTAAATTATTTACAAATTACACTAATTTAGATATCAAAAATTAAATAGTAATATTATTAGAGTAGAAAAAATTTAAATGCCCATAAATTTATATATATATATATATATGGTATATCACATCACAATTTTTTTTAAATGAATAAGTTAATCATTTTTACAGTTATTCACATTTGATATACTATTAATTAATTGAAAATATATACACATACAAATTAGTGTCTTCTTAGTATCCCTCAGAAAAAAACATGAGAACACTTAAAATTAGTTATTTAAGTAGTGATATTATTATAATATAAAATATTAATAATAGAAGAATATTTTATAATAAAAATTTTATTTTATATTAATAAATAAAAATATAAATAATTTTTTTAAAAAAATAAATATTTTATGTATTTTTAATATAATAATAATAAAAATTATTATTTTAATATCATTCAAAATTAAATAAAGTTACTACACTTCTAACTACTACGGTAGATGCGCAGGCGGAAAGGATTTTTTTTTTCTACAATATGATATTTTATTTGTTTTTTTATTTAATTTTAAAATTTAATTATTTATTTTATTAATATATATAATAATTTAAAATTATTAATAAAAATAATATTTAAATTTAACAAGTAAAAATCAAAACAAATACAAGATTCTATTCCTGTTTTTGTTTTCAAAAATAAATACATGACGAGAGAGAGAGAGAGAGAGAGAGAGAGAGAGAGAGAGAGAGATTTAAAGAGACAGGTGATTGGTTGGTGAAGTATCTATGAATCTAAAGGCACTTTGGGATTTGACTGCAAACCACTCATAACACCAAGTCCACCAAATCCCAATGTCCCACTTTTCAGCCGTCTCAAGTCTCAGCTTACAACAGCGCCCCCAAAAGACTATTTAAAAAAACAAACAAATAGCCCCAAAGATCTTCTCTTCCCTTGTTTTCACCCTTCTATCCACGCGCCTCCTATCACGTGCCTTCTTTCGAACAAGTTCGTTTTTTTTTTTCAATTTAAACATTTTTAATTATATTATCATTTTTACTTGTATTATTTTTTTAAAAGATATAAGTAAATTTTTTTCTTAAAAATATAAAGAAAATAAATTTTTAGTATTAATTTAAAAATAATAATATAAATAAAAATACTAAAAAATATTATTAGTATTTTAATTTTTTATTAAAAGATAAGAATCAATAATAACTTCCTAAATTTTGTGGGATTTTTTTTTAAAAATATAAACAGTGATATATTAATTTAAATAGTGTTTTAAATTAATATGATATGAAAAAAAAATTTAATAACGAAAATATATAAGATTAATATAAGAAATTAAATTTTAAAAATATTATTTTTGTTATTTTTTTTAAAAAAATTGACATAGTAACTTATTTTTAGAAAAAGTATGCCCAAAACGCTTAAAAATGCAATGCAACAAATTAATTGTACATGTTATAATGTAACATCACAACATATAATTTATGATATTAAGACTTTTCAATCTAAAAACCACTTTCACTAACAAAACACCTACAGGTAGCAGGCCAAATGGGTATTATAAGAATGGAATAATTATTTAAGTGCTTGCCAATTAAAAATGGTCATATCATTCATAAATGTGAATATTGTCACTTATATTATTATTATACATACTTTGTACGTTTAACTTTAACAACTTATACGCCTAAGGCCCAATATTCTCCACTGATTAAATGCATCTCCATTTAAAAATCAGATTTGTGAGTAAAATTTCTATATTTCTTCCCTTTGTTGAATATATATATATACATATATATATAATAAGGGATTGTATTGATCTAAAAAAAATCATTAAGGAGGAAAAAAAAACATTTTCTATGTTTCTCCCCTTTGTTGAATATATAATAAGAAGGGATTGTATTGATAGAAAAAACATTATTAAGGAAAAAAATTCAATTTATCACGTTTAAATTATTATTTATTGTTAGAGATGTACTCTATAAATCACTTTGTTTATATCAGTTAGACAATTAAGTTTGTTTATTTCAATTAGAAAATTATGTATAAAAAAATTATTATTTTATTTTAATAGTTTAAAAATGAATTTAAACGTTATAATATATATATTTTTTTTGGCCAACTTCTTTTTAAAATTTTATATTTTAAGAAATCTTTTGTAATTTTTGCACACTCTTCTATATCTTTTTCGATACCTATAAGAAATACAATACATAAAAATGTCAAAAAAAAAATTCATAAAATATAAAATTTTAAAAAACGATTAACCAAAAAAAAACATTATAATGTTCAAATTTAAATTTAAACTATTAAAATAAAATAACAATTTAATCCTTATTAAATTCACTTTTAGAATTTTGTATTAATAAAATAATATTTTAATGTTTATAAGATGACTAAAGCATTTATTTTTTACACAGAGAATTACCCTAGTGTTCTTCGTAAAAGAAAAATAACTAAAGTATCTTAATAATAGAAGCAAAATGACTTGACGTACTGAATCATAACCATTTTTGTTAATATCCCGATAAAAATGAATTAGATCAAATGGTAGTTGTCACTTAACTGCCAAACTATTGATTACCAGAGAATTCGGTTGAAAGTTGAATTCACCAACTAAATTTGATAGTTTAAAACAAATCACTTCAGCTCAAAGTTTGAGGAGACGTTTCAAACAAATTAAACAAACTATATTAGCATCTAGATTTTGAATAGGGTACACTACTAAATCCCCCAAGAACAATGGAATAAAATATGCATTTCTTTTTGCTCTCAAGGAATAAAATAAAAGGAAGACTAGAATCTATCTTGGAATAAATCATGTCAAATTATTATGAACGATACACAGACTATATAAAACAACCCCAAGGACAAGAAAACCAAACCAACCCCTTTTGGAGCTAAGAAATGTACAAGGGCTATTACCATGGCTCAAAAGAAACTCAGTCCCACCAAGCCATAGAAACGACTCCCATTATCCTCTATAATAAACTCTTCCATTTAATAAATAAATTCTTATAGCCTCTTCTTGGAATTAGGTTAAAGCGATAGGCACAGGATTACCAGCTGGGCATCTTTGTCTACGGGGCCTTCTCGTGGTCTTCCCCCACCCAGTTAGGTTGTTATCCTCCAATCCCACCTCCAGATTGCTAAGCTGCTGCATCACTGACATGGAAGTTGGACTAGTGTCCACAGGGGGAAAGTGAGTAACTACCGATCGTCGTCTCCCCCTAGCACTTCCACTTCTAGTGGAGTTTCTCCTTGTCAATCCTGAATGCCATGAGTGACCTGTCGCTTGCATCAACCCTCCAAATGTCTGAAGATCTTCCGTTACTTCGTGCCTAGATAGAGAAGCTAGGCCTGGAAGAATGTCCCTCTGGAAATCCCTTCGTTGCCTACCCCTCCTAGCATTACCTCTTCGAGGCCTATTTGATAAAAAAGTGGTTGCTGTTTCTTCCAGTATTAAGTTTTCTGGAATCAGAGGCTTAGGCATGTAATCTTCTTCTTTGGTCTCTGTCAGTTTCAAAGTCATAGATTCAAAGTAATCAGCCCCTTCTGAAGAATACTCCTCTTTATCCTCACCATCTTTGCCTTTCATAACATCCTCAAGCCTGCTCTCAAGGTCATCTGCACACGAGGAAACTATATCCACAAACCATGTAAGTGGGTCAACCAAAGAAGATCCTTTTGAAAGAGTTACGGACTGAATGCAAGATGTTTGATCTATGTAGTTGTCGCAACCAAATAAAGAGATAGCAATTATAGCCTCTGCTGCTGTCATTATCAGCTCATCTTGTGAGGGTCTAGATTTTTGTTGTGGTGATGCTAACAGTGTTTCATTCTGCTTTAGTGCAGATGCTTCTCCAGCAATTGTATCATCATCAGCCTCAGGAACAATGGGGGCTTCTACATCTATCTCTGCTGTGATCCTCACACTGGTGCTTGGAGCTGAAGGCTCCAAGGATACTTCATCATCACTTAAATGTGAGTTTAAATCAATACATTGCATGAAACTGGCACTTCTAGCTTCCTTGCCATTTTCCACAACTTCAAAGTCTGTTGCATTCTGACTGGCCAAGTCGAGGACAGAAGGATTGCAAGGCAAGTTAATATCAAATACTCTGTTTTTGCTGTTACTTTCCAGTTTATTTTCTGTTGGAAGAAGGGGAGAAACAGGAGAGTAATGGGAAGATGATTCACTATTTGACAGGTGAGGCTTCTCAAAGATGGATAATCCAATAGGTTTTTTGCTACTCGGGAAGTCACATGGTTCAGTCCTGGTATCAACATCAATAGCACTTGAAGCTGACTTTATATCTGGATATAAAAGTTGCTTAGAATCCTTTGACATTTCACTTTTGTTGGATGGTTGGTTCACAGAAGATTTAAGGATTCTCATCTCGCTGAGTTTTGAAATCGTCTCCACATCATCAGCCTTGTTCTTGCATGCAGGCTTAGCACTAAGCCAAGGCAAAATTGCAAGATGGTCATCATGCTTTTGTTCTCTCCCTACACTTTCAAGATCTAGTACAGGAACCTCTTGCTTTGATGAACTGTTTAAAAATGCCACATTCAAGTTCAAATCTATCACAGACTTAATGTCAGAACAACTTGAACCCTTACAGTAGTTTGTGGAGCCGTGACTAGCTAAATACTCAGGGGCTCCAATGTTTTCATTTCTGCAGCTCAGATAATCATTGCCAACAGAAGGGAAGAAAACTGATGGTTCTTTAGACCCTGATAAAGACCCATGGTATAACACGTTTTGATATGGCATTTCATTTCCATAACCTTGATTGTATCTAGCACCACTATTTAGACACCACCTGTCTCCAAAGATCCCATTGCTCTGGACCGATGATTGGGAACTCTTACTCAAACTGACGGATGACTTAAAACCTAGGTGTGTCTGAACTGATGCTGACTTCTGGCTTAAGCTACTATTTGGGTTTTCCCAAGATGAGATCGACCGAGACAAAGACTTGGACAAATCAGAAGTAGGTGGCATTGCATATGGACTGGGTACATAAGAAGCTGAAAAAGATCCAAGATTCTTGCTATTGGCAAGATTATGAGTTCCTTCAGAAATATCGACACTACAAGAAAGTGTCCTTTCTTCCAATAAATCAACCTTGCTTTTATCAGTTAGATGAGAAGCTGGTTCATTAAGTTTGTTTAAAGAAACTTGTATTGACTGAGATGACACCGGCAGCTTTTCTGGTTGGAAACAATGAGCAGCCATATTCAGATTGCTTTTACTTTGCCCTGTAATAATACAATAGCAGCTGGATAAAATGCCTATCCCAACGGAGCAAAAATAAAATTTATTAAAAATGCAAGAAATCCTTCTTATCATGAAACACTTCTATTAAACCAGTGGTCTTTCAGATGGTGGCAAGACTAGGACTAATCTGCAGACTCATACACAGCATGCAATAACAGATGTGGCTATCACACAGCAGAACAAGTTTTTTTTTCCCTTCTTTTGCTGGATCTATTTTCATCTATTATTTCTTAAAAATGTTCTGTCCTATTATTATGTTCTATAGTTCCAAAAGAATAAAAAGGAGACAAGTTCAGTGCATGTGAAACAGGAATGCTCATCAAAAGCTCAGAATTGAATGAAACCAACATAAAAGGAATATTGGTAAACCTGAAAAAAATATACGATACCTGCTTCAAATACATGAGAAAACCACCCTCTTCCATTTCCCCTGTTCTCCAGAAGTAGGTTGTTTTGAGTGCTGTTGTGACATCCATCATTTGACAAACAAGATAGCTGCGAATTTGGCATAGCAGATAAATTCGAGACTTGGGATTTCCCATTACAAGAATTATAACCCAGAAGATTTACATCTGTGGAAGCACTACATTCCTTAGTTTCTTCAAACTGAACAGGCTCATTCAAATCAGCCAGAACACTTAAACTCCTTGAGCATGTATCAAATCTCAGAGCACCTGTTTTGCAGCCACCCTTTCCACCATTATCAAGAATGAACTTTTTTGCACTTTGAGGTGCGGTTTTACAGTTCTTATCTGGTAAATTACTAGAAATGGCAGATACTTTATCCTCACTGAACCGGTCCCCTTCATCTATATCGTACTCATCAGCTGGAAGTTCAAGATCAATCATTTTCCTCCTAAACTTTGTGGGCCTTGACTCCAGGACCTCAAGATCCTTTGAGCAACCCCCATTTTGGGATGGAAAAGAACCAGAATGTGAGCTGGTTCCTTTGATGGAATTCAAAGGGGAACTAATGCTTTCAACAGCTGGAACCTGAGCTTTAGCACAAAATGAGTTAGGAAAAGGGAATGGGTGGTTATGCCACTTCCTAGCATCTTCAGGTGTAATTTGAGACGCTAAAGGGCTTGATGGCAAGTACTTCTCAGAAGGTATCCGGTTTCTGTGTGGATCTTTCATTCTAGTTTCATCCATCAACTCTTTTTGAATTTTGTACAGTCGGTGGAGTTCATACACCTACATTACAAGAAAAAATCTGATTCACTAAATTATAGATTAAGCTGTTAAGAGCTGAATGCCAGAATATTGTCACTTTAGTATAAAACCTCATAAATCCAATAGAAAATTGATGAAATTGCAAGGCCCTTTATAAGGCTGCAAAGATTAATTTGATTACAGAGAGGGAGAGAAGGGGTAGAGAACAAGCTTACCTGATCCTTGAATATGGCTTCCTGCTCAAGCATTTTGTGCTTAACTGCATCCTTATCATACCCTGGATAAGAAGCAGCACTAACACTCTCCAAGAAACCATTGTAATATTGCCCATTTGACGAGGCTTTATCACCATAATAGAGGGGCCAAGCAGAACTGTTATAATCCTCATTAAGATCCCTCATTGAGTAATACCCTGGCAAGCAACTTTTAGCCTGCATTTTTGTTCCCATTCCTGCCATCAGTATGAAAAATGGCAAGTGTGAATTACGAATTATATTAACTGAAGCAATGTTTGAAAATAAAAAAAGGCAATGAACACTACTTTTATGAACACTAATCTATTCAACATAAATTCTCATCCAGCTCAAATGACTGAAGAAAAGTGGAAAATAACATTTTTTGTCAAACAGTCGTAGGGCCAATAAACAATTTAAAGCACACAAAAGAAGTTTGGGCATTGATAAGGGAATCCGAAAAACAATCCTAGAAACATCTGTGATGTGCCATGGATGTTAAAGACAGTATAAATATAGCAAGTAAACACTTCGTATCACATTTCTTTGCCCTACAAGTGAGTTATATTAGTCATATTTCTTTGATCACACACCATACCCCTGCAAGATTCACTCAGTTTCCTAAGAGCGTCCAAAATAGAAAAACTTGAAATACAAACAAAAATCCAACAAAACCTGCATAGTAGAATGTTATTTTCTAATTTTGACAATGAATCAAAGAACACAGTATAAAACTAAAATAATTCTAACAATTACAAATGCATGGGGACTAAGTGAAATTTCACAGCCAAAAAAAAAGGTAGTCAAATTTCTTATTGGGCAGGAGCGAGTAATTATAAATAATTAAAAATGTAAGACCTTTTGCATATACTGAGAGATTAATTGATTGACATCATAGTTAAATGACCTTACAGTGTGAGGTCAAGCTTTGCAATCATATCAAAAAGAAAAGCAACATATAACATTGGCATTATGCTGTTCTGGTGAAAGACTACAATGCTTCTATATTTGAGAGGTGTTATTCATTAATCATAGGGTATACTTCTCATTAATCATATTGCTTTCTCTCTCTATCAAGTAATGGGTTTTTTTTAAGTTACATTAGTCTTGAATTTCATTGGCCTAGAGTACATCATCACATACTCCAAGAGAAATAAATAATTTCTCCTATTGTAGATATTTATTTACCCTCTACCTAAGCTGAGATGAAAAAGGAAAACAGCCTGTTGAATACAGAAAGCAAAACCAATAACATGGGAAAGTTGTTAACTCCATAAACAGTTCCATAACAACAAAAAGGATAAAGGGATAATGACATTTTACTAGGTTGATAAGCTTACTTTTAAAAGCATTAGACAGTTTAAACACATGTCAAAGCATTTCTAAACCTGCCAACCTAATAAATAGAAGCAACAAGGATGGAAAACAAGATTATCAGATGTTGGGTTTAATGGTGTTAATGTTTGATTTGACCATATCAACATAGACTTGATACCAGAAAATCACCATGAATGAAGACAAACTCACTCAAAGTTAAATGGGAAAAAAAGAAAAAAAAGTTTTAGAAAAAGTAAAATCCCAACTAATTGAAATATTCTAAACTTATGTGATTGCTTGCTTTCTTACGCCGCTTCCACCCTAAAAGGAAAAGCTGAATTAGGAGGACTTTATTATAGACATGACAGAGAGCAATTTATCACAATTCCTCAAATTCCAAGATGCGAAATTTACCTTGTTTTTCACTCGACTAGTCACAAAGTGTATTAAGACAGGAACATCTAAATTAGAAAGAAAGTGAATAGAACAGATCTCGCCCAGTTACAATCGAAACCAACACTTAATAGCATATATTATTGGCAGATACGAGAAAAAAAAACAGAATCAACGAAATCATCTAGAAACTCTATCAAACTAAAAATCAATCAGATAAAACAAATAAGAACGAAAAATTAAGTCTTTTGTTGCAATAACAAAACGTATGCATAAACCATAAACCCAAACATTAAAGCCGCAAAACCCAATAGTTTATCAAATTGAAATAAATAAATAAAATACCAAAAAAAACTTGACAATAATTTGATACAATCAACCAATCAAACGAATAAAATGAAATCCAGAATCTTACCTCAGACCGAAATCCTCCAATACCCAACCTAAAATCCAAAACGAATCATACGGCCCAATTTCTTCAGGAAAAACACCAGAGTTATGAGTCTCAGTATCAGCTACAAAAACGGCTGGAAAGAGATACATCAATAATTATAATAGAAAAAATTAAGTGGGTATTTGTAAGAAACACCATTTGTTGAGTTTAGATCGTCATAAGCTTGAGGAAATGGAGGAGATGTCGATCTACTGGGCCATTCTATCCCTCTCTAAAAATAGAAAAAGAAAGAGGAAAGCTTTAAAGAGAGAGATTTTTTATTTTTATTTTTCCCAAAGCGAGAGGGAGATATCCCAGATAAGAAATCTTCCCGCAAACAAACGACCTTGGAAGAACAGTGACATGAAATTTGTCAACATCAGGTTTCTTTTATTCTCTGCTTTTTCCTCGGTTCTCTCTCTCATACATAAATTATTATTTTTCCAAAGAGAATCCCTAAACAGTTTTTAAGATGTTATATTCATCGTACCCCAAGTTTACTTACATCATTTATATTACTTGACCACCGATCATGAAATTTAATACATTTTTTTGTTTTTGAAAATTTTGTTTTTTTATTTGGAAAATAGTTTTACAAATCCTTAATTTTTAAAATATATACTTTAACTCTTAATTTTTTTAAAACCTAAATATTCATTAATAGCCAAAATTTCATGAATGTTTAATTTAATGTAAAAATATTCACCATATTTAACTAAATTTATATTTATATATTTGTTGTTATTTTATTTAAAAAAATAATAACTAAATATAATATTAAAAAAATATAAATATTAAATAAATTAAATATTATGGACATTTTTATAACAATTTAATTATTGGAAGTATTTTTACTATAGGTCCAAAAAGTCAAGGATAAAACATATTTAAATTTTTTAAAAAAATTACATTTAAATATCTTATTATTTTTTAAATGTATGGAATTACAACGAAAAATGCTAATAATATATAAGTTTAGGTATATTTTTTGATCTCATAACTTTTATATTATGTTATATATCATAATTATTTTAAAATTTAAAAAAATAATTATTTTTTATATAATATTAACATGTGATATAATATAAAAAATGTGTAAAAATATATAAAAAATTATATATTTTTAACATTCTTTAATATCAATTTATATTAGTTATACGTGTCACCCAAAAATGATACGTAAATTAATCGATAATAAAAATATCATTAAGGTGAACATGATAGGAGGCTTCTTAATTTTTGAATGAAAAATTAATATTTTTGCTTTTGTCATATGATATTCATATTTAAAGTATGTGTTTACATTAAACAATTAGAAAAGTATTTGTGAAAAAATATATTTTTAAAATAAAAAATAGATCTTCGTGGAGTTTGCTTAGACCTCAACAATAACTCGTTGACCTGCATCACAAGAATTAGTTGAGATCATTAGATATACTAACGATAGTTAATTGAGTTTAGTTTAATAGGTATTATTAGTAGTTATAGATCTCATTGAGTTATCGACAATGCCTTATCAACTACTCAACGAGAGTAGTTGATAAGTTGTATGAGAGTTTATAATGTTTCTATAAATATATATTCTGATGTTTTTGCAATTAAAAATCATAAAAAAATTATGATATTTTAAAAACTCGTATTTTTAAAATTATTATTCTAATTCAATGTACTAAAGATACACTTTAAAAGGTTTTGTAAATTTTTTTTGATAGGTTAAATTGAAATTTATATAAAATAATAAATAGTTATCAATGTTTATTAACATTATAATTTCTATAGATTAGATCTATGTTAGTAGAACTTCAAGGGATAAGTTGAATCGATTTTTAATTTGGTGTCGTGTTTTTCGTCTATTATTCTACTTTATGCTTTTGTTGTTGTTTTTTTTTATTGTGAGTATTTAAAATCAATGATAGTTTTACTACCTCTAAATTGTTAATTAAATATATTGTGTGTGTTAAAAACCCAGGCCTAACTCAACCCAATAAAATCTTATTGAGTTAAGGATTGTCCAGGTTTATAAGCAGATTTGTTGTTTTGTTCTTAACCGATGTGAAACTGAAGGAAACTTAATAACCTCCCTCAACACGGATAGAGGTGGTCTCGTAAAACCACGATAAAGACCGTCAAGGACAAAGCTCAAGTCATCGATCAAGTCAGGACCAGCTCTAATACCATGTTAGAAACATAGGCTTAACTCAATCCAATAAGATCTTATTGAGTTAAGGGTTGCTTATGTTTATAAGCAACTTTACTACCTTGTTCCTTGTCGATGTAAGATTGAAGAAAACTTAACAGCTTCCCTTCATACAGACATAGATGGTCTCATAAAACTACGGTGAGACTGTTAAGGATAAAGTCCAAGTCACTGATCAAGTCAGATCCAGCTTTGATACTATGTTAGAAACTCGGACCTAACTCAACCCAATAAGATCTCATTGATTTAATGGTTGTTCAGACTTATAAGCAGTTTTATTGTCTCGTTTCTGATCGATGTGTGACTGAATAAAATTTAACACTATGGATATTCGATAAATAAATTAAATTAATAATTTTTTTTAATAGATATAAACATGTCCCTCAAGTAAAACAAAACAAAAAAAGTACTTTAAAGTCTAGAAAATAATGAGTCGTGGTATATAATATGAGTGTAATTAAAAATATATTTTGATAAATATGTTAAATTTTGCGATGAAAAAGATTAACGAATAGCTAAACCAAAATAGTATAATTTTCATATAAGAAAAGCTTTAAATAAATTTACAAGGTTTATCAAAATAAACATTACATATATATATATATATTCGTGCTTCTCCTCCTCCCTTTTGTTTCTTTATTGTTTTTTCCAATTCATCCCAGAAAAGATCATATAAGAAAAACCTCTGAAGGAGAAAGAGACGTGTGCGTTTGTTGGGTCGAAGTTTGTTCGCAGTTGTAGAACGAAGATAATAGAGTTTCGGCCGCTACCTATTATCACTTATTTTTTTACCAAATTTTTAAAAATAGAAGAAAAAAATTGAACTTTGGTTGGTTTAGAAATTGGTTCAAAACTTAAAAATCTCACTAGTCTTAAAAATTAACAATTTTATTAGTTTTAAAACCAATATAAAAAATAAAAAATTTTAGGTTTTAAAATCGATGAAATTCTTTTCATCAGTACCTAATACATTAGTTTTAAAAATAGATAAAAATATTTTTTATCGAAAAAAATATAAATTACCACAATATTGTATTATTGTATATACCTAAATGAGAAAGAGAAAAATATTAGGAAAAAAAACATTCAATACTTTTGTTCTAAGTTTTCCATCAAGCTTATTTTGTTTTATTGCCAATTATTTAATACTACAATAATATATGTTTATAATGGCACTTCAAAGATGTGAGTTCGAGCGTGACAATTACATATGTGCGTGTTTGTTTTATTTGATGAGTAAAGTTGTTTATTAAAAAAATGATAATATGGTAAGATAAGTTTTTTTTATTATTATAATAAAAAAATGAATGTATGGATTGACCTGACGGTTCGAACTTAGAAGGCAACTCGAGTTTAGAAGATAACTCGAGTCTAGAAAACAATTTGAACTAATTTTATATTTATAGGATCAACTATCAGTTCGAATCGTGAGATAATTGATCCTGATTTATGAATATATTTATTTTTATCTTTTTTATTATTTCTAATAAATTTATATTTATTTTATGTAATCGAAAAATGTATATATAAAATTATATATACGTGCATGTTTGTATATTCTATAAAAGATACACATTATTTTGATTTATTTTTAATTTTTTTAACGTTAAATCAGATCGATTTTAATAATTATGTTATAATTTTATTATTATTTAATAAATTTGTCATTATGATAATAACATATAATTGCTCTAAATATATCACCTAGTAAAACTTTTACTTATTCAATGTACTTTTATTATAAAAATATTTAAAGTATTATGTTATATTATTACAAATAAATAGGATTAGAGATGTTATAAGCGCTCGTGACAATTTTATTAAATATTAATTATATTGAAGCTTAATTTTTTTATAAAATTAAAATATAATTGTTATATTATGATTAAAAAAATTATATATAATAAATATATATAGTTATTTATTTATTTATTTATTTTAAAACTTTTAACTTGTATAGAGCCCGCCCCGTATGTTTAAGATTTTTCATGTAATATTTGATGATATAAAATTTTAAATTTGATGTTTTTTAAATAATAAATACTTAATATTTATTGTAAAAGTAAATAATATTATATAATATTAATAAAGATGTTTTTATATTTAAATATATGGTTAAAATGTGAAATAAAAATCTATGAAAGTATAAAAAATAGTCGGTAATATAATTAAAACAAAATGGATTTTCTAATTAGTGAATTCATTAGACGAAATGTGGGTACAATTGATGACTGTGACAAGGATGAGGCTTAGAGGATTAAGAGGGACCAGTTATAAGTTATGGAATGCCCATATGGATTCTGAATATTTACGAAAACGGGATTGAGGCTTCTGGTGGCTTTTAATTGGCTGATAATCTGCTGCTTTTCTAAAAGCAAATCAAAAAGAACAAAACATATTAATTTAATAATAGCAAAAAATTTGGTCGATAATAAAATTTGTAGAAAATAAAGTAGGATGATAATTTAGACACGTGGCAACTTGTGCAGTCCTCTCTTAATCTTATTATGGGCGCCATGTCAATGAGAAGAATGTACATCAAACTTCATTACAATAACAACAACGAAATCATGATTTTTTGTCCTTTATTTTGAAGTTAATATGGGCACAATTTGGTACCATGTAACGCTAGTTTTTTTTTTTTTTTTAGATATAATGATATATGATTAAATTATTTGTGTATTTAAATTATTTTGTTAATATATGTTAAATTAGGATAAGATGATAAAAATAATTATGGAATAACTATTAAAATAATTGTATTATTATGTTTTTTTTTAATATTTATTGTATGTATTCCTAATTTTATTTTATTAAAATGGTAGTCAAAATAGGGTTAGCGCTAGCTCTAGTCCCCCGGTGTACTTTGTATGCAGGTAAGCCCTCTAATTTATAAAACTAGCGCGTTTAAATCCATCTAAAACAACTATTGAATTTAAAGGATAAAAAAAAAGAATTAAATGAAATAACCCAAAATAATACGTAAATATGATAAATAATTAAATAAATTTAAAAATAATATATAAAGATTATACATAATTAAAATAAAATTTAAATAATATATTAGCTTTTACATTTATATATGTTTAATCATATGTACAAGTTTTGGTATATATATATATATATGAGTTTAAATCAAGTTTAAAATAATTTTAGATAAAATGTTTTTATATTTTAAAATAATAACATATTTTTTTTCTTTTAACTTTTCTTTAAACTTTATAAATTTCAATCTAAACATCTTAACTAAAATGATTTTGATAATATTATTGGAGTTTATTTTTCTAATAGATATATCATTTTTTTAACTTATTAAACTAAATTAAGTTAAGCAATTTAATTAAATAATATTAAGAAATTAACTAATTTTTTAATATGTAAAATTTAAAGATTTTAATTAATTTATTTATCATATATATTTTCGATATGTTTGTTCTAATTAACACAAAATTATGGATTAATTTCACTATTTATTTATCATTATATATGACATAGATTTCAAATATGTGGTAGAATTAAATAAAAATAAAAATTGAAAACGAATTATAACATCCAGGTACGAGATATGTAAATTTTATTAATATATATATTAAAATATAGTTATTCAAAAACAAATATGATTATAATAAAATATTAATTTTGAAATTGAAAAAATAAAATATATTTTTAAAATAATAATAATAATAAGAATAAAGTATCTTCTTAAAATAAACGATTGTACAACATTATTCCAAAAAACAAATGCCATAAAACTGTACATAACGAATATTTGTGCACATAATATGATCTCTTAAATCAAGAGTAAAAACAAACTTTAACTTGTGGATTTTTTATTTTATTAAAATAGATTGGAAAATAATAATTTAACGTACCTATAGAGATGACTCATACATGATGAGCGCTATCTTTCCTATAAATTAAAAAGGCAAACACGAAAGGTAGGGAAAAAAAAAATCAGAGAAATTAAAACTAGTAGGCTTTTGTTTACTTTGCGAAAGCGTATGTCATTATATGCCTCCTTTTCACAACTTGCTTCGATTATCTTGGGATAAAAGGATGCAAAACTTTTTTATATTTTCTGAAATTGTATTTCGGTCCGTTTATTATTAGATATATTAATATAAATCCGTTATCTTATTTAAATGAATCATATATTATTCTATCTGAATTTAAAAAGTAAAATTTACATTTTGTAAAAAAATTATTTTTAGTTTACCAAAAATAATAAAAATAAATATTTAATTTTTCTCAAAAAATGAATAGTTTATTATTTAAAATAATAAGTAAATAAAAAAATTATTCTACTACTACTACTACATGTAACACAAATTATATAAAGTCATGTATGTTTTTTTATAAGAGAGATACTAATAAAAGCTTTAAAAAACAAAAACAGATGATTTTAATAATTTTTGAATATTAACACGTTACCACGTGATTGACGATAAAAATATTTAATAGGGTAAAGATAATTCATTCCGATCAATTTTAACCCTCATCTTAACGATCAACGTTAGTTTGTAAGGTTTTGATATTCTTGGGTGAATTTGAATGTTAAAATCCGCAACCTACATCCCCAAGTGTTTACCATTTGAAAAATAAATCGATTTTTACAGAACCGCAAGGATCCAAATATTCTTATTGTATTTATCATTTTACACTCAACTTAACTTAGTTAAGATAAAAGAACGAACTTACTTTCACTTATCATCACATCTATTACTTGAAATTATAGGATGGTCGGCAAAAAATATAAAATGCACAAATTATTATGGAGTTTATTATATTCAAATGTTTTGGAGTTATTAATGTTAGATTCTACCATATGAAATGATAATTTTATAGTTGTAGAAGTTAATTAATTTATTATTCATGCATCAAAGGTAACAATTAGATGAAATTTGTTGTATATAAGGTATTCAGTTACAAGTAAATTATTGTATTTTGAAAGTTTTTACGTTATAAAACGGGTCATATATACTTCTACAATTTTGGACCCGATCGAAAATAACAACTACATAAATTCCATAAGTATGATAGTATGTTTAAAACTTACAAACTAATAAGAGTCTGGACATCTCTTTGCTTGTAGAATGCATGTGGGAGTTTAATGTTTCATTGACATCATTACGCTAAGACACTGGGCTTACCTGTGATTGAAAAAGTTTTATACAATGGAAGACATAGGTTATTTATAAATATACCTTGTTAATTAAAACCAATGCAAGAATAAGACTTGTTAATTAAAACCAATGCAAGAATAAGACAGAGTCTTCTATGTTGCCTATCACTTCTCCTACGTACATTCTACGAGCAAGAGCATCCATGCGAGCATGCATTAATTATTCTCATTCCTGTGTCCACAAAGAGAAGAGGAATTGGTTATCAAGGAAAAAGCTCTAATTAGTCTTGTTCTTAAGTAAAAAAATGCAATTTAATTTATAATTTATGAGTTTAATATTTTTAGTCCCATTATTTATAAAAATTAGACATTTCAGAGTAAAATTTAGTTCCTATATTTGGACTAGATAGGGTTATCAATAAGGCTTAGAGTGATTGAAAACTCTCTCCTTCTTCTACTTCTTTGATTTAAAATTTATTCAAATTCTCACTTAAAATTATTGTAGGAACACATTGGAATTCTTTAGTGAAAAATGGAGACCTAAAATAAGTAACGATGATCTATCTAATATTTTAAATATTAATCTTTAGAATTTTTTCTTTTTATTATAAAAGAAAAAATTATCATATAAGTAAGCCAATAATAAATTTTTTTTTAACGAAAAATAAAATTTTAAGTTAATAAAGAATAAAAAAATAAATAATATATTACGTAAACGGGAGAAAAATAATATATATGTAACAATAAATACATTACTTTTTATATTAAACAACATTTACGTTTAAAGTCTATTCAGGCGTTAAACCGACTTTAATTTTTTTTTTTTTACAAAATTACTCATTTTTCTATTATACTCAAATTAAAACCTATATTCGAGCACTTCATAATAGTAAAAAAAACAAAATCTATTTAATAAATAATTTAAATAATACAAATAATTTAAAAATAAAATATTAATTAATAACAGAAAAATTATCATGTTGTTGTCCTGTATTATTCAAGATCATCATATTCTTCTCCCGATGTTATAATACAAACCTATATATATAATACAAAAATTTATACACATAAATAATAACACATAATAACATAAAAATATGAATAATAAGTGCGTAAGATTAATATAAATACTTACAAGAGTAAATGAAATGAAAAAATGAAAGAAAAAAAGAAAAAATAGTGTTTTGTAAGTTAGAAATGGGAAGAAAGAAGAGAAAATAATTTATCCACGTATGTAGCGTCGGTTCTACGTGTCAACCGTTGCTATCCACGTAGGACGTAGCGTCAGTTCCAGGTGTCAACCGTACGTAGAGTCGGTTGACGTATCGAACCGACACTACACATGGACGTAGCGGCGGTTGATATGGTGAACCGATGCTATTCACGTAGCGTAGCGTCGGTTGACACTTGGAACCGACGCTATGTCCTACATGGATAGCATTGGTTTTACACCGAACTGACTTTAAATTCATTATAAGTCGATTTTTTTTCAAAAAACAACTTTACATATCGACTTAAATACCCATTTTGTAGTAATGTAATTTGAAATAACAATAAAAAATTATAAAATTATAATATTTTAAATTTTTAAATTTTTAAAATTTAAATAGTTTTTATAAAAAAATATTGATATTTTAGTAGAATAAAAATATAACTTAAGGATAAAATATAAAATATACAAGACATTATTTATGATTATTTGAATTTAAATGTAATTAAATTTGTATAATTTTTATATATTTATTAAAATACGGTATATAATTTTGGAAAACAAAATAGGGAATAAAATCTAAGTCCTTACTCCTCCTTGTATTATAAAATATGGATTCTTACTCCTCATTTCTCATTCTTTATTTTATTATCTCTATTTTTGTCTCTAACTAGATAGGTAACGCATGAATTTGTCTAGTTAAAAAAAATTGACAACCTTAGGATTAAAAGTGTATTTTTTTTTTGAATAATTATGTGATCTGAAGTATTTATTTTTAATAATTATGAGATTAAATGTAATAATTTTTTATAATAATAATACTAATAGTTTTGAAAACAAAATATGAACATCGATGCCCCTCATCCGATATATTAGTTCATGTCATACTTGAAAGAGACATATAAGTTTTGTAATTGGAAAGAAATAAAGAAAGGAAGGAAGGAAGAGATGAAGGAGCACAACAAAGAAACACAAGTTTTGAAATGGTAAAGCCAAATTTAGGATAACTATACAATTATACCAATACAAAAAAGAAAAACAAGGTAGAGTGATCAGCATTCCAATGCATGTATTTAAAAAATGAAAAGACAACCTAATTTGTTTTGTTCATGATAAGATCAATTTGTTACACATGTGTGAAGTGTGATAATAGATAGATGGCAGATCATTCATGGAGAAGCCTCGTTGGGTATACACAATTTTAAAGTAGAGGTTTGGATTTAAATTTCAAATATTCATTTGATTATTTGGCAGAAAAGAATGGTCATGTTCTAAACTTCTAATCCACCAAGGAGAGAAAATTTCTAAATTATAATAGGGAAAACTATAATAAAGCATTTGAGGCAAATAAATATCGCCCAAAAGTAACTATTCTATAATGGAAAAGGAAATAGGTGAAATTGATCGGAATATAAATAAAATTGTGGAAATTTTACATGAATTAAAGTTAAGGATTTGATTAATAGAAACTATAAAAAAAAAACTAACAGAAATAACGGTGAAAAATATATTTCAATTCCTATTCTAAATCTATTTAATAAGTATAATATTTGTAGTTATTTTATAAGATTAAAATAACAAATTAAATAAATATAAAATAATTAATAATAATATAAAATAATTAAATAATAAATTTAAATTTAAATAATAATTATTTTAATTAATCTATTATTGATTTGCATTCTTTATGGTAGAGGAAAACTTCACTCTTGATGAGTTGTAAAATTATAGATTAATAATTAAAACTTTAGAAAAAATGTTAAATATATATAATTATGATGCTTAAACGACTATTGAAAAAGAGAAACATCTTATTTGAAGTGATAAACTTGATTTAAGTGGTGCAAAAAATTATAAAAGAAATTTTTTTCTTTTACTAAAGTTTGATAACTCAATTTTTTTTTAATATGTTAATCATAATCTTTAAACAAATATCCTTACTTTCTCCTTAATTTTGAAAATAGAATTGTGTAATTTAATCATTGTTTTGACTCATACATGATTTATCTATAATTTTTAATCTATTTTCTATCATTATAGTTATAACATTTGTTGAATAAAATGGATTATTATAAACTTTAATTCTAATATTTCATTTATAAGTTAATGCATTCGATAATTCATTTTTTTGCCTTAATGTTACAATAAATAGATTATTTATTTTTTCTACTTGTGATTTGAGGAAAAATAATTCTTGTTCAAACTCTTGAATCTTTCGTAGTAAGATAAATTGTGCAGATTGCAAAACAAAAAAATGTATTTTTTTATTGATCGACACTTATTGTCTATACGAGTGTTGGATAGTAGAGATAAAAGTGTTTAGCCCGCGATGAGGGGATTTTATTGGTAGCGATGGTTGTAGTGACAAAGCTGGCAATACATTGGTTGTTGTGTGAAAGACTCAGTAAAACTATGGTGGCGAGTGAAGGATGATCATGATAATATATGTAATTAAATTAAAAATTATTATAAAATAATAATAATAATAATATTATTATTATTATTTTCATGTTATTATAAGAATATTTAATTAATTTTAATTTTATCTATATTAATAACATTAAAGTATAAATAATATTAAGAATAAAATAAATATTTTATGTAATTTTATTGTGATAATAACAAATATTATTGTGACAATATTATCATCTTAAAATAATGGTATGGAAATAACTATATATTGGTCATAAGTCATTGATAATACGAGGATACATATGAATGATATAAAATTAATAAAAGAACATTATATCTCTTACTTTTAAATTGATGTATAATTTTATATTAAAAAATATTAAGGATACATAAATTTGAATAAATTTTTAAACTTAATATCACTTAAATTTTATTAAGTGTAAATATTATTTAAAAAAATTAAAATATGTCTTTTAGTTTCAAAAATAATTATAAAATATTCTATTAAATAAAAATTATGTTATATGAATGAAATTTAAATTTGAGTTTACAGTAATAAAATAATAACCATATCATTAGATTTTGTGTTAATATATATATATATATATATATAATTGATATTAATATAAATATATATATTTTTATAAGTCTAAAGATTGTGTTAAATTACAATATGGATGCTTTAGCCGTAATGGCGCTTCAACTAGTAGAACCGTAGGATTCTGAGGTTCCAATAGATGTCCGTACATAAATACTTTTCACGCGCGAACGTCCGCCGCGAAGATTATTCTCTCTCACAACTCCCCATATGGATCTGTATCCACGAATCTGTGTTTTCTAAACCCATTTCCCGCAAATTAATAGCTCTCGTCTTTCTGGTAAAATAACGAAAATGCCATTTGACTGAAGAAAGATGCTGTTATACCCAACTACCCTAGTAGGGGACCACATTAGCCATACCAATATTTAACGAGCAATGCTAATGTAATGAATGGTATACTTTTTAATTTTGATCCTTTCAAATTCGTGGTATATTATCATCCGCTTATTTAAATCATAAATTGTATTTAATAATATATTATTATTATTATTATTATAAAATTAGTAAAAAGTATAATAAAAACAATTTTTTTATAATTTAACCATTTTATCATTATGATATTACTTTTTATAATAAATTAATTAAAATATTATATAAATATTAAATAAATTAAAATGTTTTAACAAAGATAACTAAATGAACTTTAAATGTTGTATGGTTGATAAGAATGTAATAGAATTGAAATTAATTCGTTACATTTTTAAGTACGATTGTATTACAAATTAGGAACAAAATGAAATAAATCAGATTCTATTTTCTCATTTTAAGAATCATGATTTCATTTCATTATTAAATTTTAATTTTAATTTTACTTTAATCTCAAATATAACACTTATGAACTATAAACACTATATCATAAAACCTCAAACTTTAAATCTTATTAAAAATAATAATTTTAATCTTAAATTTTAACCCATAAATATAACTCTAAACATTAAACCATATACTCAAAATCTTAAATACTAAACTATATTTTAAAAATAATAATTTTAATCCTAAACTTATACTCTAAACCTTAAATCCTAATCATAAACCTCAAAACCTTAAACTTAGATCCCAAATATTAAACTCCAAACTACAAACCCTAAAATCCTATTTAAAAAATAATAATTTTAATTATATATATTTTATTTTTAAGTAATAGTTATTTAGAAAAATAATAATTTCAATAATTTATTTTATCTATCAAAAAAATAATTATTAAATAATATTTTTTAAATTTTTTTCTTATTTTAATCGATATATCAAATTCAAATTATTATTTTTAAAAAATAACAAAAATAATACTTTTAAGATTTATCTATAAAAATAACAAATATTATATTCATTTTATATATTCTTATTATTAAAACACATAATTTTACTTTAAAAACTATCTATATTAAATTATAAATATTTAAATCAGTTTAATATTAATATAAATATTGTTTTCAGGTACAACGGTGTTACTTCTGAAAAATTTCCTTATTTTTTTAAACATCCGTGGGCCATCTGTCATATCTTGTTATAATAAAATTTTACTAGAAAATTCCGTAAATTAAATCCACTTGTTAAATAACATCTAATCTCAAGACTATATAACGCTAATGTCAAACACATATTCGACCGATTTGAATTGGGATCTATTCTGTTATAATTTAATCAATTTAACATCAAAATATATCCGATTAAAAACCTCAAATTCTTATTGTTTTTTTTTTTTGAGTTATTTTACGATCACGTCAAAAATTGACATTTTTACTATTTAGGGTGATTTCTGATAAATTGATAAAATAAGAGAAATTTCACTGACATCTCACAAAATCCTTCCAAAACTTTAAAGCACATGCTCTTATTATTTTTATAAAATAGGGTATGTATTTAGAGTCTTTGTGGGATGTAATTAGAAACTTCCTAAAATAAAAAAAGCAAAGTATACGACGGTCCGCTAATATTCCAAGATCTTAGTTTTTGTGGCCCAAAAGGTGACTAAAACATTGGGTATACAATTTTTGGGCCTTGTGGTCTAGGATTTGGATGAGGGGAGTCATCTCATTAAATGGGCTTATATTTTCTCTTATGCCAACTATACTATCCTTTCTTTTCCAGCTGTTTAATTATGTCATTGAAGCAAATGCAATAATGTATTAACAACAGTTTATAATTTTAAGGGTTTTCAGAAAACCGAAAATCAAACCAAACTACAAAATTTGGAAGGCTATCTGGTGGATCAATTTTTGTATTTTAATGTTTTTTAAAATTATTTTAAATAATTATGGTATTAAATTTTATGTTTTAATAATTAATTAAGTTTATTATGTAAAAAAAAATATTCAAGAGGAAACTCAACTAAGAAATCAAGACAAAATGCGTGTGGCGATGGAGAGAGAGAGAGGAGGTTCGCGTAGCTTGGAACCTAAAAATGGTCAGGGATTATATATCCATTAGATTTTTTTTTTATTTTATTTAATGAAATTATTATATAAAATAATATTTGTATAGATTGGATTGATTTTTATGAAATTTTTAATATTTAATAATAAAATCTGACCCATTAATTAGATCGGTTGTGTAATCGAATCAACCCAATAAATGAAGGAAACTGAATAACTTTGCTTTTTCAATTGGTTAATTACCAGTAAACATAAAAACCTATGTAAAATATGATAATTTATACAAATGTCTAACTCTTCATATATAGTAACGGCAAAGAAAATACATTATGCAGAGTCTCCATCTGAACTATATAGGAAAGCTATTGGAAACTTTTGGGATTAGCTGATAACGATTTTGATCATTGATTGTTGATTTTTGATTGGATAATTGGTTTTGAAATTTTTGATTTTTTTACAAAAATAATTACTTGATAACAATTTTTAGATTTTTAAATAAAAAATAAAAAAAAAATCATCTATAATATGTTTGGTAATGCCTTTTGTTTTATGATATTCTTTTAAAAACCTTAAAAAATTTAAAAAATATAAGTTTTTAATCATTTTTTCGTATAAAAGTTTCATTTACTCTTTGGAAAAAAACATGTTCGATAAAAATTAAAAAAATAACGATAAATATCCTATTAATTTTTTTTTTGATATATTATTGGTATATTTTACTATACAAATTTTTATTTGGTTACAAGTATGGGATGTTTATAAATATATTAATAATTTAATTTTAAAAAAATATCAAAAAATATTTGATGTAATTTTTTGTAATACTTCTAAATTATGGGAATATTAAAATTATTCATCAAAGTTTCTTATATTAGTACCTTTCTAAACATGAAAATATAGTAAATATATTGATACTATTATGGATATTGAGGAGTGCGCTTAAAGACAAAAAAAAAAAATTAGGGTGAATTATATTTTTAATCTACTAATTTTATTATTTTTAATATTTTGGTTCTTTAATAAATTTTTTTAAATTTTTCGTCCACTTATTTTTTATATTTAACAATTTCAATTAAAATTTAAATACAATAAACTTTAAAAGTTAAATAATTAAATAATTCAAAAAATAAGTTTTTTTACGTATTAATTCTGAATATTGCAATACAATTTAGTTTAATTTTTAAAGTTGAATTAAATTTATTAAATATGAAAAGTAAATGTACAGACAGTTATAATTTTTTTGTTAAGGGACTAGAATAAAAAGTGATAAAATTATTAGAGTAAAAATATAATTCAAGTTTTTCCCCTCACTTTTGTCCCTGTTCATAAGGTTATGAACCGTGTTAGTATTATTTATAAAAATAAATAGTTTTTTTTTTAGTGTTTTTTAACAATTATTAGTTTGCATTTCTCCTTTTTAATCTATGGCCATAAGTGCCCAAGAAACGGAGATAATGTACGCAATATGATCTTTGTTGTAGGCAATAATATGATTTAGTATCATTTGCATGTTTTTTCTTACTTTCTTTTTTTAAATTTTAACCATTTATTTTAATTTTATTTCTATTGCATAAGGTGAAATTAATTTTATTAGTAAAAAGTATTAAATCAAGTGTCCAAACATAATACCTTATATAATGAACAATGTACGGTACAAACAAAAAAATAGAAAAAAATAGAGAAGCTGTTTTCCCCGTAAAAGAAAGAAAGACCCGTAAGCGCTCACTGCGATTGCGATATCTTATTATATTACTCTAAAGCTCAGGGTAAATTCTTCCCCGGCTCTTTTGAATGTGAATATTGAGTGAAATCCCTTAGTCTAAAAGTCTTCCTTGGCCTTGGCTAGTGTGAATCCTCCTCTAAAGAGGAGTGAGGTGTCCCACGGGCGTAAAAACCGTTTTTTTTCTAGGCTTGAAAAGGAAAGGAACCAGTTACTTCCACCTTGGGGGTCTCCTAAAGAAAGGGAAGTCTCTCATGGAAAAGCTTTTGAGCTCGGGTTCCTCATAACAAACTTGGTCGAAAAACCCAAGTCTTGATGCGCCCGTAAACCCTTTCTCAATGAATGGAGAGAAAGTTCGCAAATCACCTTATGTACGGTAAAGACAAAAAAATAAAAAAAATTTATTTATTACAAGTAATATTATATCGTATTATTTATAAATATATTTGAACCCATATAATTATATATAAAAAAATGATAAGTTAACAATAGTTGTAATAGAGAAGAGAATTCAAACATAAAATATATTATTTTCAATAAAATAATATATGTTTAAAGTCATTTAGTTTCATGTTTATTTTAGGATTTAAGCGGATGATTAAAAAAATTGGAGATAAGTTAATACTTTTGATTTGCAATCAACTGTTATATTTTTAATTTATTTATAACATCACCTATTATTCAATACGCAATCGATCAAAGCAGACAACTATTATCATCTAATTTTGGATTAAATTAGATTTGAGTCAAAACCGGAACCAATCAAATCCTTCTAGAAAATTAATGTTCAAAAATCCACATAGGACTATGGACCAATTCGATTTAAATAGTTATTATTACTTTTAATTAGGTTGGTTTGAGTGTTTTAATTTACAAAAAAAATGATATTTATTGTTATTAATATAATAATTATTTTGCTAAGATTTACGTGATATATTTAATTGGAAATAAACTACTAAAATCCGTGACACATTTATTACTTATTATATATTTAGATTAATAATAATTCTACTGGGATATTTAGTGTTTTTGTTTATTAATTAAGATATACATTGCTCTTAATTTATGTCTATTTCAAGTTAATATAAATTAAATATTCTCTAAATAGCTATCCCAATAATTGTAGGATATGGTTATTACTATAACTATTTTTGAATTAAATTATAAAATTTATATTTAAAATCACGTAAAAATTGATATGATAATTTAATTAAATAAATATAATTAATTTTAAGTATAAGTGGATACGGTTATCAATATAATAGTATCTTTTGTTTCATGATTTATTTTTATTTAAAATCGTATATAATTTTAAAATTTATCAAATAAAAATCTTTTCTGATGATTAATACCCGTAATTTTTTTTTTACAATTCCTACCCTATTCACAATTGCTGACATTAAAGTGGATATGTTACATGGTGAACTGGTATCATTGTTTTGTGTATTTACTTGCATATTTTCGCCTAATTTATGTTTTAATTATTTAGCAATACAGTGGAGTGACTAAATAAATTTTGTGGTTTAAGACTAAACATAAAAATATAAAAATGAGGTTTTAATTATTTTTTATAAATCTAAATTTTATGATGATAATTAATTAATAATATTATAAGAATTTTTTTTTTCAAATATAAGCAATAAGTTAAAATGAATAAATAATAAAAGTTAATTGAATAAAAATATAAAAGTTACTTTACTTTTTTGGCTAATCTGAAGAAGAATTATAGCTTTATTTTGAACCTGCTAAAATTGAGATGCTTCGTAGGAAACTTTGTAATAAAATAAAAGTTTGAGATTTTCTAGAGAATACAACGTTTATCTTTAAAATATGAATAAAACATATATATATATAGAGAAAAATACTCCTAAAAAGACTCTTAAAACATACGTTTTTATAATATTCTTGTTCTTATTTTACATAATCTCAATTAATTAAAAAATGATGATTAATAAAGACCTAAAACATGTTGATTAATCATTGAAGAAATCTAATAGTTTTTTTTTTGTTAGATAATAAAACTAAGGTTCAATAATTATTCATTATTACTTAATTAAATGTAAATTATGATTCATAACTAATATTATTTATTAAAGATAATTTTATTCAACAACAATAATATTAAATCTCATGTATTATTTTTGCAATAATAAAAAAATATATTGTAATAATATCATCATTATAATAATATTGAATTAAAATAATTAAAATGTTTAAAATTAATATAATAGGTGTTATTAAAAAGTAGGACACTTATCCAGCCGGCTTGCACCCTTATAA